>CM060932.1:396945556-398195556 GCA_030765085.1 Allium cepa | reverse complement strand
TAAAATTTTAATTAATTAAATAAGATTTAATCAATAATATTAACATAATATTAGTATAATGTTGAAAATATGATTATTATATAAGTTAATTAAGTTATATAATAATTAAAATTAAATAATATAAATGTATAAGTAAAGGTGGAACAATTAGAAACCATAAATAAACTTACAGGAAAAATACATACTTATAGTATGTGCACCAAAATTTCAGGTGTGTCCGACACTTGAATCACAAGGATATTTCATAAGAAATACATTACTCCATAAGTCAATATCATTCAATCAAACATATTAAAGATTATTGATCTTTAGCGTAAATGCTGTCCTCTACCATTCATATATTAATAAATTACTTGTATACTCTAAGCAAAATCAAGCAAGGGATATTATATGTAGTATTATTGATACATAGACTAGACATGGCAAAATACCTATATGTATTTATTGAGCAAACTCAAGTACATATGCTATATTTTGGTCTTTACAAAATGGTAAGTACAAGTGAATATCTCTTTCGATTTGCTAACCAAATTCAAGATCGAAATGCCATTAGGACATAGACCACCAGGTTAGGAGTTGAATATCATACAACTGATAAAGTGCAATCCATTGTTTATGGGCCTATGATTTGTTGAGCAAACTCAAAATTAGAATCCCAATGCAAACCAGTCCTAAGACCCACTAGAGAAGCTGAAAGAGTTTTTTGTTTTAACCTAGGATTTTTTAGAAGCATAAAAGTCTAGCGGGAGTCTTTTCATAAAAATGAAATGGTAACATTTAGCCTTTCTAATATTATAAGAACATCTGCTATGTATAAATTAAACTAATCTACATTCATAAATTGTGCATTGAATATAATTAACAAATGCTTATCAATTAAAATATATAAATGAACTAAATTAATATTGACAAACGAAAATGTAAAATATATTTACCAATAAATTTCGCATGTTGACCCATGCAAGTGCCTAATTATACAACTACTAAATTTATTCGTAACCTTGTCACTTACATATTTACTTGCCTGAGAGTATGTATTGTCTTAAATGGGTTTCGAACTCTAAAAGCAATAAAAATATATGAATATTTAATACATTTCCAATCACATATAAATGTTATATAATGAATGGTCGCAACTTGTAATGTTTGAACCCTCGATGAAATTAGTTCATTATAAATAAGCGAGTAGAACATAGTGTGAGATTGTCTATTCAATATGATTGATTACATTCATGATCTTGTTGTGTTTAATGTAACGTTTGACCAAAAGCTATAGGATAGATCTAAAAACTCGATCACTAAAATGTCGATTTGATCAGTTAGCGTAGAGTGCAACTTATTTGATATTCTTAAAAGTTAAGGATGACTAAATGCAACTTTTTTAACAGTCAATTACGATATTGTAGTAAGGATTTCCTTTGGATGGTTCGACCATTTAGAAAGGAAAGCGAATGTAAGTGGGTGAATGTAACTCACGGCACGGTTGGGTGAAAAAAGCGAATGATCGCTTCTGCTTCATGACAAGACAACAGAAACGAGAATTATATAAATAATAACAAACACTTAACATGAAAAGAGAAATATAATTTTTATTCCAAAATGTATTTTCACATAGAAAACTATTTTATGTGAGATTTAATTCTTTGAGTTTAAAATATTTGATTTGAAAACTCTCGACTATAAACTGGATACAAAAGATGGGATAAATAACCTCAATTAAGTGACTAAATGGAGCTTTGGATTTTGTATCTATTATAGTAGCAGAAATAGCAGGAGCATGCCATATAGCACTTATTGCACCAAGTTACAAAAATTGCTTTTATTAAATAAACCAAACATTATTTACAAAATAATAACTGTTTTTCAATGTTGACCTAAAAATGGACATAGCTTTATTTCAGTATGAATATTTTTAATAAAATGAAACTACAACAGTGGTATTTGTTAAGAAAAGTGGTGCATTAGAAAATATAAAAGCATTTGAAATTATCTGCAATTATTTTGGAGTTATAGACTAAGCCATGGTTTTGAGAAATAATTCTTTTAATATATGATTATGGATCATATGGTATTAGTGAATTACATCTTAAACAATTAATGGAAAAACACCCATTTTGTAGAAGCAACGTAAAAGTTGATGAACTCTTCATGTTGATATATAAAGATATATGCAATCGTATGTTTGATAATACCAAAATGATTCAACATACTTTATTGAATTCACATAGATATTATCATAAATAGGACATGTGTATTTGATAGACATGTAGCATTTCTACGATATGTTCATATAATGTTAAAAAAAGTAAATAAAAAATTTGCAATAGGAAAAAAACGATTCTATTGGATTAAGTAGGTAAATATATTAGAAAGAGTTCCAAACGTACCTAAAAATGAATAAAGATTCAATATCAAAAGTCATTCCTTCCTATGATAGGTGAAGATGTATCGATAAGAAGTAATTGAACTTTGTTGAACAAAGTATGATTAATGATGAGTGAAGTGAAGTTAAATTCTTTCGATAAGGACATGTACTTAAGAGTAGTACACAAGGTTAAAATTAATTTTACCTAAAGAATAGTTTACAAAATCTTACAAGATAAGAGTTTATAAGAAACTCAACATATCCTAGGTCAAGGAGTTATGAAACACCCCGCCTCTATACCCATACTACCAAAGGTTATTCCAAGGTAATATTGTTTGGTAATACAAAGTATGAAGCTATATTGCGCTTACACATGTGAATATTCCCTTGGACTAAAGCTGGTACGTATTTCAAAGTCAAATATACAACTCATCTATACGTCCATAGTATCAGCACAAAGCAATAAACACTTGTGTCATTGGAATAGAACAGTATATATATAAACGATAGACAACATAAAGTCAGTATCACATCGATATAGTATAATATGAACCATATAAGAGTCAGTGTGAATATGAAATATCTTAAATATAGTGAATACACGTCACAGTGTTATACAAATGCTGAGATTATATTAACAAAACAATATCCAAATATGATGAATCTCCAAACTCCACTATTCCCATAAAACTCAGGCTCTTTCATCGTCCATGATCTTGAAATGTCTCGGGCTGACCTATGTATTATGTAATACTGCATGGTTTGGACTATGTCTAAATGTAGGTGTCAACGTACATAAGTATCTAGTATATACATCGTTTAATAATATGATAACAACATAAAAATAACTCAAGACAATAGTCATTAGGACACCTAGCATAAATGTTTCATCACCCATATAAAATCACATCAAATAAGGAATCACAGAACCAAGCACATAGCAATGCCAAGTAAACCACTCAATCCTAAATAACAAAATATTATCATCAAATCATAAAAATCATCAAAAAAAATTAGGCTAGAATATAGCAACGCCTTAAATAAATATTAAGTATACAAACTTTAGCCCGTCGAACTCGTAAAGATAAATAAATAAAATTCATGTATTCAATCAAATAAGAATAGGACGTTTGCCTAAAAAGGATAGGTTGTCTGCCTATTAATAATATAAATGTAATATACGGGGATTGACCATACACCAGACATAGTCTCAGGTACAATCACGGCTCATCATCTCAAGGAAGAGTATACGTAATAAATTTTGATCTACTGCACATAAGAATCGGGCGTTTAACGACCGGATTTTTCAACACCCTACATCAATACATCCACTGTATCAATTGCCGAATAATCGAATGCTGGAAAACCGAACCATTAGGGTTAAAGAAGAAGGAGGTAGAAGAAGAAAATAGGAAATAATATTATAATCTCACAAATGCATCGGAATAATACAGAATATATAACAATAGATTTTTGTACAAAAGAATCTATAACTGTTTTTACTTTACATCATCAGAGTACAACACAAATCAACAACCAAATTCAGGACAGTTATAATAACTTGTCCTCCCAAAGCTAAATTTACAGCTTACACTGCACAGCGAAATATAAATCTATGGAAATACGCCTCTTCATCCAGCTCGTCTCTTGAGCTCCACGGCAGTCCATCCATAATCTATACTCTATAATACTCGGTCTGATATTATAATAGTGTCTATAGAAAGTAAAATAGCATCTAGCTGAAACGCTTGCATCCCATGTTTCAGCATAGTTTAGCACAATCAAAACCGTATAGGCGCTTATTAGAGATTGAATTCCATACAATGGCAGGGCTACTGGGGTACCGTCCGTCACAGTACGTGTTCTAGATCATCGTACCGAGGATCCACCCTGATCCCCTACATCATAAGACCGGAGCTATCCCTTACTGGATAGTCCGAATAAGTTCACCGCGCGGTTGGGATCAGCAACTGCCCACACAACCGAATAAAAGGGACCTCTAAACAGGGGTGACCTTACCCTAATTGGTTGCTAGCTACTTAGCCTTGTGTGCACATCCCCTGTTTTAGCCATTCTCGGTTGATGAGGCTCGAGGTTAAGCGTTACCTTTTTAGCACACATTCACTTAGAATTCTCATCGTCCTCTTGACGATGTTCTGAAAGCATTCATCCATACTAGTCCGTTTCGGTCCGAACGGAACCGAATGCACTGCTCCTACTACATACATTATGGAATCACCCTTAGGATTAGTAGCAATTAGCCCTTGCACTTCACTGCTCCATCTTCGACTCCAACCTCTTGTCTTCTTCATGAAAACATTCAAACTAGATCGGAGTGGTTTTTGGAAAATTAATCCAGATCCTAGTCTCTTTGAAACGATCAGCTCATTGGCCAATATTGATAGTCGGTTATTTAACCATCAAATAACATTCATAAACAATCATCAGGCCTTAATAATTTCCCAAATTTTTTAATTTAAAATATCTATGCATGATATTTCTTTACACTTCAACCCTTTTGAAAAATAGTTTTCAAATCACTTTTCTCTTGCAGAATAACTTCCACCCAATTTGTTTTATTTCCACTAAAAATCAACAAGTCTTAATACTTTAGATTTTAAAATAATTTAAGTCACATTATCCAAAATATGTACTTTAAAATACTTAAAATAAAACTATTTAAACACTTTGTTTAAAATACTAGTTATGAAATTTATAATAATTTATTCTGTAAAACTAAAGCCAAAACTAATTTTAAAATTAAAGTTGTTTTATAAGGTATAAATATAAAATAATTATCTTTTAAATAATAATACTAGTTAACCTTTAAAATAATTACTATTATAATTAATTTAAATAAATATTCATTTTAAAATTCTAAAACAATTTAAAATAATAAATTTTTTCTAAACATTCTTTTAAAACCTCTAAATTATACTTGGAATCTTTCTTTGTAAATATACTCGGCCTTCCAAGGAAATACTCTTCCTTTCCACACCTTTAAAAATAAACCATTATTTATTTAAAAAAAATACCCATTCCTTTATAAATTCCCATTCTGAATTTAAATTTCCAAAGTATCCTCTAATAAATATTTCACTTTATAAACCTAGTTTATAAATTCCATAGTCTCAACCCCTTTAAAATCACAGTTTCAATCATGTAATAAATTTCCAAATCAATTTCCAAATTTAATCCGTTTAAAAATAAATTCCTTTTCTTACTCAATTTATTTCAAACCCATTAATTTCAGATTTAACTTCTTTATTATGATTCAAAATCTTATTTAAACTGAAAACACAAATTTCGTACTTTTCCAAATTTCATCTTTATCTGCTCCAAACAAATTTAAATCTTGAATTTGAAAAAAATTATTATTCTTTAAGTAATATTACTTAAGTTTAAAAATTCAATTTTTCCTATCTATTCAAAATCTCCTTTCCCATACTCGTAATTTATTTATTTGAATTTAAAAATCAACTTTTATCCTTTTCCAATTCATTCTTTAATTTATTCAAATTCTCTATAATTATTTACTTAAAATTCCCTATTTTATTTTTCTTTAAAAATTCAATCTTTATATAGATTTCATTTTTCTAAAAAACTAATATATATTCAACCAAGCCATAGCATTTAAAAAAAAAATTCTAAATGAAATCAATAAAATCCATTAAAGATTATCACATATATCACATTACTGAATATAAAATAAATTCAATATTTGAGGTATCCAGTTGGATCCCTCCAACCTGTTTCCCTGCATCCCTAGATGTCAGCACAACAATTTAAAATAGAAATCCCGCTTCAAGGCGGGATATCGCGGTATATAGGGTCATCCGCTATAATGTGAGACGCATAGGGTCTCATCCGCTATATAATGCGGGAAATCAATCACACTAATATATATATACACACACACACTACTATTTATATAATATCATCCAATAGATAAATTATTAAATTCATCCCAGCACATCCAATAATTTAAATTTATTCATTTAAATTATCTAAGAAATCCAAATGAGTGAGAAGAACTCGCCTTTGCATTTAATTTGTGATCCACTTCAACCTTGCCTTGGTTCACGATTTCAGACCTTGCATAAATATTATATAGTTTATTAATATTTGAATTGATCGAACAGTCAATAGCCCTTTAAAACTTTTGATCAACCAAAACTTTAATTTAAACAAATTTTCTTTTAATAAATTATTCTAGGTAACTAAAATAATTTAGATTTAATTAAATAAATAAATCTTCACGATTTCAGAATTAAACCTGTAAATGAATATGTATATTTACTTTTCCTTTGAAATTATATAGATATATATACTTATAAAAATATGCTATATAGATTTTCAAAAGTATAATTTATATAAATACCCTTCAATATTTAAAAATTCCCTTTTCTCTTCTGTAAGAATAAACAGTAATTTCCTAACTGTAAAAACTTTTCTTTTCTAATACATATTTATATATGTAAAAACAAAATCAGGTTTTCAAAATTCTTCCTCTGCATGCATACTTAATTCACTGTACATAATTTTTCCTTTTTTCATTAAAAAGCAAAAACATTTACTTTACGGTTAACAAAATCTATTAAGGTAAAAATAATTTAGTTTTAAACTTAATAAATTTTTTCCTTTTGAAACTACATATACACTGTATAAAAATAAATTGCAGACTTCTAAAAATCCAATTTTATGTAAACCTTCAACCTTTAAAAAAACAAATATTTATTAATCTTATAACAGTACTGCAAAATTTAAAAACAAATATTATTAAAAACAAATATTCAAAAACAAAGCCCTACTATTAAACAAATTTCCTAAAACAGTACGGTTGAAATGTTTATTTTTCTTCTAAATCCTATAAGAATATATATATATATATATATATATATATATATATATATATATATCCAAATAAAACACCAGTGCCTCACTGCAATCAGAGAACCATGGCCACCATCGCGACCGGCCAGAGTTGCCATCCATCCACCGCGAATCCACTTCGCGCGCATACCCAGGCGATCCTTCCCTCTCGCATGCGCACACCCAATCGACACTCGATGCCAAGCAAACAACCTCGCCTTCCAGCTCCTTTCAATTTGCTTGCAATCCTTCCAGTGGCGACGTGGTTGTTGGATCCGCTCTCGAGTCGATCGAGACCTCACTCCTCTCTCGCTCTTTTTCTTAACGATCGAAATCAATTTCGATATGAGGCCACTACTCAGGGATAATTCATATACGAATAGAAAAGGGGGAACGACAATTTGAGAAGAAGGGCTTCGCCATTTTTTTTCTAAACTTTCGATTCTGATTTTGATTTTAAAGATAAAAGCAAGGCTTGGGTTTTTCTGAGAAATTCATTTTCTTCTTCTTTTTATAAAATTATGCTCGACTGAAATTTTAAAAAGGAAAGAAGAAGAAAGAAATCAACGTGTTTCAAACCAAGGAGAACACCTGCAATAAATTTCCATACGTGTTTACAAGGGCTTGTCACAATATTTTAATGCAATAATATCATTTATATTTAAATTCAAATTCAAATTTAAATTGACTTCAATTGGAAGCTTAAAATTTTAAATCCTATCGAGACATGCCGCCAGGCGTTTATAATGTTACACCTATATTTCGAACGCACTGGAAAATGTTTCGAGTCCTAACTCGATCGTATGGAGAAGATAGCTTTTTGGACCCAATTGTTGTATTGAATTTTTGATATAAATTTTCAGTGTGTTTATCTACTGTATGATCACAACACAATTCTGAATTCTACGAAAATTGAAATCGATAATAATACACTATTACGGATCTAATGGAACTAGTTTCGTCGAATTTCGAGACTGTGCCTCAAAAGGCTATATTTTAAATATCTATTTAAACAATATATTTTCAAAACATAACATATCACCTTTAAATTCAAATTTACAGCTTTCATTATTTTCAGTACTATCAATATAAATTTTATAAGCCTCTGAAATATTTTTATCAAGTTTAAAACCCAAGATTCTCTATTTTACCCAATTACTAATTTTTAATTCAACATTTTAAACTATCCAATAAAAAATGATACTTAAAATTCAAGTTAAACTAACTTTCAAATATTTAAAATTAATTAAATATCTCAATTTGAAATATCAAGAAATTCTGGGTTGTCTCATTCCTCCCACTTAAAAGAATTTCATCCCCGAAATTACTAGTCAAGAGAAATGTTCCACAACCCGTTTACTGTTTTCCTAAAACCAAACATTTTAACAACTTCCCACCACAATCTTTTTATTAATGACACATTATCACCCTTACTATCTTTCCAAACCCAACCGTAGATTACAATCCATATTATTAACTCAATCATTTCAAATTACAATTCAAAACCAAATTTTAAATTTTCAAAATTTCTCAAAATTTTTCTAACCCCTAAATTTTGAAAAATTTCGCCAGCGTCTCTTTTGCGCGGCTAGATCGGTACAACTACAAAATGCCTCTATCGGCCTCCATATTTCGAAAGAAAAACAAAAGCCAAGTGGCTCGACCAGGAAAGCAACAAATTTCATACAAAAATTTAAATGCATACCTTTTTGTTAAGCAATGCAATTCACCTTCTGAAAACAAAAATCCCAATTTCCTTTTGCCTTTGAACACCTTTATCCTACTTAGCAATAATATATAATCCTAGCATTCAAAATCATTTTATACATTTCTTTAGTAAAGTTTCAATATCTATTTCATTTAAGCCCATACGATGCACATATATCATTTGTACGCAATACCAAATTCGATCGCTCACTCGATCACATAATTTCACTTCTGAACTAGTATTGTCCACCCGACTTCCTAGTGCAGACTCGATTTGGTTTCTTGATCAGAAACTGTCATTCTCCTTGCATAGCCACAAACTATAATAGAGAATTTCCAGAATCAACCAAAAATCCGTATCCATGGGTTCCCGTCGAAAATCGAGTGAAAAATCCCAACTCTGATCAATATAACTATCTTGAAATTTTATGCTCGAATCTGGATCAAATCGCTATGCGAATTAAATAATATACGTACATCCTACGTATTTATTTCCCATTGATTATTAGCTATCTCAATTCTCTTCTTATTCACACTCATCTTGATTTCTATTCACTTATTCACAATTCTCATTTCACACACCCTTATTAAACCTTTACTCACATTAACTTAGAATATTTTCCAGTGCCAAATTTTACCTAAGAATTTACCATTTCTTCTTAAGTTCAATATAAATATTTTATACATTTACATATTTGTCTTCAATCACCATTTTGGTTTAATATCCTTTTTTATTTACTTTGCATTTTCAATTACCATTTTAATTCAATTAACCTTCATTATAAAATATTGAATTCAATTCATTTCAAACCACATTTAATTAATCATTTCTTTAATTAGTTTCGCTTTATTAATTTATTTTAAATTTCAAACAATTTTTATTTACAAACCTTATTTACCTTTTATTCCACCTCGAACCAACTCTTCAACTTTACTTTACTTATCCCAAATTAAATTTGAATTCGAGTATTCAATTCAAGTTCCATTTACTTACAATTGAATTAAATATCATCCCAATTTAATTCCAATTTATTTGCTTACCACTTAAATCTATTAGTTTTCTTACTAATTTTATTTTCAATCCTTTATTTTATTACGTCTAACTTGACAAATTTTCCACTTCACTTTGTTTGTCACAATTCAAATTAAATTTCCAATGTTCGGCTTGAATTTCATTTTCTTCACTTAATTCAATTCAACTTTCATTCAATTTTTTTTAACTTATATTAGTTTTCCAACTTAATTTCATTCATTTACTAATCTTTTTAATTTATTTCATCTAATTGGTTTACTTCACTAGCTTAATTCATTTTCAATCAAATTTAACTTACTAATTTTATTTATCACTTTATTTCCAAATTTAATTTCAAATCTCAATAAAAAGTTTATTCCTAAACTTTTACTTCTTTGGTTCCCTTGAACAAATTATACAATTTCCATTTAAAATTTTAAACTTCCTTAAGTTTCTAACTTATTTAAATTCCATAAACATTTTAAATTAACTTCCAGAGTTTAAGCAATTCCTCGACATTTCAAAATGAATTTTGAAAACATATATATCTAAATAAAACTATTCTTTTGCATTTTCAAAATCAAACCCAATCTTCGTAAACAAACACAAATCCAAAACATCCGGGTAGCAATCCCTCTCTTGGAAACTCAAAAATGAACATCGATGATGCTGTAGTCATAACCAAAGTTATTTTCCAGCGATCGAAGAGAGTTTAGTGCTTTTACCTCTTTTAAAAATTTCCAATATTTTTAAATCCAAATCCCACCAGATTTCAAATCCAATTCAAAAATATTTCCGAAATAATATCACCATTATTTCTACAAAACCCTTTGTAAACCATTTTCAAACCCAAAGGAATTTAAACCTTTCCCAAAATTTCGAAATTTCAAATCCTTCCAATCTATATTCAATCATTACTTTGGAATTTTCTCATTTTAATTATAAATCATATTTATAATTCACATTTACATATCTCATTCTGTTATATAAATTATTCCTTAACTTTGGTTATAGTATTATTCTCTTATTTACAGTTTCCACACAATAATGATAATATTTTAATATTATCACCTCCTAACTATCAAGCTACCATGTATAACTATAATAATTTACGAAAAATTATTTTTTTATATACAAAAATAATTTAGCTAAAATTATTTCATTTACCCTATTTTAAAACAATACCGTGTCGGTTTATTTTGTTTAAGAGTTTAGAAATCCCTATCGATACAATTGGCCAGACTGCACCGACTAGAATTTATAAACACTCAACCGATATGTCAACACAATATAAAAACAATTTTTATACTTACTAACAAATACGTGCTCATATCTATTAATACACTCAAACTCATTCTAGAGTACTATGGAATCAATTTTAATGAGTAATCCCCACCAGAGCCAAGGTTCTCGCTTAACCTCTCTCTGAAACCACAATGTAACGACCCGATTTTTCGACGCCCGAAAATTGACATCAATACGTCCACTGTATCAATTTCCGAACAATCGAATGGCGGAAAACCAAACCATTAGGGTTAAAGAAGAAGTTGGTAGAAGAAGAAAATAGGAATTAATATCAGAATCTCACAAATGCATCGGGATAATATATAATAGATAACAATAGATTTTTATACAAAAGAATCTATAACTGTTTTTACATTAAATCATCAGAGTACAACATAAATCAACAACCAAATTCAGGACAGCTGTAATAACTTGCCCTCCCAAAGCTGAATATACAGCTTACACAGCACAGTGGAGTGTAAATATACGGAAATACGCCTCGTCATCTAGCTCGCCTCCTGAGCTCCATAACAGTCCATCCAGAATCTGTACTTTATAATACTCAGTCTGATATTATAATAGTGTCTACAAAAAATAAAATAGAATCTAGCGGAAATGCTTGCATCTCACATTTCAGCATAGTTGGGTATAATCAAAACCGTACGGGCACTTATTGGAGATTGGATTCCATACAATGGCAGGGCTACTAGGGTACTGTCCGTCACAGTACGTGGTCAAGATCACCATATCGAGGATCCACCCTGATCCCCTGCTTCACAAGACAGGAGCTACCCCTTACTGGATAGTCCAAATAAGTTCACCCGCGGATGGTATCAGCAACCGGCCACAAAGCCGAACAAATGGGACCTCTAGACAAGGGTGACCTTACCCTAATTGGTTGCTTGCCATTTAGCCTTATGTGCACCTTCCCTGTTTTAGCCATTCCCGGTTGATGAGGCTCGAGGTTAAGCGTTACCTTTTTAGCACACATTCACTTAGAATGCTCATCGTCCTCCTGACGATGTTCCGAAAGCATTCATCCGTACGAATACGTTTCGGGTCCGAACGGAACCGAAGGCACTACTCCTACTACCTCCATTTTGGAATCATCCTCAGGATTAGTAGTGATTAGCCCTTGCATTTCACTGCTCCATCTTCGACTCCAAGCTCTTTTCTTCTTCATGAAAACGTTTAAACCGGATCGAAATGGTTTTCGGGAAATTAATCCTGATCTCGGTCTCTTCGAAAGGATCGGCGCATTTGCCAATATTGATAGTCGGGTATTTAACTATCAAATAAAATTCACAAACAATCATCAGGCCTTAATAATTTCCCAAATTATTTAATTTAAAATACCGTTGCATGATATTTCTTTGCACTTTAACCCTTTTGAAAAATAGTTTTCAAATCACTTTTCCCTTGCAGAATAACTTCCACCCAATTTGTTTTATTTCCACTGAAAATCACCAAGCCTTAATATTTTAGATTTTAAAATAATTTAAATCACTTTATCCAAAAATATATATACTTTAAAATACTTAAATAAAACTATTTAAACACTTTATTTAAAATGCTAGTTATAAAATTTATAATAATTTCTTATGTAAAATTTAAGCCAAAACTAATTTTAAAATGAAAGTTGTTTTATAAGGTATAAATATTAAATAATTATCTTTTAAATCATAATACTAGTTAAACCTTTAAAATAATTATTATTACAATTAATTTAAATAAATATTCACTTTAATATCCTAAAACAATTTAAAATAATAAAAAATTTCAAAACATTCTTTTAAAATCCCCTTAAAACCTCTAACTTATACTTCGAATCTTTCTTTGTAAATATACACGGCCTTCCAGGGAAATACTCTTCCTTTCCACGATTTTGAAAATAAACCATTATTTATTTTTAAACAAATTACCCATTCCTTTATAAATTCCCATTTTGAATTTATATTTCCAAATTATCCTCCGATAAATATTTCACTTTATAAACCTAGTTTATAAATTCCATAGTCTCACTCCTTTTATAACACAGTTTCAAACATGTAATCGATTTCCAAATTAACTCCATTTAAAATTAAAATCCTTTACTTACTCAGTTTATTTCAAACCCGTTAATTTCAGATTTGACTTCTTTATTATGATTTAAAATCTTATTTAAATTGAAAATACGGATTTAATACTTATCCAAATTTCTTCTTTACCTTTTCCAAACAAATTTAAATCTTGAATTTGAAAATAAATTATTTATTCCTTTAAATAATGTCACTTAAGTTTAAAAATTGATTTTTTCCCATCTATTCAAAATCTCCTTTCGCATACTCGGAATTTATTTATTTGAATTTAAAAATCAACTTTTATTCTTTTCTAATTCATTCTTTAATTTATTCAAATTCTTTATAATTATTTACTTAATATTCCCTATTTTATTTTTCTTTAAAAATTTAATCTTTATATAGATTTCATTTTTCTCAAACACTATTATATATTCAACAAAGCTATAGTGTAACAGTTCCGGTTTCTCGACGCCCGAAAGTCGACATCAATACGTCCAATGTATCGAATGCCGCACAGTGGAATGCCGGAAAACCGAACCGTTAGGGTATAAAGAAGAAGAAGATACAAGAAGAAACAGAAACAATAACAGAATCTCACATATCGCAGCGGTCAACATATAATAGATAAATAAATATCTTTAAACACAATCACTATATCAGTTATTACATTACATCACATTACATTATCAGAGTGTAATAACAAACAGCGGAAAAGAATATTACATATACTAGTGATACGCTTCGCCGTCCAGCTTGCTCCTGATCTCCACAGCATCTCCTTTTCGATTATTGCTCCCGAATAATGCTAACCTGACTCTAGCCTGCCCGTGTGGAAATTAGTAGGCACCCAGAGTTTAGAAAGGGAACAATAAACTCCAGGTCAGTCGTGGGACTGGTGTGAGATCTCAAAAACAGTTATTTTCAAAAAGAAAAGAAAAGAAATCCGCTATGCTTATGGAAAAATGAAACTACGATAAGGCCTCCCGCCACACACACAATGCAAACGCAGAATTGGAGGAGATTTATCCTTATGATAGTCAAACATGCTTAATACGCGAAAAATCTTTTCGATATTATCATTAGTACATAGTGTAGAAAAACTGTTCGAAAATATAATATTAATCTTAGCCAGCATAGACATTTCGTACTATGCCTACTATAGCTACCATCTAAACAGTCGTGACCACAATAAGTAAATGGCAGGTTATACAACTAAAACCATAAAGAGATCGTATTGGATGATTCGATTTCCAACAAATGGTCGGGCAAAGGAACTTCCCACATAAAATGGAACGCCTCTAGAGGGACGTCCCCGAGAACCTAACCAAATCTCTGCCACACAAGGCTGTGTTGCCTCTGTAACTAGGTAACAACTGACACGAGTATGCCATCCCCCAGTCGCTACCGACCTTTATCTGAGGGCCCCCAATCCAACAACCACACAGTAAAGTATCTGGGCTCCATAACATGATACCACTTTTTATAAAAAGTCAACGTAAGTAAATATCTAGGCTCCATACCATGATATCACTTCTTATCCAGAAGGAAATGGTCACACCCTCAGGAGGAGCTACCGCCAAATAACCTTGCTGCCATGATTCCTGTTTCGACCATTACCGGGTTGTGAGGCTCGACGAAGTCTCGTCCACAAAGCTACGCTTTTTCACAAAGCCATGCTTCGATCTCAAATGATCAACCAATCATCATCAACACACAGCAGCACTTAGCATGCCACATTAACAAATTGGGAATGTATCCCTAGTAACCATCAACTACATAACCTCTGAGCTCGTACGTCTCAGAGAAGGGTGTTAAGCTAAGAGAATAAATTCTCCGCCACCAACAGAAATGTATTTGATAGAACCAGCATTACATCTCAAAGTGTAACGTCCAATACACATCCATACAAGTCTATTCTGGGTTCGAAAAGAACCGAAGGCATTTCTGAAGAAGCCTTTGCAATTTTCGGGTATTCACAATCCCGATCGGACATTCCATCACTTAGGAAATCTCTATACCGGCGCGACTCGGTGTAGAGACAATCGACGGGTTACCCTTTAATTCTCGAAAATACCCAGTCTTCACCACCGATCTTCAAATGCTATCCATATCGACGTATCATTATTCGAAATGGGCTATATGACACAAAGTCCTCTCCCGGCTAAACCGAAAAATGAGCGTAAATTTAAAAATATATAGATATTGGATTTCAATTAAGTCACAACTTAATATCCAAAATTTTCCTTCAATGGTTTAAATTACCATTTCAAATCTTTTAAATAAAAGATTTATTTCAAAAAGTTCACCAAGTTTCACAAAGATCCATTCACAGATTTCAAAACAATTTCCATTTCAAATTGGATTAACTCATCCAATCTTCTAGTTTAAGATCTAATTCATAACTTTCAATCCCTTTCCAATTCAAATCTTGTATATGGAAGACATACCATTTAAAATCCCCTTAGATTTCAAAACAAGAGTTAATCGTCTTCACAAAGGTTAATCATAGTTTTCCAAACTATTTACAATTTCATTTCAAACTTGAAATCTTTCGACATGAATTGGAAATCCTTTCTTTTTATGAAAGCTATTTTTATTTGAAACAAATAGTTTTCGTTTTGGGAAAAACTTATTACAAATCACATAAGTTAAACCATTCAAGTATAAAACTTGGATTTAAATTTAAATTTCCAAAACCATACTTTTTAAATGGTTAAAAACCTGTATAAACATCCTTATAACTTGTATAATCTTTTTAGACTAAAATTTCCAAATCATTCCTAACTTGGAAAACCATTTCCAATTCAATTTGAATTTCCTTTAATACAAATTGAAAATTCATTTCTTATATGAAAGCTTATATCGTTCGAAAATAAATAGTTTTTATTTCGAAAAAATCCAATTTCATTTATACAAGTTAAAATCTTTGGGTTAATTTAAGTCCCCAAAACAACACTTTATAAAATGGTTCAAGTTCATGTAAGCTTATATAGTCATTTTGAAATCATAAGCTTACAACGTAGAATTTATTTTCAAATTTTTATTCAAATTTAAAACAAATTTCAAAACCAAATTAAGTTATTCAAAAATAACCTTTTATTTTGAAATTCCTTTTCAAAAGTTTTTGCACTTTAAATCTGATTTATTTCCAAAACTATTTGGATTCAAAAATTCAATTCAAAAACTATGACTTAACCAATTTCCATGTGCAATCCATATTTGTGTGTGTATAGTATAGTCTAAGGGTTTAACACAATAATGCACAACATCAACCATCACAGATTCAATCATATTAACATCGATAAGCGGTATAACCCATAACGCTTATCTATACGCAGATTCATAGATAAAACAAATTTATCAATGAGATATATAACTGAATATAAATAAAATTACTATTTATGAGGAATCCAGTTGGATCCCTCCAACCTGTTTCCCTGCATCCACAGATATTAGCACAACCATTAAATATCGATTCAATTTGATAATAATTATCATATTCAGCCAAACAACCAATCAAACATTTAAATATTTGCTATTTAAATCAACTGGTATCTAGATTTGAGCGAGATTAACTCACCTTGGGTTTTCGATGAGCGTTCAAATTTAAATTAAATCGAACGGCGTTCGATTTAACCTAAATTTTTACTTCCACTGAATAATTCCAGAATTACTCCACTACGTGGATCGCGTCGCTGCGATTCCGGCGCCATCAAATTTGCCCGATTTCGCCCTCATACGAGAAAGATATGAAATTTGTTAGTTTCAATTTCAAATTAAAACAAAAATTTCTATTTTATTATTTATTTTTACCAAATCTACCGTGCAAAGAAATCGGTCCGCCCGTCTCCATCTTCTTCCTCTCGAATGCTTCAGGAAAACACGCACCGAAACAAACCCATCGTCCATCGCCTAGGGTTTAAAACTGTACTTCCTACCATCGCCGAGAACAAGATCAAACACCACCACGTCGCGCGCACGCCTCAGCTCCACCCACGGCCAGAAAAGCACGAAACTTGGTGCTCCCAATTATTTGAATTTCGTGCAAGAAACAAGCACAAACGCGGGCCCAAAGCTCCCACCCCAGTTGACGAAAATCAATCTCCACCGTATGGATGTGAAGCCCTCGTCGAGTACTTTGATTCTCTAGTTGAGATCTTGTCGCGAAAACTTGTGGATTGAGAGAAAAACGAGGGAGAACGAAATGAAGTTTCAGCCATTAAACGAAAGAAGACGGCGGCTCTAAAATAAGGCTAGGGTTTTGCGTAAAATGCGTATATATATACTTATAACCTGATTATATTAATATTTAATTCACTTTAAAGCAACTTTATCACACGATCTCCAAATGTAGCGTGCCGACAGGCGTTTATAATGTTTTACCCACATTCCATACACAATGTAACGTGTTTCGAAGGCTAATTTGGTCGTATGCGCGAGTTACGGAAATAAACGATCAAATTTAAATTGAATCGATTAAAATAGTTTCTATGCGTTTTGAGCTGCCAGGGTCAAACGACAACTCTGATTGCTACGAAAATTAAAATCCGATAATAACTAACTATTACGAATCCAATGGAACTAGTTTTGTTGAATTCTAAGACTGTGCCCCGTAAGGCTATTTTGACTCGTCGATTAATTCGAGCGATTTTCACAATCGTCGAAATCATCTAAAATTTCATTTTTAAAACTTTACTAACTCTATTTAAATCATATAGAATTTATATTTACATTAGAAATCATTCTGATTCAGTTGGAACCAAAATCTGATTATTTGCATTATTATATTATTAAATTCCATTATTAAATTAATATTAAATCCCAAATTCAACCTATCGACTTTTAATTCCATCCAAAAGCCCAACATCATTATTTAAATTCAAATAAGCTCAAAATAAATTTTAGAAACCATTTTTATATTTATTTACACCCGGATTCACTAATTATCCCAATTCTAATATTTAATTATTATTATTCAAGTTTCAATTGAATTGCCATATTGAAAATTACAACTAAATTCTATTGATTTAACAAAATACTTATTTCAAAATCAATTCAAAATCCACATTTAACATTTAAAATGAATTAAATGTTCAAAATTTACGAGTAGAAATTCTGGGTCGTTACATCCTTCCCCCCTTAAAAGAATTTCGTCCCCAAATTACTAAGGTAGAAAGAATGCTCCAAACTCAATGGCAAAAACCCACTTAGTGAAAATCTCAAATTTTACTTTTCCTAAATTCTTTAATTTCAAATCAAAACTGCTAGTTTCGATTCCTATTCCAAAATCCTTTTATTTCAATTTTTATTTGAAATCAATTGGTCGTTAACGAAACGTTTCAAAATTTTCAAAATTTTTCTAACTCCCAACATTTTGGTAGAATTTTGGCAGAGTCCCCCTTATATGGAGGAGCTTTTGCAATATCATAATAGATATAAATATATATACATCGACCCACATGGTCGAAAAACCAAAAACGGTTCATATTTCCTATTTTTATTGCGTATGCGTACCTTTTATTAGCATTTTAAAAGCATGCGGCTAATTTATATTGCATATACGCGCTCCAACTCTATCAATTGCCTCCCATACCTGTACTTACTCAAAAACACATCAGTTTTCCATAATATGAGATTTTCAACAAGATTTCATATATTAATCTAAACCAAACATTTCAATTTTCAAAGCCTACACAAACAATTTTCGAAATCCTACAAGCAAAACATATTTAATATGCAATCACAAGGTTTCAACACCATTAAATTTCCCTAATACATCCAAATCTCATTTTACTTTACTCAAAAAGGATTTACAACCAAGTTTGCTACATTCAATACATATTTATCACGACCAACTCCAAAATCACTACAAATGATCAACATATTCATAACTCACTTTATTTATATGCTAATCCATTAAATTAAATTCTGACCCATTCCAATTGGTTAAAAAATCAACTTTATTTGCTTTTCTTAATTTATTAGCTTTGTTTACAACAAAACGATTAATCTAAATGCAAATTTGATATCATTTAAGCAAACAACAATTGTTGAAGTTCATAACCATTTTTAAATAAATTCCAAACCAAACTATATTAATTTTTTTTACTTCATTTGAAATTATTTACAACCCAAACATCCTCATTTTTATTCCATTATCAAATTAAATTCTTATTCTTACATTTCCAATTCATTATCCATTTAGGTTTATATTAATATCATTCAATTCTGGGTTTTATACAACTCATACATTCTTATTTCATCACGATAAGAAATTAAAATTCTTTCGCTTGCATTAAGATTTTATTATCTAAATAAATTTCATTCATGACCATTTCATAAGTTTGACAACAAACATTCCACAATTTCCTTAAGTTATTTCAATAACAAAATATATCAATTTCTTCTTGCATCATATTTATTTTTATTTTTATTTTAAATTTGATTCTTATCCAATCAAATTCCAATCCATTACAAATTTTAACTTAATTTATTCACTTATTCAATCCATTTAAAACTTATTTTATGAACAATGAGACCACTTCAGATCATTTTACTCATTTCAATTTATCTATAATTCAAACCATCACTATTATTATCAAATTCCACTATTCATTCCAATACAAATCCTTTCAATTTAGTTTACACTAAATTCATCTTCATCCTATTCTTTTAAATTTAGTTAAGTTAAAATTCTATTCATACAATATCCTTTCAACTTAATTAAAATTTCTTTCAATTCAATTCTTTTCCAATTCTAATTCAAGTTTTAACTAAATTTATTTAGCCAGCTTAAATTCATGCTATTACCTTTAGTATTTTAAATAAAAATTTAATTCTATTCAAAATTATTTGTAACACAACTCAATTTTGATTTTAATTCAATCCAAATTCAACTCAATTCCATTTAATCGAAGTTAAATCCAATTCGGTCCAATTTTAATTCTCCATATACAAGTTCAAATATTCTTTACTGACTTAAGTTCACTCACCTTTTTATCCTTTATATTTTATATTTACTTCACCTTATTTCAATTAATATTTCATTTGAGATTAAGTTTGAATTCACCATACCATTTAACTATTCTCATTTGTGATTATAATTCCATTTTCTATTTATAAGTTCACCAACTTATCCACCTAAAAGCTTATATTGCTCATCTAAGTTATTTTCATCTTATATTCACAATTTCAGATTATCTACATAACACTTAATAGCTTAAGGATATAAATTTTCATTACTCAATTACAGTCATTTTACATTTCAACTTTATATCCAATTAAATTCAATTTCAAATTCAGTTTATATTTAACTTATTCTGAGTTAAATGCAAATATATTCTATTCACTACCATTTACTCAAGCTAAATTTTAATTCCAGGAGTAAAATTTCATTTTTTCTTATTAATATCAACTTCACTTAATAAGTTCAACTGTTTTTTATCTTAACCTCTCACATTATTAAATAGAGTTCTAAGAATTCAATTGCCCGGTTTTATTTCAAAACCATTTTGAAATAGAAATCAACACATTCTCACTTGGTATATCAAATCAAATCTCCGGATTCCAAAACACTTGGTTTTACCAAAACAAATTTCCCCTTTGAAATTTCAAAAAAAACTTGTATATCAAACAAATCTAAACAGATATCATACCCAAATACTATGGAAGCAATCCATCACTTTAGAAACACGAAAATGAATTCTAATGATGTGGCCACCACCATCAGGATTAATTTCCAGCGACTGAAGTGAGTTCAGTGCTTTCTTACTTTCCAAAAATTTATTTCAAAAATATTTTCCCAAAATAATACTCCATCATTGCCTTCAAACACTTTGGAAAAATTTTCAAACATTCCTAAGATTTTAATTTCCAAACCTTTGTTTTAAATTCATTTTAAACCCTTTCCAAAATTCCCGAGATTTAAATTCTGGTTTAATTCAAATTTAGTTATTCTTCCTTTGGATAAATCATACTTATAGAATTTTATTTGGTTATAAACCTTTTCAAACTTTAGATTCTTATATTTGATTATAATATCAACAACCAAAACATCCAAATATATATTATATTTTCAGAAAAATTATCCTTTTATATCAAAATATATTTTTTTTGGGTAAAATTATTTCATTTACCCCACTTTAAAACAATACCATGTCAGTTTATCTTGTTCAAGAGTTTAGAAACCCCTATCGATATGGTTGTACTTCCCATACCAACCAGAATTCATAAACACTCAACCGATAAGTCAACACGGTATAAAACAATTTTATATTTACTAACAAATACACGCTCATATCTATTATTACACTCAAACTCATTCTAGAGTACTACTGACTCTATCTCTAATGAGTAACACCCAACAGAGCCAAGGTTGTCGCTTAACCAAATGCTCTGATACCACATGTAACAGTTCCGATTTCTCGACGCCCGAAAGTCGACATCAATACGTCCACTGTATCGAATGTCGCATAGTCGAATGCCGGAAAACCGAACCGTTAGGGTTTAAAGAAGAAGAAGATACAAGAAGAAACAGAAACAATAACAGAATCTCACATATCGCAGCGGTAAACATATAATAGATAAATAAATATCTTTAAAAAGAATCACTATATCAGTTATTACATTACATCACATTACATTATCAGAATGTACAACAACAAACAGCGGAAAAGAATATTACATATACTAGTGATACGCTTCGCCGTCCAGCTTGCTTCTGATCTCCACAGCATCTCTTTTTCGATTATTGCTCCCGAATAATACTAACCTGATTCTAGGCTGCCCGTGTGGAAATTAGTGGGCACCTAGAGTTTAGAAAGGGAACAATAAACTCCAGGTCAGTCGTGGGACTGGTATGAGATCTCAAAAACAGTTATTTTCACAAAGAAAAGAAAAGAATCCGCTATGCTTTTGGAAAAATGAAACTACCATAAGGCCTCCCGCAATACACACAATGAAAACGCAGAATTGGAGGATATTTCTCCTTATGATAGTCAAACATGCTTAATACGCGAAAAATCTTTTCGATATTATCATTAGTGCATAGTACAGAAAAACTTTTCGAAAATATAATATTAATCTTAGCCAGCATAGACATTTCGTGCTATGTCTACTATAGCTACCATCTAAACAGTGGTGACTACCATAAGTAAATGGCAGGTTATACAACTAAGACCATAAAGAGGTCATATTGGATGATTGGATTTCCAACAAATGGTCGGGCAAAGGAACTTCCCTCATAAAATGGAACGCCTCTGGAGGGATGCCCCCGACAACCTAATCGGATCTCTGCTACAAAAGGCCGAGTTACCTCTGTAACTAGGTAACAACTGACACGATTATGTCATCCCCCGGTCGTTACCGACATTTATCCAAGGGCCCCCAATCCAACAACCACACAGTAAAGTATCTGGGCTCCATACCATGATATCACTTTTTATAAAAAATAAACATAAGTAAATATCTGGGCTCCATACCATGATATCACTTCTTATACAGGAGGAAATGGTCACACCCTCAGGAGGAGCTACCCCCAAATAACCTTGCTGCCACGATTCTTATTTCGGCCATTACCGGGTTGTGAGGCTCGACGAAGTCTCGTCCACAAAGCTACGCTTTTTCACAAAGCTATGCTTCGATCACAAATGATCAACCAATGATCATCAACACACAGCAGCACTTAGCATGCCACATTACCAAATTGGGAATGTATCACTAGTAACCATCAACTACATAACCTCTGAGCTCGTACGTCTCAGAGAAGGGTGTTAAGCTAAGAGAATAAATTCTCCGCCACCAACATAAATGTATTTGATAGAAACCAGCTTTACATCTCAAAGTGTAATGTCCAACACACATCCATACATGTCTGTTCTGGGTTCGAATAGAATCGAAGGCACTTCCGAAGAAGCCCTTGCAATTTTCGGGTATTCACAATCCCGATCGGACATTCCATCACTTAGGAAATCTCTATACCGGCGCGACTCAGTGCAGAGATAATCGACGGGTTACCCTTTCATTCTCGAAAATACCCGGTCTTCACCACCGGTCTTCAAATGCTATCCATATCGACGTATCATTATTCGGAATGGGTTATATGACACAATGCCCTCTCCCGGCTAAACCGAAAAATGAGCGTAAATTTAAAAATATATGGATATTGGATTTCAATTAAGTCACAACTTAATATCCAAAATTTTCGTTCAATGGTTTAAATTACCATTTCAAATCTTTTAAATAATAGATTTATTTCACAAAGTTCATCCAGTTTCACAAATATCCATTCACAGATTTCAAAACAATTTCCATTTCAAATTGGATTAACTCATCCAATCTTCCAGTCTAAGATCTAATTCATAACTTTCAAACCCTTTCCAATTCAAATCTTGTATATAGAAGACATACCATTTAAAATCCTCTTAGATTTCAAAACAAGAGTTAATCGTCTTCACAAAGGTTAATTCATAATTTTTAAAACTATTTACAATTTCATTTCAAACTTGAAGTCTTTCGACACGAATTGGAAATCCTTTCTTTTTATGAACGCTATTTTTATTTGAAACAAATAGTTTTCGTTTTGGGAAAAACCGATTACAAATCACATAAGTTAAAAAATTCAAGTATAAAACTTGGACTTAAATTTAAATTTCCAAAACCATACTTTTTAAATGTTGAAAACCTATATAAACATCCTTATAACATGTATAATCTTTTTAGACTAAAATTTCCTAATCATTCCTAACTTAAACCATTTCCAATTCAATTTGAATTTCCTTTAATACAAATTGGAAATTCGTTTCTTATATAAAAGCTTATATCGTTCGAAAACAAATAGTTTTTATTTCGGAAAAATCCGATTTCATTTATACAAGTTAAAATCTTTGGGTTAATTTAAATCCCCAAAACAACACTTTATAAAATGGTTCAAGTTCACGTAAGCCTATATAATCTTTTTGAAATCATAAGCTTACAGCATAGAATTTAAATTCAAATTTAAAACAAATTTCAATACCAAATTAAGTTATTCAAAAATAACTTTTTATTTTGAAATTCCTTTTCAAAAGTATTTCCACTTTAAATCCGATTTATTTCCAAAACCATCTGGATTCAAAAATTCAATTCAAAAATTATTTCAAAAACTGTGACTTAACCAATTTCCATGCGCAATCCATATTTGTGTGTGTATAGTGTAGTCCAGGGGCTTAACACAATAGTGCACAACATTAGCCATCACAGATTCAATCATATTAAATCGATAAGCGGTATAACCCATAACGCTTATCTATACACAGATTCATAGATAAAACAAATTTATCAATGAGATATATCACGGAATATAAATAAAATTACTATTTGTGAGGAATCCAATTGGATCCCTCCAACCTATTTCCCTGCATCCACAGATATTAGCACAACCATTAAATATCGATTCAATCTGATAATAATTATCATATTCAGCCAAACAACCAATCAAACATTTAAATATTTACTATTTTAATCAACTGGCATCCAGATTTGAGTGAGATTAACTTACCTTGGGTTTTCGATGAGCGTTCAAATTTAAATTAAATCGAACGGCGTTCGATTTAACCTAAATTTTTACTTGCTCCGAATAATTCCAGAATTACTCCACTACGTAGAATGCGTCTCTACGATTCCGGCGCCACCAAATTCGTCTGATTTCGCCCTCGTACGAGAAAGATATGAAATTTATTAGTTTCAATTTCAAATTAAAACAAAAATTTCTATTTTATTATTTATTTTTACCAAATCTACCGTGTAAAGAAATTGGGCCGCCCATCTCCATCTTCTTCCTCTCGTATGCTTCAGGCAAACACGCACCGAAACAAACCCATCGTCCATCGCCTAGGGTTTAAAACCGTACTTCCTACCATCGCCGAGAACAAGATCCAACACCACCACGTCGCGCGCGCGCCTCAGCTCCATCCACGGCCAGAAAAGCACGAAGCTCGATGCCCCCAATTACACGAATTTCGTGCAAGAAACGATCACAAACGCAGGCCCAAAGCTCCTACCCCAGTCGACGAAAATCAATCTCCAACGTATGGATGTGAAGCCCTCGTCGAGTACTTTGATTCTCTAGTTGAGAGCTTCTCGCGAAAACTTGTGGATTGATAGAAACACGGGGGAGAATGAAATGAAATTTTGGCCATTAAACGAAAGAAGACGGCCGCTCTGAAACTAGGCTAGGGTTTTGCGTAAAACGCATGTATATATATACGTATAACCTGATTATATTAATATTTAATTCACTTTAAAGCAACTTTATCACACGATCTCCAAATGACGCGTGCCGACAGGCATTTATAATGTTTTACCCACGTTTTGAACACAATGGAACGTGTTTCGGAGGCTAATTTGGTCATATGCGCGAGTTACGGAAATAAACGATCAAATTTAAATTAAATCGATTAAAATAGTTTCTATGCGTTTTGAGCTGCAAGGGTCAAATGACAACTCTGATTGCTACGAAAATTGAAATCCGATAATAACTAACTATTATGGATCCAATGGAACTGTTTTTGTCGAATTCCGAGACTGTGCCCCGGAAGGCTATTTTGACTCGTCGATTAATTCGAGCGATTTTCACAATTGTCGAAATCATCTAAAATTTCATTTTAAAAAGTTTACTAACTCTATTATAAATCATGTAGAATTTATATTTACATTACAAATCATTCTGATTCAGTTCGAACCAAAATCTGATTATTTGCATTATTATATTATTAAATTCCAATATTAAATTAATATAAAATCCCAAATTCAACCTATCGACTTTTAATTCCATCCAAAAGCCCAACATCGTTATTTAATTTCAAATAAACTCAAAATAAATTTTTAGAAACCATTTTTATATTTATTTACACCAAGATTCACCGATTATCCCAATTCTAATGTTTAATTATTATTATTCAAGTTTCAATTGAATTGCCATATTAAAAATTACAACTAAATTCTATTGATTTAACAAAATCCTTATTTCAAAATCAGTTCAAAATCCACATTTAACGTTTAAAATGAATTAAATGTTCAAAATTGACGACTAGAAATTCTGGGTCGTTGCACATAGCATTTAAAAAAAATTAATTCTAAATAAAATCAATATAATCCATCACATATTATCACATATATCACATTACTGAATATAAAATAAATTCAACATTTGAGGAACCCAGTTAGATCCCTCCATCATGTTTCCCTGCTTCCACTGATATTAGCACAACAATTGAAAATACCAATCCCGCTTTAAGGTGGGATATCGCGGTATATAGGGTCATCCGCTATTATGTGGGGCTCATAGGGTGTCATCCGCTATATAATGCGAGAAATCAAGCACTCCAATATATATATGTGTATATATATATATATATATATATATATATAAACACATGCACTACTATTTATATAATATCATCCAACAGATAAATTATTAAATTCATCCAAGCACATCCAACAATTTAATTTTATTCATTAAATTATCTTGGCAGTCCAAATGAGTGAGAAGAACTCACCTTTGCATTTTATTTGAGACCCACTTCAACCATGCCTTGGTTCACGATTTCAGACATTGTATAAATATTATACAGTTTATTAATATTTGAATTAATCAAACAGTCAATAGCCCTTAAATAATTTAATCAACCAAAAGTTTAATTTAAATAAATTTTCTTTTAATAAATTATGATTAGTAACTAAAATAATTTAGATTTAATTAAACAAATAAATCTTCACCATTTTAGAATTAAACCTGTAAATGAATATGTATATTTACTTTTCCTTTGAAATTATACACACACACACACGCACACATGTATGCATGTATGTATGTATACTTATAAAAATATGCTATATAGATTTTCAAAAATCTAATTTATATAAATTCCCTTCAACGTTTAAAAATTCCCTTTTCTCTTCTGTAAGAATAAATAGCAATTTCCTAACTGTAAAAACTTTTTTTTTCTAATACATATTTATATATGTAAAAATGAAATCTGGTTTTCAAAATTATTCCTCTACATGCTTACATTTTTCACTGTATATAATTTTTCCTTTTTTCATTAAAAACCAAAAATATACATTTAATTTACTGTTAACAAAATTTACTAAATAAAAATACTCTATTTTTAAACTTAATAAATTATTTCCTTTTGAAACTACATATATACTGTATAAAAATAAATTACAGATTTCGAAAAATCCAATTTTATGTAAACCTTCAACCTTTTGAAAAAAACAAATATTTATTAATCCTATAACAGTACAGCAAAAATTTAAAACAAATATTATTAAAAAAAATATTTTAAAAAAATGCCCTACTGTAAAACAAATTTCCTAAAACAGTACAGTTGAAATATTTATTTTTTTATAAATCCTATAAGAATATATATATATATATAATTCCAAATAAAACACCTATACCTCACTGTAATCAAAGAACCAAGGCCACCATCGCGACCTGCCAGAGTCGCCATCCATCCACCGCGAAATCCACTTCGCGTGCATACCCAGGCGGTCCTTCCCTCTCGCATGTGTACCCACAATCGACACTCAATGCCAAATAAACGATCTCGCCTTCTAGCTCCTCTCGATTTGCTTGTGATCCTCCCAGTGGCGACGCGGTTCTCAAATCCGCTCTCTAGTCAATCGAGACCTCACTCCTCTCTCGCTTTTTATTAACGAGCGAAGTCGATTTCGATATGAGGCCACTACTTAGGGCTAATTCATATAGGAATAGAATAGGAGGGAATGCCAATTTGAGAAGAAGGGCTTCGCCATTTTTTTTTCTAAACTTTCGATTTTGATTTTGATTTTAAAGATAGAAGCAAGGCTTGAGTTTTTTTGAGAAATTCAATTTCTTCTTCTTTTTATAAAAATATGCTCGGCTGAAATTTTAAAAAGGAAAGAAGAAAAGAAAAAATCAACGCGTGTCAAACCAAGGAGAACATCTGCAATAAATTTCCATACGTGTCTACAAGGGCTTGTCACAATATTTTAATGCAATAATATCATTTATATTTAAATTTAAATTCAAATTTAAATTGACTTCAATTGGAAGCTTAAAATTTTACATCCTATCAAGACGTGCCGCCAGGTGTTTATAATGTTATACCCCTATTTCGAACGCATTGGAAAAGGTTTTGAGTCCTAACTCGATCGTATGGAGAAGATAGCTTTTTGGACCCATTTATTGTATTGAATTTTTGATATAAATTTTCAACACGTTTATCTAACATACGATCACACAACAACTCCGAATGCTATGAAAATAGAAATCTGATAATAATACGCCATTGCAGATCTAATGGAATGAGTTTCGTCGAATTCTGAGACTGTGCCTTGGAAAGCTGTATTTTAAATATCAATTTAAACAATATATTTTCAAAACATAACATATCACCTTTAAATTCAAATTTACAACTTTCGTTATTTTCAATACTATAAGTATAAATTTTATAAGCCTTTGAAATATTTTTATCAAGCTTAAAACCCAAGATTCTCTATTTTACCTAACTTCCAATTTTTAATTCAACATTTTAAATTATCCAATAAACAGCGGTATTTGAAATTCAAGTTAAACTAATTTTCAAATATTTAAAATTAATTAAATATCTTAATTTAAAATATCCATAAATTTCGGGTCGTCACAAGGCGGGAAACTCACAACGTGTCTGCTTGCTCCATGAGCGACATGGGTTTCTATTGGACATGACTCCTACGATCTTCGATAACCGTCCCTCGGTATTATGACAAGGTCCAATGGTGTGCTCGTCAACGCGAGGACTCAACTCGGTCTCGACACAGCACATACCCTATGGTAATAATAGACTGCTAGCCTATGTGACATAAGGATGAACGCACATAGCGATAACACAAGGCTTTATAAATATAATGGTGTCACAAATTCGAGGCATGACCCTGCAATTAGGCCGCCGGGATGGATATTGGCCTAATCTAGTACACTTTTGCATTATAAAGGAAGTTGGATACTGACAGACAAATAGATATAACCTACATATACATTGGCCAACATAGAGCCATATAAATCTGCGGACACACGGCAATAGGCAAGAAGCCTAGCTCATCGCATCGAGCTCCAAATCATGCTTATCACCGCATGGATGTCATCCACGAGCAAGGAATAACCGAATAAATGCCACAACGGTGTCCCATACCTCAGTATTTACTAGTGTGTTTATTATGTGCTCACAAGTCACACTTGCTCCATCATTTATCCTTATCATTAGTTACAAGAGTAACCGAAAAAATATTACCAAATGTCCAGTACCAAATGGTATTATTAATCGGTTTACTCAAATTCCTCATAACATGGAATCTCCATAATATTACTCTATATAACGAGTCCAAAGGATCACTAGAAAAGTATTACCAAAAGTCTCATACTAGATGGTATTATAACTCTATTTATTCAGATCTCTCATTACACATAATAAATAAAATTAAAAAATTCAATTATAAATTAGGAAAGCGATTATATTTGTAAAGATGTAATAAAACTATTAAAATAAATTATTATATTCCAATTAACAATACCTTTAACACATTTATAAAATGAGTAACACATTCATTTTATTTATATAATCACAAATATGGATTTAAATACTAAAATTCACATCCAAATCTTTACATACATATATATATAGCACAAAATAACACTTTACAATTCAATTATAACTTACAGAGGTTATTCCTTCATTCTTGTTAATACAAATGATTTCATGATACATAATCGCTTGTAATGATTTCATGATACAAAATTTGAAACCATGATTTCATGATACCAATTAATGGTCTAGTGATACTATTTTAATACAAATAGTGTTATTTTGATACATAATTTGTGTAAGCGATTATCCAAATTTTTTCTTATTTAATCTTAATAATCCATTTTATATATATATCTGCATCGACCCGTTATGTATCAAATAGTGTAATACAAAATTATTCATTAGACCATTAATTGATGCCTAATAAAAAACTTATATTTATCTTCCTCTTCCACTATTTGAAATCATGGGCTTTGAGTTCAAATGAACTCATTTGGATGATATCAATATATGCATAAACAATCAAAATATATCTCATATGTTAGAATCTTCAGGATGCTTCAGAGTAATCTCTATGGCATGAAGATGGCCATGTATTTCACAACACTCAAACATTATAAAACTTTTCTCTTTGATTCTTAATTAAATTCTTTCAAATATAAAACATCTCAACTATATTTAAAATACTGAAATACTTAACTCACAAATCACTCTTCAAAAATGCCAATAAATAATAGTCTTTAATTCAATTCTATTTAAAATGCATTTACCAAAATCAAAAATTACTTTTCGATAATTAAAAAATACTTCATCTTAGATAACTTGCTTTCCAAGTACTTTTCTTAAAATTCTAATTTCATAAATAATTTAAAGACTTTCTAAAATTTTGGAATCCCTGCAACCAAATTTTAAAATAATTCAACTAAACAACAAATTTCCCAATTTGTTTTCTCTAAAAATTAACTCCACAATTTAATATAAATACTTTTTGAAACATTTCTTTCTAACTTACTACGATTAGCAAAACTACTTTTATTTAAAATTTTGAAAACTAGTTTACATTATTACATTCCTAGAATTTCTTTTCATATCGACTTTGCATATCCATTTAAGTATATAACATATCTTATATCACTTTAATATAGTCTTTACTAACACTTATGAACGTAATAATACATGGCTACTTCATAAACTTTTCTTAATACCAAAATATCCAATTTGGAAAATTATACTTCTCTAAAATAATTATATTCACAAAATCAAAATATTCATGCTATATAAATATTTCATATTCACTTAAATTAAAGTAATGAAGGTCTATAAATTTATTCTAAATATGAATAGATTATAGTTTATTTTATTTTTAATTTTAAATTAAAACTTATATCTCACCATATATCTTATCATCCATATATGACAATAAGTTTTACAGCATTATCAAAAAAATTCACACAATTTATTCCAACATACATCAATATATATATATATATATATATATATATATCAAATTGTACGTGTACTATATAAGATAATGGCATTGCCTTGACATCTATTTTTAGTGACTATAATTGTCATTTGGCTGTAATATTGACCACACGACGAACGCTGCCTCACCATCGACCTCAACTGTCAACCAATGTTCAATGGCTGCAATCGCCGCTTGAAATATCCATAATTATAAAGTATCTCTACCACTTAAAAAAACTACTCTTTACTATGTTAATAATTAATGGTTCCTCATTACAAATATTTACAAAAATATTTTTCCTGTTAATGCTTATCTTTTCCGTACAATATTTATTTTTGTATCAAACTACTTGATATGATTCATCAAAATATTACATAATTTTTATAATTTTTCATAGTCACAAAATCAAAGTATTTGAAATTATATAATTTTCAAAATATAACTCATAATATTTCCTTTTTAGAATTTTACTTCATATTCAAAACGTCCTTTCCAAAATTATACTACAGCCTTTCTTCAAAGCCAAATAATTTATAACCCTTCCTACAATCGTTATATTATCACTAAAAATATCACGTTTATATTGTTCAAATATTTAATTCCTTCAAACATTTCAAGCTTTTCCAAACATTGAAATCGCACTAAACATTTTAGCTTCTCAAAACAGCATGTATCCTCGTATTTACGAATCCGAACCGATAATGTTGGTCAGACACATCGACCATAATTCTTAAGCCACTCAACGAAAAATTAACACAAATAAAAGATTTTCAACACTTTGTATGAACATGTACTTTCTTACACTGAAATATTTACATGTGTTTTTCAAATATATATTAAAATAAGAATCGCTTTTAATAATTCAAACATCACACATAAAATGTCAAACAACACACAATAGCATACAACATCGAATAATTAGCATTCATAATAAACAACAACCTATGTGTTCAATGGAAACAATTCATTGGCTTTCGCTATGCATTCTGATTAATAATAGAGTTAAATTCAGTAATAGAATTCTAAGCCACCATATATCTAATATTTTAATAACAATACTGACACTACAACCAGACCAAAATCATTTACATTTTTATGCTAAAAGATTTAGAAGTGAAAATATTATATGCATACATACATACAGATATATATATAGCCTTTTGGTCTGACTATATTCGGATTGACTGGAAAAGTTAGACTTAATGATTATCGAGGCAAGTAGCCTGAAGAGATGATCCTAGGGTCCAAGAACCAAGTTTAGATAAGCAAAAAAGATGACGGTCAAACAGAATTAGAAGAGAAACACTCCAGAATACACTAAATATTAATTAGTACTCCACCCTACATAGGGGATCAGTACCGATCCCTAAGGGTACACCTAAGGTGGCACCCACTCCTTTAGCGTTCTTTCTTACCTACATATAGCCTGATTCGAGTGTTTTTCTAGAGTTCCTATGCATCATATTAACAATCCCCATAAACATTGTAAAGTGGCAATTTAGCCTTCTGTAGATCCATCGCTCGAACCAAAAAATATCCAAGCAACTTTGTAAAACAACCATGGAAATATAAAGCCAATAAGAATACGAGCCGATATAAAATGTTGCAAAACCCTATACTACAAATATATAGGGATCGATATAGACCCCCTTAGAGGGACATTACCCTTTCACATCTCTAAGGAGTTAGGGGTCGATATTTTTTAGGTGACTAGGTCTTGGCGACAAGTTTCTGCAGGTGAAATACCAATGAGATATATAGTCGTTTACCCCTATAAATACAAGGGAAATGCTTTATTCTAAAAGGACTTTACGCTGCTACTACACATAAAATCCATTAACTCTGAGATCCATGCCGATCCCTCTGACTTGTAATCACAATAATAGTGCAAAATCAATAAAATCATTTAAGTGGACATAGGCTAAATTCCCGAACCACTATAAATTTGTGTGTTTTAGTTATTACTTAGTTTTCATTTACTTTATTTATTCTAATCTCTACTCTCTTACTCTTTTGGGTGTTTGTGCCATTTTTGGTTCAAACATTTTTTTTATTTCACTGAGAGAATAATCTCAGGCTACCTGGGTCCAACATCTATTATCAGATCGTAGATATCCAATGGGTAGATTCAATTTCTCTACCTTTTAATTCTACAACTCAAATTTTCAAAGATCTACTATAAGTTTTCTGCCATGGCCCCTCCAAGCAAAAAGATCCAGTTTCTTCTCAAATAATTTATGTGCTACTAAGATTTGAGCTAAGTCTAAAAGAAGTTATCACTAATGGGTTCTAGAAAAGACAAATCCACGCTCTTCAAGAGCTACTGATGAGGTAGAAAATGCTGACCTGAACATTTTGGATGATAGCATGCAGCAAGGACCCATGGATGTCTAGAATCCCTCTAACATAATCACCAGGATTGACCTAGAGAGAATGATGAAAGAACTATAAGATCGCCGTGCAAAGCTAAAGTGGCAGATCCTGGAAAATAGAAACCTGGTAAACCAATCGGATTTCTGCTGCATGAGGACTAGAATGGAGCTGATCCTCCATATTCAGACTTTGGAAGTCCCTCGTAACCTAGCCACTATCACAGGAGTGAATTAAACCATCCCGAAAATTCAAAAATCAGAATTTCACCAAGTGTGGAATATGTAATCGATCCCCACCTAGGGATCAATATCGATCCCACATGTAGAATTCCATTAAGTGTGGGATATGTATTGATCCTCCACAGAGGGATCAATATCGATCTCACATGATGAATTACTCTAAGCATGGGATAGGTAGCAATCCTTCACCTAGAGATCAATATCGATTCCATATGCTGAATTTCACTAATGGGATAGGTACCAATCCTACACCTAAAGGGCTCAGTATTGATCCTCTAATCTTCATCTAAAGTGACCCACACTCCTTCTATTCACTACTTATGATGCCAGGAGCCTGTTTCGGGTTCTTTGTCTATGATTCTATGAAATTCTTTATTGATTTCCAAGAGCATTAGATACAAGCCACAAGGTTCGATACCAAACCAATTCACCATGGGTCGGATTTTCAGGCTGGAGATAGAGCACAATCCAGATGCATTGTGACTGACTAGGGCATTGGAAATGAGGCGATTGCTGTTGAATTGCCACGAAGTAAAGAACATGGAACTTTCAACCAAATAGTCCTCCCAAAGGCTGAAGAACCAAGGAATTATAGCTCAAACAGGATCACTTAACGGGTCGAGCCCATAGGGTATATTAAAGCTACCACCAACCGACCGGCTTACAAAAACCAGATTTGGCTGAAATAGTACGACGGCTTATGAGAGATAGCCAAGGTCAAACCAACGATGACTAGGGTACCTCCTCAAGTTGAAATCCATTTACTGAAGTAATTCTGCACGAGGAGTACTCATGGTGATCCAATACACTGACTATGCTGGCAATGCTAAGAAGGTTCTAACCGCCGGATCGATGGTCAAATTCAACTCCTAACCTTTTGAGAACCGGCATTGCTCCAGCAACATTAGGAAGGTCCTAACCACCAGTTGACGGTGACATTCGACACCTAATATTCTAAGAATAGGTGTTGCTTCGGCAATGCTGGGAAGGCCCTAACTGTTGGGTCGACGTTCACACTCAATCCCTAACCTTCTAAGAACCAACGTTGCTCCAGCAACGCTAGGAAGGTCCTAATCATCGAGTCGACGATCACATTCAACTCTTAACCTTCTAAGAACCATCATTGCTCCGATAATGTTGTCAAAGTCCTAGTTGGTGATTCGATGGTCACATTCGACTCCTAACCTTTTGAGAATCAGTGTTACTTCAGCTGCGCTAGGATGGTCCTAACTGCTAGGTCGACGGTCACATTCGATCTCCAACCTCCCAAGAACTGGCGTTCTCCAGCAACGTTTAGAAGGTCGAAGATATAAATATCATTTCCCGTCTTCTACAAAATAAAATAGCTTTCCTAGTCCAAGACTCTGCCTTTTGATTACTTAAGAGTTATGACTTGACCGACTCGAACGAATCTACATCTGTATGGTGTAGGTATGCAGATATTTGGAGATAGGTGCTAACCAAACTTCTATTGTCCACAATCAGATCCCTAAAGTTCTTCTTAGTATTCAAAGGGTGATAATAGCCCAATCTTGTCCTCAAATTAAGGGAAGGAATATAAACTAAGTGGACATGATCCGACCATTTATCAACCAACTTTTACCTTCGAATTAGGTGCAAGAGTACAAACTAAGCAGACGTGACCCAACCGTCCGAACACTAACTTTCTCCCTTGATTGAAGGGTAGAAATATAAATCAAAACAAATGTGATACAACCGTTCACTCACTCAACTCTTATTTGAAGGCAGAAGTATAAATAAAAATGGACATGATAGGACTGTCCATTCACCCATATCTTGCTCAAAGTAGGAAAAATGATAGGTCCATACCCAGTGCAAGGTGGGATCTTACCTATGAAATTTAAATCAACGCCCGGTGTTGGACGCGATCGAATAACAATGTCCTAAATAAGGGTATACCAAGTACGATCCAAAGTAGTTAACTTAAACTTGTGCCCAAAGTTTGGTGCAATCAAAAATTATTGTCTTGGAAAAGGGTACTTAAGTCGCTACAAGTGACTAATTTCAACCAATGCCCAGTGTTTGGCATTTCAGTGATTACCTTATGTTCGCAAGGACGACGAAAGGCCGATAAAGCACGCAACGGGCTAAAGACTCGGTCCGAAAACATGCATAAAAGTAATAGATCGCAAGTACATTGAATAGAAAGATGAATAGAAAGAGTATCTCTTGAGTACTTAGACAAATCCAAACAAAGATTTAACAAAATAAGAACCTTCGCTATTCACATGAATTCAAAGAGCTAAGTACAAGTGTTATTGACACTAGAAACTAAAAGCAAAAGCGAAGACCGAATCTGCATCATACAGGACAAACAAAACAAAAAAAAGAAACTAAAAAAACCTAAGTACTGCTATACAACCAAAAGGCATCACAAAGACAAGTGATCACTTCTTAAGCCTCTTCTTTCTTTCTTTCCTCTCTTTCTTCTCTATAGAAGAAGGCATGATGGATCCTTTCGGCTGTTTCCATGTTCTTCCCCCACTTCCTTTACCTTTGGGTGTAGTGCTCTAAGATGACCCAGCAGGCATGCTTCGGGCACTTTCAGGTGGAGGAACGGAGTAGGGTACTCTACAAAGATCCCATATGCTCACTTTGGGAACTTGTGAGCAGAGGAATGTAGACTGGATCAAATATAGTATTCCCGAGCAAGGCAATGGATAGTGGAGGAGGGATGATTTCCATCTTCTCCAGCTTGATCTTCGTGACAAGGAGGATATTTATCCCATATTCATGTTCAAGCTGGCTCATGGTTTGACCTGACAGGGTCTTGGAGACTTACATAATTACAACATCTTCATTAATTCAAGCTTACTGAATCCCACCAGTCTCTTCGTCCAGCAAAGGGTAATCACCTGCTCAACAAGACTCAAAGTCTCTTTAGCTTGAACGTTGGGGATCATTGTATGAGTTGTAATGGTTACTGATTCCATTAGGGACACTTGTTGGCTTTGATGGGAGTCCTTAGCATGAAGTAGGATGATCAAGGTCTAACCCGAAGCTTGAGAAACAAAGAGGCAGAGATTAGCATTGTACTGAGTAAGCAGTGGCTCAAACCTCTCCATCATCCGCTCCTCCACCTGCTTGTCTACAGCCTCAACTTCTCTCTTGACGAGTGTGTCAACATCTTTAGCATTCTTGATAGCTTTATCATTTTCTTTCTTGGTATTGAGTTTCTCATCACAATATTATTGAGCTTGCTGGAGAGCATCATTCTTTTCCTTTGTCCCATGATCAAGCTTGGCCATCAGTTCATCTACTTTTCTATTAGTGGCATCTCTTTCCAATACCAGGTCATGGTTCTAATGATGCACCAGTTCAATTTCATTAAGATGTTTTGTCTTTTCGACTTTAAGCACTTGGATAGACTCCTCTGCTTTCTTTTCGGCTTTGGCTTGAGATTTCCTTAAGTCTTCAACTGCGACATCTAGGTTGGCGATGATCCTTTTATTGTCGGCCTCGATAAGTTTTTGATTCTCAATCTCTAGAAGCCTATCCTTGGGGACTTTGGAAATCTTTTCAACTACCTTTGCCCATTCATTGTATTGTTTGTTAATATCAACCATGCATCTATAGTCATCTTTTGGACGTCAGTCACGCCTCTCTTTAAGTTAGGCACAAACATGAAGCCTTCGAAGCAAATGTTGAGAAATTATTCCTTTAATTTGGCCATATGAACATGGGCCACAACATGTTCCTCCATAGAGATAAGTGGGACTATTGAAATGGCCCGCACCCCATTTAATATAGGTATTGTCCCCAACTTAGTTACCTCTACCTCATGGACCAAGCCAAGGTATGGGTTTTGTTCCTCAAAAGGCCTCGACTTTATTATAAGGTGAAGACTTTGATATATAATCTCCCATTTCATAGTGTTTTTCCACAACGTGGGACAATCATTTCCATTTTGAAGAGTGTTAAAATTTCCCTCCTTTAGAGCCCAATGCCCTCATTAGCTCATGAGAAGAACTCCACTTAGGCATTGTGGTTGTAACATGTACATACCACAATTCCGGCTATGTATGGTTGTGATACCAATTGTAACGGCCCGCTTCTCACTTCGCGTAGATATTGTCCTCAACTTAGCCACCTTCGCCTCATGGGCCAAGCCAAGGTGTGGGGTGTTGTTCCTCAAAAAGCATCGACGTTGTTATGAGGAAAAGACTTTAGTCTATAAGCACCCACTTCATAGTTTTTCTCCACGATATGGGACTATTATTCCCATTTTGAAGGTTGTTACAACTATAATGGTTACTTTACTAGGCCTATGTTGGGAAGATTCAGAGCCACTCTTATGATGCCTATGGTCGGAGAATCGACTCAAGTAAGATGGCACCGGAGATTATATAAGGATGGAAGCAGGAGGTGAACACGAGAGGTACCACTTGCTTGAATGTCATTATGATGATCAGAAACCATGTTTGGACATCTAGGAAGAGGATATCTGGATCTACGGTAGCGTTGGGAAGCAGAGTCATGTGATGAATGACCTTTATTGTAACTGCTTCTGTCTCGATCATCCTATCATGGCTAGAGTAGTAGCTTAAGTCATAATCGCAACCACTTCCTTGGTAACACAAACTCGACCGAAGCCTGTGTGCTTGAAATGCTTTTTCTTCCAAAGGTCAACATGTGTACTAGTAATGACCCATATTCTACGTATCAAAAGATCGTAGAAAATATTAATTTTATATGAGGTTGTATAATTCTATAATTTTGGGTAATGACTACTAGGGTCATTCCATTTCCTTATAATTTTTGTTGAATTTTCCTATGATCATTTTGCCCTTGGGAAATCTTGTTTGGTGCATAACATTCGATAAAAGTGGAACCAAGTCTTAGAACCACTTCCATCGGATCAGATGATAACTTTTCTTTTCGTAGAGTGGTCATATTAAGAAAACAACTTCAAATTTGAGAGGTATGGTTGTTTGAAGTTTTTATTGGTTTAAGACAGCATAAATAGATAATAATTGTCATTAGTTGATAGGCCCATGACCCATTTCGGTTTTGGGTTAAGTGGAGGCTGTAGGAGCTGATGGGACATCTCCTTGCTTATTTGCACAAATCTAAAAACAGCTCCTTACCTCCATTAATCGTCTTTTCACCCAAAATCCACCAAAACTTACTTTAATTAGCCAAATTTCATCATTAGTAAGTGATTAGTAAAAATCCATCCTAAAGCTTGAAGACATGTTATTGCAAACACATTGGAATTCGTGCTTCTATTGTTCTTAAGAAGATCTAGAGCCTAGCTTGGGTTAAGGAAAGTGATTAGTAGTCTCTCTCGTTAATTAGCATGTACTAAGCAATAAACACCTTCTAAAATCCCTTAAAAATCTTTATAGATCGTCTCAAATCATATTATGGATATATATGAATTTAGATTAATTTGGACTAAGTTTGTGGAATTGTGATTTCAGGGATCCATGGTTGTGCCCTATAAATATATGGCTATTCTTTAAGATCTATGCTTTGATTTACTACATTTCAATAATTTGCTAGTTGTTGTGTGTTTTACGTGTTATATGATTGCTGTAAACATGCTTTAATGGATGCAAATGCCGATCGAACTATGAAAATAGCCATAGAAATTTAGAAAGGGCTGTTCGGGAAGGGTCATCCTATATGGGTTAGCTGCGACCCGTAGAGATGGATCGTAGGAGGTTGTGATCAGCAGGGGACAACAAGGGAAGTCCCAGGAAGCAACACATCAATTTCAAGTCATTTGGAGTTCTTATGCTCAAGTTACGATCGATTAAAGATGGACCATTATAGGGATCGGCTCGTTTGGAGGGGTTGACTACGACACCTAGAGATGGATTATAGTGGGTGCGATCGATAGTGAGAGGTGATGAGATGTGTTGGAGTTAGCATGTGAAGTTTGGGATCGTACGAAGAGGTGCAGTTAATGCCTCGTTATTACCCCTCTATAACCTCGCTATATCTCATAGCGGGTTTCTACCGCTACGATTTTTCCATATAGCCCCAAAATATAGCCTTTTTGCTTTAATCCCCGCTATTTCCGCTATATTTTGCTATTTCCGCTATATCTTCTTTAATAAAATGAATTAAAAAATTGCATTTATACATTATAAAAATTACGAAACTAATTAATTTGATTTAATTTTTAATATATTTTCAGAAATGAAAATACTCTAATATTCTACTAAATTCAATTATGTTATATAACAGTTTTACGTTTATTTAAAGTATATTCGCACATGTTTTTTGTTTAAATTATTTATGTACTAATTATAATTCAATTGAATGATAATTTTTTATTTAATTACCATTTATATATTTAAAAACATTAAGTACGAGTTTTATATGCTATTTTAGAGCCATCCGCTATATCTCGCTATATCCTCGTTGTATCCCCGCTATGACTTTTTGCACGTTCACCACTTCGAATCTGCTGAGCGCTTTAACTGCATAGGTATGGAGTTAGTGTGTGGTGTGAAATACGAGGGGAAAGAATTAAGAGATATGGGTAGGCCAGGGAGGTTTCGGTCCCATATAGGGGTCGAACCCGATCCCTAAGTTTTCACCCTATAGGTGTGCGAACCTTAGGGTAGGTCAAGAGGTTTGAAAGGAGTACTCTGGTGGAGTTTAGTTTGTCAACGGTGGAGCAGTTGCTCATTTGATGGTATAGTTCGTTGGCAACCCTACTTCTAGAGGATTGACTTCGGAAATGGCTAACTTTACTCCAAGAGGCAGAGAAGTCTATGATGAGTCAGATTTAGGGAACTGCTGGAGGTGGTTTACGGAACGCACGATGACACTCTATGACATATGACGACTGTTTAGAGTAGTTCCCAACCACGACGATTTCAGACGGGAGTTGGATGGATCGTTCTGAGACAAGCTCTGCTATGGATGGCATGTGCAAAGGGAGGAGATATATGATATTCGTGGGATTGAGATGGATTGATACAACGACATATCTAGTCTTGAGAGTTGAGATAGAATGTTGCAGTGATGTGTCTATTCTTCGAGATAGATTGATGCGGGGATGCATCTAGTCTCATGATGATTGAGATGGATTGGTTCAGTAATATGCCTAGTCCTCAAGTTTGCGAGTGTCGTATACCCATTGCACTGAGTGAATGTGAGGATGGATGGTGGATGTTTTGTTTGTTTATTTCTATCACCTTAGGATATCATATGATGTGGATACCGCCAATATAGATATCTAGACACCCTTAGTACCTTGGCTCCTACATTACACCCATGACGATGATCATAGAGTAGCTTATATTGTTTATGTGCTAACTCTATGGATGCATGGATAGGTTGATTTTGTGTATCGATGTCCTATTTTATTTTTTTATAGTATTTGAGATTTCTATCGCTCATACCAGACTGTTATCTGACATGCTGTTATGCATTGCTTCTTATTACTGTGGGTACTCTTAAATGAGTAGATTAGAGATAGGTTTGGTGAGCATGAGTAGCTGTTCTGGTGGCAAGCAGGAGGCTATTTCTTATATTATTATATTTATTCTAGTGCTTTCCACTGTTCAGTACTATAGAACTTACTAGTGCTCTTATTTTTTGAAACAGTTTTATAACAGTTAATTGGGATGTATGACTCTATTCCTGCCATTATAATGTATGGATCTATTACTTTGATCCTGTGATCTATTTAGTCATTTACTGTCTCACCTATTCTGTATCTACGATGTTGCTATTATATTTTGTTCGATGTGCTGTGAGATATATGACAGGTGTTATGTTGTTTATTTTAGCTTTAGATGACCACTTACATCGGCTGAGCACCATTGTAGCGAGCCATTTAGGTTTTTTCGGTGTGGGTGGTGTAGGTCGGTTGTCTCATTTAGCATCAAAGCTTAGTTTATGTGATTAACTGAGTCCGTACCATGATTCAGTAGAGATAGGGCAGGAGTTCTCACCCTAGACTGAATCAAGAGTATGTTTATATATGAGAGAGTTCATATTTGTTATATATTTTGGTTTTCAAAGCTATATAATAGTATATACAGTAGACAAATATATTACATGCATGAGCACTATTGATACCATTTTCTCTAACAGAGACCGATCACTCTCATCATAGGTTAAGAATGATCTAGCATTTGAGAAAAGTGGTTATTGACTCCACCTTTGGAGTAGAGGAGTGGGCATGATCGTGGACCTCTTACCCCTATTTATCAAATATGTTGGCAAGGATGGTGCAGATTATTATTCTAGAATGTCCAAGTCTCTCTAAATGGTTCGGCGCTCAAGTCCAATCACCTAGAGTCAACTTTGCATTGTAATGTATATAGACTTCGTTAGTCTAAGTGGCAGACCGTTCCTTTGGATGGAGTTGACTAATGAAGTGTAATACGGGATGATAATTTCTAAATGGATCTTCGATGACTTGGAGTTAGATGATACCATGAGGTAGTAAATGACCTCTAGTTGACTCTAGGAATGAATGATGAACTTAAGGAGTCACCTTATAGCTTTAATCCCCGAGGACCATTTACTTAGGATTAGTTCATAGTTCGCTTCAAAGAAGTTTGTATTGACTTTTCAAAAAGTCGATGTTGTTTTGGTAGTCCGCCGAATTGGAGTAAGCAATGTGTCTATGTTGGATTATATAGTCGAATTTGATAAGATGTCAAAGTATGGTCCATTTTCCCATTGATAATCCACACAGAAAAGATGAAGAGGTTATCATTGCGTTAAGTGATCATCATGGAAAGCTATTGAATTGTCATATTGACTAGGGCTTTGAGAAGTTGACGAGAAGGCTTTTTTAAATAGAAGCCTATACCAAGTGCAAAGGCCTATCCCAAACTAGTTAAGTAGGGACAAATGAGGGGAGCATATGCGTTAAATGTCATGTTGATTTCATCGATTGCTCCATAGACAAAAGGGAATGGAAAGGGAACTACCTAGAGTATTCTTTCCATTTATAGCATTTCCATATGTGATTTATCTGATGTCGGGGCTTCACATTCCTTCATATCTAGTGACTTATTAGCTAGACTGGGATTGAGATCCAAAATTATTGACCAACCTTTGATTATAACAAACCTAGTTGGAGGCTCCACTAGCCTGTGTATGATTTTTATGGTTTGGTCTTATTGAGTCATGAATTCTCTTTTGATTGTAACTGTTTTTTTGGGTTTTGTTGGGTTTGGTATCATTCTAGGGATGAACTGGCTTAGCAGATACAAAGTAATAGTGGATTCCAAGAAGTCATCGGTAATGATAGGAATGGGTAATGGGAGGAGGTTAGTGTTAGATTACCTACTGGATGATGAGGTTATGGTTAGCTTTCTATATTCGCTTGATATTCTGCATAATGAATTGTCAATAGTACCTATTGCTAGGGAGCATCCAGACATATTTGAGGAGGTGACCAGACTTCCGCCATGCTAAGAGACTAAGTTCCGTATTGATTTAGTTAACGAAGCCAGATCGATAGTGAAGCCGTTAAGGAGGATGGCACCTAGAGAGCAGAGAGAGCTTAAGGTTAAAAGTGAATGACCTTTTGCAAAAAGAGTTCATTCGCAGGGGTATATCTGAGTGGGGATCAGCCGTAGTATTCGCCAAGAATGTGGATGGCTCCCTTAGATTATGTGTTGATTACCGTGAGCTAAATAAAGTGATTAAGAAGAACAAGTATCCACTCCCACCTTTGATGACTTTTCGATCAGCATCATGGTGCTAGAGTATTTTCTCAGCTGGATCTTGCATTGGGGAATCACCAATTACGAGTAGCAAAGGAGAGTGTGCCGATTACAGTATTTCATGCGCCTTCTGGTTTCTGCGATTGATTTTTTATGTCATTCGGGCTAACTAATGCGTCGGCATACATTATGGATCTCATGAAACGTGTCTTCAGGGATCAACTTAATAAATTTGCTTGTGTTCGTCGATGATATTCTTGTCCACTCACAGATAGAGAAGGAACACAAGACACACTTGAGTTTTGTATTGAAGGTGGTGGGAGAGAAACAACTGAAGGTGAAGTTCTCTAAATGTCACTTATGGAAGAAAGAAGTGCGATTTTTGGACCATGTCGTTTCTGTGCAGTGTATTGTTGTTGATCCTACAAAAGTTGCAGCCGTCCAAGACTGGATTCAACCTAAAATTGCCACAGATGTGAGAAGTTCCTTGGGTTTAGCCGGATATTGAAGATGACTTATCCAGGAATTCTCTAAGGTAGCAGCACCATTAACTCATTTGATGAAAAAGAATTAGAATTTTACTTAGGATGCGGGATATGAATAGGCATTTGTGAGTCGGATGGAAAAGTTGACGAGTGCACCAGTATTGACTATTCCGAGCGAAAGCGATGAGATAACCATATACACGGATGCATGTGGTACTGGATTAGGTATGGTATTGATGCATAAGGGCAAGGTTGTTGCATATGCTAGTCGACGGCTGAAGCCATACAGGAAGAAATACCCGACCAATGATTTAGAGTTGGCAACGATTGTGTTTGCGCTGAAGATGTGGATGTATTATCTTTTAGGAGAGAGGTTCGAGCTGTTCGCCAATCATAAATAGTTGAAATACCTCTTTTTGCAATAGGATCTTAACCTTCGCCAGCAAAGATGGTTAGAGTTCTTGGCCTCTTTTGATTTTGGTACTGCATATACACCGAGTAAAGGTAATGCAGTTGTAGATGCTTTGAACGTGGGACATGCCGGCTTGGGAGCTATGTTCCTAGAGTGGACACGGTTAGAATATATAGTCGGGTATGATTTCAAATCTAGATGCGAGCTAAAGATAGAACTGCTGGTGAGCTTGACTATTAGACCTACTCTTATAGAGCAGATTAGTACTTGTTAGAGGTGTGATGCTAGATTAGCCGAGATCATTTCCAAGATTGAAGCATGAGTAGAATCTGAGGATTTGAAATAGTATGACCTCAACTAGGATGGTCGGTTCCATAAGGAGGGGAGATTATTTGTTCCCAATGTCGATAGGTTGAGGCATGAGGTGCTTTGCAAGTGCCATCATTCAAGATTTACTATTCGAGATCTACTATTGGAAGAGGATGAACAAAGACGTTAGGACATTTATCTCTAAATGCATAAGATGTCAGTTGGTTAAGGAGGAAGCCTAGTCGCCTTATGCAACCGCTGGAAGTTCCTAGCATAAATTGGAGCGAGTATCGATGTATTTCATCAATGGACTGCCCAAGACTTGAGCAAGGTATGATAGCAGTTCGGTCATAATCGATCGACTGACTAAGAGATTTAGATTTATACCCATCAAGTCAAGCTAAATGGCAGCCAAACTGGCCGAGATGGATTGAACAATTCCACAATGTGCCAAAGAGCATTGTGAGTAACCGAAGCCCGTTGTTCACTAGTGGGTTTTGGAAGAACTTACAGGATGCATTAGGGATAAAGCTGCACCTTACCATAGCTTATAATCCCCAAACTGACGGCCAAACCAAGAGAGTGAATCGTATTTTAGAAGATCTCCTATGTGCTTAGATATTAGACTTGGGTGGTTTGTGGGATGATCACTTGCATCTAGATATAATAAAAGTTATCAGTCTAGAATTGTTATGGCACCATTTGAAGCTTTATATGGTTGACCATGCAACACTCCTTCCTATTGGTGGGAAGTAGGTAAGAAGCTGATACTTAAGTTAGCCAGAGATGGCTAAGGAGACTTCAGAAAAGATTGAGATCGTTCGGCAATGAATGAAAGGTTCTCAAGATAGACAAAAAAGTTACGCTGATAAGAGGCGTCAAGATTCGAACTTCTTTGTCAGCAATATGGTTTTGTCAAGATTTCTCCTTTATAGATTGTTATTCGCTTCGATGGGAGAGGAAAATTGGCATCGAGATTTGTCGGTCCTTTTCCATTATTAGAGAGGATTAGGACCTTGCTACAGAGTCGAATTACTTCAAAGAATGGCAGGATTGCATAATGTTTTTCAGGTTTTCCATCTGTGGAAATTTATGAACGACTCAGGCATGACTGTCACAATGAATCAACTGAGATATCGAGATTGAATCGAAGGCTTCGAGACCTCGTAGGCATATTCATATCGTTAGACGGGATATGAAGCAGCTTAAGAGGAAGATAGTGGAGCTGGTAAAGGTTAAGTTGAGTGACAGTGATAGCGATTACACATAGGAGACCGAGAAAAGCATAAGGACATCATACCCAGAGCTCTTTATTTAGTAAGATTTCGTGTTTATCACTTTTACTTTCACTTATGATATCATTAAGTATATCCCTTAGTATAGTATCATGCATGCTAGGATAGGCCTAAATAGTTCTTTTTTCTTTATTGCTATGTGTGTACGGTTTATGCATGATGGTTGCCTATGCTTGTATATGATTGTTAGGCATGCAGGATGACGTTATTAACTTGATTATGGGATTTCAGGGGCGAAATTCCTAAATGGGGGATAATGCAATGACCTATATTCTACGTATCAAAGGATCATAGAATATTAATATTATTTTCATATGAGGTTGTAAGATTCTATAATTTTGGAAAATGACTACTAAGGTCATTTTTTTCCTTAGAATTTTTTTTAATTTTTCTGTAACCGTATGTACTTGGGAAATCATATTTGGTCCAAAACTTTGGATAGGAGTGGAATTAGGTCCTGAAACCACTTCTTTAGGATTGGGATGATAATTTTCCTTTCTGTAGAGTGGTCGCGTTAAGAAAACAGACTTACAATTTGAAAGACATGAATGAAGTTTTTATTGATTTTAGACAGCTTAAATATGTAATTAAGGTCATTAATTGATAGGCACATGACCCATTTCAAGTTTGGGGTAAGTGGGGGTTGTAGGAGCTGATAGGACATCTCCTTCCTCATTTGCACAACTCCCAAAATAGCTTATTACCTTCATTAATCTTTTTTTCACCCAAAAACCCACTAAAATCCTACTTTAATTAACCAAATCTTATCATTAGCAAGTGATTAATGAAATCCATCCTAAAGCTTAAATAGTTGCTACTGCATACACATTGGAATTCATGCATATATTGTTCATAACAAGATCTAGAGCTTAGCTTGGGTTAAGGTGGGTGATTAGTAGTCTCTCTTACCAATTAACATATATTAGGCTATAAACACCTTCTAAAATCCCTTAAAAATCTTTAAAAATAATCTTATATCATATTATGGCAAATATGTGAATTTGGATTAATTTGGGCTAAGTTTCTGGAACTGTGATTTTAGGGATCCATGGTTGTACCCTATGAATATATGGCTATTCCTTTAGGTCAATGCTTTGGTTTACTATATTTCGATCATTTGCTTCTTGTTGTGTGTTTTACATGTTATATGCCTTCTGTAAACATGCTTGAATGGATGCAAATGCCAATCAAATGGCGAAAATAGCCGTAGAAATTTAGAAAAAGGGCTATCCGGGAGGGGTCATTTTATAGGGGTCTACTACGACCCCTAGAAATGGATTATAGAGAGGGTCTAATTGGTAGGGGACAACAAGGTAAGTCCTAATAAATAGCACATCAAATGTCAAGTCATTTGGAGTTCGTATGCTCAAGTTACGATCGATTGTAGATGGACCATTATAGGGATCGGCTCGTTTGGAGGGGTCGGCCTATATTGGTCGGCTACTACCTCTAAGATGGATTGTAGGGGGTGCATACAGGGAGGTGATGAGCTATCCTGGAGTTGGCATGTGAAGTTTGGGATCTGATAGGTTAGTGTGTTGCGCAAAATAGAGGGAGAACAAGTTAAGGGATATGGGTTGGTAGGGGGGGCTCGGTCCCATATAGGGGACGAACCCGACCCCCATGGTTTCATCATATAGGGGTGTAACTCATAAGGTAGGTCAAGAAGTTTGGGAGGAGTCCTCTGGTGGAGTTTGGTATATCAATGGTGGAGTGGTTTCTCATTTGATGATTTGGTTTGATGGCGACCCTATTTCTTATGGAAAGACTTTCGCAATGACTAATTTTACTCGGGAAGGCAGAGAAGGCTATGATAAGTTGGATTTAGTGAACTATTGGAGGTAGGTTACAAGATGCACGATGACACTCTATGACATATGATGACTTTCTAGAGTAGTTCCCAATTGCAATGACTTCAGAAGGAAGTTGGGTGGACAGTTCCAAGACAAGCTCTCCTATGGATGACGTGTTCAAGGGAAGGGAATCAATAATACTCGTGGGGTTGAGATGGATTAATACGACGACTTATCTAGTCTCGAGTGTTTATATTGATTGATTGTAGTGACATGTCTAGTCTCTAGGATGGATTGATGTGGAGTAGCATCTAGTCTCCTGATGATTGGGATGGATTGGTGCAGTGATATGCCTAGACCTCGAGTTTATGAGTTGTTTCATATACCTAATGCACCGAGTGAGTGAATGTGAGGATGGATGATGGATATTTTTTGTTTGTTTGTTTCTATCACCTTAGGGATATCATAAGATGTAGATACGACCGATATAGATATTTAAACACCTTTATACCTTGGCAACCACATTACACCCATGACGATGATCATAGATAGCTTATATTGTTTATGTGCTAACTCTGTGGATACAAGGACAAGTCAGGTATAATTTCGTGTACCGATTGTCCTGTTCTATATTTTTATAATATTTGAGATTTCTATTGCTCACCCCATACTATTAACTGACCTAAGGTTTTATGCACTACTTCTTATTACTCTGGGTACTCTTAAATGAGTAGATTAAAAACAGGTTTTGTGAGCAAGAGTAGTTGTTCAGGTGGCGAGCAGGAGGCTATTTCTTGTATTATTTTATTTACTCTAGTGCTTTCCTTTGTTCGATACTGTAGAGTTATTAATACTCTTATTTTGTGAGACAGTTCTTTAGGAGTTATCTAGGATGTATGACTCTATTTGTACCATTGTACTGAATGGAACTATTACTCTAATATTGTGATCAATTCGGTCATTTACTGTCTCGCTCGTTTTATATCTATAATGTTGTTATTATATTTTTCTCGATGCATTGTAAGATATATGATAGATTCTGTATTATGCTGTTTATTTTACCTTTAGATGACTAATTTTATCGACCGAGCACCACTGTAGCGCACCATCTAAGTCTTTTGGGTGTTAGCGATGTAGGCCAGTCCTCTCGGTGTACTGCTTTTTCTCCATGGATCCTACAAATAAAGAGAGAGTAAGTTAGATTCAATGAATAAGGACATAAGACAAGTGCAATATAGTGCCTTGGAGTACACGTGCGCATGAGTGTCTTAATATCCCTTACAAACCATGAGCTGGAGCCTTGCTCATAGGAGTGATCTTTCCTACACTAACGAGAATGTGCCATTGTCAAAATGTAAGGGAGAACCATCTATGCTCATGTTTCCCATACCGAAAGAGCCAAACTCAGCAAGAATCGGGCCCATTTTTGAAAATGAGTCAGTGGAGGGAGAAGATGGACTTTTCTCTACTGTTATAACTAGAGGGGGCTTCTTAGAAGTTTTCCTTTTGCGAAGTGTAACGATGAGCTTCCTCCTGGAAGCAAGTGGCTACTCATCTGAAGATTGCTCAACCACTAGTTCGTGACTTGAATTTTCGTCAACATGGCCAACCTCATTTCCACTGCATGCTATTTCACCTTCCTCAACCTCCAGCTAGGTACTGGAGCATGACAAGGCTGATGTGACCTACTTCTGGCTATACACGGCCACATACTACTTCTTCAAGAGCGTCCCTGACTTGGCTAGTGCTACGACCCACTTCTAACAAATGGAAGGTCAAGAGATGCTCGTTATTGATAAGGGACAATATAACAACCCGCATATTTTACGATTTCATATTTAAATCACTACTACAAAACAGGCCATTTGCATCGGTTGTTCATACCTTGTTGCATCAGTTCTATAACCGATGCACATGCAACCGATGCAACAGGCTTAACAGTTTTGCATCAGTTCTAAAACCGATGCAAAACAGTCCTTTTTGCATCGGTTGTTACTAACAACTGATGCAAAATAAGATTACAGCAAAGGAACATGTTACATCGGTTGTAATGAAAACCGATGCAACAAAGGAACTTGTTGCATAGGCTGTTGTTGGAAACCGATGCAAACTAATCCCTCTATTATTGATTATAACAAACAATTATTGCATGCAATATTTCAATCATTCAAAATTAAATTTGATGGCAAATACAAACTGAATAACATAATACTAAAAAATACATATATCAATTAAAGTGTTAATAATCTATACAAAATAATGGTTCATACATTCATTTTTGCAGCATAATTCAGATCTTTAGTACAATCATTAAGTGGTATAATCTTAATTCAGATCTTTAATTAGTACAACCATTAAGAAATAGTATAGTCAAAACCTTAAAAACTTCATGAAATCTTGAAAACCCAAATTTTTAGGCTTCAGCTCAAAACCATTTGCTGCATTCCTATGCATAATAAAACTAGAAACAAGAAAAGAGAAATGGATAATAAAATCTTAATTAAGTACACATTATAATATTCACGTAATAAAGCTTACCTAAACACCGACATGAGCCAAAGCCAAGAGTGTTTTGGGGAAGCAATGATAAAACAGACCAAAGCAGCAGTGCAAGCCACCAAAACAATTCCTCTGCAAGGTTTTGAAACTTTCTGAGTTCCTCGCTATTAATGCATAAAAATAACATAAATAAATGCAACACATAATTCTTGTAAAAAAAATTTTCACTGTTTTACATTTATACTGCTCCTCTATTGTTTGTTGTTTGCTGTTTACTGTGCACCTGCTCATCACACTTCTGTGCATTTTCCACTACATCTGCCATTCATACAAACTATTCTTCCATCCCTATACCAACCACTTCAGTTCATCAAATTTCAACCCTCCTCTAGCATCACAAAACTGCCACTTCCAACCATAAAACATCACCCTGTCAACTTCTACTGCCACACATCCACATCATACTTCAAATCCACCTGAAACACTGCAGTTCTACCTAGCTTCCCTCCTGCCTCAACTTCATACAGTTCACCACTGTTACTGACAGCACTCACCAATACCTTCTATTTATCACCAACATACAACACTTCAACATCACTCCCAACCGTAACGACCCGAAATTTTAATCCAGAAAATTCCAGATAGTTAGGAAAAGAAGAAAAGAGAAAGAAGAAGAAACATAAACAAGTCACAGAAACTTCACATTCGCAGTGGATCAACATATAATATTACATAAAATAACAGTTTACAAAAGAAAAGCTGTATCAGTCAATTACATTTTAATACATCATAGTTACAACTATTACACAACACTGGAAAGTTTATAACAACATGTCCAACATATGCACTAATATATCATAAGGGGAAAAACACTCCATAAGTTCCTGCCATCCATCTCGCCTCCTGAGTTTCAGAACGCCCTTACCTGAAAATCTGTAATACTCGGTCTGACCCGAGCATTACATCAAAGTAACACCCGGGTCAGTCTGGAAACCAGCGTGAGTAAACCCATCTAACATGAATGACAAAAGCATACTACTTATATATATATATATATATATATATATATATATATATATAACCCGGGTAACTTGTATCAATTACAAGTTCACAAATTATTATAGACGTTACTTATTTCTCTCACAAATCTCTAAGTACCAAAACTTAGATTAAATAGTCCAATTCACCTAAATCATTCCATTCCATCTTACTGATTTCACGTATCAATCTATAATGAATCGAATTGGTTTCGGGTATTTACTAATACCCGACTCCGGTCTCTTCGAATCTAATGTCATCAAAACCCAAGTTATCCAATCTAATACAATTCAACTTTAATTATCGGATAGCACTTTTACACAGCAATTTATAATTGATAGATAATCACATTATCACCGTCCATCCAGCATACCATATCACAAAGCAATTCATATCAGAGATATCAACCAATTCAAAGCGCTCATCATCATTCAATCACTAATAAGCAAGATTGATCACTTCCATTAATTACATTAATTAATGATCCTCTAATTACTCTCATCAGTTAATTATTCTTAAATTTCATTTAATAATTAACCCTTAATTAATTCATTCAACCTTGATTAACCAAATCAGAGATTAACTTTCCTTAATTACTCCATCAATTAAATCAACTCCTTGATTAATTGTATTAATTAATCTTTTAATTACACTGAGTAATTATCACTTAATTTCTTCCACCAAGTAATTATCCTTAAATTACTTCCCATCAAGTAATTTTCTTTTAATTAATTACATCCAGTAATTATCCATTAATTACTTCACTAAGTAATTACACCTCATTAATTGCCTTAAGTAATTATACTTAACCCAACATCAAATGATTACTTTTAATTAATTAAACTTAGTTAATTAACTAAAATTAACCACATTAACTTAATTAATTACACCAAGTAATTACCCTTGATAATCTTCTCAACATTAAGTAATTAACCCCTTAATTACTTATTACTTAATTAGTCCTTAGTTGATTAACCTTGATATATTAGATATTAATTAAGTAATTAATTACACAAATTAATTTATCTTATTTTAATTTCCCAAATTAAACATCTTGGTTAATTAAGTAATTATACTTTAATTTCTTTAGTTAATAAAACATGATTAAGTTAAAATAAATCATTTATTATATTAGCTCTTTACTTCCATTTTAAAATAGATTAAATTTAAACTTGAATTTGATTTATTTAAAATTATCATTTTTTTAACTTATTAAAGTTAAATACTTTTTTTTCCTTATTCACAATTCAATTTCAACAATTATATTTAAGTTGAAAAGATTTAAAAACTAATTACTAATGAAATATTTATATAAATCAAAACTATCTTTAAAACAAGATTTAAAATTTTAAAAATCCATACCTTTAAAGTTTAAATTTGTTTAAACATTATTTTCTAACTTTAACATTTCATACTTCCTTTAAAATAAGTTAAAGCTTTGCTTATAATTTAAGTTTACTTTTTTAAAAAAAATTGAAAATCATTTCAGTTTAAGACCTAAATGAGTAAAAATGTTGGAAATACATTATTTCCGAGCCCCAAAACCCAAATTCTCGAGTCATACTCGAGATAATACTAACGCAAATCTACAGTGAACAAAAGCAAGCAACCACTATCGCATCTTCGAGTTGAACACGAAGAAATACACGAAAATGCTCCGGGTCAGGCCCTTCTTCCCCAAATCAAACACACAGCCACAACAAACCAACTCCACCTTGCACGTGTGCATATGCACGACAATTCCGATCGACGACGATCATCATCGCAACCCTCGTTCAGTCACCCATGACCACACTTACCCACTCGAACTCACAGCACCACGAGATCGTCAGCAAAACACAAACGAGCCACTCGATACACACAGGCACCAAACCTGCTGACCAAAATCGATCATCTGCCGCCACCTCTGACCTCCAGCCATCGTGCGAATCTAACTAAAGCCTCATTACTTCCCTACGCCTCATTTCCCCTTGGTCCGGTCCAACTCGAACCACCTCCGGCGACGAAATCGACCTGACAACACCCTCGACCAAAAAGGCCTCCAAAACCCTACTTCACCGTCCCTCGACTACCACGGTCAATTTAAAAATGCCACACCATTTTTCCAATGATGCCTGAACATCGACCATCCTCCAGCCTTAATCACGGCCTTCATCCACCTCGTGATCACTAGCAATCAACAGAAACCCATATTCTGTTCATCCCGAGATATCTCACCAATTACTTGATTAAAAATTTTGATTTTACTTTTAAAAATCATGATTTGTGATGGGGATTCAAATTATATCAGAGAATCAAACAATTATGATACTTAAATCATACATGTTTTCAAAGCTTTATTAATTTTCTTAAATTCCAGATAAATTTCAAAACTATTTTACTTCATTATATACTTTTAGATTTAATTCATGCATAAACAAACATATCCCTTTCAAAATCCTAAGCCTATTAGAGATTCGATGACGAGCTATTTGAAATTTGATCAAGTTTTTATTTTTTTTAACTCTGTAACTACACAGAGTTTATATTCAGACATGCACAAAAATTCAACACGTATACATTTAATTCATACCTAACAAACATGCAAGCATTATATCTCCTCATAGATTCAAGTATTTCAACATGCATCAGACCATCCAAAAATGTTAAACTTGATAATTTTTTGTGGTTTTGTTTTCTAGATATAAAATGTTAACAGAAACTTAATAACAGAGGTGTTCTTATTTTGAAACTAGAATCATTTATATATAGACATGCGAACATAATACAATCTAGGAATTTTACATACAACAGATTATGATTTACTTAAATTTTTAAGTTAAGTGTTTACTCACCTCTTTTGATGATGTGCAGAGAATCACGCTTATGTTTTTAAATCTGGAATTTTTTTACTAATTTGCACTGATCTGATGATGTTGATTTTGCTTGCTGCTTGCATTTGATTTTTCTTCCTCGGGTTCATGCTTCTATTAGTGTTTAGCTGAGCATGCTTAAAATTTGAAACGGAGTTGCCTTGATTCTTCACTTGATGAATTAGCTTGAGACTTGGTTGAATTTGCAACTACAGGTTTAAAATTGTTTGAAGGGTTTTGCTTGTTTTCTAGCCCTTTGATTTTAGGTTTAAAACTGGTTGCTGGCTATTTCTTTTGTGTTTTATATTTTTGTTTTCTTTGGTTTTTGATGGTTTCAGATTTGCAACATGAAGAAAATAGTCTGTTTTTTTCGTTTTCTTTTTATTACATGTTACCTAAGAATGCCATTTGTAAAACTTAAGCTTACATTTGTCAATGTAAATAATCATTTTCTTACAAGTGTTAATATGCAATAATGAGATATTTTACAAGTTTTCAAACTTATATTCAAATACCTCACATGTTTTATATGTATTTATACTAATATGTATTTATATTTATCAACTTTTCTTTAAATATGCATATTTTTATATTTTTATATTCATATACAACTTGTACAATATATAGGTATTAAAATGTAGAGTTTGTAATTTCAAGTTTAAAACCAAATTCAATTTAAAAATCCAATTTAAAAATCAACTCAAATATATATATATATATATATATATATATATTGATTTGAACAAACATATTATTAAATTTATGTTGAAGATAAGAAGTTTTGCCCATCTTTAAATAATCGTATCAAGAGATTATTAAATAATTATTTTCCCAGATCTGAATATAAATTTTTAGATTTGTTTGTTTCATTCTTAACAATCAGTATTTTAATAGTTAAAATTAGTATTTCCATTAACTAACCCAGTTAATTATCAATTAACAGATATTCAAAATTTGGGTTATCACATTCCTCCCTCCTTTGAATCTTTTCGTCCTCGAAAAGGAACGAAACCAGAATATATTAAAATTATCCTTTAAACCCTTTTAACTATAAACTCCTTTTTATTCAAAACTTGAAAACACTTTAAAATTTATATAATATTACCAAAATAGTTTTATAAAAATATCATTTTATAACTCGATATTTCAACCAGTCTATCTTCGTACTCACAGAAATTCGGTCATACGTTGATCAAGCGTAAGACTGAAAATCTATAAGTACTTAGCAGATCCATTTTTAACACCCAATAAAAATACTTGGAAAATAATTTTATTAAAAATATAGAAACATTTTTGAAAATAGAGGAAATATCTTTGGTGAAAATGCTCTGGAAATCATCACCCCTATCCATGGTCACAGTTACATCCTGGGTTACGTTGCCATCGCAGCAAAAGTCCATGTGACTGTAGGCACTCCGCGCCCCTCGATTACACCGTGGAACCCACAACAGATAGCAGTTACATTCCAGGGTTACGTTGCCATCACAGCAAAAGTCCATGTAACTGTAGGCATCAGCACCCTCGATTTTCGCTGCCAAAAATGAAAACTTCTCCATTCCCACATAGGTCGCAGTCTACCGATGTAAAATCAAACATAGACTGTTGGCTCTTAGCGACACACACAACTTTCGCTATGTTACCATAGGTCGCAGTCTACCGATGTAAAATCAACCGTAGACTGTTGGCTCTCAACGGCACACACGACTTTCGCTATGTTACCATAGGTCGTAGTCTGCCGATATAAAATCAAATGTAGACTGTTGGCTCTCAGCGGCACACACGACTTTCGCTATGGTCTCAGTAGATCGCAGTGACATCAAGTTAAACTGTCGTCACAGCATAACCCAAATGCCTCTGTAGGCATCAACGCCCTCGATTTCGCTACACACTACACATAATCCTCAGGAACTAGTTTTTTCCAGACTCCTCATAGGATCAACTTTAGAATCTCCCCCTTAGAGGCTCAAGGCAGTACCAACCTATGGTACTCCTAAGAAGTTCATTTCAAGGGAGCACCTTTTTCTCCAGAGCCATTTCAAAAGACTTTATATTATACACATATAGTATCTTCCAAATCATACACCTAGTATGAATCTCATATAAATCTCCTTTCTCATAATCGATTATCCCAAAATCGATAATTCTCAAAGTAGGCTTTTCCAAATTCCAATATTGATTTTACTCAAAAATCAAAAGCCTTTCCAAATCCAAAGGTTCCAAAAACCTTTCCAAAATCATCCTCATGAAATCCTTTATATACACACACACACACACACACACACACACATATATATATATATATATATATAATTTTGAAAATCTTTGGATTACTTCAAACTTGTATAAATTCCTTTTTTATACTTCAAATACTTTTCAAAAATCCTTTTCTTCTGGCTATAGATTCACAAAGGGAGATTTATCTTATATGATAAAGATATATAACTTCATTTATGCCAAATCAAAATTTCAAATTTGATTACTCTATACAAAACCACTTATCATATCACTTACTTCTATAAAGTAACTTTCTACCATAGAAATATCCGATTTCTATTTTATTTCATCATATATTTCACAAAATATATTTTCCACTTCAAAAACCATTTTATAGTTCTTATCCACAAACTTTCAATGTTAATTTCATTCCATTCCGTACGATGTACACATATCATTCGTACGCTATATCAATCTGATCGTTCACTCGATCACACAATTTCACTTCCGAACTAGTATCGTCCACCCAATTTTCTAGTGCGGACTCAAATCTGGTTTCTTGATCAGAAACTTTCATTCTCCTTGCATAGCCATAACTATGATATAGAATATCCAGAACCAATCAACAATCCATATCCAGCTTCGCCGTCGAAAATCGAGTGGAAAATCCCTACTCGGATCGATATAACTATATCGAAATTCTATGCTCGAATCTATATCAAATCACTATGCGAATAGAATAATATACGTACATTCTACGTATTTATCTTTATTGGTTATTAGCCAAAATAATTCTCTTTCTATTCACCTTCACTTTGACTTCCATTCACTTACTCACAATTGCTTAAATCCTCATTTGGATTATCACTTTAACTCTTACCTCAATGGGTATTTAATAATAAACAGTTTGCACTCTGATGAGCATAAATTTAAAAAAATAGCTTGAATAGTTTAAAATAAATAAGTAGTTGAAAAATAGTTATTAGTTTGTAAAATAGCTGTAAAATAGTTAAGTAGTCATAAAATGGTTATCAAATTGTTAAATAATTGCAAAATAGTTGTGAAATAGTAATTAGTTATAAAGTAAGTTGAAAAATAGTAATTAGTTTACAAAACAGTTGTAAAATAGTTAAATAGTTCCGAAAATTATTGTAAATAAGTATAAAATAGTTTGGCTTTAAAAAGGAAAGATTGTATATACTAAATAGCTTGGAAAAATAGATTTAAGAAAGCTTATATTAAAATAATTTGTTTGAAAATAGTTCAGAGCCAAACTGTTCCACCACCCAATCTTTATTCCAATCAATTCGATTTAAATTTCCACTTCCATTTAAATTGACTTAATTCCAATTTAAATAACTTCAATTTCCATTGAAATTGATTTATCCCCAATTCAAGTGGAATTAATTCTCAATTTTTTTCCAATTTCAAATCAAATTCCATTTGATTTTAAATCTATTCAATTTTAATCACAATTCCAAATTATTCAAATCAATTTGGACTAATATCAAATTGAACCCACTTCAATTTCAAATCATCTCAATTCCTGTTTGAATTAATCCCAATTTCCATTTGAATTTGAACTCATTCAACTTCAATTTCATTTCAAATCAATCCAATTCAAATTTCCATTTTTTTAACTTATCCATCTTCAATCACAATTTCACTTAATTCAAATCAAATTCAATTTGAACTAATTCAATTCAAATTTAGACCATCCCGAATTGTATCTATTCGAGTTAAATTTTAAATGTTGATTTAATCCTTTAAATCAAATCAACTTATATCCTTAAACCATCTAATTCTGAATCCAAATTCCTTTTTTAACCTATTTCAAAGTTGAAATAATAATTCAAATCCCTTTTAAGCAACTAAATCTTTGAAATTCAATTTATCACCAAATTTCAATTTTGAAACCAAACCTTTGAAGTTTTATCTTAAACATTCAAATCTTAAATCCAAAATGATTCCATTTTATCTTAATAATGGATATATTACCACATCCCATTCAAATCAACCATTTAACTTCCCAAGTTAAATCCCAATTTCATCTTAAAATTTCCAATTCAGGTTGTTTATTAAATTATTTAACTTTCCCAAAGTTAAACTCAATTTACTTAATCCAGCCAACCCTACTCAAATTTGAATTCCCGCTTCAAATTTTAAAATTCTAAACTTCACATTAATAATCTTCCCACTTATAAGTTTTAAAAACTTACTTCACTTTGGGTTTCACATCACATTCCTAGGAAAATTCAAAACTCAACCTTAGAGTTTATTTCATATTTATTTCCTTTACACATCATGTTACTTTTAAATTTTAAACCACCTTTGGTTTTTGTTTAATTCAAACAAATTCCTTTAAAATTTTAAAACGACTCTTATTTGAAACAAACCCTTCATTCAAATACATTAAATAACATTATTTATTATTTCTTTATTACTTTGAAACAATTTTCAAATTCTGGACCCAGATTTAAATCTTCACAATTCAAATCATCGTCAATTCCAATTTTTAAGTCATACTTATCTAAATGTTTTACTTCCTTAAAACATTTAATTTTACTTACTCATTAATACACATTTTGTTATTAAATACAACAATCAATTATTATAATAATCAAGATTATCATATCTGAAAACCAATTCATTATTATCTTATTCTGAAACTCTTTCCCAAATTCAAAATTTAACTTTCAGCTTGAATCCATTTCAAACTCATCTTTATTTAACTTCAATTTGGTTGTATTTCTATTACCACTTAATTTAATTTCAATAATTTAACAACCAATTACCTTAATATTTATCAGGAAAAAAAATATTGCTTTATATATCAAAATATATTCTTATATAAAATCATTTAAAATCTTTATATAAGAAAATAACAAGTACGCTCTCATACACACACACACACACACACTCAACTCATTCTAGGGTACCACTGACTCTATCTTAATGAGTAATCCCACCAGAGCCAAGGTTGTCGCTTAACCTTCTGCTCTGATACCAAAATGTAACGACCCGAAATTTTAATCCAGAAAATTCTAGATAGTTAGGAAAAGAAGAAAAGAGAAAGAAGAAGAAACAGAAACAAGTCATAGAAACTTCACATTCGCAGCGGATCAACATATAATATTACATAAAATAACAGTTTACAAAAGAAAAACTGTATCATTCAATTACATTTTAATACATCAGAGTTACAACTATTACACAACTCTGGACATTTTAAAACAACATGTCCAACATATACACTAATATATCATGGGGGAAAAACACTCCATAAGTTCCTGCCATCCATCTCGCCTCCTGAGTTTCAGAACGTCCTTACCTGAAAATCTGTAATACTCGGTCTGACCCGAGCATTACATCAATTTAACACCCGGGTTAAGCTGGAAACCAGCGTGAGTAAACCCATCTAACATGAATGACAAAAGCATACAACTTATATATTATATACATATATATATAACCCGGGTAACTTGTATCAATTACAAGTTCACAAATTATTATAGACATTACTTATTTCTCTCACAAATCTCTAAGTACCAAAACTTAGATTAAATAGTCCAATTCACTTAAATCATTCCATTCCAGCTTACTGATTTCACGTATCAATCTATAATGAATTGAATTTGTTTCGGGTATTTACTAATACCCGACTCCGGTCTCTTCGAATCCAATGTCATCAAAACCCAAGTTATCTAATCTAATACAATTCAACTTTAATTATCGGATAACACTTTTACACACCAATTTATAATTGATAGATAATCACATTATCACTGTCCATCCAGCATACCATATCACAAAGCAATTCATATTAGAGATATCAACCAATTCAAAGCGCTCATCATCATTCAATCATTAATAAGCAAGATTGATCACTTCCATTAATTACATTAATTAATGATCCTCTAATTACTCTCATTAGTTAATTATTCTTAAATTTCATTTAATAATTAACCCTTAATTACATTCATTAATCAACCTTGATTAACCAACTCAGAGATTAACTTTCCTTAATTACTCCATCAATTAAATCAACTTCTTGATTAATTGTATTAATTAATCTATTTCGTCCACCGAGTAATTATCACTTAATTTCTTCCACCAAGTAATTATCCTTAAATTACTTCCCATCAAGTAATTTTCTTTTAATTAATTACATCCAGTAATTATCTAATAATTACTTCACTAAGTAATTATACCTCATTAATTGCCTTAAGTAATTATACTTAACCCAACATCAAATGATTACTTTGAATTAATTAAACTTAATTAATTAACTAAAGTTAACCACATTAACTTAATTAATTACACCAACTAATTATCCTTAAATTACTTCATTAATTAATTTCCTTAATAATCTTCTTAATATTAAGTAATTAACCCCTTAATTACTTATTACTTAATTTGTCCTTAGTTGATTAACCTTGATAAATTAAATATTAATTAAGTAATTAATTACACTTAATTAATTACACAAATTAATTTATCTTAATTTAATTTCCCAAATTAAACATCTTGGTTAATTAAGTAATTATACTTTAATTTCTTTTGTTAATAAAACATGATTAAGTTAAAATAAATCATTTATTACATTAACTCTTTACTTCCATTTTAAAATAGATTAAATTTAAAACTTGAATTTGATTTATTTAAAATCATCATTTTTTAACTTATTAAAGTTAAATACTTTTTTTTCCTTATTCACAATTCAATTTCAACAGTTATATTTAAGTTGAAAACATTTAAAAACTAATTACTAATGAAATATTTATATAAATCAAAACTATCTTTAAAACAAGATTTAAAATTTTAAAAATCCATACCTTTAAAGTTTAAATTTGTTTAAACATTATTTTCTAACTTTAACATTTCATACTTCCTTTAAAACAAGTTAAAGCTTTGCTTATAATTTAAGTTTACTTTTTTAAAATTTGAAAATTATTTCAGTTTAAGACCTGAATGGGTAAAAATGCTGGAAACACATTATTTCCGAGCCCCAAAACCCAAATTCTCGAGTCATACTCGAGATAGTACTCGCGCAAATGTGCAGCAAACAAAAGCAAGCAACCACTATTGCATCTTCGAGTTGAACACGAAGAAATACACGAAAATGCTCCGGGTCAGGCCCTTCTTCCCCAAATCAAACACACAGCCACAACAAACCAACTCCACCTTGCACGTGTGCACATGCACGACAATTCCGATCGACGACGATCATCATCGCAACCCTCGTTTAGTCACCCACGGCCTCACTTACCCACTCGAACTTACAGCACCACGAGATCATCAGCAAAACACAAACGAGCCACTCGATACACACAGGCACCCAACCTGCTGACCAAAATAGACCATCTGCCGCCACCTCAGACCTCCAGCCGTCGTGCGAATCTGACCAAAGCCTCGTTACTTCCCTACGCCTCTTTTCCACTTGGTCCGGTCCAACTTGAACCGCCACCGGCGACGAAATCGACCTGACAACACCCTCGACCAAAAAGGCCTTCAAATCCCTACTTCACCGTCCCTCGACTACCGCGGTCAATTTAAAAATGCCACACCATTTTTCCAATGATGCCTGACCATCCACCATCCTCGAGCCTTAATCACGGCCTTCATCCACCTTGCGATCACCAGCAATCAACAGAAACCCATATTCCATTCATCCTGAGATATCTCACCAATTACTTGATTAAAAATTTTGATTTTACTTTTAAAAATCATGATTTGTGACGGGAATTCAAATTATATCAGAGAATCAAACAATTATGATACTTAAATCTTACATGTTTTCAAAGCTTTATTGATTTTCTTAAATTCCAGATAAATTTCAAAACTATTTTACTTCATTATATAATTTTAGATTTAATTCATGCATAAACAAACATATCTCTTTAAAAATCCTAAGCCTCATAGAGATTTGATGATGAGCTATTTGAAATTTGATTAAATTTTTATTTTATTTTTAACTCTGTAACTACACAGTGTTTATATTCAGACATGCACACAAATTCAACATATATACATTTAATTCATACCTAACAAACATGCAAGCATTATATCTCCTCATAGATTCAAGTATTTCAACATGCATCAGGCCATCCAAAACTGTTAAACTTGATAATTTTTTGTGGTTTTGTTTTCTAGATATAAAATGTTAACAGAAACTTAATAACAGAGGTGTTCTTATTTTGAAACTGGAATCATTTATATATAGACATGCAAACATAATACAATCTAGGAATTTGACATACAACATATTATGATTTACTTAAATTTTTAAGTAAAGTGTTTACTCACCTCTTTTGATGATGTGCAGAGAATCAGGCTTATGTTTCTAAATCTGGAATTGTTTTACTAATTTGCACTGATCTGATGATGTTGATTTTGCTTGCTGCTTGCATTTGATTTTTCTTCCTTAGGTTCATGCTTCTATTAGTGTTTAGCTGAGCATGCTTAAAATTTGAAACTGAGTTGCCTTGATTCTTCACTTGATGAATTAGCTTGAGACTTGGTTGAATTTGCAACTACAGGTTTAAAATAGTTTGAAGGGTTTTGCTTGTTTTCTAGCCTTTTGATTTCATATTTAAAACTGGTGCAGGCTATTCTTTTGTGTTTTGTATTTTTGTTTTCTTTGGTTTTTGATGGTTTTAGATTTGCAACATGAAGAAAATAGTCTGTTTTTTTTCTTTTTCTTTTTATTACATGTTACCTAAGAATTCCATTTGTAAAACTTAAGCTTACATTTGTCAATGTAAATAATCATTTTCTTACAAGTGTTAATATGCAATAATGAGATATTTTACAAGTGTTCAAACTTATATTCAAATTCCTCACATGTTTTATATGTATTTATACTAATATGTATTTATATTTATCAACTTTTCTTTAAATATGCAAAATTTTATATTTTTATATTCATATACAACTTGTACAATATATAGGTATTAAAATGTAGAGTTTGTAATTTCAAGTTTAAACCCAAATTCAATTTAAAAATCCAATTTAAAAATCAACTCAAATAAACATATATATATATATATATATATATATTGATTTAAACAAACATATTACTAAATTTATGTTGAAGATAAGAAGTTTTGCCCATCTTTAAATAATCGTATTAGGAGATTATTAAATAATTATTTTCCTAGATATGAATATAAATTTTTAGATTTGTTTGTTTCATTCTTAACAATCAGTATTTTAATAGTTAAAATTTGTATTTCCATTAACTAACCCAGTTAATTATCAATTGACGGATATTCAATATTCGGGTTATCACACCAACTGCCTTCAACCCTACCACCACCCACAAAATTCTCTGTGATTACCTCATTTCGCAAACTCCACAAACCTGTCACATACATATCCTCCATATCCTTCACATATAACTCCCAAACCATTTACCCACTGACATATCATCTATTGCCACAACATAGACTACCTGCACAGTGCACCAAAACTTTTGCATTCTTTACCCAACAACCATTCAATATGACGGTACTAATGATCATTAGCAATATGATATTCAGTCCATGCAATTATCAAAATCACTTGGTCAACAACACTTGACATTATCCAAATTATTCATAATATATGGTACCAATGTTGTTTATTTTATTACATAGTCAAGTGTAAGGATTTTTTCAGAAAATTGCTATAATTTTAGTTAAAATAATAATTAAAGAGCAATGCTATTCGGACTGAAACAATTTCGGTTAAATAGTGCGAAATAGGCAAGTTAGTGGAACTCCGAGGGGGGCATTATTGTAAATTTACTTTAAGAGCAATGCTACTTTGACCCAAGCAATAGCGGTTAAATACTGCGAAATAGGCAAATCTGTTGAGTCACACCCTACTTTGATATGTGCCACAGATTCTGCTTCACTAAAAAGTCGTCTTGCAAGATTTAGTGGCCTGATTAAATAATTATGAGTTATGTTAATTTTAGACTTTGTTTTGTGCGCGTTGTATTTGACACATGTTTATTTTTCTCGCTCAACCTTAAAAGTTTTGATCCTACATTCAGCAAGAAATATTTAGATCCAATACCACCACTTGGGTGGCATATCACATGGCCAACTAATCCAACATCAACAAAGAAAATGTAAATATGTCAGTGAAAAATTAAAATAAAGTCATAGAAACTATTTAATACATAGAAAATAAAATAACCACAGTAGATGTAAATATAGTTACACCATTTACCTTCAATTTTTAAACATCAAGATTTTTGTCATCCAGTAGCATCATCTTGATATAAAGTACCAAGTTGTTATCTTATTAGGTACTAAGTAAAAAAAATAACAATACTCACATAATACTCCATGTTAGAATGCTTTAAAATTGTTAACTACCAGGCATAAGAACGTTGATGCTTGGATGGCAATAAAAACAATCTGATAAAGGCAAAATTATCTACTGTACAGTGCACTGATACACTGCCTTGCCTCTAACTCCATTTCACCACCATCTCAGCATAACTTACCATCAACAAACACTCCCATGTTCACCTACTTCTTCAAACCACCCTCTGCTATTTACTGCCCAAACCACCGAGTTCACCACAAATTTCCCAAAGCTCCTCAAACAGTGCCAACCACCATCCCACAACAAACTTCAATCTACTATACCATCCCATACAAACAACCATCCACTGCAATTGAACACTGACCAAAAAACTGCTTGAACAATACACTGCCATTCTCCCAAACAACCAAAGAAAAAAGATATAAAAAACTTACTACCTCAACACACCGCCTCGATTCCATTGCTACATCTCCTCAGTCCAAAATAACCATCCACACCTCTGACTACCTCTACACTGCCTCACTTTACATCAACAGCTTCACAACAGTTCCACACCACCACATGATCATCACCCTGCTTCATTACTGTCAAACTGAACCATATTCACAATAATATCGTCTTCTCCTTCATTCAATTCATTCCTTCCTCTCTGCCTTGCTGCCTGACCACATACAGCTCCAACTTACTGTCACTACATTTCAACAATCACCCTCTACCATTCATACACATTTTTTTCCAGATAGCATTAACATAACAAGTTCATAAATAGTAGCCTTCTAAAGGCAAAATTGGTACGTACACATTTCATGTAATCATATGATAGTACCATGCTATACATTATTGATATCAGAGGCTTTTAGTTGATGCTAAATTGATCCTAAATTGATTTTTAATTTACGCGAAGCGATTAAAATGATGTATTATTATGGCGTTTATGTATACGGTGTATCAAATCAAATGGATTGAGATGAAAATTAGTTCAATTCGAAAAGGGTATGCAAAATACCAATTCTATGCTGACGCTGTGCATTTTTGACTTACAAATCAATTAGTATGCTAACAGTGTTTTTAGACTGATAGTGATAACGGTTTCCATACTCTATTTATAATAAAGTGTATATTTTTTTACAGTAAAACGGTTTTTGCAGTCTGCTATTTAACTATTTTTGCTAGCCTGCTGCTTAAAGTTCTTATGTTTAACGGTTAGAAAATCGTCTAATTTGTGATACTTTTCTTCAAATAAAATTATATTTGGAGATGTCTTAGCAAGAAACTGATATGTAATTCTACAATAAGAAGATAACATATGTAATTTCTGTTGGATTTGGAAAAAATCTTTAGACCACTTTAGACCGGAGCACTCACACTTAATCACTTGACAGAAGTTTGAAAAGTAAGATACTTTCATCGTAAATCACCATTTCGACTACTAAATTTCAGTTAAACAAACATCTTGTGCGCACCTAATTGCTAAGACAATAAGACCCGCATAATCTCCAAAAAAAATCTATAATATACTAAATTAAGTAGCACGGATTGAACAAATCAACAAAGAATATAAATTACCAAATATAATCATCAATTATAGTTAACCACAATCAAAGCTTAAAAGATAAAAAACACCAATTCGCATAAAAAATCAAATTTAGAAATAGGAAGGAAAGAAACAATCAAGCGTGGAATAACAAAATCATTAAACACTTACCAAATCCGAAATGGTAGCAAGGCATTCGTCTGCTAGTTTTGCAATCTCCCTAAACGATTTCAAAGAGAACTGATATTGTAGCCTAGGATCCATTATCATGTTGAATCTCTGTGTATCTATAGGAAATTGCTTCACCCATTCTATTAGCTTCCGCTCATTGGTTGGCCAGTTTCTTTCCAAAGACCGCATGCCTATAAGAAGTTCATACAGCACTACACCGAAGACCCACTCTCCATTGCACACATATCTACTGCAGAAACCCAAATCCTTTTCATCTTCTAAACCACTCGGCAACCTTCCAAACTTCTGCATTTACCCGACCATAATCCTCGCATTCAACAGTCATCCAACTACCCATCAACAGTTTTGCCTCACTGTTCAACAACCATTACTTCACACTGCCAATTACCATAATAACTTCATAAGGATTTCCAACATTCATGCTTAATATAAAAGAATACCTTGAACGACTTCGCGGGCAAATACTGTGATAGTGGCCGAGGAATCTTCATCGGAGTAATCGAGTGGGACGGTGAACCGAAGGTCGCGAAGGCTGAGATCCGGAACTAAAAACCAATCTCCAATGCTGTAATTCTTCTTGTTGTAGTTTTTCTTTGCCTTTTGATTTTGTGACAGCGCCATTATTATTGATGAAAAGTTGTGCTTCCAAGGGGGTGTCACATGCCAGTATTTTGTGTGTCGTCAAATAGCTTGGGAAAAGGAACGAGCGAAAGGCAGCATTTGGAAAGGGCTTTGGGAAAGGGTAAGATCATCAGTCGGATTTAATGAGAAGTGGTGAAAATCAATTTCTAGGGTTTTTTTGTTTTGGAGCAGGCGAAATCCTTTTTAGAGGAAACGAATGGGAAATAAGAGGCCAAAAAAATTGGGGTGGAGGGAGTTGAAACTATTTGCATCGGTTATTGGTGACAACTGATCCAAATTTGATTTTTTATTATCTATTGCTTTCCACGTACCAATTGCATCAGTTATTAAGATAGAAATGATGCAAATAGTTCTATTTGCATCAGTTTTTACTTCAACCGATTCAAATGAGGCGAAGCAATATGCACTTTTTGTACTAGTGAATATATTATTTAAATATCGAGTCGTTGATTTAATTTGAAGTACGAAATGTGAATTTTTGTAAATAGTCGAATCCGGACTCGCGACCATTTTTATTGAGTTCAAAATGGGTTTACAACTTGTTTGAGTATAAACATCGATATGTTTGGAGATGATTAGGATTTTGGTATTTTCGGTTGGGATTTGGGTTTAGTTCTAGCCCATCAACCCAACAAGATAACCCAAACTCCTCTACCAAATACCCTAACTCCACTCCACTTCATTCATTCCTTTCATAATTTCCTAACACTCTCAAGCAAGAGGAAAAATGGGGGAAAAGAAAGGAAATTAAAATTCCTAAGCCATAGTTCTCTTAGGAAATTCAAGTTCTAGTTCTAAAATCAAACAGAAACTTAGGTAAGCATCCTCTTCATCTTCTCCATCTCAATCTCTCTTCAATTTTTAGAATTTCCTATAACTTATCTTAGGAAAAACTTTTCCCTTGATAATTGATTGAAGGTTCCAAAGGTGTAGTGAAGAGGAATTGGTCTTGCTTTGTTTTAGAGATTCTCATTCGTTGTTTTTAAGTTAAAGGTGAGTTCTTGAACTCACAACTATGTCTATGACTTTTATTGTTGTTAGGTATGAATTCTTAACATCTATTCATGTTCAATTACTTTTGAATTGAGTTGGTTTGGTGATTTTCCCAATTTTTGGTATTTTAGAGTCAAAATCCATGAAAATCCTACTATGGATGTTTGGACATGTTGTTATTGGAATGTATTGAAGAGTCTATAGGGTTGGATTGTCGTTTGGCATAAATCCTTAGCTATCATCGCTCGTTCGATCTCACCCAAGTTGATTTGGCCATCATTGGCCTAGGCAAATTTTTCCCCGAGCTTTAGCTCAAACGTTTGAGAAAATGCTCAGATGTCTGAGGCATAGAAATAAAAATTCCAGACCTACAGCTCATACATCTGAGCTTTTCCCAAACTTTCGAGCGATCTGGAAGAAAATTTCCAGACCTTCATCTTAGACATTTGGGAAAACCACCAGACATCTGGCACTGTTAAATTCAGCCAAATTTCCTATGTTTATGTAGGTTTCCATTTTATCGATTTTTGGTTGATCCGGTTAGTTGTTGTCATTTATTATTAACTTTGATGACTTCTTTTCTGTATTTTTGGGAATATCCATTTGATGAATTCAATATTGATTTTCATGGTTTTAATCCACATCGTCGAATGTGAATTTTTGGCGATAGATTGTTTTTTACAATCGTTTCTATGATTTGTCACTTTAAAATACAAAGGTTTCTATACTAGTAGTAAATACTCAAACTCTTTTACAACAAAATGATTTCAACATTTACTTTTAATACAATACTTGTTTTAAAATCGTTTTCCAATCTATTAGTATATATAAACATTTACCTCATTCGTATGAGAAATACAATTAAACGACTTAGCAAAACAAGTGGTATGAAAGGCTTTCATTTACTTCATCGGCTAATTCCTAGACTTGTTCGATTGAAATCATGTGACAATTTTTGAGTGGAAATCTACAATTTGTTCGTAAATATTTAAGTTATTCCAATGGTTGTTGGGCACGAAGCTAAACTCATTTACTTACTAGCTTGGTGTAATTTACACCTATTGATCTATGATGATCATTTTATGGTTTAGACAAGCGATATGCGATGTCTCTTTGTCTGCATGGGGGACTATACCCCATCCTGTACAGCTTCGTCTCATTTTTATGGGCTAGCAACCATGGTCTTTTAATCATTTTATGGAGTTCGGTTCATCGGGCGTATCGTTATACTATATCGTTTTTCCGGCTTATTTGAGCTTCGGGTTCCTCAGACTTACTGTTGTACTACGTCGTTGCACCGGCTCTATGGGTTAACGACCCATGGGATAGCAACCCGTTTGTGATACATGTGTTGGTGAGTTTTCATGCTCCCGTTTGTGATAGGCCTCCCCCTTTGTGTTTTTCAAGATTTTTAATTATTGATTTCTAGAATTTGTGTTTCAAAAATTTTTGTGATTTGCATTGATAAGCTCTATCAATATTTGTGATGTGAATAAAATAAAGAATATGACATTCTTTTTTGTGTTTGAGAAAATTTGAGATATTATATGATATTGTTTGTTATCGTTATCCTGTCTCATCTTACATGATAATCATAGCTAGTCTGATCCGTTTATTATTTTTCTTCTTAAATAATACTCGAGTCAGATCGAGGTGTTTCAGGTGCTTCCACTTGACTTTTTAGCAGGGACTAGCTTCTAACTTTTGGCTAACTACTTTAGAATGGTAGTTTTTGTTTTTATACATTCGAGATAGATACTCCTTGATGTATACATATTCTTTTGTCTAGCACTTGCACCTATTCTTTTATGATGTAGTGGATCTTGTATGACCACTACTTTTAAGTTCAATTTTATGTGTTATATTCATATATGTTTCCGCCTTAGTGATATGAATATCTATGAATGATTTATGTTATGCTTATTTTATATTTTTTTGAAGGCCATATAGCCACTATGTAGTAGCTTTGAATTTGTATTTGATATGTCCGATTTCGTCTTGAAATGAAATGCATGACATACTATCTGACATATCGGTACTTGCACAAAGCAATTACACAGATGGTCGCTCCTCAACAGCCTTATTCTTCGTACTACTTGTCGGCATGATCCCGTAGTGTTCTTGGCTAGTGTGAGTATAGAGGTAGAGCACCACGGCTTGGTATCAGAGCCAAACTTTGAAACAATGTAGAATAATCTATCAAAGATCATTGTCCTAAGTCTCTCTTAGTAATCGTGCCTTAGGATTTAATTCGAGTCTTCTATCCTATTTTCTTTTATGATGCCTTGTTTTATCAATCAAATTTGTTTGATATTCATTTTGAAAATAACCTTTTTCCTCTTCTTTCTTTCTTTCTTAAAAAAGAGAAAGGGTTAGACCTGGCCGTGTCAGCACCGATCAATCTAGTGCTACTCCTCGGGATGGCATATTCATATCTGCCCGACAGCTTTTAGATCTTGTAAACAATGCCTAAGTTGTCAGACCCATTCCTGAGCCTACTCATTCTAAATCTGGGTTAGCATGTTTGTGCAATGATTATACCAATTTGGGTAGAAGGTCATTCAATGGTTCTGAAAGCGTTATAGAAGTCCAAGCTTGTCTTAGACCATGCTACCGCATCTTTTCTCACATGAATCTTGTGGACCTACATCAAGTCCAAGTGGTCTCTAGCATGCTCCACGAGAGAGCATCAGATTGGTATGAGCTTTTGGTTTCTGAAATTATTGAAGCGGATCTTACTTGGGAGTAATTTCGAGAAAAATTTGAGTTGAAGTTTATGCCAGAAGCTGAAAAGGTAACTTTAGCTTGATGCTTTATTAACCTTATTTAAGGTGCATCTTCTTTGACAAATTATATCGCATCTTTTGAATCCTTCCCTAAATATGGGATCGAGTATATTAATATCCCATTGAGCAAAAAATTAGAGATTTATCTGTGGGTTGAATAAGAATCTCAAAAAGGCTTTACTTCTGAAATTAGAAGTTCATTTCGATCAGCTTGTAGATACCGCTCTTCGACTTGAAGAGGCCGATAAAGAAAGTGATGTTGAAGTTGTGGGTGCTCAAAATAACTTCAACAACAACAAGAAGAGGCATATTAAGTTCGAAGGCCAAAGAATCCTACCTCTAATCGTGGACAATGCTACAATTGTGGTTCTAAGGGCCATTATGCAAATAGATATTCGAAACCCCATTATTGCCGCTATTGCAAAAGTTTGGGTCATCTTATATCTTCATGTCCTAAACTTCAAAGCAAGAAAGAGGGAAAGCTGAATGTTGTGCAAGCCTCTAGTAACACTTCTCTTGGTCAAGGTATTTCTCATTCTGTCCTTGATGGCATTATTATGTTCCATGATCATCCTATTTGAGTTCTTTTTGATATGGGCGCATCTCACTCTTTTATATCAAAAGAACTTGTCGATACTTTGTCTTTAAATATTATGGACTTGATGACTTCTTTGAGAATTGCGAATCCAGTTAGTGGACCCGCAAAATTCAGTTTATTTTGTAAAGACGTCGAGATTATTTTATGTGATTATGCTTTCCGTGTCGATTTGCAAGTTATGCGTTACTTAATGATTTTAGAAATGTATTGACTTAATCATTATGAAGCCCACATCCTATGTCCCAAGAGGTCTATCCATCTTCAACATCCCCAATTTGTTAAGCAGATTTCTATTATTCTTAAAGATTCAGATTCCAACTCGGTGGCATCCTTATATTCTCTAAATCCAAATGATGACAATAATGATGATGAGGAAGATGTTATTTCCCACATTTACGTTATTCCTTAATTTCTCGAAATATTTGAGCCCGTTTTAGGATTACCACCAAAGCGAGCAATTGAGTTTAGAATTAATCTAATCCCTGGAGCTTTACCTATCACTCCTCCTCCTCATCGTATGTTTAATAAGGAAAATAAGGAGATTCATAAACAATTATCCAAATTGGAACAAAATAGTTTATTCTTTCTAGTTCCTCTCCTTGTGGTGCTTCGGCTATCTTTGTGAAGAAATCCGATGGTACACTTAGGCTTTGCGTTGACTACCGCAAGCTTAATGATCTTACCGTCAAGAATAAGTATCCCTTACTTCGGATTGATGATCTATTCGATCAAATTTGCGGTGCTAGAGTCTTTTAACAGTTATACTTAGCAACTGGTTTTCATCAGCTTCGTATTGCAAAGGATAGCATTCCTTTGACATCGTTCTGTACTCGTTATGGATCTTATGAATGGCTTGTTATGCCATTTGGTTTAACGAATGGTTCAACTTATTTCGTTGACCTTATGAATCGGATTTTCAAAGACTTCCTCGATCGATTTGTTCTCATGTTTATAGATGATATTCTTGTATATTCTAAAATCATGGAAGAGCAGGAAAAACATGTTCGAATTGTGATGGAAACCCTTAGGAGCAATCGATTGAAAGAAAATTTTTCTAAATGCCACTTTTGACAATCCCGTGTGAAATTTTTAGGACATATTATTTATGAATCCGGTATTTCCATGGATCCTTCAAAGATTAAGGCGATTTAAAATTATAAGAGACCGAAAAATGTGACGGAAAGTCGTAGCTTTCTTGAATTAGCGGGCTATTACCATCGGTTCATAAAACTTTCTAAAATTTCTGTACCTCTTACTAATTTGACAAAGAAGGGAGTTAAGGACATTTGTTCATAAAATGTGAAGATACTTTTCAAAAATTAAAAGAACTCCTCTTTGATGCTTCTATTCTTGTGATTCCTGAAGGAAACCAAGACTTGATTGTTTATACCGATGTTAGTCATGTTGGCTTGGGAGCCGTTCTCATGCAAAGGGAACATGTTATCGCTTACGCTTCTAGAAAATTAAAGCGTACCGAGACTAGATATGCCATTCATGATTTATAGCCCGCAGCTATTGTTTTCGCCCTTAGAATTTGGCATCGTTATCTTTTAGGAGAGAAATTTGTTATCTACACCGATCATAAATCTTTGAAGAATTTGTTCTCTCAAAAGGAACTTAATTTGGGTCAACAACGTTGGCTCGAATTCCTTGCATCTTATGATCTTGATATTCTATATACTTCTAGAAAAGAAAATCGTGTTGCCAATGCACTCAGTCATAAGAACAAACGGTTGTTTCCATGATGATATCCGAATGGAATGATCTTGAGACTTGTCCACTTGTGTGATTCAAGATCATGAATCTGATTTATGTTTATCTCTTGTCTTATGTAGCCTTGAGGCTCATCCCATCTCTTTTAGACCGCATCCTTAAAGCTCAAAAGCAAGATCCTGAATCGACACTTCTTAGCCAAAGTTGTAGGAATAAAAATAAGGTTGATGGTTTGAGAGACTTTGGTATTGATGCTCGTGGAGGCATTCGAAAATTTGGTAGACTTGTTGTGCCTAATTTTAGTGATCTTCGTAAGGACAATTTGAAAGATTCTCGCTGTTATAAATTTACCATTCATCCCGATAATAGTAAAATGCATGCGGACATGAAGCGACTCTATTATTAGGATGGAATGAAATATGATATTGCTAACTTTATTAAGCATTGCATCATTTGCCAATTCGTAAAGGCCGAGCATCAAAGACCTGGTGGGTTATTGCAATATTTGGACATTCTAGTTTGGAATTAGGATCAAGTCTCCATGGACTTTACTGACGGTCTTCTCCGTTCTCGTACACGTCATAACAGTCTATGAGTGATAGTAGATAGACTTACAAAATCCGCCCATTTTCTTCCTGCTCGGTCCAACCGGACCGTATCTCTTTTGGCCAAACTTTATGTCAAAGAAATTGTTAAATTGCAAGGAGTTTCTACTTCTATTGTTAGTGATCGTGATCCATTGTTTACTAGTGGATTTTGGAAAGGTCTTCAAAAAGCTTTGGGAATAAAGCTTAATTTTAGCCCTCTTATCATCCTCAGGCCGATGGACAAACAGAGCATGTGATACAAACTCTTTAACATTTTCTTCGTGCTTGTGTTCTTGATTTTTGTGGAAGTTGAGAATATCATATTTCTCTTGTTGAGTTTTCTTATAATAATAGCTTCCAATCTAGAAATGGTATGGCACCTTTCGAGGCACTCTAAGGAAAGCCATGCCGATCTCCTTCGTGTTGGCTTGAATCCCGTAAGAGACTGGTTCTAGGTCCAGATTTTATTCGTGATTCCACAGAAAAGATTGACCTTATTCGTCATAGGATGAGAGAATCTCAAAGTAGACAAAAATCCTACGCAGATAACCGAAGAAGGAAATTAGAATTTTCTATGGAATATTTGGTTTTTATTCATGTTTCACCTATGAAAGGTGTTGTGCGTTTTAGTCGATCGGGAAAATTAGCACCTCGGTATATTGATCCGTTTTCCATAATCGTACGCATTGGTTCCATGGCTTATCGCCTTTTAATATTGGCTCAATTTTTCGCTATTCATGACGTATTCCACGCTTCTCAACCATGGAAATGCCTTAGAGATTCTGATTCTATTCTTGAGTCCGGTGTTATTGAAGAAATTGAAGTTTCATCTAATTTGACCTATGTGCAACATCCTATTCGTATCATTGCTGTGGAGGTTAAAGGCCTTCGAAATAAAGACGTTCCGCTTGTGAAATTTCAATGGTCATCAAATCCTAAGAATCGTTCTTTGGAATCTAGAGAATTCAACGAGCGAACACATCCAGACTTACTCCTTCATGCTCCTTAAGGTGAACTTCTCACTTCAAAATTTTCTTTTGTGTTATTATGCCTTAGAGTGATTGTAACTCTTTATTTTCTTCTTAAGTATTGAAAGGATGTAATTTGTTTAAGGAGGGGAGTCTGTAACAACCTACGTATTAAATGATTTCATATTTAAATATTGCTTCGTTGATTTAATTTAAATTCTGAAACATTACTTTTTGTAAACAGTCGAATCCGAACTCGAGACAACTTTCACTGAGTTCATAATGGTGTTTACAACTTGTTTGAGTATAAACATTGATCTGTTTGGAGATGATTAGGATTTTTTTATTTTCAATTGGGCTTTGGGTTTCGTTCTAGCCCACCAACCGAACAAGATAACCCAAACTCCTCAACCAAATACCCTAACTCCACTCCTCTTCATTCATTCCTTTCATAATTTTCCAACGCTCTTAAGAAAAAGGAAAAATGAAGGAAAAGAAAGGAAATTAAAATTCCTAAGCCATAGTTCTCTTAGGAATTCAAGTTCTAGTTCTAAAATCAAAGAGAAGCTTAGGTAGGCATCATCTTCATCTTTTCCATCTCAATCTCTCTTCAATTTTCAGAATTTCCTATAACCTAAATTAGGAAAAACTTTGCCTTTAATAATAGATTGAAGATTCTAGAGGTGTAGTGAAGTGAAATTGGTCTTACTTTACTTTAGAGCTTCTCATTCCTTGTTTTTAAGTTAAAGGTGAGTTCTTCAACTCACATCTATATCTATAGCTTTGAAGTCAAAATCTATGAAGATCCTACTATGAATGTTTGGACATGTTGTTTGGAGTGTATTGAAGAGTCTATAGGGTTGGGTTGTCGTTTGGCATAAATCCCTAATCACCATCGCTCATTTGATTGCATCCGAGTTGATTTGGCCATCATTAGCATAGGATAATTTTGCCCTGAGCTTCATCTCAGACATCTGGGAAAACGGTCAGACGTTTGAGGCATAGGAATAATAATTTAGGCCAACGGCTCATACGTCTGAGATTTTCCTAGACATCTGAGCGATCTGGAAGAAAATTTTCAGACCTTTAGCTCAGACATCTGGGAAAACCACTAAACATCTGGCGTTGTTAAATTTATCCAATTTGCTTATTTTTATGTGGGTTTCAGTTTTATCGATTTTGGGTTGATCCAGTTAGTTGTTGTCATTTATTATTAACTTTGATGGCTTCTTTTCTGGATTTTTGGGAATATCCATTTGATGGATTCGATATCAATTTTCATGGTTTTAATTCACGTCGTCAAATGTGAATTTTTGGCGATATATTGTTTTTTACAATCATTTCTATGATTTGTCACTTTAAAATACAAAGGTTTCCATATTAGCAGTAAATAATCAAACTCTTTCATAATAAAACGATTTTAGCATTTACTTTGAATACAAAGATTGTTTATAAAACCTTTTTCCAATCTATTAGTATATACAATCCTTTACCTCATTTGTATGAGAAATCCAATCAAACGACTTAGCAAAACAAGTTGTATGAAGTGCTTGCGTTTACTTCATCGGTTAATTCTTAGACCTGTTTGATTGAAATCATGTGACAATTTTCGAGTGGAAATCTACAATTTGTTCGTTAATATTTAAGTTAAGCCAGTGTTTATGGGACATGAAGCTATACTCATTTGTTTACTAGCTTGGTGTAATCAACACTTATTTATCTACGATGATCATTTTATGGTTTAGACTAGCAATGTGTGATGTCTCTTTGTCCGCGTGGGGGATTATACACCGTTCTGTAGATCTTCATCCCATTTTTATGGGCTAGCGACCGATGGTCTTTTAATCATTTTATGGAGTTAGGTTCATCGGGCATATCATTGTACTACATTGTTGCTCCGGCTTATTTGAGCTTCAGGTTCGTAAGGAGATATCATTGTACTACATCGTTGCACCGGTTCTATGGGTTAGGAACCCATGGGATAGCGACCCATTTGTGATACAAGTGTTGGTGTGTTTTCATGCTCCCAGTTGTGATAGACCTCCCTTTTTGTGTTTTTCTAGATTTTTAATTATTGATTTCTAGAATTTATGTTTCACCAATTTTTGTGATTTGCATTGATAAGCTCTAACAATATTTGTGATTTGGTGAACAAAAATAAAGAATATGACATTCTTTTTTATGTTTGAGAAAATTTAAGATATTGTATGATTTTTATTGTTATCATATATATTTTTCATATCTCTTATCCTATCTCATCTTACATGATAATTATAGCTAGACTGATCCATTAATTATTTTTCTTCTTAAATAATACTTGGGTCAAACCGAGGTGTTTCAAATGCTTCCACTTGACTTCTTAACAGGGACTAGCTTCTAACTTTGGGCTAACTACTTTAGCTTAGAAATTTTTGTTTTTATATATTCGAGATAAAGAATCCTTGATGCATACATATTCTTTTGTCTAGCACTTGTACCTATTCTTTTGTGATGTAGTGGATCTTGAATGACCGCTACTTTGATGTTGACTTCTATATGTTATATTCATATCTGTTTCCGCCTTAGTGATATGAATATCTATGACTGATTTATGTTATGCTTATTTCATATATTTTTTTCGAAGGTCACATAGACACTATGTAGTATCTTTGTGTTTGTATTTGATATGTCAGATTTCCTCTTGAAATGAAATGCATGACATACTATCTGACATATTGGTACTTGCTCAAAGAAATTACATAGATGGTCGCTCCTCAACAGCATTATTCTTCGTGCTAGTTGACGACATTACCTCGTAGTGTTCTTGCCTAGTGTGAGTATAGAGGTGGGGTGCCACAGTCCTAATCTACCTATCTTTCTCTGGGATGTTCCTAAGTGTTGTAACCGCGACTATGTAAGCGTCATGCCCAGGTCTTGGACGAATATCTGCATGATTCAGAGAATTGCATCAATCAGGATACTACTTGAATAAAGCCTTCATAATGGAGTTTCAAAAGCACTTACAACCCACTAACCACCATTGTTGGAACCTAGATGGACAACATAAATAAAATTGTTTGCTTTTGAAGTAACAAAGCTTATTCCAAGCACCGATCAAAACTCAACAAACGTTGATTGGCTCTAGATAAGTAAACAAGAGGATTCATGTTCATTTCTTGAAGCTATAAATTATTTAGATATCTCCCCCGGTCAGCTCATGATTCCATAACTTAAGGGAAATCATGTATGTGCCCTGGATAAATGCGTAGCCATTTGAGTGCAATCGAGCTGGTGCAAGTCTCAAAAAATAGAGCATCCAATGGACGAAAGGGTAAATGGTGGTACACCCCCCGCTAGGCACATATATCTATTGCAAGTGGTATAATCTTTGGGGGGAAGATGAGCCCTTTGGTGATGTAGCGGGACTAGTACATCGTCATACGGAATTCCATGCTTAATACAAATTCACTGTAGAGAAGCCTCATCAACTTTTAAAGTAACTGAATCTTCTAGATCTTCCAAGAATACGACATCCTCAAGTATATTGGGAGCTGGATTTACAATACATCTACTCTCGAATTCGGAGAATTACCTAGTGTATGGTGTGATCTTTCGGCTTGTTATGATTGTTGGCCCAAAGTATATAGAGTGAAAAGTGGCACAGAACTCGACACAACATCTGATTCGGCATATATAGAAACTTGATCGCCAGCTATTATAGCTAAACACTCGGAGTGTCTGGAACCCATAGCCATCAAACTCGCTCGATATTCATAGTTTGACAAATTAATCTGTTACCTCAAGCTAAGTGCAGTCTACTGCGGAGTTGTGCAGTGTAATGTAGTTCAATGTTATATGACTGTTATGGCATGACTCGGGTATTCGACCAAAGTGACATCATCGCTGACCATCCTAATCGGATTTCATGTCGATGTTAGCATAAAAATTATGTCCAAGTTCAGGCATCGACTATCGACATGTAAGAGCATGGTATTAATAGTCAAGGCATGTGTATAAATTCAGGTTCAAAGTCATGCATGTGCATATGCAAAGGAGTACAAGGCAAAAATTTAAAAATTCACCCGAGTATAGGATCGTCGCCAATCCCATACTTAAGAGACAAACACATGCATACAAGTTTTGATTTCCCCTTGTACATTGTTTTCTCCAAGTCCAGATCAACTACTGATCCCTTAATGTACAGCCAATCTCGAATCCAACCACCAAAGTGAAATTGACTCATAGCTCCGCTCATCGTGTTTGCTAAAATATACACAGTCCAGCGCCTATCTACATGCAAGAATGCAACTAAAGCAAGGCAATCTAAGTTTGATTATCAAATTTGCCAGTTCAATTTAGGGTACGGTGTAATAATATTCAAATTGATGACGAGTTGATTGGATGGAACAACTAGGGAGGAGGCACAAGCTTCAGGGAGGTCAAATCATTAATCGGAGTCGGATCGAAGGAGATTGGAAGGGATGTTGATGGATCTGGAGTGTGTATAGGCATAGATGATGAATGAGGTAAGGTTCAATCTGATCCATCTAAAATTTAAGGGTGTTGAAGGATTGGAGATCGAAATGTTAATGTTTGCCCAAAAGAGAAGCAATTAGTTGCGGGAAAGAATAAATACAAGCAAATGAAAGCAAATGAAGATAAAAGTTTGAGAAAACGGGTTGTATACCCATACACAGCCCAATATTTTTAGGTCTAAAGTGACAAGCATGTGAAAAGATTATTATGCAACCCATTCACCTTGCAAACTATGCATCCCAACACGGGATCAGTATGGAACCACCCTATAAGGGTTGGTACAGAATCCTACCTATATAAAAATATGAATGAACTTGACCAGTAACCTATAGGCATAGGAACATGCTTAGAGGCCGATGACAACAATGTGCACATGAACATACGAGAGCATGTGCACGCTCAATGTTTAATTTCAGAATCGACAAAAATTAAACTCTTACCTAGGACTTCCAAAAAATTAGCCAATTCAGATAATTGAGGCCTACCAACTCAATCATTTAGCTTAATGGAATCGAGTACGAACAATTATCAAGAGATTGTTTCTGGTATTTATAGTGTCAAATGCCGACAGAGTGTCATGATGAATCTCTATAGGCATCACTTTTCACAGAACGATTCAGATGAGGGATAGTGACCATTCAAAACACAGAGTGGAATCCTTTGTAGTGATTTTGACTTGCCTCGATTCAAAGCACATCACGTTCGAAATGAGATGTACTTGGGGGGTGGGGGCAAGTATTATCCAACCTTTTGGCTCGGCTATATTCAGATTGACTGGATATATTCAGATTGACTGGATAAGTTAGAATCAACGATTATCGAGGCAAAAAATCCAAAGAGATGATCTTAGGATCTAGGAACCAAGTGCAGAAAAGAACACAAGATGACAATCAAATAGACTTAGAAGAGCAGAAAGTGGCTATGCTATAGGATCAAAATGGCAAACAGTTGTAAATAATGTAAATGCAGTGGTAGGGTGATATAAACTAAGTTATCTACTTATGCGGAATATTATTATAAAAAGTAAATAGTAAAGTAAATGACACTAGGGATTTTTATACTGGTTTTTAACTCCTGTTATACGTCCAGTCCCAGACTCCTTCTGGAATTTAACTATCAACCCTCTGTTAACTCGGAGGAATAGGTATTACACCGCTTGAGCAACTGAAACAGGACTTCTACCGCCTAGACAACCGAATAGGACTTCTACCGCCTGAGCAACCGAAAAGAACTTCCAATACAAGTAGTAAAATAGTTTATGATTGAGTATGCTCTTGAATAGCATAGATAAGTCGATAATGTACACCCTTCCTATAATCTTTTCCTAAAGAGCAATGTGTATGATTGTATGTATATAAAGAATAGGAAGATTAGAATTGCTTATAAGATATGGAAGTGAGATGTAAGCAATGAATGTATGAACTTATGTAAGCAATAGATTCAAGAATGTTACGCATGTTAGATCAAGAGAGAAAAGAGAATTAAGTGAATTAATCAATGAAACTTGAGTGAATTTATAGTAAATCATAAGTTGCAACCTCTGATAAAAAGTTCTCTACAAAAGGTAATGGTTGCAACACTTAGGAAGGAAGACAACCATTGTGAAAAGAAGTGTCTTTTCAATGAAAAATGATAGTTACAGGATTTAGTCGACTGACCTTGATCATTCAGTTGACTAAATTCAAAAACGTACAAAAATATGTTACAATGCACAAACTCGGTCGACTGAATGATCAAAGCCGGTCAATTGGTCCTAATGTTTTAAAAAAAAATAAAAGCAGATTCAGTCGACTTAGGAATACAGTTTAGTCGACTAAACTGTATTTCAGTGAAACTTAAGTGCATTTTATTTTAGAAAGTGATGCTTTTAAATCGAGTGCACGTGTATGTCACGACCCAAATTTCAGCGTTCGAAAATCGACACCTGTACTTCACTTGTACTCGAATGCCATAGATTCAACCGTCGAAATCCGATTCGCGCCGGAGCTTATAATACATTAAGTATAACAACACATCAGAAGAAAAATAATATTTATATTGACATACAACTTTGATACAACACATTGATACAATTGACATCAACATCAGAGAAACAAGATAACAACTGAAGAGATAACACAACTGGATGGTCTAGACTTTGCAACCATCGACAGTGGAAAGATAACCCCAATAGAATTTCCAAGTGAGAAACTGAGAATCCAACATACTGCGACTCCATTGCCTAAGCTCCAAACCACGAGCTCGAACCATCATCATTTCTGAATGAAGCAAGCTGGGCACCTGATGAACCAAATGTAATTACCAAATCCAAATGCTCCAAAGATATCAAATCTACACCTACTGTCTGACCATTTGAAAAATCTAACTCTAGACTGCCTGTGTGGAAAATTATAGGCACCTAGAGTTTAGAAAGGGAACAATAAACTCCAGGTCAGTCATGGGACTAATGTGAGCAAACGAAAACAGTTTTCTTTGAATAAAAACAAACGAAAGAATTAAAAAAAAAATCCGCAATGTTTTTTGGAAAATGAAACTATCATAAGGCTCCCGCCGCACACACAATGCAAACGCAAAATTGGAGGAAATTTCTCCTTATGATAGTCAAACATGCTTGATATGCAAAATCCTTTTGATATTATTGTTAGTGCATAGTGTAGAAAAACTTTCGAAAGTATAATATTAATCTTAGCCTACATACAACCACTATTATATGCCTACTATAGCTATTATCTAAGCAGTGGGTGACCACTATAAGTAAATGGCAGGCTATACAATTAAAACCATACAAGGCGTGTATTAGTGATTGGATTTCCAACAAATGGTCAGGCTAAGGAACTTCCTGGGCCATATGGGTACGCTTCTGGAGGGACGCCCCAAGAACTCAACCGGGCTCTCTGCCAACACAAGGCCAGGCTACCTCTGTAACTAGGTGACTACTACACGAGCATGCCATCCCCTGGGTCGTTACCAATCTTTATCCGAGAGCTCTCAGCCATAAAGCAACAAGTAATAAATTTGCAGTAACCACATAGGTTAAATATCTAGGCTCCATACCATGATACCATCCTTTTCCAGAAGGAAATGGACATACCTTAGAGGGCACGACCCTCATAACCTTGCCTCATCTTTCCTGTTTTGACCATTTCCGGGTTGTGAGGTCCTAATGCAGTCTCGTCCACAAAGCCACGCTTTACACAAAAGCCATGCCTTGATCAACAAATGTTCGGCAGCACTTCGTATGCCACATTACCAAATGGGGAATGTATCACTAGTAACCATCAACTACATAACCTCTGAGCCCGTACGTCTCAGAGAAGGGTGTTAAGCTAAGAGAATAAATTCTTCGCCACCAAACAGAAATGTATTTGGTAGAAACCAACTTTACATCTCAAAGTGTAACATCAGACGCATATCCATACAAGTCTGCTTCGGGTTCGAACAGAACCGAAAGCACTTCACAAAGAAGCCCTTGCAATCCGAGTATTCACAATCCCGATCGGACTCCCTATTACATATGGAGATCTCTATACCGACGCCACTCAGTGTAGAGACATTCGACGGGTAATCCTTTCGTTCTCGAAAATACCTGGTCTTCACCACCGGTCTTCAAATGCTATCTATATCATCGTATCATTATTCGGAATGGGTTTCATGACACAAAGTCATCTTCCGGCTAAACCGAATAATGAGCGCTTAATTTAAAAACCATAAGGATATATTGGGATCTCAGTTAAGTCACAACTTAAAACCCAAAGTCTTTCTTCAAAATGGTTTAAACAAATTACCATTTTCAAATCTTTTACATAAGAAGATTCATTCCACAAAGTTCACCAATCTTTCACAAAGATCAATTCATAGCTTTCGAAATAATTACATTTCAATTCCAAATCTTTTAAGTAAAAGATCCACTTTAGTTCAACAACAAGATTTACCAAATCTTTAACAAAGATAGCTTTCAAAACTATTTCCTTTTCAAATTCGATTTATTCATAACTCAAAAATCATTTTGACAAAACTGGGAATTCTTTCTTTATCTGAAAGTTATTGTCATTTGAAGACAAATACTTTTTATTTCGGAAAAATCTGATCAAATGTACACAAGATATAGCCTTTAAAATTATAGACCAGAGAATCAACAAACTGTCGTATTATTGGCATGTTCTAATTTAAATTAAATTAAAACAATAGTTTCAAATTCATACATATATATATATATATAATTATAGAAATTGTATCAATCTTTCAAACCATGAATTCTAAAATAATATTTAACAGGATATAGTTTTTCAAAACTAAATTTCAAATTTCAAAATTTCCCTTTCAAAGGCTTTTCATATTCAATGCAATTCCATTTCCAAAACCATTTGGATTCAAAATTCAACTTTCAAAACCATTTTGAATATAATAATATTAAATTCAAATATCTATGACTTAACCAATTTCCTCGTGAAATCCATATTTGTGTGTGTATGGTGTAGTCCAGGGGTTTTACACAATAGTGCAACATCATCAATCATCACAATCCAAACACAACAATATCGATTAGCGGTATAATCCTATAACGCTTATCTTCACTCACAGATTCACAGATAAATAATGTAAATTTATCACAGATAAATAAATTACAATCATCACAGATAAATAAATTACGTTTATTATAGCTCAAATCAAAACAGAGCATCACACATCAGGGATATTAAACAATTCAACATTCAAATAGAATCCAAACATCCATAAGTAAGATCAATTAATCATCTGATTAATTTAAATTAGATTAACTACTTATGAATAAATTACTAATCCTGGTTAATTAATTAATTACAAACCATTTAATTAATTATCCTTTAATCATTTATTAATTAACCTTTTATAATAAATTAATTAACCTTAAATTATTAATTAATCAACCTTAAGTAATAAATCAATCTTTCATCATTAAATAATCAACCGCTAATTATTTAATTATTCTTTAATTAATTAATCACATTAATTACATCAATTAATTAACCCTTAATTAATTGTCATTTAATTAATCATCTTTAATTAATAAGTGATTATCCCTAATCACATATATTAATAAATCACAAATTAATTTTAATCACTTGATTAATCAACTTTGATCATTCATTATTTTTAACTAAGTAATTATCTTTAAGTAATTAATTTCCTTTAATTACTTTCATTAATAAATCATTAGTTACTTAATATTTTAAAAGATAAAATATTTTATCTTAATTAATTACTTAACTTAAACCTTTAATTTAAATTAAGGATTAGAATACTTCATCCTTTAATCATTTACTTAATCACAATATTAAGTTTATTTAAAATTAAATTTTTCAAAAACAAAGGTTATATATTAAAAGTACTTTAAACTCCAAACTATTAACTTTAAAATTTTGACCTTTGAAACTTTTTTGATAAATTGATCAATATCTTAGTTTTAAACCTTTTAGAACTTGTATCATATTTTTTTATCTTAAAACTTTAATAATGCTTCAAAAGGACCCGACATCAAGCCATCAAAATCTCGAGCTAATTTTAAGTTTTCCCAAGCCAAACTCGAGTATCTCGTCCCCATTCACTGCTTCAAGTCAACATGCAGATTCCCTCGAGAACGACCCGAGCAACACCCCTTCTTCCCAAATTACCATAGCATAACCAGATACAACATGTGTCAGTGCATCATGCACACCGTCATAGCTACCTCCGATCGACCATGCTACCTTTTACACATCACCGACATCCTTTACCATAACCACAACCTCTCAGAACCCATCAACTCGCCGTAGATAAAATTTGAGTAACTCACGCGAATACCAGAACCCATCGATCAATGGAAAATCATCTCGCTTGAACATCTCTGATAGCCTCAACGACGCCGCTGTGACCACAACCTCGTCATACAACAACGAATCATTCCTCCTCGGTCCGATCGACCATAAAGCTTCAACGATGACGAAATTTATTCGAGAATGACACAACTGAAACATGATTATAAACCCTAAATCTACTTCACACGGCCACCCTAGAAATTTATTTTTTTCGATCATTTTTCCAATGATCCCCTACCTGCAACCCTCCTCTGGCCTCAATCCTGAGGCATCTAACCTCCACGATTATCAGTGTTTGACAAAAATTCCTTTTTCGTTCAACTCCCTTTTTCTCTTTATTTAAAAGCCTAAAAATCTTGATTTTTAATTTTAAAAATCCTAGTTTTCGAGGGCAAAACCGATTTTATACCTGAAACAAACAATTACTATGATCGAGATTTTGATAGGTTTTCAAAATAACAGTTCTTCTTCTTTTTTATTTAAACTAGCTTCAAATTGAATTCTGAAACATTTTTAAAATGGATATTTTGATATAACCAACAAATTTTGTTTATATATTAAAGTCTAAAGAGATTCAGGGAAGAAGATTTTGAATTTTTTTTCAAATTTGGAAGCCTGAACAACAAGAACAGAGCCTAAATACAGACATGCACATGATCATCCCCAAACATACACAAACATGCAAGCATAATCACATCATCAATAAAACACATTTGAGATCATACTTCATAGATCATTTAGATATATATCAGGTTGAGTTTGCTTACCTGGATTGAAGTTTGAACAGAGAAGAAATTTTTGAGCCTAAAACCTAGAACTTGGATTTGAATATCTGGAAACAAACTTTGATCTGGAAATGATCTTAATGTTGAATCTTTTTAGTTTGATCTGGGAGTTCTTACTTGAATATGGAACTTTAATTCTAATCTTCTGGGTTTCATCTTGCTTTCAGATTGAAGTTTCTTAGTTTGATTTTTCAGGCTTACTTTCAGATTGATTTCCAGGTTGTAAATTTGAATATGTTTCGATTTCCAGATTGAAAACTTTTCATTTTGATTTTGATGATTTGAATCTACTTTATTTGGTATGGATTTTTATCTGTACTTTGATTCAGGTTTGTATTAGTTTGATGAGGATCTGTTGTTTGATTTAAATTTGATTTCTGGTTTGTGTTTTATACTTTTTCTTTGTTCTCAGGTTTGAAAAACTAAAAATAGCCTAGCTTATTTTCTTTTAATACATGTTTATGTAATTCAATTTCAAAAGGAAAGAACAATTTTGCCACTTGTTAACTAAACCATACACTTGTTAATTTCTTATATAATCTTTTTACACATGTCTTAATATAATTTAAAATGGTTACACTTGTTAAAACATGAGCATTTTGTGTTTAAATCCTTAATTTAAATAAATTTACAAATTTTGTTTTAAACCTTTTATGTAATATATTTTCTATTTGGGTTAAATATATACAAAACTAATTTATTTCAAGTATAAAAGAAATGTATTTTAAACTTTTAATTAATTTAAGCAAACTATACTTTTATATATTTACAAACTATATTTTTAAAAGAAAATGTTCTAATCTTTATAAATAATACTATTTTAAACTTAGTTTATTATACTTTTATATGTATATGTATATGTATGCATACAAATTTCATTTAGTTATGTATAAATAATTTACTTAAGTTATTATTCTTAAATTTATATAAATAATACTAGTGTTGAAAATGTTCAAATTTAACTTTTAGAAAATTATTATATTAATTTAAAAATATAACTTCCAACTATTTATATTATAATTATAAAACAAACTTTTTAAAATATAGAGTATTAAGTCCAATTTATTCATAATATTTTTAATATTGAATTTCAAATCCAATATATTATCTAAAATATTTATTTTTAAATTTCAAATTCAAAAATTAATATACAATCAATTTATATTTATAAGTAAATAAACAAACAAATATCTTTTTGTAAACATATATTTTATTCCATTCACAATCTATTTATTTTCCAAAATTTTAAATTAATTCACAATTTAATTCCAAAATTAGATTAATTACCAATTTAAATCTAGCTTAAAACCGAGAATGTTACAGATTCCCCTCTTAAGAAAATTTCGTCCTCGAAATTTGCTAGATGGGAAGATAACAAAGAACAAGAAATGTTTCTCCAGATCAAACTAAATATCCATTCTGTATTTGGCTCACCAAATCAGAATATCAATAAATATGAGAACGAACTCAATCAATATCTCACGAAGTACTCGGGTCATCCGATCTACGAAATATAAGGGTCATTGGTTAGTCCGAAGGATAACTAACCATTCGTAGAATATATCTGGACCCAACAGAACAAATAATGGATACTCAATCTAGGTTGAAATATCCCGAAGTAGACACCAACTTGTCCATCTTTGGACTTTGATCCTCACAAGAAATTACAACAAAAATTTCAAACTTTGGATTTGACCGAAATCATTTTATTGATACCATCCAATTTAACTTTATATTTAATTAACCAATTTATTTCAAATAGAATTTCAAATTCATTTAGAAGCGAAAATTTGATTGAAACTGATGAAATATGAACTTATCTACAATGATACGCATGGCCATCATCACACCGAAGCTCCTTCTTGTAGCTACCGCGAAGCCATCAAAGAATTGGAAGTAAATGATGAAAGAGATTGATAGAAAACGATTGCTTCTGTTGTTGCAGGGTATTGACCATAGTGGTATTTCCCCGTCCCCTATCTCATCCTCTTCTTGTACTCATACTCACTATCAGTGGATAGTAAGAGAATTTACTGAGGCATACGGACAGATATCTTAGGGATATACTCATTCTAGTGTATACTTCACCCTATCTCTAATGAGTTACCTAAGGTGTTATACTCCTGAGCTAAAGTTCAACCTTCAGCTCTGATACCAAGTTGTCACGACCCAAATTTCAACGTTCGAAAATCGACACCCATACTTCACTTGTCCTCAAATGCAACAGATTCAATCGTTGAAATCCGCATCGCGCCGAAGCTTATAACACATTAAATATAACAACACAGCGAAAGAAAAACAATATTTATATTGATATACAACACTGATACAACACATTGATACAATTGACATCAACATCAGAGATACAAGATAACAGCAAAAGAAATAACACAACTGGATGGTCTAGACTTTGCAACCATCAGTAGCGGAAAGATAACCCCAATAGAATTTCCAAGAGAGAAAACGAGAATCCAACTTATTGCGAATCCATTGCCAAAGCAACAGACCACTAGCTCGAACCATCATCATTTTTGAATGAAGTAAGCTAGGCAACTGATGAACCAAATGTAGTGGCCAAATCCAAAGGCTCCAAAGATATCGAATCTACACCTACTATTTGACTATTTGAAAAATCTGACTCTAGATTGCCCGTGTGGAAAATTATGGACACCCAGAGTTTAGAAAAGGAAAAATGCACAATGCTTTTTTTGGAAAATGAAACTACCATAAGGCCTTTCGTCGCACACACAATGCAAACGCAGAATTGGAGGAGATTTCTCTATTTGATAGTCAAACATGATTGATATGAAAAATCCTTTTGATATTATTACTAGTGCATAGTGCAGAAAACCTTTCGAAAGTATAATATTAATCTTAGCCAACATACAATCATTATTGTATGTCTACTATAGCTACCATCTAAATAGTGGGTCACCACCATAAGTAAATGATAGGTTATGCAACTAAAACCGTATAAGCCGCGTATTGGTGATTGGATTTCCAACAAATGGGCAGGCTAAGGAACTTCTTGGGCCACATGGGTACGCCTCTGGAGGGATGCCTCGAGGACTTAACCAGTTCTTTACTAACACAAGGCCAGGTTACCTCTATAACTAGGTAACTACTACACGCGGATGCCATCCCCCGGTCGTTACCGACCTTTATCCGAGAGCTCTCAACCGCAAAGCAACAACCACAAAGTAATAAATTTGCAGTAAGCACATAGGTTAAATATCTGGTCTCCATACCATGATACCACTCTTTTCCAGAAGGAAATGGACATACCCATAAGGGCGCGACCCTCATAACCTTGCCGCATCTTTCCTGTTTCGACCATTTCCGGGTTGTGAGGTCCTGATGCAATCTCGTCCACAAAGCTACGCTTTACACAAAAGCCATGCTTTGATCAACAAATGATCAGCAGTACTTCGTATGCCACATTACCAAATTGGGAATGTATCACTAGTTACCATCAACTACACAACCTTTGAGCTCGTACGTCTCAGAGGAGGGTGTTAAGTTTAGAGAATAAATTCTCCTCCACAAACAGAAATGCATTTGATGGAAACCAGCTTTACATCTCAAAGTGTAACGTCAGACACACATCCATACAAGTCTGTTCCGGGTTTGAACAGAACCGAAGGCACTTCACAAGGAAACCCTTGCAATTCGGGTATTCACAGTCTTGATCGGACTCCCCATCACATATGGAGATCTCTATACCGGCGCGACTCAGTGTCGAGACATTCGATGGGTAACCCTTTCATTCTCGAAAATACCCGGTCTTCACCACCGGTCTTCAAATGCAATCCATATCATCGTATCATTATTCGAAATGGGTTTTATGACACAAAGTCCTCTCCCGGCTAAACTGAATAATGAGCGCTTAATTTAAAAACCATATGGATATAGTGGGATCTCAGTTAAGTCACAACTTAAAACCCAAAATCTTTCTTCAAAATATTTTAACCAAATTACCGTTTTCAAATATTTTACACAAGAAGATTCATTCCACAAAGTTCACCAATCTTTCACAAAGATTATTTCATAGCTTTTAAAATAATTCCATTTCAATTCTAAATATTTTAAGTAAAAGGTCCACTTTAGTTTAATAACAAGATTTACTAAATCTTGAATAAAGTTAGCTTTCAAAACTATTTCCTATTCAAATTCGATTTATTCATAACTCAGAAATTCTTTTGACAAAACCAGGAACTCTTTCTTTATCCGAAAGCTATTATTATTTGAAAAAAAATACTTTCTACTTCGAAAAAATCTGATCAAATATACACAAGCTATAGCCTTTAGAAGTATAGACCAGAGAATCAACGAACTGCCGTATTATTGGCAAGTTCTAATTTAAATTAAATTAAAACAATAGTTTCAAATTCATATATATATATATATATATATATAAATTGTATCAATCTTTCAAACCATGAATTCAAAGATAATATTAACAAGACATAATTTATTCAAAACTAAATTTCAAACTTCAAAACTTCCCTTTCAAAGGCATTACATATTCAATTCAATTTCATTTCCAAAACCATTTGGATTCAAAATTCAACTTTCAAAACCTTTTGAATATAATAATATCAAATTCAAATATCTATGACTTAATCAATTTCCTCGTGAAATTCATATTTGTGTCAGTATGGCGTAGTCCAGGGGTTTTACACAATAGTGCAACATCATCAATTATCACAATCCAAACGTAGCAATATCGATAAGTGGTATAATCCTATAACGCTTATCTTCACTCACAGATTCACAGATAAATAATGTAAATTTATCACAGATAAATAAATTATAATCATCACAAATAAATAAATTACGTTTATTACAGCTCAAATTAAAACAGAGCATCACACATTAGGGTTATTAAACAATTCAACATTCAAATAAAATCCATACATCCATAAGTAAGATCAATTAATCATTTGATTAATTTAAATTACTTATGAATAAATTACTAATCCTGGCTAATTAATTAATTACAAACCATTTTAATTATCCTTTGATCATTTATTAATTAAGCTTTTATAATAAATTAACTGACCTTAAATTATTAATTAATCAACCTTAATTAATAAATCAATCTTTAATCATTAAATAATCAACCTATAATTATTTAATTATTCTTTAATTAATTAATCACATTAATTACATCAATTAATTAACCTTAATTAATTGTCATTTAATTTATCATCTTTAATTAATAAATGATTATCCCTAATTATATATTAATAAATCATAAATTAATTTTAATCACTTGATTAATCAACTTTGATCATTAATTATTTTTAATTAAGTAATTATGTTTAAGTAATAAATTTCCTTTAGTTGCTTTCATTAATAAATCATTAATTACTTAAAATTTTGAAAGATAAAACATTTTATCTTAATTAATTACCTAACTTAAACCTTTAAGTTAAATTAAGGATTAGTACACTTCATCCTTTAATCATTTACTTAATCGCTATATTAAGTTTATTTAAAAATAAACTTTTCAAAAACAAAGGTTATATATTAAAAATACTTTAAACTCCAAATAATTTATTTAAAAAAAAACAATTAACTTTAAAATTTTGACCTTTGAAACTTCTTTGATAACTTGATCAATATCTTAGTTTTAAACATTTTAAAACTTGTATCATATTTTTTTATCTTAAAACTTTAATAATGCTTCAAAAGGACCTGAGCTCGAGCCATCAAAACCCGAGTCAATTTTAAATTTTCCCAAGCCAAACTCAAGTATCTCGTCCCCATTCACTGCTTCGAGTCAACATGCAGATTCCCTCGAGAACAACCCGAGCAACACCCATCACAGTCACAGCGTGTATCAGTGCATCATGCACACCATCACAGTCACCTTTGATCGGCAATGCTACGTTTGACACATCACCGACATCCTTGTCTATCACCACAACCTCTCAGAACCCATCAACATGCCATAATTAAAATTTGAGTAACTCACACGGTTACTAGAACCCATCGATCAAAGGAAAGTCGTCTCGCCCAAACATCTCCGATAGCCTGCAACCACGCCGCCGTGACCATAACCTCGTCATACAACAACGAATCATTCCTCCCCGGTTCGATCGACCATAAAGCTTCAGCGACGGTGAAATTTATTCTAGAATGACAACAACTCAACCATGATTATAAACCCTAAATCTACTTCGCACGACCACCCCAACAATTTATTTATTTTCGATCATTTTTTCGATGATCCCCTGCCTGAAACCCTCCTCTAGCCTCAATCCTTAGGCACCTAACCCCCACGATCACCAGTGTTTGAGAAAAATTCCTTTTTCGTTCAACTCCCTTTTTCTCTTTATTTAGAATCCTAAAAATCTTGATTTTAATTTTAAAAATCCTAGTTTTCGAGGGCAAAACAGGTTTTATACCTGAAACAAACAATTACTATGATCGAAGTTTTGATTGGTTTTCAAAATAACCGTTCTTCTTCCTTTTTATTTAAACTAGCTTCAGATTGAATTCTAAAACATTTTTAAAATGGATATTTGATATAACCAACAAATTTTGTTTATATATTGAAGTCTAAAGAGATTTAGGCAAGAAGATTTTGATTTTGATTTTTTTTAAATTTGGAAACCTAAACAACAAGAACAGAGCCTAAATACAGACATGCACATCATCATCCCCTAACATACACAAACATGCAAGCATAATCACATCATCAATCAAGCATAATTGAGATCATACTTCACATATCATTTAGATATATATCAGGTTGAGTTTGCTCACCTGGATTGAAGTTTGAACAGAGAAGAAATTTTTGAGCCTGAAACCTGGAATTTGGATTTGAATATCTGGAAACAACCTTTGATCTGGAAGTGATCTTGATGTTGAATCTTTTTAGTTTGATCTGGAAGTTCTTGTTGAATACGGAACTTTGATTCTGATCTTCTGGGTTTCATCTTGCTTTCAGATTGAAGTTGCTTAGTTTGATTTTCCAGGCTTGTTTTCAGATTGATTTCCAGGTTGCAAATTTGAATCTGTTTTGGTTTGTAGATTGAAAATTTTTAATTTTGTTTTTGATGATTTGAATCTACTTTATTTGGTCTGGATTTTTAACTGTACTTTGATTCAGGTTTGTATTAGTTTGATGAGGATTTGTTGTTTGATTTAAATTTGATTTCGGTTTGTGTTATATATTTTTTTCTTTATTCCCAGGTTTGAAAAACTAACAATGGCCTAGCTTATTTTGTTTTAATACATGTTTATGTAATTCAATTTCAAAAGGAAAGAATAATTCTGCCACTTGTTAACTAAACCATACACTTGTTAGTTTCTTATATAATCTTTTTACAAATGTCTTAATTAATTTAGAATGGTTACACTTGTTAAAACATAAGCATTTTGTGTTTAAATCCTTACTTTAAATAAATATACAAATTTTATTTTAAAACCCTTTATGTAATATTTTTTCTATTTGGTTTAAATATATACAAAACTAATTTATTTCAAGTATAAAAGAAAAGTATTTTAAACTTTTAATTAATTTAAGCAAATTATACTTTTATATATTTACAAACTATATTTTTAAAAGAAAATGTTCTAATCTTTATAACCAATACTATTTTAAACTTAGTTTATTATACTTTATATGTATATGTATATATACAAATTTCATTTAGTTATGTATAAATTTAAAATTAAACTTAAGTCATTATTCTTAAATTCATATAAATAATACTTGTGTTGAAAATGTTCAAATTTAACTTTTAGAAATTATTATATTAATTTAAAAATATAACTTCCAAATATTTATATTATAATTAGAAAACAAACTTTTTAAAATATAGAGTATTAAATCCAATTTATTCATAATATTTTTATTATTGAACTTCAAATCCGATATATTATCCAAAACATTTATTTTTAAATTTAAAATTCAAAAATTAATATACAATCAATTTGTATTTATAAGTGAATAAACAAACAAATATCTTTTTATAAATATATATTTTTTATTCCATTCACAACCTATTTATTTTTCAATTTTTTTTAAATTAATTCACAATTTAATTCCAAAAATTAGATTAATTACCAATTTAAATCTAGCTAAAAACTGGGAATGTTACAGTGTATGTGTGTATATGAATGAGAATTATATTTTTTGAGGAAAGATCTTAACAAAGCAACTGGACTAGACTCTATATACATATTTCATGACTCTAGTTAAAATATATAGATTATACGAACCATACTTTGAGTCTGGTTATTGTAGTAATCGCAGATTCATGAATCGTTGTGCCTTGTCAGCAATCAAAATTAAAGATCCAACATGAGTAACACACCATAATACACTAAATATGGATTGGTACTCCACCCTACATAGGGGATTGGTACTGCTCATTAAGGTTACAACTAAGTAGGCCCCACTCCTTTGGCACTCTTCTCTGCCTACATAGAACCTGATTTAAGTGTTGTTTTGGATTCATGTGCATCATATTGACAATCCCCATATACATTCTAAAGCAGCAATTCAGCTTTTGTAGATCTATCACTTGGATCAAAAAACATCTAGGCAACTATGCAAAACAACCTTGGAAACATGAAGCCAATAAGAAGATGAGACAATATAGAAAGTCGAAAGGCCCTATACTACATATATAGGGATAAGAATTAGAAGTTGATATTTTTGGGGTGATTAGATCTTGGCGGTGAGGTTCTGTAGGAAAATATCAGCAAGATATTTGGTCATTTACCCCTGTAAATACATAGGTAATGCTTCATTCTAAGGGGATCTTTAAGGTGCTGCTACACATAAACTCCTTTGTGCTCTAGGATCCCTGCCAATCCCTCCAATTTTTAATCATAAAAACTAATGCAAAAGAAATAAAATTGTTCAAGTGGACGATGAACAAGATTGTCGAAACCCATTATAAATTAGTGTGCGCTTGTTATTACTCAGTTTTTATTTACTTTCTTCATTTTAATCTCTGCTCTCTTACTCTTTTGGGTGTATGTGCCATTTTTAGTTCAAACACACACACACACACATATATATATATATATATATATATGTATGTATGTATATGTATATATGAAGTAGTCGCCTAATGATTACCACGGTAATCATTGTATACATCTAAAATCCCTTATTACAATGGATCTACCCAACACACCCAAAGGGACAGGAACTCAAAGTATCAACTAAGGCCATGAATCATGTCTTATACATACAATGTATTATTCTAAACTGGTTCTGATATCGAAATGAAACTCCCTACCTCTATACCTATACTACCAAAGAGTATTAGTAGGTTAACTGTTTGGTAATACAGAGAATGAGCGATATTGAGCTTATATACATGAATATTCTCTTGGGTAAACGCTGGTATGTATTTCAAAATAAAACATACAACTCACCTATACATACACAATAATATACATGAATATTCTCTTGGGTAAACGCTGGTATGTATTTCAAAATAAAACATACAACTCACCTATACATACACAGTATCGGCACTAAGAAATAAACATGTGCACCTCTATCACAGAAAAAACACGATATATAATAAATGATAGAGAATCCAAAGTCGGTATCTGTAATGACTTGGAATTTCGAACATTTCGTATTTAAATATCTAAATTATTTAAATATTTGAATCTTGAATTTAATGTGATTAAATTGATTTAATAACCTTGTTTACTCGCTTTTAAATAATAACTAATGATGGTAAACTTGTTTTGGAAATTTGTTTACAGAAATAAATGCTTCAAAGAAATATCGATATGTTATCAAAAATCGTTTTATCGATAAATGGCTTATTTCTTGGTAAAAGTTATTCAAACTTTCTTATATACACTAAATAACTCAGGAGATCATTAATTAGTAATAAATATAATTTGCACTAAACCACATAGGAAAGCTTCTAGAAGGTTTGAGTGGAAGGAGATATTTAAAGGGGATATTTTCTAAGTCATGTGAGGTGGAAAAGTAATCACACGGAGGCATGAGGGGGTGAGTCTTCTTGGCTAGAAATGGGGGGTGAGTGGGAAGTTTGGCAACACCATTTGAAGGCTATATAGAGTAATGTATATTTTATTATGTCACTTTTGCATTTTTACAATTAAAACAAGCACTCTTCACTCTCTTCTGTTCATAATTTCCTACGATTTAAAAAATTCAAAGCAACTCCAGTTCTACTCGACCGTCTTCTCTAACCTCCTAAAATATTACAAAACCTTCCATCAACTCAAAGCATGAAGATTTGGAACACACTCCCCAATTCCCATCGAAGCTGTGAGCAATATTGGGCTAAAATAGCCTAAGCTAAGTGCAAAGCAAGGTGAAGGTTGGAAGTTTGGTGTTTGCAAGGTTGAGGTAGGAAGTAAAAGCTAGAATTTGGTTGTTAGCATGTTAATGGGTGAGCTAACTCACCATTTAAAAGTATATGAAGTGTATAATGCTTGTTTGTATTATAATATTTGTTTGATTATATATTTTTGCTTATTCTCTTGTGATTTTTGCTTTGAGAGCAAATGACATATGTAATTTGTGTGTTTGGACTTGTATGACTTTCTACGACCTGTTTTATAGCCTTGAAACAAAGCATACAGGGTTTCATTTGACTTTTCTTTGAATCAAACTTGATTTAGAAATTGGTTTATAGTAATAGTCGCTATAAACACATTTTGGAAATGCTTTATGTTCAGCATTTTCTATAGAAATTTATAAAGGGATCATTAGAAATTATCACCATGATTGTGATGTATTATGTGTATACTAGTTACTGTAAAAAGATCAAAGGAACAAAAATTGTTTGCATATTGAAAATCAATCAAACTTTCAAGTATTCAAAACTGACCCAATTTGTAGTCACTTATAACTTCTAGCACTTTTAAAACCCTATCATTTCTCCGAATCACCTTTTACAACATTCTTTAAATGCTTCCTTTTCAGATTAAGGATTTAAATTGCTTTGAAATGACTTTAAACTTAAGTATTTCTCTACAATCATTTTAGTAGTCTTTTCTAACTTATTATTAGAGTATTTTAAAAGCGATTTGAAATTATATGTATTTTTAGTAATTAATTATGGATTATTAAAGTAAGAGGCTAAGTTTAAAATAAAGGAAAACATGCTTTTTGGAGTTTTTAAATAAATCGTTAAATTACTATATTTAAGTATATTTTAAGTAAATGTTTTAACCCATATTATAAGTAATTTAATGTTAATTTTCATTATACATAGTTTTTAGAAAATTAGATAATTATTTTATTAAAGGATTAAAAAGTTTATGTAATGTAATTTCTTTTAAATTATTGTTAGAATTTATTAAACAACTTAGCTTTATAAATAAATTAGTGTACATATTATATATATTTATATCGTTTTAAAGAAGTTTTTAGTAAATATATAAGTTTGGAAAAGTAAGTTAAGTTTTGTACAAAAGAATGAAAGGTAGTTTTGGATTATAACACTTATGTTATAATACAAAGTTTTTAAAGTTATTTTAAAAGTATATTACCATATTTAATAAATGTAGATATGTTTATATCTTTTATTGAATGTTTTTAAAGATAATAACAAGTATAATTTGATTTGTTGTGACAATATGTTAATAACATTTGTCTTTAACCCTTTTTTATTACGCTTAGTAAAGTAATTACATATTTAAAAAAGGACATTCAATGGATAGACGTAAGTGAAATGGTTTTGGGTTTGTAGGAAAAATGTTTTAATGACATTTATTATTCTTGCGTAAATGTGAAATCTTTTTTAAGATTTGCGAATATTCTTAAATCATTTGGAATAAGAATATGGATACATTTTTTAGTACTGAAAAGAGTAGAAATAAATAGTGAAATAGTAGTACACATGTATATATCCTTTTTAAAAGTATTTTAAATATAAATACAAGTATTTAGAAAGGATTAATTTAATAGAAATGGACTAGATGCCGTTTATGTGACTTGATCATGCTTTGTATGACTTAATCATATTTGTGTGACTTAATTACGGTGTGTGACTTAATTGTGCTTTCTATGACTTAATTGTGCTTTGTGTGACTTGATCGTGCTTTGTATGCTTGCTTGTTTATGGAAAGTATTTACCTGCATACTTAGCACTAATAGATGACAAAGTAGATTTATTCTATCTATGAGAATTAAGACTGATGTTGGAGTAGCGTTTAGAAGCAACTGTGCTCTGACCTACAGGATTCACTCTTGATCGAGAGATGGTATAAATTGAGAAAATTGAAGAAGTGATAAGTATACAAGACTTGGTTTCCATATACCATCGTTTATTTATACTTGATAGTTGATCAATCGACTATCATAATTGACAAATTAACTTTGAAAGTATATGTAAGCATTACGTATTGGTACGGTTTGAGATCCCTTGAGGCGGATTCATTCGTAAGAATCGTCTCTTACTTTAAGAATGCATATATGAGAGATCCTCGGGAGGACTACTTTATATCATTCGTTTATTTCTTGAAGAATCAGAATTGAGTTAACCAAAATTCAACAATTTAGTTTTGAAGAGATCGGGATCGGTAAGTATTTTACTTACCAAATACAACTTTAAAACTGATATATGGGTTCTTTGTTTTGGAAGTGGTTGTGAAGTGGAATGTTATAGACTTGAAATGTCTATCATAAGTCTAAGTCTAAGGGAGAGTTCAACGTTAACATTAGAGACTAATGCTATAGAATTGAACTATCTATCCTAAGGTTAAGTTCATGGGAGAGGTCAGTGTTAGCGTTTGTCGATCGACTTGTGCTTGAAATCCATAAAGTGATTCATCTTATGTTTGAACGGTGAAGGCTTGTGTGAGAGATGTCGAATGTGACCTCAACGTCGAAAATGGCTAAAAATAGAGTAGCCTACATAACCTAGGGTCTACCTAACCCACGATGCAGTATATTAACTCCATATCCAAAGACTCTTTCGATAGGCTGACCGACGAGAGTTGATGATACTTGGTTTCACATGGTTCATACCAATGTTCAGGCATGGCTGGTTCTATTTATGTTATGGTATACTTTATCCAGAGATATACGATGCTCAAAAGGTGGTTTCTGATCCTTATGCATGGAGATCCGCTTTAGTTTACCGAAGGCATCACCATCGAAAATCCATATATAAATGTTCCTTAGCAGTTTTAGATGTATTTCTAACATTATTATGTCTTGAGATGCAAGTGGCACAGCTTTTTATGATTTAGTTCTACAGCCTAGACATGACCTATTATATCATCGTAGTACGTATTAAATGGGTCGTTCTTTTTAGGGGATAACCATTATGGTGATCTATGCGGTCTTAAAAGTACTATTATATACTGTGCACAAATTTCCTGAGTTTCTCACACCAATCTTATGTCTGACTTATGGTTTCATATTTTCCTTATTTCCATGGGTGCTCTTTTTAAGTAGCATGAAAATGGTAGTTTCATTTGATGTTCTTTGGAGTCCTGGAGATGAGTTAGATGCTTCTATTCACCTACCATAGTATTCTTATTTCCACTGCACTAATGTTATGTATATATCAACATTTGTTAGGACAAAGTGTCATAAATGTTTAGCTTGATGATAGTATCTAGGATTGTAACTTTAAAATGCTATGTATCTTAGGGTGACGGTTGGTGACATCTTTTGATATTATATGTTCTCGTTTCGCTAGTGAGATTCTGATGTTGTGTTATCTTCTTTTTTGAAAAGCAAAGAGCAATAAGCTCATTTTATTGACTTAATCAAATTACAACACACACCAACAAAACACAAAATTACAAGCAATTGCAGTACATTTTTGACAACAGACTAAACTAAATATAATCACAATACAAATACACTTTACTGAAAAGAAAAATTGACAACTAACTGTTACTACAAATGAACCATAATACAGTCATCAACATATCATCATGCTTTCTTCTAACCAATCATCCACTCCAAGCCATGATAACAGAATTATCATACTTCACTTGCAAATTCAGGCTTCATGCTATTAAAAATCCAAGCATCAAACAAGCAGTAGTTGCACTTTAGTTACAAACAGATTGCAAATCTCTAAGAATGCTACCATGAATGGAATTATAGAGTTGAGAGGAGTTTTTAACATCAATACCAAACACTCTATTGTTCCTTTCTGTCCACACAGCATACACCAATTTCTTAAGCAACTTTAGGAGTAGATTAGTCATTCTAGTCTTCCATCTCGTAGCCTTAAACACATTGAACCACTCAATAGCACTGACTTGTGATGGTTTATAGAAACCACCATTTGATAGAAGTCTAAACCAAATCTGATATACAAATGTACATTGAAAGAACAAATGAGTATTTGTTTCTTGTTCTGATCTACAAAGAACACAAATATCATCTGATATTAAACCCAATCTACAAAGTTTATCCTTAGTATTCAGAGCATTTGCCATCACCTTCCATAAAAGTAGATTTTCTTTAGCACTTCCACCAGTATTCCAGATTCTTGAATGCCAAGGAAAATACAAACTGTTACCACAGAGAGATTTGTACACAAGTTTAATTGAATGTTGCTTTCCTTTATCAGACCAAATCAGAACATTTCCATTATTAATGATGGAATTATTTGAAATAATATTCCAAAGTTTCCTGAGTTGAACAGAACTAGAATAAGGAAGAACAATTGTATCACCCTGAATAAAATCATCAACTATAGCTGAATCAGGTATACCAGAGTTGCATCTGAGATTATAGTCCACAACAGAACTTAATATCAGACCTTTACTAGCCCAAGGAGAATGCCAGAAAGAAAGACCTTTAATTAAAGAATAATTACATTGCAACAGTGGTATGAATGTCTGCCTAAGCTTAAGAATGCTTCTCCAACTCCAGCTGCAGTTCTGAGGAATATGCATTGTCCAAAAATTCTTTTTACCAATTAAATTTTGATTTACCCATTGTGACCATAAATTTCCATCAGATTGAAAGATTTTATTGAAGTATACTGACATTGCTGCCTTATTCCAAAGAAATATATTTGTTATACCAAGACCACCATATTTTTTTGGATCAAACAGCTTTAAAAAAGAAATTGGGATGAGTTTCCTTGAGAAAGGATCACCATGCCAAAGAAATTTATTGAGAGCACCAGATATCATGTTGATCACCTTGACAGGAAGTATATAATGCCTTGTCCAATAATTAGTCATAGCAACAGCAATAGATTGAACAATTGTAAGCCTACCAGCTTGGGAAAGCTTATCAATAGGCCAAATTCTAAGTCTTTCAATTATCTTTTCAAAAAGAGGTAAGCAATTATGTTTAGTGATTCTGGAACTCAAGATAGGTAAACCCAGATAATAAGAATTCTTAGGCAATTCTTGTAAGCCAGAGAATTCAATGATTTCTTTCCTTTGAATTGTATTTAGACCAGCAACCAAGATATTAGATTTCTGAAAATTTATTCTCAAGCCAGTAATAGAATAGAAAAATTCCAGAGATGATGTGATACTATGAATATTGATGGAAGTGGGCTTAGTAAAGATAATAAGGTCATCAGCAAACAAAAGATGAGTGATAATAGGATTTTTACATTTGGGATGAAGCTGCAACTTTTTTTTATCAACAAGATCCTTCAGAATGGAATTCAAAAGCTCCATAACAATAATGAACAAATAAGCAGAAATTGGGTCACCTTGTCTTACACCTTGTTTGCCCTTAAAATAACCATACAAACCACCTTCTCTAGAAATAGAAAACCTTGGTGAAGAAATACATGTGTAGATCCAGGCTAAGAAAGGTTTTGGAAAGTTCATTCTAGACATTATAGCTAAAATAGATGGCCATGCAATAGAGTCAAATGCTTTTTTAATATCAAGTTTAAGCATACACCTTGGAGAAATATTAGCTCTCTCATAACCATACAACAATTCTTGTGTCAAGAGAACATTATCACTTATTGATCTACCAGGAATATAAGCTGCTTGATTATTTGAAATGATAGAAGGTAAAACTGTTTGCAATCTATTTGTCAAAATTTTTGAAATAATTTTGTAAATAATATTGCAACAAGAAATTGGTCTAAAATCAGCAACTGAAGATGGATTTTTAATTTTAGGAATCAAAGAGATTGCTGTTGCAGCAAGACAATCAGGGAGTTTATTATGAAGGAAAAAATATTGGATGGCCTTAACAACATCTGATCCAATTATTTTCCAACTCTTCTGAACATAATGAGCATTAAATCCATCCGGTCCACCACAACTATTACTGTCTAAACTGAAAACTGCAGATTCAATTTCATTCTCAGAAATGGCATTAATTAACTCGTTTGATTGATTGGTAGTAATGGTAGGGAGGTTGATATTAAAAAGAGACTTTATATCAGGAGTGAATAAATTGGAAGGTGCTAAAATAGATTTAAAATACTGCACAAAAGCTTCATTTATCCCATCAAAGGTATTAACCATGTTACCAAGCATATCCTTGATCTGAAAGATATATTCATGATTCCTCTTGACCTTTAGAAAATTGTGGTAGTACTTAGTATTCCTATCAGCCTCTCTTTCCATTCTCAAATGAATCTTTTGCTTGAGTGAAGAAACTTCCTTTTGAATAGTTTGTTCCAAGGAATTTTTTAATTTTAGTTCAGAAAGAATTAATGATGTATCAAAGGGCCTATCATTGAGCATAGCTTGAATAATATGAAGCTCATTTCTAATCTGAGTGGATAGCAAAGAAGCCTTACCAAAGTTGATAGCAGACCACTTCTTAAGATGAAATTTAAGTGCCTTCATTTTGAAAATAATATTGGTAAGAGGATCACTTCCATATTGCATATTCCACACCTGATACAAAATAGTAAAGTATTCATCTTGTTTAGTCCAAAAATTAAAAAATTTAAAAGAATGTGTTCTACCACGAATGTCATCTGTTCCACAATGAAATACTAAAGGGCAATGATCAGAAAGAGAGGGATGCAAAATTTGATAATAAGATTTAGGCCAGAGATGTAGAAAAGGAATGTTTAAGAAAATATGATCAAGCTTACATAATGTAGATTTACCACTTCTATTACAATTAGACCAAGTAAAATCATGACCAAAATGCTTAGCAGAGAAAAGGTTAGATTGAATTAGAGCACTATTCAAAGGAGAAATATCTTTAAGAGTTAAAGGACAGCCCCCACTTTTCTGATTACTTTCATACATGCAATTAAAGTCACCACCAATTATCCAAGGAATAGAAGTTGATTTTAGCGATGGAAGGAAATCAAGAAAGACCTGCCTAAGAGATAAGGAATTATGAGCATAGACAGTTGTAAGATGAAAAGAAGCATTAGATGGCAAATGCAAACAAAGATAGTGAATGAATTGATCAGATGCATTTAACCTAGAAAGTTTGAAAAAGTTAGGATTCCAAATAGTAAGCAATCTTCCATAATTAGCTTGAAGAAAATTATCATCATACAACCAGGTTGGAGCAATCACATTCTTAGCTTTGATAGTAGCTTGTATATCAAGTTTTGTTTCAGATATACACATTAAATGAATGTTTTCCTCAAAAATAAGATTCTTAATCTCAACTTGCTTAGCTAATAAATTAGCCCCTCTAATATTCCAAAAAGCAATATTCATCATTTAATAGGAAGTGGTGGTAACAAAGGTGATGGATTTTTCCTAGTATGTCTATGATGATTATTATTTTTTGATGATGATAAAGGTAAAACTTCATGAGGCTTAAAATTTTTACCATTATTGAGATCATCAGAATTTACAACTATTTTATTACCAGACTTTGTAGTATCTTCAGAAAGCTCATCAGAAACAGATGGAGGAGGTAATTCAATATGATTTGGTGGGGACAGATGCAAATAAGGGGAAGTAAAATTAGAAATGGGTGATTTTGTGCTAAATTGAGAGGAACAAAAAGTAGAAGTAGATGCAATTGAATTGGGAAGAGTAGAAGAAGCTACAAAAGATGTTGATGAAGATGAAAAATTTCCAGAAACTAAACATGATGTTGAGGGAACAGAAACAATATCAGATGAAGCATGATTAATATGTGAAAGTACATTAGGACCAGAATCAACAGAGTTAATGATAAGAGTGTGAACTTCATTGATACTATCATTATGGGTTGCAAGAGAGGAGTCATTTAAGACTGTAAAGGAATTTTGATTTTCAGGGATACTTGAACTATTACCATGATGTACAACAGCTCCAATTTCCTTTGCTACATCTAACTCATTGATAGAATTAACATTAGAAATAATATTCTCCTTTAACACCGATTGCTTCTGTTTCCAAACCCCTTTGCTTCTTTTATTAATAATTCTCCAATTATGATTAATTGCACTATCATCCCTATTGCCACCTTTATTAATATTTACATTCACTCCTACCACCTGATTTATTTTTCCAACAGTTTCACCAGTATCACCCCCCACACATTGCTTATTCACAAATTCACAGGAAATAGTATTATGACCAAAAATTTTACAGTGAGTACAGATGCTAGGTTTCCAGTCATAAGACAGTTGAACATCTGGACAATTACTTCCCAATTGAGGAACATGAATAGAGTCAGGTAAATCACAATCAGGAGAAATCTCAACTAATGCTTTAGCATACTTGAATCTTTGTAATTTCTCTGTACTACTATCAAAACAAATCAATCTACCAATATGACAAGCAAGCCAATTTATACCAACTAAAGTCCATAGTATGGTGGGTATCTTATGAAAATGAATCCAAATAGGAACTTTCTTAATCTGAGCTTGCGATAAACCAAATGATGGATCCCATTTTGTAATTATGAACATTCTACCTCTAATGAATAAAGGATCCGAATCAACAACAAGATCCCTATCCTCCTGATTAGAAAACTTGAAATAGAAATTAAAACCATCCGATTTAAAATCTACTTCACCTTTGAGTTTCCAGTATCTCTTCAAGAAATTAACAACGGTTAAAAATGAGAGAGTACCATCCAAAAAGAACCCCACAAGATGATCATTCCAATACTTAATACCTTCATCCCTAACAAGATCTGGAAGCTCAGTGGGTGGCTTGTCACGAAGAATATCAAAGTGAATCGGATTATAAGATCCAGCATTCTTAGGAAGGGATTTGAAAAGTGAAGACCAATTCGATTTCAAAGAACCAGAAGCAATGGGAATAGAGGAAGTAGAAGATATGGGATTGACAGATTTGATAACAGTAGAAGAGGAAGAAACATAAGATGAGAAGGTAGAGGAGGAATCAGAGGAATGAGAAGATGAAAGAGGAGGAAAAGAGGCGGAATCAAGAGAGAATGAGGAAGAAGAACGATCAGGCGCCATTAAAATTTCAAAAGGAAACAGTGACTATTTGTGCTTATCAACATGTTGTGTTATCTTCTTCTTTGTTCTATTCCTTTTCTTCTCATTTTACCCTAATGAATTGTCTTTTCAGCACTTGAGTGCTCAGCACACGAATAACGTGGATGCATTTGTGTTGACATTTGTGGTCAAAAAGCTGGATCAGAGATGAAGGTTGAGCGAGAACCATGGGTTTGGTGGGGTATAACTCATTAGAGATAGGCTCGGTGACACCCTAGAATGAGTTGAGTGTATTGTGCATATCAAAACATAGAGGTAATTATTATATATTAGTAACATATATAAGTATAAGTTGACAGAGTGGTCTAATTCATATAGGGATTAATGATGTTTATCTATTATCCTTGTTGATTATCTTAACCATGCTCGATTAGTTTATGAGCATTGATTATTTTTTGTTCATTGTTGATTTGTGCTCAATCAATATATGATAAATTTACCTTTTTACTACATGGGTTTGGTGATGGTACTTGTAAATACTTTAAAATGAACGTCTTGTGAATTGAGTTTCACAATTTGACTACAAAGCATTTGGTGACAATGTTGGGTTAAAAGTTAAGTTTAGTAAAAGATGTTTGATGTTTACTATAATCTAAAGGAAACATAAGATATTTTGTGAATAAACATTTGTGAAAATATTTTATATAAGAAAGTGACTTTATATAAATATGGTTTATAAATAAAAAAGGATTTAAATAATATTATTACCTAAAAGTATTGGTGAATACTAATATTTAAAATGAATTTTTAGATTTGTTTAAGTTCGAGATTACTCTCGGAATTGACGAATAGATTTAGTAACAAATTATTTTTAAATTATCTAGTTCGAGAGTCTTGAATGTGGCTAAACATGGGCATGGGATGTGTTTGGTTAGTAATCACTTCTCATGGACATTACCTTTCTTAGTAAGGGAATATATGGTATAGCTTGGTAGAACCTGTTTCCATGGTATCATTTTTCTATTACTTGATCTATGTGTATATTTTCTATGGACTTTAAATTAAATATTTGGGAAATTGGTTTATGAAATTGAGATCATGATGCTTAGTAGTATTTACGAAATATTTGATATCTCTTTGAAAAATGATTTTTTTTAAAATCTCAGAAGTATGATTTGATATACAAAAGCTATATGTATATTTTTTATTTCAAATGATTTGAGATAAAACCTGATATTTAGTTCTAAAGTTTTCTTTAAGGGAATTTGATATAAAATATAAAGTAGTTTAATAAAGTGTAGGTTTGGGTAATACAGATTTTGATATGAATTTTCTATAGAAAAGATTTGTATGTATGCTGTGTAGAGGTCCGAGTGGTATTGGCATTACCTAAATATCTGTGAATTCTTATATTTCATTTATAATATAGCGTGTTTAATGAATAAATATAACTTTGATAGGTTAATTGATTAATGCATGTATTCTATAAAGTAAGATAGTGTGGTATGTTTATCAAATCATGATCAGATTGTTTGATAATTTTCATTTATTAGAACAAGATGGATTTTTGACGATTTTGGATAGTCCGAAACTTCTGGATCGTTATAGAACTTAAAAAAGTGTTTTGGAAATATAAAGATAAGTTTATATAACAATTTAACTGAGAAGTTAGTAAGTTAACATAATTATTAAATTGGTTTGAACATCTATGTTAAGTAGTTATTCAATTTTATTGGGCCAACTAATAAACATCTTTACCTTAAGATAGTCTAAAGAAAGTAGACTCTAGTCTTAGGTTTGGATACTAGAGTCCTTCTCTTTATAGCAACTTTCCTAACTTGGTGGTTAAAGAAGTATATTTTGGTCCTTTATCTAAATTTTTGAAAGTAAAATTAATTTGATGTTTTATATACTCTTAGGATGTAGCAGAATATTGTACGAGCAATAAAGTAAAATAAGCTTATTTTGAAATGTTTTATAAATTACAATAAAGTAAAATAAGCTTATTTTGAAATGTTTTATAAATGAAGTTACGTATTTATAAAATGTTTATAAACTTGGAGTTATGTTTTAATGAAATGCTTTACAAATAATTTTAGCAATGAATGACATACTATTTGTGTAAATGAATGTAAATTAAAAGTAATTGGTATAAGTTAAGAAATTAATAGGATAAACGTAGATTATTTTATTTACATGACTATTCTTGATCTAGGATTTGAAGACATGATTTCTAGGTGATTTACATCGGCCCAAACAAGGATTTTTCATTTGATTGTTGATGAAAAACACTTGATATGAATTCTTGATAAGATCCCAAAGTTTACTATCATAGTATATGGCTATGCAAGGAGAACAAAAGTTTCTAATCAAGGAACCTGATCGGAGTCTACACTAGAGAGGTCAAGTGATCTATATTAGTTTGGATGTGAAATTTATATGGTCGAGCAAGCGATAAGAATAGATATTGCAACTCATGAGGTTCTTGCGAGGATGTACAGGATACGGGATCCTCGTAGTAGGCTGGACCAAAATCCAGTTGAGAGAGGGCAGCCTTTAGAAACAACAACGTCCTGCAATTAATATACTGGCCTCCTGTTGGTCACCTTATTGTCTAAATATGGAAGATCCATACACATCATACAGTATTAAGTATATGCACACTATGTTTTGTTAGCTTATGGAGAGTTCAGGTAATGAGTTGTGATAACCCGGTTTTTGGTCATTTGTTAATTGAAAATTAACAAGATATAATTTATTTAAAATACTGATTTGTAAGGTGGACAAATAAAATTTTGATAAATATCTGGATAGACGGGTAATATATTTCACTATTTAATTCAAGATAAAATATCTTTATATATAAATAGATTTGCAAAATTTTTGATGATGGGAATCTTGAGTGTGTACATATACAAGCAAGTGTGATAACCCAAGATTTTGGCAACAGAAATTGGATAATCTTCTTTATAATTATTTTAATTTAGCTAATTAATCTCTTTAAAAACACTTAAGATAATATTTTATTAATTTAAAAATGTATGATAATTTAAATAGAATTTAATAGAAGGTTGAATACAGTTTTCTTTTATACTTAAAACAAACATAGTTATATTTAAACCATAATAAATTTAAGACATAAGTAATTAATAAAATAAGAGATTAAATATTTGTAGCTTAAAAAGAATACATACATTTAAACCAAATGTAACAAACTGTGTCATGCAAATTTACAAGTGTTAGTTTGATTTTAACATGAATGGCATTTTCTTTTAAAAAAATAAAAAAAAATTGAAAATAGTTATATATACATATCATTACCCCATATTCATTTTTATTTCATCTTTCAATTCCTAAAAGAAACTCAAAACTTAAAACTAGAAAGGATGTAAAACTAACAAATGAAACTAACCTGGAGCAATCCAAAACTAGAGGATTAAAAACCAAAGCAAACAAGCAACTGATCAGTTTCAAAAATCAATTATCAAGCTAGGATTCAAACTCAACAAGTATAAATCATTTCAAAGCCAAAATTCCAGATTAAGAATAAAAGCTTTGTTTTTTGTTCAACACAAATCAGGTGAGTAAACATTATCTTTGGAAAGCTGAATCTTCCTAATTATCTTGTGCATGTGGTAATCGATGGTAGTATTTATTCAAAATGTCATGCTTGGATGAATAAATGGTTTGCCTAGTGTATATATATGTGTATTTAGATGGTTGTATATATGGATAAGCATATCTCTGTTCGTTGTTTCAACAATTATCAGTAAATAAACTTCGCCTTTTTAAAAAAAATCAAAATTTTTTTTAAATCTAGAAGTAGTTAAAGATAATGCAAATAATAGTATGTACTATTGCTTAGAGCTGGATGTATATGTGTTTGTAGGTAAGAATATAAAATGCCTGTACACGTAATGTTTTTTCTCTGTCCCTTGTTCCTGGCATGACCAACTTTCCAAAAATCCATACCTCCTCATCTAATCACTTTTAGCCCATGATGTTTGAAGGTTTCTTGAGTGTAATCAGGTATACTTAGTTTAAAAATGGTTTCACAGTATATTATCTAATATATGTATTAGGAAGGGTGTTACAGTAAGTTAAGACAAAGTATAAAATTTTGAGTAAGAGTATTATAATATGTTTCTTGCATAAGGGAGATCGCTAGGAGGAATGAGGAATTTAGTACTTGATTTATGTTTTTTAGTGGTGAAATTGATGAGATAAGGAAGGATGACCGTATCTGGGCGAAAGGCAATTTCTAGCATGGTGGCTATTTTTCATGTTCAGCAACCCGGTGTGGGAGAGCATCGAGGATAGGGGAATTGAGTAACTATAACACAACAATTTTTAGAAGAGGGAGATGGACGAGTAAATCAAGGTTAGGGTTTAGGAGGTTGTTTTGGTTGGCTCGTTTCTGACGAGATGATGGATGATCGGGGCAATGAGGGGAGTGCTATCCCAAAGGATTGGACGGAGGAGGTTCTAGCGAGGATTTGGGCGAAGTTTGGGCAGGGATGTCTGGTGATGGTGGTGAAGAGAGGTGAGTGGAAGTGGATGTTCCTGATCGGGTTTGGGCTGGAGGTTTAATTTTTGAGTAAGGGAGTTGTGGTGTGTTCCAGGTGGTCAGGTGAAGGGTGGAGGTCGTGTGCGATAAGGGACGATGATCGACGGCGAATTTCGATGGTCGAGGCTTGGATTCAGATGTACGCTTTCATGCACACTCGTGCACAGGCAGGTGGGAGAGATAGTAAAAAGGGAGGAAAGGAAGCATTTTTGGTCGAAGAAATTTGGGCCTGCTTATTTATAAGAGGAGAAGGAAAGAAGTAGAAAGGGGCTAAGAGTGGGTTGCATCAGGTTAAGTAAGGATTTGGCTCGGGAATTTTGTTAGGCCGGTAGTTTAGTTTTGATTTAACCAAGTTTTCTAGGAAATGATTTAATCTAGTATTCAAAAGCCTAAGAAAGTGATTAATTAAAGTGATTAATTAAAGTGATTAATTAAAGTGGTTAATTAAGTGATTAATTGAAGTGATTAATTGAAGTGATTAATTAAAGTGATTAATTAAAGCGATTAATTAAAGTGATTAATTAAGTGATTAATTAAAGTGATTAATTAAATTGAATAATTAAGGATAATTAATTAAAGTAATTAATCAAGGATGGTTAATTTAATTGATTAATTAAGATAGTAAGTTAAAGGATCATAAATTAATGGTTGAGTACTTAATGTGAATGATTGTAGGATCAAAGAATTAATTCCAACAATTAATTAAAGGGTTAAGTAGTGATAATTATGTAAGATTAAGACAATTAATTTATTTTGTGATAATGAAATTGATTAGAAATGGACCTAACTAATCTTGCTTATGAATGATAAACAAGAATTGAATGCCTTGGTTTGTTTGATAGGCCTATTATGCAATTTGGGATGTGCTGTGATATAAATGGCTAGCTTGTTCTATTAATAAATGTAAATCGTTTGTCGAAGATAGATTTCTTTGTGAGTATGTTGTTAGAACAACTTGGTTTAAAGATAACCTTAGATTCGAAGAGGCCGGGATTAGGTATCTGTAGATATCCAAAACCACTTCGATTTGTAATCTACAATAATTCTTTATAGAATTGATTTGTGGAATCAATAGGCTGGAATGGAATAAATTAAGTAACTGGACCATTTAAACTAAGTTGTTGGTGCTTAGATATAAATTTGTGTAATAAGTGTTGACTATAATAAGTTATGAACTCGTTGTGAGGTATGAGTTACCCAGGTTTTCATATATGTGTTTAAAACTTAGTATTTCATATTATTTGGGTTTACTCACGCTGGTTTCCAACCTGACTCGGGTGTTACTTTGATGTAATGCTTGGGTCAGATCGAGTATTACAGATTTCCAGGTTAGGACGTTCTAGAGCTCAGGAGGCGAGCTGGATGGCAGGACGTACGGAGTATTCCGCCGTGTATATTATCACAGTTATTTGGGCATGTTGATTTTAACTCTCCAATGTTTGTGTTAATGTTGTAACTCTGATGTATTGATGTAAATTAACTAATACAGTTTTCCTTTGTATAACTGCTATTTTATTTGATATTATATTTTGATCCGCTGCGAATGTGAGAATCTGTGAGAATAAGGATGGACTTGTGGAAACATTGAGTTATAAAAAGCATTTTTATAAAAATATTTTGATAATATTATAAAGATATTAAAGTGTTTTAAAAATTCTTAATAAAAAGAGTTTATAGTTAAAAATGATCAAAGAGTAATTTTATTGATAATAAGCATTTTAATAAATCCTGGCTTCGTTCCTTTTCAGGGACGAAAAGATTCAAAAGGGGAGAGGAATGTGATAACCTGGTTTTTGATCATCTGTTAACTGATAATTAACAAGATATAATTTATTTAAAATACTGATTTATGAGATGGATAAATAAAATTTTGATAAATATCTAGATAGATGAATAATATATTTCACTATTTAATTCAAGATAAAATTTTTTTATATATAAATAGGTTTGCAAACTTTTTGATGATGGGAATCTTGAGTGTGTACATATACAAGCAAGTGTGATAACCCGAGATTTTGGCAATAGAAAATTTGATAATCTTCTTTATAATTATTTTAATTTAACTAATTAATCTCTTTAAAAACACTTAAGATAAATATTTTATTAATTTAAAAATATATGATAGTTTAAATAGAATTTAATAGAAGGTTGAATACACTTTTCTTTTATACTTCAAATAAACATAGTCATATTTAAAACATAATAAATTTAACACATAAGTAATTAATAAAATAAGAGATTAAATATTTTTATCTTAATAAGAATACATGCATTTAAATCAAATGTAACAAATTGTGTCATGCAAATTTACAAGTGTTAGTTTGATTTAACATGAAATACAAGTGGCATTTTGAAAATAGTTATATATACATATCATTACCCCATATTCATTTTTATTTCATCTTTCAATTCCTAAAAGAAACTCAAAACTTAAAACCAGAAAGGATGTAAAACTAAGAAATGAAACTAATCTGAAGCAATCCAAAACCAGAGGATTAAAAACCAAAGCAAACAAGCAACTGATCAGTTTCAAGAATCAAGTATCAAGCTAGGATTCAAACTCAATGTAACGTCCCGGAATTTTTGACAATATCAATTTAATAATCTGTGTTAAAATTAAATTGATATTGATGTTCTGTAAATAATTATTCAGATAAATTTAATAATCCTCTTCAATAAATATTTAAATTGGTTATTTTATCTTTTTAAAAATAATAAATTGATTTCTATTTACAATATGAATATATGGTTTATATTTTAAATAGATTGATATTGTTTTAAATTTAGGATAAATTTAACAAATTGATTTTTATGACTTAATAAAATGGATATTTATTTGATAAAAATGTAATTTCTTTTAAAATAAGATTATAAAAGCAATATTGATAATATAATGACTTTTTAATAAGTTTTAAATAACATTTGTAAATTTTAGTTCAAATTGAATTTCTATTTATAACTTAATTTGAAAATTGTTTGATTTTTGAATCTAGTTTGAATTTAAATTCAAAAATAAAATAAAATCTAAATTGTTTAATTGATTTAATCTATAATTTGTATAAGTTTCATTTGTAAACATGATTTGTTTTTATTTTCATTTATAAATTTATACATATAAATTAACAACTTAAGTTAAGCTAATATAACATTTATTTGTAATTAAAAAAAAACTAATTATCTTTAAGAAAACAAGTGTTTGATTTATATGTATTCTTTTGACAAGTGTTATGAAATGGACATGTGTTAAATCTTAGTTTTCTTTTTCTTTTAATTTCATAAAATCTGAAATACATTTAGTCTAAACTTGCATCCTTATTTCCATATTGCATTTACATTTTCCTGTACCAAAGAAATCCCACACCTGCATGTTAAAAAGATCAATCTGCATATCCAAACAATGTTCTAATCTGCACAATCAAAATTTGCATTCACAAATGCATATGAAAGTCCAATGCAAACCTGCATATCTCATTTCTGTATTTTCTCAAATCCTTTAGCTGTATCATCCAATCCAAACCTCTGCATAATCAAACCTGCACAATCAAATCCACCTTCATTCAATTTTCAAATCAAAGAACTTGCATACTCCACTCTTCTTTATAATCAAACTCACCCTTACCTCAAACATTAATATGCATTGAAAAGCATTAGCCTGAAAGCAAATAGCATATTTGCATACCCAAACCCACATTCAAATCTGCAGAAATCAAAATGAATACCTCTGCACTATGTTTCAAAGCTGGGTTGAACAATCATCTGCATGCATTTGGAAATTGGCAAAAATCATCTGCATGTTTGTGAGAGATTAACAACTGCATATTCATTTCAACATGAAGCAAGGACTCAAGCCTGTTTTTTTTGTGTTCTGCAAATTTCAAGAATCAACAGAGCTCTGCATGTTGTTCCTGCAAAACTCACAGTGGTCTGCATATAAAGGTGAGTAACAATTTATTTTAAAAACTAAATTAAAATGATATAGTTGCTTAAATCTATTTCCTGTTGAGTATGATTGATATGCCTGTGTTTGTGTATGAGATGGAATGCCTGCATTTTTGAGTTTTCTGCATATTCAACTGAGCTCTGTATTTTTCAAAAGTGAGTAACATTGAAACCTCAAAATATACTAGGTTGCTTGATATAATGATTGAGATAAAGAAAAAAATTTGTTGTGTTCATAAAAGTTTGGTTATATGTTGTGAATGCATGATTGATATGCTCTGCCTTTGAGTTCATCTTCACATTTAAATGAATCCACCAAAATCTGTTAAAACTTTTGTTACTATCTATCTTTAAGAAATTAAATTTGTTTGCTTACTTTAGATTAGAATCATAATATTTATATGATAAAATGTTGTCTGTCTGAAGTTAGCTAAACTTAAGTAAGTATAAATAGAAACAGTTTGTTCTTGAATAAAATACAAATCTGTGCCAATACTTGCAATCTGTAACTTGAGGAATGTTAGAACTCTTCTGTGTCATTAAGTATGGATCATGTATTCTAGGAAAAATCAGAGAAGAATTTGTAGTTTGCTTGTTAAGTGCAGTTTGGTTTTTCTAAATTTAACCTAGTTTGAACAGGGGGGGGTTAAAGGTTGTGTTAGTGAGAGATAATGGATGGATCGAGTGTGCTAGTTTCTTGTGTATGGGTAGTTGATGTGTAGAGGAGTGCGAGGCCGGAAAGGTTGGATGTCAGGTGATCGGAGCGGCGTACAATCGCTGTTGACAGGTTGAAGTAAAAACCTGGAAAATTGTTTTCAGGTTTGTGGCTCCTGAGCAAATTTTGAATTCCCGTATTTTTGTAAATGATTTGGGTTGATGTTTGAAGTTGTGGAGAATTTTTGGTTGGTATTGGATCATCCTTGATGATGAGGAGGGGCGGTGGTCGCCGTGCATATGCACGGTGACATGTTTTCTGGTGATCTGTTTAGTTTCTGGTGTTGCAGGGTAGTCTTGTATTGGCTCGAAGTAAGCAGTGAAACAACTCGAAGTAAGGAAGCTTTTGACTCGGAGTAAATGAGCAGAAAACCCGAAGTAAAATTTTTTGTTTCTCGGGATAGCCTATAGTTACAGTTTACACTGTAAACTGAGTTTTGTTTTATAAAATTTGGGTTTTAAAACTTTTTAAAATCTGTTTTGTCAAAATTTAAAATCTGTAATTATAGATTTTAAATAAGGTTTAGGTTTACAACTTAATTATAAAACTTAATTCAAGTTTGAATTGCTTGGAATTTAAATTCCAGGTTTGAATTTGAAAACCTGTTTTCTGTTTCCTGCATATCTAGGTTTAAACCTTTTTAAATCTGTAGTTATGGTTTTGAGAAAAATTTAAGTTCAAATTTAAATGTAAGTTTAAAATTTCAATTGAATTTAAATTCCAGTTTTTAAAAACAGAAACTTAAATTTAAAAATTTAAACTTTATTAACTATATCATGTTGATAAGATAGTAAAATGTGAGAAGATTTAAAGTTATTGGAAATCTGGAAATTTAAAAGTAAGATTTGAAGTTCAGTTTTAAATTTTAAAGAAGATTGAAAATTTGAAGTTTCAAATTAAAATGGGAATTTAAATTATTGAAAGTTTTAAAATGACTTTAATATTAAAAATTTCTATAGCATTTGTTTGTTTTGCAATTTAAAAAGTTTTAAATCATTTAAAACTTTGGTAAGTTTTTAACTTGAATTTAAACTGAAGTTTAAGGGTAAGTTCAAAAAGTAATTTGTTTTGAATAATATTGCTTTAAACATAATTAAGTTATGTTTTATTTTGGAAATTTGCTTAAGAATTATGTTTTAGAATTAATTAATAAGGTAATTAAGATTAATTAATTAATTAAATTTGGAATTAAAATTTATTAATGATTAATCAATTTAAAGCTAAGATCATTAATTAAGATATTAATTAATGATAAATGAATATTAATTATGAATTAAGATTTAAATTAAGGTTAATTAATTTAATAATTAACTTTAATTAATAAATGATTAAAGATAATTTAAATGGTAATTAATTTAAGTTAATTACCTTATAAAATAATTAGAGGATGGTTAATGAAGGTCATTAACCATGATTATTTAACAATTAATTAATGTAGTTAATTTTTATAATTAATTAGATTAATTAATTTAATAATAATCAATTATAAATGGTTTGGGTAATTACTTGATAAAGTAATTAAGAAATTAATTACTTAATGTAATTAATTTAATTGAATAAGATTTTTAATTTAATTAATTAAATTTAATTAATTCTAAACATTTGGGTTAAGAATAATTGCTTTATGTAATTAATGTTTTGGAAATTACTTAGTTAAGTAATTATATAATAATTACAGGTTGTAATTAAGTGGAAATGTTTAAGTATGAAATAATTTGGATTAATTATTTAGTAATTAATCAAATAATTAATTAAGAAATTAATTTAAGGATGATTAATTTGGTTTAATATAGTAATTAAGTTAGTTAATTACTTTGAGTAATTAATTTAAGAAATAATTAAGATCATTAATTATTTATTTAATGATGTAATTAAGTTGGTTAATTATGATTAATTAATCAATAATAGGTAATTAAAGGGTAATTAATTTATGTAATTAATTAAGGATTAAGGTAATTAATTATGATTAATTAATTAGTTGGAGTAATTAAAAGTTAATTACTGTTTAGTTGAGGATAATTAATTTTGTAAAATTAATTGAGGATAATTATATGAATGTAATTAAGAGTAATTAATCAAGAGTGATTAATTAAGGTAAGGTATTTTGAATGATTGATTAATTGATTGAAATCAATTAAATGATTGAGTAAGCAAGATATTTTGGTAAAGCAATTAATTTAATTTATTTTAAATTAATTAAAGATGAAGGGATTAATTTAATTCATTTTAAATTAATTTGAGATAGAGACAATTAATTTAATTCATTTTAAATTAATTATATTGTGATGAGTGGATCCTTGCTTATGTATGAATGGATGTCATGGATGGACTTAGATGCTTTGTGATCTCAATAGTGAGATGTATGATATTGTGTGGTATGGATGTTTGATTGTATTATGATGATAACATGGGTTATCTATTGTGATGTTGATATGAGATATCTATTTGATATTGATGATGTGAATTACCTGTTATATGATAATGTTGATTATCAGTTATGATTTAAGTTATCTATCTGTGTGTATATGGATACTGTAATTGAATTGTTTTAAAACTTTAAAACAACTTGGACCTTTAAAGACACGCTTTGGATTTCGATGAGACCGGGATCGGGTTTCCATATTTGGATATCTGAAAACCACATCGTTTCCAAATAACGTTAGGTCGTGAATCTAAGTGGAGCTTTATGAAGACTCGAGGTGTAAGGACTATGAGTCATTATAACTCTGTGGGTGATTCCGTAATGAGTTGACGGAATTAGTCCTTATAGATTCGAGATGGTGAATCAGAGTGCAAGGGTTATTGTCGTTAACTCTGAGGGTGATTCCAAAATGAGTGTAACGAAATAATGCCTTCGGTTTCGTTCGAACCCGGAACGAACTTGTATGGATTGAATGCTTTCAAAACATCGTCAGGTGGACGATGAGCATTCTAAGTGATATGTCCTATAAAGGTAATCGTAGCCTCAAGCCTCATCAACCGGGAATGGCTAAAACAGGGGAGGTGCAGCAAAGCTTCGTGGGTAGCCCCCACTTGAGAGTAAGATTTACCCCTGTCTAGAGGTCCCTTTTTATTTCGGCTGTGTGTGGACGGTTTAGTAGCTACAACCGTCGGGGTTGTCTTATTTGGAACTGTTCAGTAAGGAACGGGTCCGGCTTTGTGTTGCAGGGGAGTTAGGGTGGCTCCTCGGTACGGTGATCTAGGCCACGTACTGTGACGGGCGGTACCCCAGTAGCCCTGCCATTGTATGGAATCCAAAATCCAATAAGTGCCGTACGAATTAGTTGTGCCCAACTATGTTGGAATGTGAGATGTAAGCATTTCAGCTATTTCTGTATTTTACTTGAAAACCCTAGACACTATTATAATATCACAGGATTTCCTATCAAATGTTTTGGTTAGCGTAAGGTAAAAACTTTTCCATGTTTATGTGTGGGAAGTCTTACGTGATACCTTTTCTTTTCAAAGGTTTTTCAAAGTTAAGCAACTTTAACCTGTTACTCACACCAGACCCATGTCTGACCCGGAGTTTATTTTTGTTTTTCATAAACTCTTGGGTACTCAAATTTTTACGAGTAGCCAAGGGGAATTCAGGTTAGGATTCTGGATTAGCTTTGACGAATTATGGAGGAGCAATGGAGCAGGAGGCTTCTGCGAGTAGATATATATCTAGTTTTTCCGCTGTGTGATCTCTGTGTTGTTGTATTGAGTTGTATAACTAGACAGGTGTTTATAACTGTCTAGTATGAGTTGTTTATGCTGTGTATCTCTGATGTATATGATACTATGTAAAGTATTATGTGATTAATATAATTTATTCATTCCGCTGTGTTAGATTCTGATGTTGTTCTTTCTTCTCTTCTATCTTTTCTTCTTCTATCCCTTTCTTTCTTATAGATGACGCGATTTTCTGGGAGTGGAAAGCCGGGTCATCACACTTGGTATCAGAGCTTTAGGTTGAGCGAATACCTAGGCTCTGAAGTGTATCTTTCTTTAGGGAGCGTTAGGTTGAGCGAATACCTAGGCTCTGTAGTGGTATCTTTCTTGAGAGAGCGTATTTGTAGTTTTATTATATATATATTTATATAATTATTTCTACCTATCTGTTGGGTTACCTGTTCAGGTTTTCCAATTTGAGTTATAAAGGTAGATGAGGTAGTATTGTGTGTTACACGATTACTACCATTGGTTGGAGTTTGAATGTTTGAGGTTGGAAGTGTTTTTTTGAGACTGTAGACCTAATATCGTCTCGAGTAAGTTCTGTAGTGATGAAGAACTTCATTGATCTCTGAAGGAAACCTGTTAGGGTTCGGAGTTTATTTTTGAGATTGGATGAATATTATTTGGATCTGTTGGTTGGGCAGAAGCGAGTAAGTGAGGGTATTTTAATACCTCAGGGAGTAGTAGCTGCGTGATGAGATGCAGTGACTATGGATGTTCCCGAAGATGTTTCGTTGGAACAAGTTAAGGAAGTGAGTCTGCTTCAGCGTTGTGGCTGTGGTCAGCTTGAGTTTCTATTTTCTTTGAAGTCCGAGTTTCTCGGAGAGCTTGTTTTGGAATTCTTTGGCACCCGTGGAAGCAGTGCAGTTTGGAGTATTCTCGGTGTTGGCAAGAGATCTTTTGGCTTAGCAATTTTTCTGAAATGGAGTTCAGAAGCAGCTGAGTGGCCCGTTTCTTTGATGGGTTGGCTAGTTGAGTTTGAGCTGTTCTATTTGGTTAAGGAAGAACAGTATTCTTTGGATTTGATTTGGGTGGTTCGCAAAAGTGACTTGTGATTGTTTGATAGTTCTCTTGAGTTATCTGAGTTTTCTGGATGTCTTCAAGAAGTCAGAATTTGGTACCAGGAGATTGAGTTGGTGTAGCAACTTAAAGTTTTGGAGGAACTTCTGAGTTTTTCTTATGGATTTGTTGAACCAAATCTCTGGGGTGTGTTATCCTGTTTGTGCTTGTGTTCTTCTTCAGCATTCTCTTCTTCGGATCAGAGTTGAGCAGCGGAAGCAGTTTGGAAGTACATCTGCTTTCCTTTTCTGGAGAAGTAAGTTGTTGTTTTCTGATATTGAGGAGATCATTTTGTTGAGTTGTTTGGTCTGGTTTGTTTCTAGAAGCATCAGCGAAGGTTGAGCTGATCAGGAAGGCTGTAGGTAGCCCAGGATCGTCTGAAGAGTTTTGTGGATAAGAGTCGGAGGGATTTGAACTCTGAAGTCGGAGATTTAATTTTGGATAAGTTTTCTCCGATCAAAAGTGAGCTATAAGTTTGGGTGAGTCTGAGAAGTTAGCTCTGAAGTGATTTTGGATCTTTTCTGTGATCTTGAAGATAAGTGATTGATCTACAGGATTGGCTGGCCAGTTTGGATAACTGGGATTCGATGAGTTTCACGTATATCTGAGGGAGTACGTGTATGGTCTGCCTCTGGTTGTGGAACCAGCAGTTCTGGAGTTTTGGGTGTTGAGTCAGACTCGTTTGTAGTCTGATATCTTGTCTAGTGTTATAGATATAGTTGTATAGGAGCTTTGTAGCTTCATGGTATTGTTTGTTTGGATTTTCTAGAGCGAGTGTCCCGGTGGATATATATATATATACACTGGGGAAACTCGATGAAATTTTATCCAGATTTTGTCTGGATAATTAGGTTTGTTTGATTGGTTGATTGGTTGTTAGCATATGTTTGATATATGCTTGTGTTTAAAATTAAAATTTAATCAGATTATTAAATTACCTTTGTTTTAAATTTCGAGGACGAAATTCTTTTAAGGGGGAAGGATTGTAACGTCCCGGAATTTTTGACAATATCAATTTAATAATCTGTGTTAAAATTAAATTGATATTGATGTTCTGTAAATAATTATTCAGATAAATTTAATAATCCTCTTCAATAAATATTTAAATTGGTTATTTTATCTTTTTAAAAATAATAAATTGATTTCTATTTACAATATGAATATATGGTTTATATTTTAAATAGATTGATATTGTTTTAAATTTAGGATAAATTTAACAAATTGATTTTTATGACTTAATAAAATGGATATTTATTTGATAAAAATGTAATTTCTTTTAAAATAAGATTATAAAAGCAATATTGATAATATAATGACTTTTTAATAAGTTTTAAATAACATTTGTAAATTTTAGTTCAAATTGAATTTCTATTTATAACTTAATTTGAAAATTGTTTGATTTTTGAATCTAGTTTGAATTTAAATTCAAAAATAAAATAAAATCTAAATTGTTTAATTGATTTAATCTATAATTTGTATAAGTTTCATTTGTAAACATGATTTGTTTTTATTTTCATTTATAAATTTATACATATAAATTAACAACTTAAGTTAAGCTAATATAACATTTATTTGTAATTAAAAAAAAACTAATTATCTTTAAGAAAACAAGTGTTTGATTTATATGTATTCTTTTGACAAGTGTTATGAAATGGACATGTGTTAAATCTTAGTTTTCTTTTTCTTTTAATTTCATAAAATCTGAAATACATTTAGTCTAAACTTGCATCCTTATTTCCATATTGCATTTACATTTTCCTGTACCAAAGAAATCCCACACCTGCATGTTAAAAAGATCAATCTGCATATCCAAACAATGTTCTAATCTGCACAATCAAAATTTGCATTCACAAATGCATATGAAAGTCCAATGCAAACCTGCATATCTCATTTCTGTATTTTCTCAAATCCTTTAGCTGTATCATCCAATCCAAACCTCTGCATAATCAAACCTGCACAATCAAATCCACCTTCATTCAATTTTCAAATCAAAGAACTTGCATACTCCACTCTTCTTTATAATCAAACTCACCCTTACCTCAAACATTAATATGCATTGAAAAGCATTAGCCTGAAAGCAAATAGCATATTTGCATACCCAAACCCACATTCAAATCTGCAGAAATCAAAATGAATACCTCTGCACTATGTTTCAAAGCTGGGTTGAACAATCATCTGCATGCATTTGGAAATTGGCAAAAATCATCTGCATGTTTGTGAGAGATTAACAACTGCATATTCATTTCAACATGAAGCAAGGACTCAAGCCTGTTTTTTTTTGTGTTCTGCAAATTTCAAGAATCAACAGAGCTCTGCATGTTGTTCCTGCAAAACTCACAGTGGTCTGCATATAAAGGTGAGTAACAATTTATTTTAAAAACTAAATTAAAATGATATAGTTGCTTAAATCTATTTCCTGTTGAGTATGATTGATATGCCTGTGTTTGTGTATGAGATGGAATGCCTGCATTTTTGAGTTTTCTGCATATTCAACTGAGCTCTGTATTTTTCAAAAGTGAGTAACATTGAAACCTCAAAATATACTAGGTTGCTTGATATAATGATTGAGATAAAGAAAAAAATTTGTTGTGTTCATAAAAGTTTGGTTATATGTTGTGAATGCATGATTGATATGCTCTGCCTTTGAGTTCATCTTCACATTTAAATGAATCCACCAAAATCTGTTAAAACTTTTGTTACTATCTATCTTTAAGAAATTAAATTTGTTTGCTTACTTTAGATTAGAATCATAATATTTATATGATAAAATGTTGTCTGTCTGAAGTTAGCTAAACTTAAGTAAGTATAAATAGAAACAGTTTGTTCTTGAATAAAATACAAATCTGTGCCAATACTTGCAATCTGTAACTTGAGGAATGTTAGAACTCTTCTGTGTCATTAAGTATGGATCATGTATTCTAGGAAAAATCAGAGAAGAATTTGTAGTTTGCTTGTTAAGTGCAGTTTGGTTTTTCTAAATTTAACCTAGTTTGAACAGGGGGGGGTTAAAGGTTGTGTTAGTGAGAGATAATGGATGGATCGAGTGTGCTAGTTTCTTGTGTATGGGTAGTTGATGTGTAGAGGAGTGCGAGGCCGGAAAGGTTGGATGTCAGGTGATCGGAGCGGCGTACAATCGCTGTTGACAGGTTGAAGTAAAAACCTGGAAAATTGTTTTCAGGTTTGTGGCTCCTGAGCAAATTTTGAATTCCCGTATTTTTGTAAATGATTTGGGTTGATGTTTGAAGTTGTGGAGAATTTTTGGTTGGTATTGGATCATCCTTGATGATGAGGAGGGGCGGTGGTCGCCGTGCATATGCACGGTGACATGTTTTCTGGTGATCTGTTTAGTTTCTGGTGTTGCAGGGTAGTCTTGTATTGGCTCGAAGTAAGCAGTGAAACAACTCGAAGTAAGGAAGCTTTTGACTCGGAGTAAATGAGCAGAAAACCCGAAGTAAAATTTTTTGTTTCTCGGGATAGCCTATAGTTACAGTTTACACTGTAAACTGAGTTTTGTTTTATAAAATTTGGGTTTTAAAACTTTTTAAAATCTGTTTTGTCAAAATTTAAAATCTGTAATTATAGATTTTAAATAAGGTTTAGGTTTACAACTTAATTATAAAACTTAATTCAAGTTTGAATTGCTTGGAATTTAAATTCCAGGTTTGAATTTGAAAACCTGTTTTCTGTTTCCTGCATATCTAGGTTTAAACCTTTTTAAATCTGTAGTTATGGTTTTGAGAAAAATTTAAGTTCAAATTTAAATGTAAGTTTAAAATTTCAATTGAATTTAAATTCCAGTTTTTAAAAACAGAAACTTAAATTTAAAAATTTAAACTTTATTAACTATATCATGTTGATAAGATAGTAAAATGTGAGAAGATTTAAAGTTATTGGAAATCTGGAAATTTAAAAGTAAGATTTGAAGTTCAGTTTTAAATTTTAAAGAAGATTGAAAATTTGAAGTTTCAAATTAAAATGGGAATTTAAATTATTGAAAGTTTTAAAATGACTTTAATATTAAAAATTTCTATAGCATTTGTTTGTTTTGCAATTTAAAAAGTTTTAAATCATTTAAAACTTTGGTAAGTTTTTAACTTGAATTTAAACTGAAGTTTAAGGGTAAGTTCAAAAAGTAATTTGTTTTGAATAATATTGCTTTAAACATAATTAAGTTATGTTTTATTTTGGAAATTTGCTTAAGAATTATGTTTTAGAATTAATTAATAAGGTAATTAAGATTAATTAATTAATTAAATTTGGAATTAAAATTTATTAATGATTAATCAATTTAAAGCTAAGATCATTAATTAAGATATTAATTAATGATAAATGAATATTAATTATGAATTAAGATTTAAATTAAGGTTAATTAATTTAATAATTAACTTTAATTAATAAATGATTAAAGATAATTTAAATGGTAATTAATTTAAGTTAATTACCTTATAAAATAATTAGAGGATGGTTAATGAAGGTCATTAACCATGATTATTTAACAATTAATTAATGTAGTTAATTTTTATAATTAATTAGATTAATTAATTTAATAATAATCAATTATAAATGGTTTGGGTAATTACTTGATAAAGTAATTAAGAAATTAATTACTTAATGTAATTAATTTAATTGAATAAGATTTTTAATTTAATTAATTAAATTTAATTAATTCTAAACATTTGGGTTAAGAATAATTGCTTTATGTAATTAATGTTTTGGAAATTACTTAGTTAAGTAATTATATAATAATTACAGGTTGTAATTAAGTGGAAATGTTTAAGTATGAAATAATTTGGATTAATTATTTAGTAATTAATCAAATAATTAATTAAGAAATTAATTTAAGGATGATTAATTTGGTTTAATATAGTAATTAAGTTAGTTAATTACTTTGAGTAATTAATTTAAGAAATAATTAAGATCATTAATTATTTATTTAATGATGTAATTAAGTTGGTTAATTATGATTAATTAATCAATAATAGGTAATTAAAGGGTAATTAATTTATGTAATTAATTAAGGATTAAGGTAATTAATTATGATTAATTAATTAGTTGGAGTAATTAAAAGTTAATTACTGTTTAGTTGAGGATAATTAATTTTGTAAAATTAATTGAGGATAATTATATGAATGTAATTAAGAGTAATTAATCAAGAGTGATTAATTAAGGTAAGGTATTTTGAATGATTGATTAATTGATTGAAATCAATTAAATGATTGAGTAAGCAAGATATTTTGGTAAAGCAATTAATTTAATTTATTTTAAATTAATTAAAGATGAAGGGATTAATTTAATTCATTTTAAATTAATTTGAGATAGAGACAATTAATTTAATTCATTTTAAATTAATTATATTGTGATGAGTGGATCCTTGCTTATGTATGAATGGATGTCATGGATGGACTTAGATGCTTTGTGATCTCAATAGTGAGATGTATGATATTGTGTGGTATGGATGTTTGATTGTATTATGATGATAACATGGGTTATCTATTGTGATGTTGATATGAGATATCTATTTGATATTGATGATGTGAATTACCTGTTATATGATAATGTTGATTATCAGTTATGATTTAAGTTATCTATCTGTGTGTATATGGATACTGTAATTGAATTGTTTTAAAACTTTAAAACAACTTGGACCTTTAAAGACACGCTTTGGATTTCGATGAGACCGGGATCGGGTTTCCATATTTGGATATCTGAAAACCACATCGTTTCCAAATAACGTTAGGTCGTGAATCTAAGTGGAGCTTTATGAAGACTCGAGGTGTAAGGACTATGAGTCATTATAACTCTGTGGGTGATTCCGTAATGAGTTGACGGAATTAGTCCTTATAGATTCGAGATGGTGAATCAGAGTGCAAGGGTTATTGTCGTTAACTCTGAGGGTGATTCCAAAATGAGTGTAACGAAATAATGCCTTCGGTTTCGTTCGAACCCGGAACGAACTTGTATGGATTGAATGCTTTCAAAACATCGTCAGGTGGACGATGAGCATTCTAAGTGATATGTCCTATAAAGGTAATCGTAGCCTCAAGCCTCATCAACCGGGAATGGCTAAAACAGGGGAGGTGCAGCAAAGCTTCGTGGGTAGCCCCCACTTGAGAGTAAGATTTACCCCTGTCTAGAGGTCCCTTTTTATTTCGGCTGTGTGTGGACGGTTTAGTAGCTACAACCGTCGGGGTTGTCTTATTTGGAACTGTTCAGTAAGGAACGGGTCCGGCTTTGTGTTGCAGGGGAGTTAGGGTGGCTCCTCGGTACGGTGATCTAGGCCACGTACTGTGACGGGCGGTACCCCAGTAGCCCTGCCATTGTATGGAATCCAAAATCCAATAAGTGCCGTACGAATTAGTTGTGCCCAACTATGTTGGAATGTGAGATGTAAGCATTTCAGCTATTTCTGTATTTTACTTGAAAACCCTAGACACTATTATAATATCACAGGATTTCCTATCAAATGTTTTGGTTAGCGTAAGGTAAAAACTTTTCCATGTTTATGTGTGGGAAGTCTTACGTGATACCTTTTCTTTTCAAAGGTTTTTCAAAGTTAAGCAACTTTAACCTGTTACTCACACCAGACCCATGTCTGACCCGGAGTTTATTTTTGTTTTTCATAAACTCTTGGGTACTCAAATTTTTACGAGTAGCCAAGGGGAATTCAGGTTAGGATTCTGGATTAGCTTTGACGAATTATGGAGGAGCAATGGAGCAGGAGGCTTCTGCGAGTAGATATATATCTAGTTTTTCCGCTGTGTGATCTCTGTGTTGTTGTATTGAGTTGTATAACTAGACAGGTGTTTATAACTGTCTAGTATGAGTTGTTTATGCTGTGTATCTCTGATGTATATGATACTATGTAAAGTATTATGTGATTAATATAATTTATTCATTCCGCTGTGTTAGATTCTGATGTTGTTCTTTCTTCTCTTCTATCTTTTCTTCTTCTATCCCTTTCTTTCTTATAGATGACGCGATTTTCTGGGAGTGGAAAGCCGGGTCATCACACTCAACAAGTACAGATCATTTCAAAGCCAAAATTCTAGATTAAAAATAAAAGCTTCATTTTTTGTTCAACAAAAATCAAGTGAGTAAATATTATTTCTGGAAAGCTTAATCTTCTTGATTATCTTGTCTATGTGATAATCGATGGTAGTATTTATTCAAAATGTCATGCTTGGATGAATAAATGGTTTGCCAGGCATGTGTATATATATATGTATGTTTAGATGGCTGTGTATATGGGTAAGCATATCTCTGCTCTCTGTTTCAACAATTATCAGTAAATAAACTTCACCTTTTAAAAAAATCAAATTTCTTTTTTTTTTAAATCTAGAAGTAGTTAAAGATAAAATGGGAATAATAGTATGTACTATTGCTTTGAGATGGATGTATATTTCTCTGTAGGTAAGAATATAAAATTCCTGTACACATAAAGTTTTTTTTCTATGTCCCTTGTTCTTGGCATGACCAACTTTCCAAAAATCCATACCTCCTCCTCTAAACACTTTTAGCCCATGATGTTTGAAGGTTTCTTGAGTGTAATCATGTATACTTAGTTTTAAAAAAGGTTTCTCAGTATAGTATCTAGTATATATTTGGAAGGGTGTGTTACAGTAAGTTAAGCCAAAGTATAAAATTTTGAATACGAGTATTATGATCTTTTTCTTGCATAAGGGAGATCGCTAGGTGGAATGAGGAATTTTAGTACTTGATTTATGTTTTTTAGTGGTGAAATCGATGAGATAAGGAAGGATGACCGTATTTGGGCGAAGGGCAATTTCTAGCGTGGTGGCTATTTTTCGTGTTTAGCAACTCGGCGTGGGAGAGCATCGAGGATAGGGGAATTGAGCAAAAATAACACAGCAACCTTTTGAAGAGTGAGATGGATGAGTAAATCAAGGTTAGGGTTTAGGAGTTTCTTTTGGTTGGCTCGTTTCTGACGAGATGATGGATGATCGGGGCAATGAGGGGAGTGCGGTCCCAGGGGATTGGACGGAGGAGGTTCTAGCGAGGATTTGGGCGAAGTTTGGGTAGGGATTTCCGGCGATGGTGGTGAAGCGAGGTGATTGGAAGTGGATGTTCTTGATCGGGTTTGGGCTGGAGGTTTAGTTTTTGAGTAAGGGAGTTGTGGTGTGTTCTTGGTAGTCAGGTGAACGGTGGAGGTCGTGTGCGATAGGTATTGAATAATGAAGACCTTCTAAAGTTAGCAAAACAAATAGCAAGTTGATATTTAATGGAATGAAAACCATTAACTATAATGGCCGCAAAAATATATTCACCACTAATATAAGTGGTTCATATTTAGTTACTATATTTATGCATTTAACCAAGCTGTATAAATAAGGCTGCTGTTTATGTAATAAAACAAGAAAAAGAGATATATTTTTATCTTCATATCTCTACTCTCTTTTCTCTTCTAAATAAGTACAAGCAATATTACATCAAAATCCAAAATTCTGGTATCAAAGCCTCAATGATCAAGAAGGCCTAAATCTATTTTCCGCAATATAATACATAACAATGGCATTTTCTGGTTCAAACCAGCAGCAAGTTATTCCCATTTTCAATGGAGAAAATTATAAGTTCTGGAGTATTAAAATGAAGGTCGTTCTCCAAGCAACCCAACACTTATGGAGCGTTGTAGAAAACGGTATACCCCAGAATAGGGATATTGCCACCACATCAGTTGACTGGCCACAAAAAGATGCAGAAGCATTATCAAAAATTCATGTTGCTGTAACATATACAATCTTTCCTCGAATCATGAATGCAACTTCAACAAAAGAAGCGTGGGATATCTTAAAAGCAAAATTGGAGGAGATGAGAAGACAACAAAAATATGGCTTCAATCTCTTAGACGTGAATTTGAAAACCTCAAAATGAAAGATGGGGAAACAATTAAAGATTACTCTTCTCGGGTGATTAAACTGGTGAATGAGCTAAAATCAAACAGTGAAAGTATAACCGACCAAAGAGTTGTTGAGAAAATGTTGGTTACTTTATCCGAAAAATTTGATACTGTGGTGACTGTGATAGAAGAATCAAAAGATCTCACACGGTTAAGCATATCAGAACTAATTGCATCTCTGCAAATTCATGAAGATCGGATGTCTCGAAGAAGTGAAATATCAAGAGAAGGAGCTTTCTGGTCAAAGCACAAAGCCTCATCATTCAAGCAGAATAAAAAAGGAGGAGCACTTGGAAAGTACATTTCTAACAATGCCAAAGAATTTGAGAGAAAAGCCAAATTTTCTCCATGTCCGATTTGCAAGAAAACAAATCATGCTGAAAAAAACTGTTGGTACAAGGGAAAAACTCAATGCACTTATTGTAAAAAATTCAACCACGCTGAGGAGGAATGTAGAGCTAAAAGTCAGCAAGCAAGCAAATCAGAGATAATGAAGGAGGAGAACAAATTATTTTATGCATGTCAAAACACAACTAATCAGGAGAATGCTTGGCTTATTGATAGCGGTTGTACTAATCATATGACCAAACATTCTCATGTCTTCACTGAAATAGACTCATCTATTAAAGTTCCAGTAAGAATGGGAAATGGAGCAATGGTGAAATCTGAAGGCAAAGGTACAGTCACCGTTGAGACAAAGAAAGGAACAAGAAAAATTAAAGACGTCCTATATGTTCCTAGTTTGGATCAGAATTTACTCGGTGTTCCTTAAATGATGCAAAATGGATATTCAATCCATTTCGAAAAGGACTCTTGTGATATCTATGATCCAAAAGGGAACAACATCGCTTGCGTCAAAATGCAACAGAAATGTTTTCCCATTCACTGGAAATATAAAATGGAAGAAAAGTCTATGCAGGCCAAAGTGAACGAGCTGACGTGGTTGTGGCACAAGCGCTTCGGACATAGTAATTTACAAAGCTTGAAGTTTCTTTCATACAAAAATATGGTCCAAGGTCTTCCTTTAATTTCAGAAACTATTGGTGCATGCGAAGGATGTCAGTTGGGAAAAATGTCAAGAAAGTCATTTCCTACTGGACAAGCTTGGAGAGCATCAAAGAAGTTAGAATTAGTGCACACGGATGTATGCGGACCTATGAGGACTCCGTCACTTGATAATAGTAAATACTTCATATTATTTATTGATGATTACTCTCGGATGACTTGGGTATATTTCTTGAAAGAAAAATCAGAGGTATTTAAAATATTCAGTAAGTTCAAAAGCCATGTTGAGAAGGAAAGTGGTTGTCAAATCAAGAATCTGAGGAGTGATAATGGGACAGAGTATACATCATCAGAATTTAAAGCATTTTGTGAAGCAGAAGGTATACATCGCCAACTCACCGTTTCGTATACACCACAACAGAATGGTGTATGTGAAAGAAAGAACATAACAGTGATGGAGATGGCAAGATCAATGCTGAAAGACAAAGGTTTGCCAAATAAATTCTGGGCAGAAGCCGTCTACACAGCAGTATATCTTCAAAATCGATTGCCTACTAAGGCTGTTTATAAAAGAACACCTCTTAAAGCATGGTCGGGACATAGACCATCTGTAAGTCACTTGAAGATATTTGGATGCTTATGTTACATCTATGTACCAAGTGAAAAACGGCACAAATTAGAAGATAAAGCAGAAAAAGGAATATTTCTTGGATAGAGTTCACAGTCCAAGGGATATCGGGTTTACAACCCACAAAGCAACAAAGTACAAGTCAGCAGAGATGTTGTATTTGATGAGAATGCTTCTTGGGATTGGGAGCATAATGACATTGACAAAAGATATGTTGTTAGTCAACCATTCAATATTGAACCAACCTCAATAGAAGTTGATGGATCACGACAATATTTCGAGGAGGAGTCTGACAGTAGCTCAACTAACACAGACTCGCCAAGGTATGAATATGACAGTTTTTCAGATGAACCATCAACGAAAACTCGAAGATTGTCAGAATTATATGAAAATACTGAAAGAATATCTGACTTTGATCCCGAACAAGTGCAGTTCTGTTACCTTGTTTCAGATGAACCATATAACTATGAGCAAGCATCCCGGCACAAAGAATGGAGAGTTGCCATGGAAGAAGAAATTCACATGATTGAAAAAAATCAGACATGGGAATTGGCTGATAAACCACCGCACAGAAACATTATTGGCGTGAAGTGGGTGTACAAAACCAAGCAAAATCCAGATGGTTCAGTTCAAAAATACAAAGCAAGATTAGTTGCAAAAGGTTACTCACAACAATTTCTAGTTGATTATAATGAAACTTTTGCGCCTGTTTCAAGACAGGATACAATCAGAACAATTCTTGCTCTTGCCGCACAACGTAAATGGAGTATTTTCCAGCTAGATGTGAAATTTGCCTTTTTAAATGGATTCTTGGAAGAAGAAATCTATGTTGAGAAGCCACCAGGATTTGTAGTGAAAGGAAAGGAAGACAAAGTCTTAAGATTAAAAAAGGCTTTGTACGGACTTAAGCAAGCTCCAAGAGCATGGTACAGTCAGATTGATAAATATTTTTATCAACAGGGATTCAAAAAGAGTCCAAATGAAGCAACTCTATACATTAAAATGGAAGGCTCTGACATGTTAATTCTTTCCCTTTATGTTGACGATCTGATAATTACAGGAAGTAATATGTCAACGATTGCTAAATTCAAACAAGAGGTGATGAAGATGTTTGAAATAACGGACTTGGGCTTGATGACCTACTTCTTAGGAATGGAGATTGATCAAACTAAACAAGGAATCTTCATTTGTCAGAAAAGATATGCAACTAATATCTTGAAGAAGTTTAATATGGAAGGATGTAAACCAATTTCAACTCCGCTTGCTCAAAATGAAAAATTGAACAAGGATGATGATTCAGGAGAAGCAGATTTTAAACGTTACAGAAGTACAATAGGAAGCTTATTATATTTAACTGCTACCCGGCCAGATTTAATGTATGCTACCAGTGTATTATCTCGGTTTATGCAAAAACCAACAGAAATACACATGAAAGCAGTAAAAAGAGTACTCCGCTATGTAAAAGGTACTACAGATTATGGAATCTGGTTCAGATCTACTAAAGATCCTGAACTGGTTGGATATTCAGACAGTGATTGGGCAGGATCAATGGATGATATGAAAAGTACATCAAGATATGTGTTTTCACTTGGAAATGGTGTATTTTCTTGGCTAAGTCAGAAACAGGATACGGTTGCACAGTCAACAGCTGAAGCTGAGTATATAGCATCATGCGCAGCAGTAAATCAAGCAATATGTCTAAGAAGGATTTTAGCAGAATTGGGAGAAAAACAAAAATCAACAACTAAGATATACTGTGATAGCACATCAGCAATTGCTATTGCAAAGAACCCAGTTCAACATAGAAAGACAAAGCATATCAAAATAAAGTATCATTTTGTCTGAGAAGTTAAAGGCAAAGGTAAAATCAACTTGGTCCATTGCAGTTCAGAAGAGAACCTAGCTGATATTTTTACAAAATCACTTCCGAAAGCAAAGTTTGAATCTCTGAGGAATAAGCTCGTTATACAGAAGAAGTTCTTCAAGGAGGAGTATTGAATAATGAAGACCTTCTAAAGTTAGCAAAACAAATAGCAGGTTGATATTTAATGGAATGAAAACCATTAAGTATAATGGCCGCAAAAATATATTCACCACTAATATAAGTGGTTCATATTTAGTTACTATATTTATGCATTTAATCAAGCTGTATAGATACGGCTGCTGTTTATGTAATAAAACAAGAAAAAGCGATATATTTTTATCCTCAATCTCTACTCTGTTTTCTCTTCTAAATAAGTACAAGCAATATTAAATCAAAATCCAACAATAGGGGACGACGATCGACGGCGAATTTCGGTGGTCGAGGCTTGGATTCAGGTGTACGCTTTCATGCACACTCGTGCACAGGCAGGTGGGAGAGATAGTAAAGACGGAGGAAAGGAAGCATTTTGGGCCGAAGAAATTTGGGCCTACTTATTTATAAGAGGAGAAGAAAGAAGTAGAAAGGGGGTAAGAGTGAGTTGCATTAGGTTAAGTAAGGATTTGGCTCGGGAATTTTATTAGGCCGGTAGTTTAGTTTTGATTTAACCAAGTTTCCTAGGAAACAATTTAATCTAGTATTCAAAAGCCTAAGAAAGTGATTAGTTAAGTGATTAATTAAGTGATTAATTAAAGTGATTAATTAAAGTGATTATTTAAAGTGATTAATTAAAGTGGTTAATTAAAGTGATTAATTAAGTGATCAATTAAAGTGATTAATTTAAGTGATTAATTAAAGTGATTAATTAAGTGATTAATTAAAGTGATTATTAAAGTGATTAATTAAATGATTCATTAAATTTATTAATTAAAGTGAATAATTAAGGATAATTAATTAAAGTAATTAATCAAGGATGGTTAATTTAATTGATTAATTAAGATAGTAAGTTAAAGGATCAAATTAATGGTTGATTACTTAATGTGAATGATTGTTGGATTAAATAATTAATTTCAATAACTAATTAAAGGGTCAAGAAGTGATAATTAAGAAAGATTAAGATAATTAATTTATTTTGTGATAATGAAATTGATTAAAATGGACCTAATTAATCTTGCTTGTGAATGATAAACTGGAATTGAATGCCTTGGTTTGTTTGATATACCTGTTATGTAATTTGGGATGTGCTATGATATAAATGGCTAGCTTGTTCTCTTAATAAATGAAAATCGTTTATCGGAGATAGATTTCTGTGTGAGTATGTTGTTAGAACAACTTGGTTTAAAGATAACCTTAGATTCGAAGAGGCCGGGATCGGGTATGTGTAGATACCCGAAACCACTTCTATTTTTAATCTACAATAATTCTTTATAGAATTGATCTGTGGAATCAATAGGCTGGAATGGAATTAAATTAAGTAACTGGACCATTTAAACTAAGTTGTTGGTACTTAGATATAGATTTGTTTAATAAGTGTTGACTATAACAAGTTATGAACTCGTTGTGAGGTAGAGTTACTCGGGTTTTCATATATGTGTTTAAAACTTAGTATTTCAAATTATTTGGGTTTACTCACGCTGGTTTCCAGCCTGACCCAGGCGTTACTTTGATGTAATGCTCGGGTCAGACCGAGTATTACAGATTTCCATGTTAGAACGTTCTGGAGCTTAGGAGGCAAGCGGGATGGCAGGACGTATGGAGTATTCCACTGTGTTTATTATTGTAGTTATCTAGGCATGTTGATTTTAACTGTCCAGTGTTTGTGTTATTGTTGTAACTCTGATGTATTGATGTAAATTAATTAATACAGTTTTCCTTTGTATAACTGCTTGCGAATGTGAGAATCTGTGTTTTGGCGTTTATGTTTCTTCTTCTTCTTCTATCTCTTTTCTTCTTTTCCCTAACTATCTGGAATTTTTGAGATCAAAATTCCGGATCGTTACATGAGTCTTCAATTTTTTATAAGGTAGCATGCATAATCTTCTAAGTAATAACTTGACATTGCTGAGCATAAGGCATGCTTAGTAGATTATTTATCATCCTTCTGCGATGAGAGGGATTTGAATTGGAGCAAACTGTGATATTTGTTTACCGGTTGATTTTAAATGCTGCAAGTATTACATTATGCTCATTTCTTTTGTGTGTTATTCGTGTTGGAATTTTGAGGATGAAATGTTTCAAGTGAGGGAGGATGAAACGACCTAGAATTTCGAACACTTTGTACTTAAATATCTGAATTATTTAAATATTTAATCTTTGATTTAAATGATTAAATTGATTTAATAACCTTATTAACCCCTTTTAAATAATAACTAATGATGGTAATAAAAAATTAAATTTTATTTTCAAAAGTAAATACTTTGAAGAAATATCGATAATTCGACCGAATTTTTTTTTATCAATCAATAGCTTTTTTCTTGGTAAAAGTAGTTCAAACATTTTTTACATACACTAAATAACTTGGAAGATCATTAGTTAGTAAAACAAATAATTTGCAGCAAAACACTTAGGAAAGCTTCTAGAAGGTTTGAGTGGAAGGAAATATCCGAATGGGATATTTTCTAAAGGCATGTGAGGTGGAAAGGTGATCACAAGTAGGCATGAAGGGGTGAGCCCTCTTAGCCATAAATGGTGGGTGAGTGGAAGGTTAGGCAACACCACTTGAAGACTATATAAGACCATTTATAGTTAATTAAATCACTTTTACATTGATATAAAATTAAAACAAGCCCTTTTCACTCTCTTCTTTTCATAATTTCCTAAGACCTAAACAATTCAAGCAACCCCAATTCAACTCAAACTTCTTCCATAAGCCTTCTACAACATTATAACACCTTCCATCAACTCAAAGCTTAAAGATTTAGAGCACACTCCCTAATTCCCATCAAGGCCATGAGTAATATTGGGCTAAAATAGCCTAGGCCAAGTATAAAGCAAGGCGAAGGTGGGATGTTTGGTGTTTGTAAGGTTGACGTAGGAAGTTGAAGCTATAACTCGGTTGTTTGCATGTTAAGTGTGAGCTAAATCACCATTTAAAAGTATATAAAGTGCATAATGCTTGTTTATATTGTAATATTTGTTTGATTATATATTATTACTTATTATCTTTTGATTCTTGCCTTGAAAAGCAAATGGTATATGTAATTTGTATATTTGGATTTATATGACTTTATATGACTTGTTATGTAGACTTGAAACAAAGCACATTGCGTTTGGTTGGACTCTGATTCAAATCAAACTTGATTTGGAAATGGTTTTATAGCGATAGTCGTTGTAAATGCACTTTGGAAATGCCTTGTGTTCGGCATTTTCTATAGAAATTTGTAGAGATATCCTTAAAGATTTGTCACCCTGCTGTGACGTATTATGAGTGTATTAGTTACTGTAAAAACATTGGAAGCCAAAAAGACTGTTGACATATCGAAAATTGACCAAAATTTCAAGAATGCAAAACTAGCACAGGTTGGAATCATTTATAACAGTAACCTGTAGCAATTTGAAACGCCGTCTTTTCTCTAAATTTCTTTTTACAGCATTCTGTAAATGCTATCTTTTCTATTTGAGGCTTTAAATTGCTTTGACATGAGTTTAAACTTAATTATTTCTCTTCAATCTTTTTAGTACTCTATTCTAACTTATATTAGAGTATTTTAAAAATGATTTGATGTTTTTATATATTTTAGTAATTAATTATGAATCATTAAAGTAAAAGGATTATTTTAAAATAAAGGACATATGTTTTGGAGTTTTTAAATATATCATAAAATAATTATTTTTAAGTAATATTTTAAATAACTGTTTTAACTCATATTATAAGTAATTTAGAGTATGTTTTAGAAATATATAGTTTTTATAAAATTAGTTAATTATTTTATTAAACTAAAAAGCTTATGTAGTATATAATACCTTTTAAATTGTTTTTTGAATTTTAGTAAATATCTTAGCTTTTTAAGTAAATTAGTGCATGTGCACGCACACGCACGCACATACGTATATCATTTTAAAGAGGTTTTCAGTAAACATATAAGTTTGGAAAAGTAAGTTAAGCTTTTACAAAAGAATAAAAAGTAGTTTTGGATTATAACATAGGAGTGTTATAATAAGTTGTTTTGTAAAGTTAATGTAAACGTATATTACTTTTTTTTAGTAAGTGTGGAAATATTTAGATCTTTAATTGAATGGTTTTAAAGATAATGATAATTATAAAATGGTTTTGGGTTTGTTATGACAAGGTATTAAAAATATTTGCCTTTAACCATTTTTTATTATATTTTGTAAAGTAAACAGATGTTTAAAAAAGAATAATTTAAAGATAATTATATGTGAAATGGCTTTGGGTTTGTAGTAAAAATGTTTTAATGACATTTGTTTCTATCCTATTAATGTATACTTGCGCAAGTGTGAATCTAGTTTAAGAATTGTGAATATTCTTGTACCATTTGGAATATACATTTCTTAGTATTGAAAACAGTAAAAATGAATAGTGAAATAGTAGATACATGTATATATCTTTTGTAAAGGTATTTTAAATATATACATGTATATATAAGTATCTACAAATGATTTTTAATTTATAAAAGGATTAATTTAATAAAAAGGGATTAAAAGTCGTTCATGTGACTTAATTGTGCTTTGTGTGACTTGATTGTGCTTTCAATAACTTAATTTTTTTTTTGTGTGACTTGATTCTGCTTTTTACATTTTCTTGTTTATGGAAAGTATTTAGTTGCGTACTTAGCACTAAAAGCCGACAAAGTAGATGTATTCTATTTGTGAGAGTTAAGACTGATATTCTAGTAGGGTTTAGAAGCAACTATGCTCTAACCTACCGACTTCACTCTTGACCATGGGATAATATATATTGAGAGAATCGAAAACGTGATAACAAGACTTGGTTTTCCATATACGATGGTCTATTTGTACTTGATAGTCGATCATTTGACTATTGTAATTGACCAATTTACTATGGAAGTATATGTAAGCTTCGCATATTGATATGGTTTGATATCCCCAGGGAGGACTCATTCGTATGAATCATCTCTTACATTAAGAATGTATGTATATGAGATCCCCCATGAAAGACTCCTTTATATCATTATTTTAGTTCTTAAAAAACTAGAATTGAGTTAATTGGAAATTCATCGACTTATTTTTCAAGAGACCAGGATCGGTAAGTGTTTTACTTACCAAATACCACTTCAAAACTGATATAAGAGTACTTTGTTCTAGGAGCAGTTGTGAAAAGAAATGTTATAGAGTTGAACTTTCTATTCTAAGGTTGAGTCCAAAAGAGAGGTCAGTGCTAGTGTTTGTTGGTCGACTTATGCAAGTAATGCTTGGAGTGATTTGTAACAACCCGTAATGTTTAACCCTTGAAATTTGAATATTTAATTTATTTAAATATTAGAATTTGAATTTAAATATAATATATATATATATATATATATATATATATTTCAAATAACTAACCAATTTTTGGTGCAGTGTTTTTTATTTATAGGATTTTTCCATAATTTTTAATTTGAAAAATAATTAAATTTTCATTTCACGCATTTTGAGGCAAACATTAGTATTTTTGAAACTTCACCGGGTTAGATAAGCAGTATGTTTTTATGTTGTTTTGTGATTGTGTTTCCCTATTGTGCATGATCATATTTTTATTTTTGTTGTTCCTGTTCGTATGCGAATGTGATATTATGTAGCAGCCCAAAATAAGTTTCTGCTGGAAGCCATAATTTGTGGATCTTGATTTTCTTTTTAATGTGATGGGATTCTTGACTTTTTGTTTGCTTAGTTTTGAAGCAATCTAGTTGTTTTGCTTATCTATTCAACACAACATACATATGAAAGAACACTAGCACAGGCAACTCATTTCTTCTTCTTCCTTTTCTTCTTTTCTATTAATGAAAACAACACTCCTCTCCTCTTCTAAAATCCATATCTCCCAATCCATCAACAATTAGCCAAAAGTGTAAAGATGAAAGTTGCTTTTTATACCATCTAGTATTTTATGAAAAATACTTGCCTTGAGTTTCGATAGCTAGAGCAATTGTGGTCGCTCGATAACAGTAGGTGGGGAAGTTTCCATAAACTTCAGAAAATCAATCCTCTTGATCCGCTTTGAAATAGATGATGCCGTCTGTTGCATTGGCTTCTTGGAAATATGTTGGATTTTTTGTGAATCTTTTGTAGTGTTTGTTTATAGTCAATAATGTTGGTCGAAACAAGGTTTTGGTTTATGGTGGATTTAAGCGATAATGGGGGAAACAGTGGTTGGCTATGTGTTTATCATGTGAAGGCGAAGTGATAGGAGCGATTTGGCAAAGTGCGATCGAGCGTAGGAAGTCACGACCTGGGCATGGCCAATTGGAGGAGGAGGAGGTGATGGTGAGGAGGTGGTCGTGCTCGATATTGATTGGTCTGACAAATCGAGTTTGCGAAGAGAGGATAAATGGCATGATCGGTGTTCAATTTAAGGGAGCGAAGCTTCGGATCATCGTTTGCACGTGCACAGTTGAGGTGGGATTGTGTACTATATACAAGCAATTGGAGTTTGGGGAAGTTGGCACTATTCCCAACAAGTTTGGGCTTTGGTTATTTATTAAATTGTTTAATTTATTAACTAAATGGGTTAACTTTAAAATGAGATATCTTGCTCATTTGAAATTGGTTTAACTAGCAGATTTTTGCATTAAATTCGTATCAACAATTAGAAAATGATGGTATAATTTGTTGATAGTTTAACAAAGTATAAAATATTGATAAAACGTTAGTGATTCACGTAGTTAAATAATTATACTTCAGTTGTGATATCTATTTAGCAGAATAAAACACTGTTCTGTTATAACTAAATTGAATAGATTATTTTGGACATTTATCGAGTGGAATAAATTCCTATTTTGTTGTTTTAAATTAAATAGATCATTATGGACATCTATATAGCAAAAGTAATCTGTGTTCTGCTATTATATTAATTTGAACATTTATTTATATGCCAATTAATTTTATTGTCCATTTATAATTGTTGATAATAATGTGTTCATCATTATTTATCGATTGTTAAATTGTGCTCAAGCAGCTTACGAGCAATTTTCCATTTTATTTGGTATGGGTTAGGTATAAAACAATTGTAAGCTATCACCTAGTGATTAGTTTCACAATTTGATTATAAGGTGTTAAGTGATAATATTGGTTTGTTAAATTATTATAATTAGTTATAATAATTTAATATTTAAGTAATTGAATTTAAATTTAATGCAGGTGTTTGAAAGGTGATTTTTCATAAAAGAAATTGCTTACCAATGATTTGGAAATATTCCAATTATGGAATTTGAGTTGATTTTTATAAAAGAGATATAACTTTGACTAATTATCTTCCAAGATAAGTAATCTTGTTTTAAATTTATAAAAGTATTATAAATTTGATTAATTATCTTTAGGGATATTTAATAAGGTTTTAAATTTATAAAAGAGCTACATTAATTATCTTTCGTGGTCATTAACATTGTTATAAATTTAAAAAAGTATTTTAAATTGATTTATTATCTTTTAGGCTAATAAACGTTGTTTTAAATTTATAAAAGCATTTTAAATTGATTTATTACCTTCCGAGGTATTAAATTTTGTTTTAAATTTAGAAAAGTATTTAAAACTAATTTATTATCTTTCGAGACATTAAATGTTGTCTTAAATTTATAAAAAAGGTAATTATAAGTAATTAAAGTCGTTTAAATATAAAGAATTTAAATTATTTCTAAGTGAATAACTTTTACGTGCTATTTTAGGAAGTACTTACGCCTTATTTAAGTTTAATTTAATTTTTTTTTTTTTGGAGTTTTGGTGAGGTTGAGTAGTCCCCTACCACTTTATTGAGTGGAAAGAGAAATGAAGAAACAAACACACACCAAAGAAGGAACATAAACAGTAAGAATGCAAGGAAAAATTAAAAAAACACAAGTAGAGAGAAAGAAAAGAAAGTATGAAGAAAGAACATAAAAATTGAACCTAACCACTATGGAGGGTCAGGATTGAGTGCATTATTAGTTCTCTACATGGAAACAAAGCTTCGTATGTCAGTAACAACAACATGGAAAAGATGCCCCTTAGTAAAGGATTTGTGCTCAAACAGTCTCTGATTCCTTTCACGCCAGATATGCAGCAGGGTTTTCCTTAAATTGAGAAGAAGCGTACGATTTTTATTAGTTTTCCATCAAAAGTTCATGAATATCTAGTGCCATTGAGGAATAAAAGAACTGGTTCTAGTAACATAACCACTATAGGGTAGGATTCTATGCCACGGTTTCAGTAAAATGGAACATTCAAAGAAAAGGTGATCTCTCATTTCAAGATTTCAATTGCAAACGTTGCAGCTAGAATCAATCAGGAGACCACGGCTGAGCAGCTTTTGCTTAGTGAGGCAACCATCATGAATAGCTTTCCACATGAGAAGGTTGTCCTTATGGCCTCCTATACGATTTCATATGCGCTTATGCCATGGGTCAATGTTAGAGTGTTTGTTTTTTGATAAAGTACTTATACACGTTTCCTATGGAGTGAAGTTTAAGGGAAGTCCCCCAAGAAAAATCAGCATTAAAGTTAATGTGTTGATCATCAATTATAAGAGTCCATATTTTTCTGATATCCTGATAGCTATTGTATGGAGGATTGATAATTCCATTGAGAACATAATTCCTAGCCAGAGCATTATCAGGATTCAGGGATACCAGTGTCAGCTTTCTGACTAAATGAGAGAAGATTATTAAGGATAATACCAATTTTAGCCCAAGGAGTGTGCCGAAACTTATGATTGCTCTGAGGAGTAATTTTGTACCTAATCATAGGCAGAATATCAACCCTGAGTCTGAGCAAAGTGCGAAAAACCAACTGAAAGTGCTGATCCTGGCCATTATCCAAAAATTTCAATTTTTAATCTGAGGATTCATCATCCAAGCTCCCCATAAGGAGTGAACTGGTAGCAATAGGTTGTTAAAGTGCTTGGATGCTGCTGGTTTGTTCCACAGTGTCAGGTTAAGAATACCCAGACCACCAGCGTATTTTGGCATGTTAATTTTGTGAAAACCATATTGAATAGGTTTTTTTGGAGAAACAATCACCATGCCATGAGAAATGATTGAAAGCCTTATTTGACATGGATATGAGCTTCTTAGGAAGTATGAAGGTTCTGGAGATGTATGACCCCATGGCAATCGCAAGTGAGTTTATGATAGTTAGACGACCATCTTGCGAGAGGAGTTTTGTTGGCTATCTATTAAGTTTATTCATGATAGACTCAAATAATGGCAAGCACTGGATGGTTGAAATATTTTTTACGGAGAGGTGTATACCTAAGTAGGCCACCAATTAATATATGGGATTTATCATGATTTATTGCAAGACCAGTTGCACATTTGGGCACTTGTAAACTAGTCTTGATAGAAATAATGGAGCACTGGTTAGGTTTGGAGAAGATAATCAAATAATCAGTAAACATAAGAGACGGTATTATGTGATTTTCCATTTAGGATGTAATTTAATGGATTTATCATGGACTCTCTAGAGAATCAGCTAATTAAAATATTCCATCATAAAGATAAAGAGATAGGAGGATATTGGGTCTCCCTATCTTACTCCATGGCTTGAGCTGAAAAAGCCGAAGGACTGCCCATTGAATACGATAATGAATTTGGCAGTAGAGATATAAGAATATATCCATGCATTGTAAGGGGTAGGGAACTTCATCTGAATTAAAACAGCAACTATGGAGTTCAAATTTAAGGTGTCAGAGGCCTTTTGTATGTCAAGTTTCATCATACAATAAGGGGATATGTACTTTGAGTTATAGCCCTTGATTAATTCATGGGAAAGCTAGATGTTAACAGTGATGCTTATTTGAGAAAGGAAGGCGGTTTGATTAGGAGAAATTATTTTTATAAGTATTGGCTTTATTCTAACAGCAAGTATTTTGGTGATATTTATGTAAATGAAAGTGCAACAAGATATAGGTCGAAAATGGAAGATAAGTCTGGAGTTGTAGTTTTGGGTATGAGAGCAAGGAAGGTAGAATTAACACCACCCAGTAAGATGTTTGTTTTAAAAAAATGTTGTATTTCCATACAGAACACATCATTGACAATATTCCAACATTTATGGAAGAAATGAGCATTAAAGCAAGCTGGTCCACCTGTACTTGTTGCTTTCAGACTAGCATCCTTAATTTCATCATTACTAATATACATGATCAAGGAAATTTGTTCTTCAGGAGTAATATTAGGCAGGAGTGTGCTTTGAATGAGAGAGAGGTTTAGATCTTCATGAATGGGAGAGTTAAAACTATCATTAAAGTACTGAAGAAAAGAGTTATGTATTTTCTGCTGCTCGATGTGTATGACTCCATGCGTGTCAGTAATGACATGTACTTTGCTTTTTGCATTTTTGATCTTCAAAGAGTTGTGGAAGAGGGCAGTATTTTTTTCACTAAGGGGATAAAAATCCACACCAAGTTTTTGCTTGATCATGCTGTTTTTTTCAATAACTGCCTTGTTGAAATCATCACAGACTGAGTGTTCAAGCAAGGAGAGATTGACATCATCGATATTAGAAAGCATTTCCTTTTGAACATGTTCAAGTTTGGTTCTAATTTGATCAGTTCTCTTATTTCCACATCCATATGTATTCTTAGCCCAGGTTTTGATTGCATGCGTATTATTCTTTAGTCTTGCTTGAAGCCTATACATAGGATCACCATAAAAAGGATTATCCCAAATCTGTAAAACAATGCCAATAAATTCAGGGTTATCAGTCCAAGTATTAAAAAATTTAGAAGGAGGATGTCTTTCATGTATTCTCTCTCTCTCTCTAGGTGAGATTGAGTGGGGAGTGGTCAGAAATGCTAGAGGGAGGAATGTTTGTTACAAGGTTAGGCCAGAGGTGTGTTGCTGTAATGTAATGGAAGGAATGATCAATTTTGCAAAAAGTTCTTTTACCGCTTTTTCTTTTATTGTTCCATGTGAACTGAGACCCAAAGTACGGAGTTTCAAACAAGGAGGAAAGTTGTAAGGTTTGATTAAAGGGGGAGATGTCAATCAGGGATAAGGAATTACTCCCATGTTTGTGGTTTGCACAATACATACAGTTGAAATCACCTAAGATAACAAAGGGATATTAGTAGAGAAGAATTGTGGAAGGAATCATGAAGAGACTGTCTGGAATTTTTATTGTTAAAGGCATAAACAAAAGTAAGATGAAAAGAGGTATTGGACTGAATGTAAAGGCAGTGTAGGCGAATATATTGAGAGGAAGCGGAAAAGAGAGAAGCAGTAAAGACCAAGGGATTGAAGAGAATAATAATTCTATCATATGGAGAAAAGTGCAGATTATCAACACTTTTCCATGGAGAGCAATATAGGATGATGCTTTCACATTTTTATATGAAAATTATTTGTAAATGTTGGATAGTTTGACAAGGAGGTTCGTTGTAACATTTTCTTTAGTAGCTCACATTTTTAATCTCCTTATAAATGATGCAAACTGGAGATTATTTTCAAATAAATTTGTAAAGGTTGTATTTTGAAAAGGTAGTTAAATTATTTCAAAAGGTTTTGATAAGGCTTAAATCACTCTATTGATTGCAGATACTCATAGTAAAATTTGAGTGTGTGTGTGGCATCTTTTGGTTAAAAGGAAATCACACCTTCGAACCTTGATATTTAGTTAAAAGGAACTTACACCACCTTTTAACTTAGGTTGACATCTAGTGACTTATTAGTTAAAAGGAAATAACACCCTTTTAGCTATCTCATTTGGCTAAGAGGGAAATTCACCCCTTTTAGTTTCTCTTTGGGTTAAAAGAATATCACACCCTCGTTTAACAATATCTCTTTTATTCTTGTTTCATCGATTTAAGATGATTTGTTGCTCATTTACAGCATTGATATCTCTTAACGAAAATGAATAAATGAAGAGTGAGTGGGGGCCAAGCTATGTAGGGTTGCTCCCATTAGGGTATTTTCACATCTACACTAGATTGATTTCAGTTGTATATGCATGGAGATGTGAAATACTCGGATTCTCGGTAAGGTTGGCGAGATTCAGCTTGGAGGTTTCCGAGAGCTATCGTAATTCTCAAGTATGTTCTCTAGAGCTACACTTTTGGTAAGAAGAGGAACACCCTCTGTGATGAACCACCTTTTTTACCATCGAAAGTCGAAATCGAATACTACCACTATGTTCCAATGTCATGCATCCAATTGATAAAAGGGCAAATTATAAGGAACGGAGAACGGAGAATAACAGAACATCATAGAGGAATCGACAACATATAATATAACAAGGACAGTAGAAACTGTCACTCAATAAACATAGTGCACACCAAAGTTAAAAACAAACCTTATCAGTTGGATAGTTATAAAATCCTAACTGTACAAATGTTGATAGGGATATTATATAATACAATGGAAAATAAATCTCTACGATAGGTGAATCTCCAGGTCCCCTCCAAGATCTCCAGAACACCAAACCCAACCTGGTAAAATACTCGGTCTGACCGGATAATTATAATAAAATAACACCTAGATCAGTCTAGAAATAACAACATGATCTACCTTTAATAATGGGGTTCATATAAAAATTTCATGAGACCATGCCGTTAATGCGGAATGGGTTTTTACTCGCAAGAATTTCATCCATACTGGCAAGAGACGAAATAAACATCATTGAACAAATCCAAGTAAGAATGGGCATATATATTATTAAAATCAGACTTGGAAGAATGAAAATATCCGAGAAAAATCCAACAGGACAGAATGGATAAAATAAGAAAACTGTCCAACTTGATAGACCATATAGAATAAGGTAACAACCTGAATTGATAGAATGGATAGAATAAGGCAACAGTCCAACTTGATAGAATGGACTAAATCGATACTTAAATGCCGCAAAGAGTGATTGACTCTTATCATAGAAAATTAAAGATAAATAGATTTAGGGATTCGAATCAAATAAGGAAAGGAAAATTTCCAACAAATGACTAGGAAGGTGCACCCCCTTGAAGTATTCCTCTAGTAATACACTTCTACGAAGCTCGTTACTCAACGAAACTTCTCAGACAATAACTAGCCGGACCCAGCCAAACCTTACCGAGAATCCGAATATTACCCCATCTAAGTGCACAACCGAATACAAACTAGATGAGATCTGCAAATACCCTAATGTGAGCAACCCCACATAACTTGGCTTCTTCTTGCGCTATTGGTTTAGTCATTTCTGACAAAGGATAGTAATGCTTAATGAAGCAATAAATTGCCTTAGAACGACGATAATAAAGAAGATGAGGTAATAGATAGCTAAGAAACCAACTATCGAGGACATAAAGCAATCGTATATAGAAATTAAGTCTTAGATACTTACCACCACTCATCGAATAAAAATTTGTACTATTTCTTGGGTAACAATAATACCGTACAAGTCAAAGTAGTGTTACCTCGAAGTCATGTCTCACGGTTATTCTTAACTTTCTAAGTAGCGACAAGTTTACTTCTTCGATGTTTAGTGCTAATTATACAAATAAATTGTTTCCATATAAGTTATTTGCTTTGTGAAAATTAATTCATTTCCATAAACGAATCAGACTTTTTCTTTAAAAATAAGAACTAAACTTGTGCTTGATTTTTATATTTCTACATTGGTAAAACACTTTTAGAATTACCCTTTCAAAACGTACTTTTATAAGACCAAAATTTATAATACTAAGTGTGTTAATTGTTTACTGTAAACTCCACAAAAATTCACACTTTGATTTATTAGAAATAACCCCTTTTAAAAGATTTTCTCCTTTATAAACCATTATTGACAAATTTAAAGTAATATTTTTTATCTCAAAATATAATAATAATTAAAATACCTTTTAAAGCTTTAAAATGATATTAATTATCCCGGAAGATAACTTGTCACGTTGCTAAAAGCTCTTTTAAGTAAACAAATCAATTTTCTTAAATAAATAGATAATTATTTTGCAAACGCTTTTATATTATCATTAAATTAACTTTTAAACCTCTATTACTTTAAAACACTTTCATTACATTAGTTAATTTACTTAATTCACATTTTATTTAAATCAATTAATTAACTTTAGATATCACTAATTGAAAAGATTTATTCAATTCAATTAATAGTTAGTTAAAAAAATTCACCTCAAACATCATTAATTAAAATGATAAGTAAATTTTAAATACCATTAATTAAAACAATTAACTAAGTTCAAATATTCATAAATTAATTGGATTAATTAAACTCAAACCTCATTTAAAATGATTAATTAAAACATCATTTGTTAAAATGACTTATTTAACTATATAACATCATCAATTAAATACCAAGCCGTAATATCCCACCGCTATGCCTAGTTTGGCAAAGAACATTACAAGTAATGTCGTCTACTAATCCAAAGAATACGACTGGCTAAGTGTAATCGAATGTGAATATATCTTTATACTAACACTGACACGTCTTACTTGATTTTGATTAACATCGGAGCCGATTGAAATGTCACAGGTTGTTGATAAATTAATATAAAATTGAAAAGATGGATTCAATCAACTCATATCATCTTTACATGGATTGTTTAATTTAGTACATGGGAAAATATCATATGGAAAATCCTTTCAAATTCAACTAAGTACTAAATAAATTCCAAATATCATTAGTTAAAACCATTAGTGAAATTTAAAACAATCATTAATTAAATGAGTAATTAAATTCAAATATCATTATTTAAAATGACTAATTACTCTTAAATATCATTAATTAAAATGATTATTATTTTCAATTATTATTAATTAAAATAATTAAAAAAACTCAAGAAATCTTTATTTAAAATAATAAATTAAACCTATCTCATTTAAATCAAAGATAAACCAATTTTAAACAACATTTATTTAATTGGTTAATTAATCCCAAAATCATTAGTTAAAATGATTAATTATTTTAAATTATCATTAATCAAAATTATTAACGAATTTGGATATTCTATTTAGCAGGAACACAAGCTCAAGTTCATACTGTAGGGTTTTTGGGATGACATTAAACAAATGACGATATAGTGAAATTACTATAACGACACTTAGAAAATTAAACTGAATATAACGATTTATTTCAATTATCCATTAATATAACAGCATACAGATGTAAATAAAAAATAATGGGCGAGAAACCCACAGGACCTCTATATCGATTTACCTTGTAAAACAATGGTTATGGATAATATATATAATGGGTTCATAACGATCAAATTAATATGTCATCCATTTTCCAAATGGAAATTCAACCAAACAATCAATCAAACAATTTTACTAACATCTAAACAATCAATAAATATTTATAACATCATTGATATGACATAATAAAATTTTATATGAGTTAAACTCATATTGATTATCGTTTTCGCCGAAACGTCCCGATTTGGATTAAACCGAACGGTCGTTCGATTTTAGCATAAATTCCAACAAGCTCCAAATACAACTTAACCAACTCCATCGCGAAGATCTCGACGACACGAGTCCACACAAAAAATGACGTTCGAATCTGACCTCGTATGAATGAGATATACATTCTATAAGTTATCGATTAATTTTAAATTATAGTCAAACAACTCAAATCAACGTACAATAATACCCCTCCATCTATATTCTTCTCCATCCCCAAAATAAATATGCATAGTAACGCACAAACCCATGGCCGAACATATACACACACCTAAGCAATCTCCACATACGACAATTTAGTAATCCAACTTTGCCGAACAACTCCACGACCGACAAGCTTCCAGATGCACGCCATGACAACGACCCTGGAGCCACCTCACGAAACGCGATCTGCCCCAAAACCCACAACCTACACACGGTCATGATGCCTAAAAAAGCCACACACCACCAAATTTGGCGCCTAGCTGCACTACGCTGCTCCGAATCCAAATCTAAGCTTCGTTTGTCGAATTAACGACCACAAACCTCGAAAAACCCAACCCTAGTTGCTGTCACAATTGGCAATCAAAAACTCGACCACAACACTCGAAACAAATATAGGATGGAAGATCTGATCCATACGAATTTGAATATATATTTTTCATAATTTATTGTTAAGTATAATTGGTTTTGAATTTTTAAGTTTGAATTGAAAAGGGGAAAACAAGTTTTCTTATTACAGTCATATTTAAACAGAGTAGTGAGGTAATAAAAGGGAAGGGTAAAAACATATGAGTATGGCCTTGAAATGATGAGGTATGGACATAAAAATAGGATATATATATATACATACATACATACATATATATATATATATTCTATATTAAAATATCCAGCCTAACATACCCAAAAATCTCGAACTCCAAACGAGGCATGTCGCCTAGCGTTCTATATGTTATACCCCTATTTCGAACATAATAGAACTAGTCTCAATCACAAATTCGATCATATGCATAAGATAGCTTTTCAACTTCATTTACTATATAAATTTCAAGAATCAATTTCAATGCTTTCAATATTGCCGACCAAACTATACGTCTAATTGCTGTGAAATTCGACAGCATATTATAATCCACTATCATGGATCCAATGAAACAGGTTTCGTTGAAATCCGAGACAGTGCCCTGGAATGACAGTTTCATGGATTTAAATATTGTTTTATATTTAATTCTTCATATTTATACGATCTATTTATATTTGTAAATAAATTTACAAATTGAATTCACCAGAATTAGGGAAAAGGACAAACTTTGAAAAAAAATTAGGCCCAAGGACATGAAGTTTTATTTTTAGACTAAAGGACAAATGTTAGTTATATTAAGCATTATATTTAAAATTTACACTATACAAAATGTAGTTCTAATTAGCATTATATTCATTTTTACACTATACAAAATGCTAGTTATATCTAGCGTTGTTCTTTAGCCAAAAAATAAACATTTTGTCCTTTAGCCTAAAAAGATTTCTAACTTTGTCCTTGTGCCTATTTTCCTATATTATTTATTAATTAAAAGTAGTTAAATGAAATTATTAAATCCATTTAATTAACATTTAATTCACAATTCAAATATCTTAAACATGCCCTATATTTGAATTGTAAGTTATTAAATTCCAAAACCCAATTATTTATATATTCAAAATTAATTAAACATTTAAAATCAAATAATTATAATTTTTTACTGTTACATTCTCCTTCTTTAATTGAATTTTTTGTCCTCGAAATTCCTAAGGAATAAAATGTTTCCAAACCCTTAAGTTTAAAACTATTAATTAAAAGGAGTTATCAAACTTATTAACCTTTCAAAACCAATTAGCTAGAATAGATTCTAAATTATAACTCAAAAACCAAATTTTAGTAACCAAACAATTTCCAAAATTCTCAAAAAAAAATCAACTCTTAAATTTTTCGAAAATTTTTGCCCGCTTCTCCTTTGCACGACGCGATTGAAACAACTATATTTCGCCTCTACAGGCTCCAAACCAATCAAACAAAACAAAAACCAGGCGACCTCTCATATCTAGGGCATAAAATCATCAACTAATTTAAATTTTCTTAATTTATTACATACCTTTTTGAGTTTGATTTACATTTTTGCAAGCAATTTATCATCTCTATGCAAATGCAGGCACGTAAGAAGTTTAGTGGAAGTCTCTTGCTTCCCTGTACTTGCATAATCTTAAAGAGAACCAGGCTGACAAAAGTAATATGATGTAATTCTATATGCAAAAACTAGCATGGTATGAATCTACATGCAACCAGCAACCATACCACACTCATAGGCAATAAAATACAGAGAATATTCTGTATTAATTGTTATGCATCCAAAAATTTCAAATGATAAAAGTAGATCTAAATGCCTAAGTTTTTCAATTTAAAAATTCAATTTCAAATTTCTTAAAAGAGAAAAATCAAAGATAAAACGTATCGAAATGATTTACTACATACTCCACGATGTTCGCCTACGCAAACATCCAATCGTCACTTAGAAGATTATTCAGATTACCATAAAACCAGCCAAAATAATTTCTTCCTTATTATCCTAATGCATTCCATTTAAAATTCTACTTCCCAAAATATTTTTATTTTCAGTTACTCCAAAAAATACTGCAATTTCATTTCTCAGAAATATTTTGAAATTATTTTCAAAAATTTCGGGACTTATATTCATAAATCCTTTTGAAACATATTTATAAGATTAAATTTATGTAAAAACTCCTTTATATAAAAATCATATAACAATAATCCCTCTTTATTACAGTAGAATTATATAGAATATTTATTCTCTAAATATCATATCCTACCATTTAGATTATCTTAGCAACTTTTTATTAAAGTTTAATCCTTAACACTCAATTTTTCTTTTTTAAAGTGAAGTTTAACTGAACACTTTCTCCGAACAACTTTATAGTCAAATTGTGAAAATTAATTCACAAATTGTTCGTTTTAAATCAAAGCGATAAATGCTTCTAAAAAAACCGAGCACAATTTGACCACTAATAAGCAACAGTCAATGCTTCTTATTTAATTTAAGCATAACTGAACAAGCAATAGTGATAGCAAGACTATATAAAGTTTTAAAAAAAATTCCTTTATATATATATATATATCATACTAGGAAAATATTTAATTTGCCAAAAAATTCAAATTTTTCAATAACATATTCGTTGGCCTTGGTCGAGTGTTTTCAAACCCTTATCGATACTGTGGTGTCCCATGTCTAGATTAGAATTCATAAAAAATCAATAGACCAATTAACATAATATGTTTTATATCATTAACAAATATGCTTTTGAATATATAATACTCTCAAACTCATTATAGGGTGTGCTTACCCTATCTCTAATGAGCCAAACCCTACCAAAGCCAAGGTTCTTGCTTAACCACGCACTTGGATACCAAGCATAACCGATCCACCTTTTTGACCATCGAAAGTCGACACCGAATCCTACCACCGTATTCCAATGTCGTGCATCCAATCAATAAAAGAACAGATCATTAGGGTAAATAAAAAGAAAGGAACAGAGAAAAGCGAATAAAAAATCTCATAATTGAATCCAACATATAATATAACAAGGATAGTAGAAACTGTCACCGCAAAAATACAGAGTACATCAGAGTTAAAAACAAACCTTATCAGCTGGAGTGTTATAAAATCCTGACCTTACAAATGCTAATAGGGATATTATATAATACAGCGGACGATATAATACTACGATAGGTGAATCTCCAGCTTCCCTCTAAGATCTCCATAACACCAAAGCAAACCTGAAAAAATAATCGGTCTGACCAGAGCATTATAATAAAATAACACCCGGATTAGTCTGGAAATATCGATAAGCTAACCCGAATAATTGGGATCGTATAAAAGTTCTGCGAGACCACGCCACTAACTTGGGATGGCTTTTACCTCATAAGAATTTCATCCATGCAGGCAAAAGAAGAAATAAAATCAGGGAATAAATCCAAATAAGCATGGGCATATATATTATTAAAATAAGAAAGGAAGAATGAAAATAATCCGAACCAATCCAAACTAGACATAATAGATAAAGCAAGAAAACTGTCCAACTTGATAGAATGGATAGAATAAGGTTACAGTCCAACTCGATATAATGGATATAATAAGGTAACGGTCCAACTTGATAGAATGGCCTAAATCAAAACTTAAATGTCGCAAAGAGTGAATGACTCTTCTTGTAGCAATTAAGGACAAACAGATTCAGGGATTCGAATCAAATGAGGAAAAGAAAATTTCCAACAAATGACTAGGAAGGGACACCCTCCTTGAAGTATACCTCTAGTAATATGCTAGTGAGAAGCTCATTTACAATGTGATACTTCTCCAACAATACCCAGCCAAACACCAGCAAACCTTATCGAGAATCCGAATATTTCCACATCTAAGTGTACAACCAAATCCAAACTAGATGAGATGTGAAAATAACCTAATGGAAGCAATCCCACCTAACTTTGCTTCCTCTCGCACTTTTGGTTTGGTCATTTCCGACAAGGATAGCAATGCTCAATGGAGAAATAAATCATCTTAGAATGACTATAATAAAAAAGCTGAAGTAACCAATAGCTACGAACCAACTATCGAGGATATAAAACAATCGTATGTGGAAATTAAGTCTTGTATACTTACCACCACTCCTCGAATTCAAACTTGTACTACTTTTTGGTTAAAAATAATACCGAGCAGGTCAAAGAAGTGTTACCTTAAGTCATGCCTCACGACTATTCTTAATTTTCGAAATAGAGACAAGTTTACTTCTTTGATGTTTACTGCTAATCATACAAATAAATCATTTCCGTATAAGTGATTCGCTTTATAGAAATTAATTCATTTCTATAAACGAATTAAACCTATTCTTTAAAAAAACGAACTAAACTTGTGCTTGATTTCCATATTAGTAAAACATTTTTAGAATTACTCTTTCAAAACGCACTTTTATAGGACCAAAATTCATAATATGGAATGTATTGCAAACAAGGGTCAAAAACAATTGTCATTGAAACATTGTTTACTATAAACCCAAAAAAAATTCACACTTAGCTTTATTTATGAATAATCCCTTTTAAAGAATTTTCCCATTTATAAACCATTATTTATAAATTTAGAATAATATTTATTACCTCAAAAGATAATAAACAATTTAAATAACTTTTATAGCTTTAAAACTATATTAATTATCCTGGAAGATAACTAATTGCATTTCTAAAATCTCTTTTATGTAAACGAATCCATTTTCTTAAATAAATAGATAATTATTTCCAAATACTTTTATATTATCATTAAATTAACTTTTAAACCTTTATTACTTTAAGACACTTTTATTATATTAGTTAATTACTTAGTTCACATTTTATTTAAATCAAATAATTAACTTTAAATATCATTAATTAAAAATATTTGGTCAATTCAATTAATCGTTAGTTAAAAAGAATAATCCACCTCAAACATCATTAATTAAAATGATAACTAAATTTTAAATACCATTTATTAAAATAATTAATTAGGTTCAAATAATCATAAATTAATTGGATTAATTAAACTTAAACCTCATTTAAAATGATGAATTAAAACATTATTTGTTAAAATGATTTATTTAACTATATAACATCATCAATTAAAATAATTTGCTAAATTCTAAATATCATTAGTTATAACCATTAGTTAAATTCAAAACAATCATTAATTAAATTCAAATATCATTATTTAAAATGACTAATTACTTTTATTTATCATTAATTAAAAAGATTGTTGTTAACACGCCTTTTGGGAAGGCCACGTACAGACGGATTTAACTAAATCGACTTCTCGTTTATCGAAGCTGGTTTATGACGAATTAAATCAACTAGATTGATGGATGATCGATCATGAATAACAAACATGGTTAAATAGCTGGGATTCAGCATAGTCGACGGACGAAGGTTAGTGGATACTTGAAGCTTAGGTTTCGACATGTCTTGAGTTGTCTTAGATTTTCTTTGAGTCATAGTTTGTCGAGATTCGTGTCTCGCAGATGGTTTCTTCGAGTCATTTTTAGTGGTTCGGCTTTGGTGGCTCGACCTTAATTGTTATTCGGCGCTTGGAGGTGGCTTGACGTTGTGGTTCGATCACGGTCGCTCGACAAGGTGGTTCGTCGTTGTGGCTCGTTCGTGGACATGGCATGTTCATTTAGTTGAGAGAGTAAGTCAGCATGAAGGTGCGGATCGGTTACTTCAAGATCTTGGGTCCCTTGCTTCGGGTCGATGTTGTAGTTCTGGCTCGGTAGAAATGGAAGGAACTAGCTTGGCATGGAATGGGGCTCAGTTGCTTCGAGTCCAAAGGTCCTTCGCTGTGAGTTGTCGCTCGCTAGCTCAGTGGGATATAAGATGGGTCGGCATAGGACATCGCTCGGCATAAGACATCGCTCGGCATACGACATCGCTTGGCATAAGACATCGCTCGGCATAGGACATCGCTCGGCATAGGACAAGGCTCAGGATAGGACATCGCTCGGCAACCTCGTGTCTAAGTAATTGTTGCTTTGGGTGAACTTCATGGGATGTGGCTCGGCATAGTTGGAATATGGGTCGGCTATGTAGAGGCGAGCGGCTTCGAGCCCTTGATAGCGTTTCCCCAGGTCGGCTTTGTGGGTTTTGGATCGGCAACAGGAGTGTGGGTCGGCAAGGCCTTGGGTCACTCAAAAAGCCCGGTTAACTGAATTTGCCTATAAATACACCATATGTGTCTCCAAATATGGGGATCTTCTTTCTGTTCTGTTACTTTCTCTTCTTTAAGGCTAAGGCATTCATCCATTGTTAAACTTTGGATTGTGACTGCAATCGACTATTACAGCAATAAAAGGGAAATTTCTAGAGTGGTCGTAGGTCGGAGTTAGCTGAACCACTATAAAAATTTTTGTTCCTTACTGCTTTTGTTTAAATTTTTGTTGTTCTTCATATTAATATCCTCCATGTATATTCTATCTGTGAGCTGTGACTAGTATTTGGTGCTTTTTCTTGGATTTGGTTGTTAGTGACCAATTCTGGCGCTAACGTTTTGGTGCTTTCATTGAGAGAGCAAGCACTCAGAGATTTTGAAGCTAGGAACGTGGATTCTAGGAAGCAATAGCTAGGCCACCAACAGGGAAGAAAGTGACAGAAAGAAGCAATCAAGAGGGAAGTCAAGAGGCCCCTCTGGAGCTGGAGCTGGTCAAGCATCCACCTACATCACTAGAGATGAGATGGAAGCGGTGCCGAAAAGAAAAGAGGAGATGATGCAGACTCTTCTCAGACAACTTGGACAAGCAGGAACTACATAAGCTTAGATCTGTGGAGCTGGATCAGAAGCACTCAACCGGCAAGCAGATGGAGTGGTTCAACAGGGAGCAGTCCCTAATCCGCGAACAACTATTAACTCGGATGGACCAAGACTCGGGGGCAAACCAACGGGTAATGCCGGACCAATTCATGGCGGGATACTTGACGACGCTATGTAACCCAGCATCAACAGGAATACAAGAGTAAGTGATGAGGAGAATGTGCCAGGATTTCCTCGTGAACTCGGGGGATAGATCGGAGGCAGCGGACAAGGATTACAGCTTCGCGACAATGACAGATTAGTGGAGATGGTCAGATGAGCTGTGAGTGGTGGATTGGTAAATAAAGACTTGGAGGATGCGAATAGGAGTCCCTTTACTCCTACTATCAGGAAAGCTAGGAACTTACCGGATTTGAAGCTACCAGCGTTGAAGATGTATAATGGGAGAACGGATCCCACCGTTCAGCTGACGAGGTACATGCGGCATATGGAGGTACTGGGGGCATCAAATGAGGTCATGTTTCGATGATACTCGTTTTATTTGACCGATATCGCAGCTATGTGGTTCAGACAGCGGGAGAGTGGTTCTATTGACACTTGACGAAGCTTATTGAAAGGTTTATGAGGCAGTTTCGGGTCCATATAATTAGACCCAAGAACGTAATAACCTTGACATCGATGAAACAATGGAATGGAGAGTCACTCAGGGATTTCTTAACCAGATTCAACGCGGTGGTAGCCTCAGTGGATCGACCCGATCCGTCGATGGTTTTGATGGCGGTAGTTTTAGGAATTGCGGATAATTCGGATTTTATAATATCGTTGGAACAGGACCCTCAATGGATCTGGTAGAGTTCTATCATGAAGCGGAGAGATTCCTAAGGCAAAACGATGCGCAGACCGAAGGAGAAGGGAGGGAGGCTGAAGCTTATGCTGTTAGAGGTGGAGGTCTACCCAGGGAGGAAACCGACATGGACGATAAGGGCAAAAGGAAAATGAGTGACAACGGTAACCCCTCAAAAAGGAAACGGAGAGAATCAAAATTTTCTTATTATATGGATTTGACAGAAATTCTGGAAAGGACTTATTTAGATACTCGAGGGCACTTCCAGTATCGAAGACCGGCTAGGAGAGAACTATCGGAATACGAGAGTGCGTCAGGAAAGCATTGCATATTCTATGAGCTAGATGGGCACAACATAAACGATTGTAGGAATTTGAAAGATATCGTTGAGGAGCATGTAAGAATGGTCACCTGCAACAGTACACAAGGAATCGAGCTGTAACAGTGGAACAGGAGTGGCCGCCGCCCACCTCGAACGAAGGTGGCGTTGGATCTAGTCACCGTCGGCTTGTTATCAACTGAATGGATTTATGGTTCTAAATAAGTAATAGAACTCAAAGTAATACGGCTAGGTCGCTTACACACGTACGGGATCGAGGTCGGTCTCTAGCGTGCTCTAAGATGACGAAAAACCATACTGCTTGGGTCTATGAAATCCTATTTTCTTTATATTTTTCTGCAAACTCTGGTTTCTTCTTTGGTACTTTGAGCATTTAATTCCCTTTATTGTATGAACTTTTACTTTGAAAACTGAATTCTGTAATGATTAGGATCGGACTAATTCAATAAACAATACAGGCCAAGCAATTACTATCCTGATCGGATAGACGTGGCAGTAATCGCGGATTATGAGTCCCTTTGCCGAAGAGCAATGGAATGGACTTGAACAGAATAAACAAAGTTCTTGGCTGGAGAGCCGAGGCCGGAGAGTACAAAAGTCCTTGGCCGGAGAGCCGAGGCCGAAGACTATAAAAGTCCTTGGCCGGAGAGCCAAGGCCGGAGAGTATAAAAGTCCTTGCCGGAGAGCTAAGGCCGGAGAGCCGAGTTCGGAGAATATAAAAAAGTCCTTGACCGAAGAGCTAAGTCGAAGAACGTAGAAGCCCTTGATTGGAGAATCGAGGTTGGAACAGGATAGCGTGACTCGGGGTGGTCATGGAATTTGATTTTGGCTTTGGATAAATGGAACCGGAGAGGTCCCGAATTTGGCGAAGGGCCCGAAGCGGTCCCGAATTGAATAACGACTTGGAGTAGTTATGGATTTGGATAAGGATACGGAAATGACACTTGGATGAAACATATTGGATTATGGATTGGGAGGTATGGAAATGGATGACATATGGATTCCGGATATCGGATTTGAGGCTATTCAAAACACCCCTTCCAATAGCAAGGCATGTTTTGGGAGGCAAGTGTTAACCCGCCTTTTGGGAAGGCCGCTCGAAGCTGGTTTATGACGAATTTAATCAACTAGATGAATGGATGATCAACCATGAATAAAAAACATGGTTAAATAGCCAAGATTAGGCATAGTCGATGGACGAAGGTTATTGGATACTTGAAGCTTAGGTTTCGACATGTCTCGAGTTGTCCTAGATTTTCTTCGAGTCGTAGTTGGTCGAGCTTCGAGTCTCGCAAATGGTTTCTTCGAGTCATTTATGGTGGTTCGGCTTTGGTGGCCTGGCCTTAATGGTTGTTGGTGCTTGGAGGTAGCTCGACGTTGTAGTTCGGTCAAGGTTGCTCAGCAAGGTGGTTCGTCGTTGTGGCTCGTTCGTGGACATGGCTCGTTCGTTTAGCTAAGAGAGTAAGTCAGCATGAAGGTGCGGCTCGGTTACTTCAAGATCTTGGGTCCCCGGCTTCAGGTCGGCGTTGTAGTTGTGGCTCGGTAGGAATGGAAGGAACCGGCTCAGTATGGAGTAGGGCTCAATTGCTTTGAGTCCAAAGGTCCTTCGCTTCGAGTTGTCGCTCGGTAGCTCAGTGGGATATAAGGTGGGTTGGCATAGGACATCGCTCGACATAAGACATCGCACGGCATAAGACATCGCTCATCATAAGACATCGCTTGACATAGGACATCGCTTGACATAGTATAAGGCTTGACATAGAATATCGCTCGGTAGCCTCGTGTCCAAGTAATTGTTGCTTCGGGTCAACTTCGTGGGATGTAGCGCAACGTAGTTGGAATGTGGGTCAGCTATGTAGAGGCAAGCGCTTCGAGTCATTGAAGGCGTTTCCCCAGGTCTGCTTTATGGGTTCTGGATCGGCAACAGGAGTGTGGGTCGGCAAGGCCTTGGGTCACTCAGAAGACCCGGTTACCTGGATTTTCCTATAAGTACACCATGTGGGCCCTTAGATGGGGGATCTTCTTTCTGCTCTCTTACTTTCTCTTCTTTAAGGCTAAGGCATTCAGCCATTATTAAACTTTGGATTGTAACTGTAATAGACTATTACAGCAACTAAAAGGAAATTTCTAGAGTGGACGTAGGCCCAAGTTAGCCGAACCACTATAAAATCTTTTGTTCCTTACTGCTTTCATTCAAATTTTTGTTGTTCCTCATATTAATATTCTCCATGTATATTCTATCTGTGAGCTGTGATAGATATTTGGTGCTTTTTCTTGGATTAGGGTGTTAGTGACCAATTCTGGCACTAACAATTGTTAATTTCAATTATCATTAATTAAAAAAAAATTAAACTCAACAAATCATTAGTTAAAATGATAAATTAAATCTTATCTCATTTGAACCAAAGATAAACCAATCTTAAACATCATTTTCTAAATTGGTTAATTAATCTCAAAATCATTAGTTAAAATGATTAATTATTTTAAATTATCATTAATCAAAATGGTTAATTAATTTTAATATTCTTTAGCAGAAACACAAGCTCAAGTTCATACGACAGGGTTTTAAGGATGAAGAATAAATGACGATATAGCGAAATTGCAATAACGACACTTAACAAATTCAATGGAACATCGGGATTTATTTCAATTAGCCATTAATACTATAACATACGGATGTGAATAAAAAATAATGAGTGAGAACCCCTTAGGGTCTCTCCATAGATTTACCCTGCAAAACAATGGTTATGGATAGTGGGTTAATAGCGATCAAATTAATGTATCATCCATGTTCCAATGAAAATACAACCAAACAATCAATCGAACAATTTAAATAACATCCAGGCAATCAATAAACGTTTAAAACGTCATTGATATGATATAATAAAATTTAATGTGAGTTAAACTCAAGTTGATTCTCGTTTTCATCGAAATGTCCCGATTTGCACTCTAACCGAATGGTCGTTTATTATAGCATAAAATTCAACAAGCTCCAAGTCTAACCAAACCAACTCCACTGTGAAGATCTCGATGACATAAGTCCAATGCAAAAATCTACGTTCGAATCCGACCTTGTATGAGTGAGATATGCATTTTATATGCTATCAATAAATTTTAAATTATAATCAAACAACTTAAATCAAATTACAATTATACCCCTCCATCTATCTTCTTCCCCATCCCCAAAATAAACGTGCACAGTGATGCACGTATCTATGGCCGAATGTACACGCACACCTAAGCAACCTATAAACACGATGATTTCGTAATTCGACTTTGCTGAAAAACTCCACGAACAACGAGCTTCAAGGTGCATACCACGACGACCCTGGAGCCACCTCGCAAAACACGATTTTCCCCAAAACCACGACCTGCACACAATTGTTGTGCCCAAATAGAAGCCGCACACCACCAAATTCAACTCCTAGCTTCACTTTACTGCCCCATTCCAAATCTAAGCTCTGTTTGCCGAATTGACGACCACAAACCCTCAAAAACCCGACCCTAGCTGCTGTCATAGTCGGCAATTACAAAAACTGGACTGCAACTCTCAAAACAAATATAGGATGGAAGATCTTGTCCATATGAGTCCAAATATATATTTTCTCATGATTTATTGTTGAGTATATATATTTTTTTTGAATTTTTAGTGAAAAGGGAAAAACAAATTTTCTGGTTACAGGCATATTTAAATACAGTAGTTAGGTGTACGCTGCATGAATAAGGGAGAATGATGGAAAATTGTGGGTATGGCCTTGAAATGATGAGGTACGGACATAAAAATAGGATATGAATATACATACATGCATACAAACACATACACACACACACAGAGACATATATTCAAATATCCTGCCTAACATAACTAAAAATCTCGAACTCCATACGAAGCGTGCTTCCTTGCATTTTATAAGGTATACCCCTATTTCGAACACAATGGAACTAGTCTCGAACCCTAATTCGATCATATGCAGAAGATAGCTTTTCCACTTTGGTTATTATATAAATTTATGAAATTAGTTTCAACTGGTTTTGATTTCGCATGACCAAACGACACGTATAATCGACGACGTATTACAATCCACTATTACAGATCTAATGAAACTTGTGTCATTGAAATCTGAGATTGTGCCTCAGAACGACAAGTTTAGGGATTTAAATATTGTTTTATAATTGATTCTCGATTTTTATCTAATCTATCTATATTTGTAAATAAATTTACAAATTGAATTCACTAATATTATTTATTAATTAAAAGGAATTAAATGGAATTATTAAATACATTTAACTAATATTTAATTCACGATTCAAATATCTTAAGCATGCCCTATATTTGAATTATAAGTTACTAAATTCCAAAATCCAATTATTGAAATATTTAAAATTAATTAAACACTTAGAACTGAATAATCATAATTTTAGGTTATTACATTCTCCCCCCTTAAGTGAATTTTGTCCCCAAAATTCCTATGGAAGAAAATGTTTCCAAACCCTTAAGTTTAAAATTATTAATTAAAATGAGTTATCAAACTTATTAACCATTCAAAACCAATTAGTTGGAATAGATTCTAAATTATAACTCAAAAACCAAATTTTAGTAATCAAACAATTTCCAAAATTCTCAAAAAATTCTAACTCTTAAATTTTATGAAAATTTTACCAACGTCTCCTTTGCGTGGCTCGATCGAAACAACTATATTCACCCCTACGGGCTCCAAACCAATTAAGAAAAAGCAAAAGCCAAGTGGCCTCCCATATCCGAGGCATAAAATCATAAAATAATTTAAATTTTCTAAATTCATTACGTATCTATTTGCGTTTGATTTACATTTTTGGCGAGTAATTTATTATCTGTATGCAATGCAAGTGCGCAAGAAGTCAAGTGGAAATCTCTTGCTTCCCCGTACTTACATAATCTTAAAGAGAATCAATCTGACAAAAGCAATATGATGTAACTCTATATGAAAAACTAGCATGATATAAATCTACTTGCAACCAACAATCATGTCACACTCATAGGTAATAATATACAGAGAATATTCTATAATAGTTGTTATGCCCCCAAAATTTTCAAATGATAAATTTAGATCTAAATTCCCGAGTTTTTCAATTTAAAAATTCATTTTCAAATTTTTCAAAGGGGAAAAAAAAATATGAAAATTAAAGTGACAAGGAGTGGAATTCCTCCTAATAAAGTATGGTGAAACTCTAGAATAAAAACAATATAGAGCATTCAGTGGCATTCTGGTTCCTCTAAAAACATAAACTAAAATGAATAATATCATCTCTTTCCTAAAATCTTCAAATTTCTCTTTTTCGAAATCACAGGATTTTGGTCCTTATAATAACTATTCAAAATCCTTTGTCTGTAAGTTTAAACTTTATAGACAATGGTATATAAAATCACACAACCAATCAATTCAATTCAAACAAATTCCATAAAGGAATCAATTAACACTAACAGTCAATCAAATTCCATAAGGGGAAACTTATCACTTAACATTGTTTGAAAATGTCAAATGACTAACAAACAAATCTCAATATAGGTTCAAAACTTTCTTAATTGTCCAAAAATATAGATAATTATCTAAGCGTACCGTTTTGCTCATTAGCCTTTGGTTATTGCTTTGAAAATTATCCAAACTCATTTGGAAAATTAGAAAATTATCCGAACTCACTTGGAAAAAATGGAAAGTTATACTTTATATTTTATTAGTCTCTTAATTATATTCAAAAAAATCTTTTATCACTTAAATATTCACTGGTATTTTACTCAATACTAAATTATTTATGAATCATTTCATAAATTTTTTCACCAAAGTTTAAAAATATTTTCTAAAGTCGTTTCTTTAGAAAACCTAAAATAATAACTTATTTCCACTTAACTTACTTGTATAATACTCCTCTACATCTTATGAGGACATACAAAATTTATTTTAACTTTCAAAGATCTAGATAGAGATCAAATTAAATTATGGTTTCTTAAAGCCGAGTCAACCTATTAACCTCTTTAACTTAGAGTGTTAGAATGAATGATGTTTCATGGGTTGACCCAATAACTGCAAATAGTTTACACTACTTAGATGTTTTAAAAAACTATATGGTTTTAATAAGACAATTTTTATCAAAACCTTCTTATTTAATCTAACCCAATTTACCAATGTTAAGTCCTCTCTATCTAAAGGAAAAATCTTATCTATTAAAATAATTTCTTCATAGAAATACTTTTTTATTTGAAACCAGTTCTCTTTAAGGGAACTCAAAAATTAAATACCCAATTTTAAATTTCAAAAATTCATTTTTGAAAACATACTACGTATACTTTTATATGAAATAACTTTAAACGATTTATTTATTAAAATTCACTTTGAGTTTACTCGGATTTGGACTCATTTTGATCGCACAATGATAAAGAGAATAATTTACTAAGTACTCCACAACGTTCACCTAAGAAAACATCCGATCATTACTTAGAAGATTATTTAGATTACCATAAAACTAATCGAAATGATTTCCTCCTAATAATCCTAAAGAAAATGCATTCCATTTAAAATTTTACTTCCAAAAATATTTTTATTTTTAATTACGTCCAAAAATACTACTATTTTGTTTCTCAAAATTATTTCGAAATTATTTTAAGATTCTAAGATTCGCAAATCCTTTTTAAACATATTTTCAAGCTTAAATTTATATAAAATTTCCTTTGTATGTAAATCATATCATGTTATAATAATCCTTCTTTATTATGACAGAATTATCTCAAATATTTATTCTCCAAATATCATATCCCACCGTTTAGATATATTGACAACCTTTTATTAAAGTTTAATCTTAACACACCATTTTTCTTTTTTAAAGGTGAAGTTTAACTTAACATTTTCTCCAAACACCTTTATAGTCAAATTATGAAAATTAATTTATAAACGGTTTGTTTTAAATCAATGCGATAAATGCTCCTAAATAAACCGAGCACAATTAACCACTAACAAGCAACGTTCAATGCTTCTTATTTAATTTAAACATAACTAAACAAACAATAGTGAAAATAAATAAATATTATCACATTTAAATAAGCAAACCTTTATAACTATCTAAATTTTTGAAAAAAAATTATATATATATATAATACAGTCTTTGGCAAAATATTTAATTTCCCAATAATTTAGAAAATTTCAATCCCATATTCGTTGGCCTTGGTCAAGCATTTAGAAACCTCTATCGATACCATGGCATCCCACGTCTCGACCAGAATTTATAAAAAGTCCATAGACCAATTAACATAACATGTTTTTATATCATTAACAAATACGCTCTCGAACATATAGTACTCTCAAACCCATTTAATGTGTTTCTTACCTAATCTCCAATGAGCCAAACCTTACAAAAGCCATGGATCTCACTTAACCTTGCACTCTGATACCAAGTGTGACCGACCAGCTTTTCTGACCACCGAAATTCGACACTGAACACTATCACTATGTTCCTATATAATGCATCCAATCAACAAAAGGGCGGATTGTTAAAATAAATAAAAATAAAAGAACAAGGAACAGAGAATAACAAAATCTTACAGCAGAATTGACAACAGATAATATAACAAGGACAATAGAAATTGTTTCTCCAAAAATAAAGAGATGTCAAACTTAAAAACAAACCTTATCAGCTGGACAGTTATAAAATCATAATCTTACAAATGATGACCTAGATATTATATAATATAGCAGAAAATAAAATACTACGATAGGTGAATCTCCAGCTCGCCGCCAAGATTTCCATAACCCCAAAGCCGACCTAGGAAAATTCTTAGTTTGACCTAAGCATCATAATAAAATAACACCCGGATCAGTCTGGAAATCTCAGCATGAGCTAACTCGAATAATGGCAATCATATAAAAGTTCTTTGAGACCACGCCGCTAACGCGTAATGGGTTTTTACCTTACAAGAATTTCATCCGTATAGGAAAGAGAAGAAATAAATAGTAGGGAACGAATCCAAATAAGCATGATTATATATGTTATTAAAATTAGACCAGGAAAAATGAAAATAATCTGAGCAAAATTCGAACTAGAGAAAATGGATAAAATAAGATATCTGCTAAACTTGATAGAATGGATAGAGTAAGTTAACCGTCCAACTTGGTAGAATGGAGAGAATAAGGTAACTGTCTAACATGATAGAATGGACTAAATCAATACTTAAATGCCGCTGTTACGCCACACCTCTATACTCACACTAGCCAAGGACACTATGAGGTAATGCCATCGACTAGCACGAAGAATAAAGATGTTAAGGAGCGACCATCCATGTAATTGGTTTGTGCGAGTACTGATATGCCAGATAGAAGGTCACGCATTTTATTTAAAGAGGAAACCTAACATATCAAGTACGAACCGAAGTTACTGCATAGTGGCTATGTGGTTTTCGGAAACAAATATAAAATAAACATAACATAAATCAGTCATAGATATTCATATCACTAAGGCGGAAACAGATATGAATAAAACACATAGAAATGTACATCAAAGTAGTGGTCATACAAGATCCATTACATCACAAAAGAATTAAGTTCAACTGCTAGAAAAAATAATATTTATACATCAAGGAGTCGCTATCTCGAATGTATAAAACAAAAACTACTAAGCTAAGTAGTTAGCCAAAAGTAAGATGAAGGACCCTGATAAGAAGTCAGGTAGAAGCACGTGAAATACCTCGGTCTGACTGAGTATTATTTAAGAAGAAAACAATAAATAGATCAGTCTAGCTATAAATATCATATAAAATGAGATAGGATAAGAGATATGACAAAAATATATGATAACAATAATGCTTTGTGACAAGTATACATTAAATAACAAAAAAAAAATCGTAATATATCTCAAATTTTCTCAAACACCAAAAAGAATGTCATATTCGTTAGCTTATTCACCAAACCACAAATATTGACAAATCTTATCTATGCCAATCGCAAAAATTGGTGAAACACAAATTCTAGAAATCATCAATTAGAAAGCTAGAAAACACAAAGGGGGAGGCCTATCACAAATAGGAGCATGAAAACTCACCAACACGTGCATCACAAACGGAACGCTATTCCATGGTCGCTAACCATAGAGCCGGTGCAATGATGTAGTACATTGTTACGCCCGATGAACCTGAAACTCCTATAAGATTGAACGACGACGTAGTACAGCGTTACGTCTGATGAACCTGAAACTCAAATAATCCGAAATAACGACGTAGTACATCATTACGCCCGATGAACCTGAAACCCAAATAATCTGAAACAATGACGTAGTACAGCGTTATGCCCGATGAACCTGAAACTCGAATATTTCGAAACAAAGACGTAGTACAGTGTTATGCCCGATGAACCAAACACCATAAAACTCATATGTCGCTAGCCTATAAAAGTGAGACGAAGCTCCATAAAACGAGGTAAAGTCCCCCCATGCAAACAAAGAGACATCGCATATCGCTAGTCTAAACCATAAAATGATCACCATTGATTAATAAGAAATGTAAATTACACTAAGCTAGTAAACAAATGAGTTTAGGTTCATGTTTCATAACCACTGACTTAACTTAAATATTTACGAACAAATTATAGATTTCCACTGGAAAATTGTCACAAGATTTCAATCAAACAAGTCCAAAAATTAACCGACAAAGAAAATGCAAGCGTTTCATAACATCTATTTTGCTAAGTCGTTTAATTAGATTTCTCATACGAATGAGGTAAGGTTTGTATATACTAATAGATTGGAAAACGGGTTTAAAAACGAGCTTTGTATTAAAAATAAAGTTGAAATCATTTTTGTGAAAGAGTTTGAGTATTTACTACTAGTATAGAAAACCTTTGTATTTTAAAGTGAAAAATCACAGAAATGATCGTAAAAACAATCAATACCAAAAATTCACATACGATGACGTGAATTAAATCCATAAAAATCGATATAAAGTCCAATCAAATGGATATTCCCAAAAATCCAGAAAAGAAGTCATCAAAGTCGATAATAAATGACAATAACTAATCGGATCAACAAAAATCGATAAAAATTGGAAATCCACACAAAAATAGCCGAAGTAGGCAAAATTGACAGTTCCAGACGTCTGGTAGGTATTGCCAGATGTCTGTCCCTAGGTTTTGGAAAAATATGAGTTTTTCTCCTTTCTCTTTTTAATTACAGAACATTTTCAAATGTTTTCATTTTTTAACTAGACGTCTGGATTTGGTTCCAGACGTTAGGATTTTCATTCCAGACGTCTAGATTTTAGCTCTGCCCTTTTTTATTTATTTCCAGAGCCCTTTCAGACGTCTAGATTTTTCTACCAGACGTTCGAATTTTTCTGCTAGGCAAAAAATCAGCCTAGCACAAAAAAGGAAAATCCAAAGAGAAATACCATCGAACAAGCGATAAATGCTAGGGATTTATGCCAATCAACAACCCAGCACTATAGGCTCTTCAATACACCCCCAAAAACAAGGACAATCATCCAAGATGAAATCTTTAAAGATTTTGACTTCAAAACACCAAAATTTGAAAATTCACCGAATCAATTCAAATGAAAAGTAATTGAACATGTAACAGATGTTAGGAATCCATACCTAACAACAATGAAATCTATAGACATAGATGTAAGTTCAATAACTCGCTTTAACTCAAAATCAACGAATGAGAAGCTCAAAAGCAAAGGAAAGATCAACCACTCTTCAACTTCAACTCTAGAAGCTCCAATATAAGCTCATAAGCAAATATTTCCTATGTTAGGGTTTAGGAATTTCTGGAAATTGGAGAGAGATTGAGGTAGAGAAGAAGAAGCAGATTCTTACCTAAGATTCTCTTTGATTTTGGAGCTTGAATCTTGAATTTTCTAGCAATCCAGGGTTTAGAAATTTTAATTTTCCTTTCATTCTTCCATTTTTCCTTTAGATTTAGAGTGTTAGGAAAATGTTATGAATGAATGAAGAGGAGTGGAATGGGAGTTAGGGTATTAGATGATTTGGGTTCTCTTTTTAGGTTATTGGGCTGAAACTCAAACCCACAGCCCCAAATAAAATACCAAAATTCTATTCAACTCCAAACATATCGATGTTTATACTCAAAAAGGTCGCAAACGTCGTTTTGGACTCAATGGAAGTGGTCTCGAATCCTATTTCGATAGTTTAAAAAAAGTAGCATTTCGGACTTTAATCCGATCAACGATGCTATATTTAAATAAAACATTTAAATATACAATCATAAAATATGCGGATTGTTACGTACTCCTCTCTTTAAAGAAATTGCGTCCTCGCAATATCTAAGAAGACAATAAAGAGTAACAACCATAAAAGCGTATCAACACAAAAGAAAATTTTGAAGTGAGAAGTTCACTCATATTCAATGAATACAAGGATGGAGTCATCGAGATACTCGTAGAATACTCGATTCATAAGATGGATGAAATAAGCTGGATGGTTCGTCAAACCAAATGGCATAACAAGCCATTCATAAGAATCATAATGAGTGCATAATATGGTTAGTGGAATGCTATCGTCCGCAACTCATAGCTAATGAAAACTGGTGGCAAAGTCGAACTGAAAAGAACTAAGCACCACCCAAATATTGCTTAAGTGATAATCCTAAGACAAGCTCAAAGATGCCGAGAAATTCACGAACTACTTGAATGAGGGAAGTAACGTTTTCCTCATCATATGGGTTCAAAGAATAAAATGATGCCACCAATTTGAAATCTAAATCATTATGAAAAATAAAAACCTTCTTAACTGATTGAGAATATTGGAGATGGATATTCCTATCGGGATATAGGATATGGGCTTCATTATGATTAAGCCAATCCTTTCCCAAAAATCAATTTCGAAACCCAAGTAGTACATAACATGCAAATCGGATCGAAAAGTATAATTACATAAAATAATGTCGACATCTTTACAAAGTAAACTGAGTATTGTGGATACACCATCCGGATTCGCAATTCTCAAAGAAGTCATCAAACCCATAATATTTAAAGAAAATGTATCCAAAAGTTCTTTTGATATGAGAGAATGAGATACACCCGAATCAAAAAGATTTTGGATAGGAAAATCACAAAACAACATAATTCCATCAAGGACAAAATGAGAAATACCTTGACCAAGAGAAGTGTTACTAGGAGCTTGCACAACATTCAGCTCTTCCTCTCTCCTACTTGAAGTATTGGACATATAGATACAAGATGACTGAAACTTTTGAAATAACGACAAAAAAGGGTTTTCGGATACCTATTTGCATAGTGGTCCGTAGAACCACAATTGTAACATTGTCCACGACTAGAGGTAGGAGTCATTGCTACCGTAGTTTCTTGCTTCCCTTTCTTGTTGGGATCGGGGCCTTTGAACATAATAGGCCTCTTCATGTTATTTTTGAAGTTCTGTTTGGCACCCACAACTTTAACATAACTTTTCTTATCGGCCTCTTCAAGTCGAAGAGGGATATCAATAAGCTGATCAAAAGAAACTTCCAGTTTCAAGAGTAGAGGCTTTTTGAGGTTCTTATTCAACCCATAAATAAACCTCTGATTTTTCTTAATGGGGCATTAATATACTCGACCCATATTTATAGAGGGATTCAAAAGATGCGACATAGTCCGTCACAGAAGATTCACCTTGAATAAGGTCAATAAAGCGTCGAGCTAAAGTTACTTTTTCATCTTCTGACACAAACTTTAATTCGAACCTTTCCCGGAATTGCTCCCAAGGAAGATCCACTTCAATAATTTCTGAAATCAAAATCTCATACCAATCTAATGCTCTTTCTTGGAGCATGACAGAAGCCACTTGGACTCGATATAGATCAATAAGATTCATGCGAGAAAAGATGCGATCGCATGTTCTGAGCCAAGCTTGGATTTCTATAACGCTTTCGGATCCCTTGAATGGGCATCCACCCAAATCGGTTTAATCTCTGCACAAGCGTGCAAACCCAGATTTTGTATAAGTAGGCTTTGGAATGGGTTCGGCAGCTTGAGCATTCTTTACAAGATCTAAAAGCTGCTGGGCAGACATAAATACTCCATCCTGAGGAGTAGAACTAGTTTGACCAGCACTGGGATGACCAGGTCTAACCATTTCTCTTCTTTAAGAAAGAAAGAAAGAAGAGGAAAAAGTTATTCTCAGAATGAATACCAAACAAACTTGATTGACAAAACAAGGCATCATAAAAGAAATTAGGATAGAACGGGTCCTAAGACTCGAATAAATCCTAAGGCACGATTCCTAAGAAAGACTTAGGACAATGATCCTTGCTAGATTATTCTATATTATTTCGAAGTTTGGCTTTGATACTAAGATGTTATGACCCACCTCTATACTCACACTAGCCAAGGACACTACAAGGCAATGTCGTCGATTAGCACGAAGAATAAGGCTGTTGAGGAGCAACCATCCGTGTAATTGGTTTGTGCGAGTACCGATATGCCAGATAGAAGGTCACGCATTTTATTTAAAGAAAAAATCTGACATATCAAGTAGAAAATCAAAGTAACTATACAGTGGCTATGTGGTCTTCGGAAACAAATATAAAATAAACATAACACAAATCAGTCATAGATATTCATATCACTAAGATAGAAACAGATATGAATAAAACACAAAGAAATGTACATCAAAGTAGTGGTCATACAAGATCCACTACATCACAAAAGAATTAAGTTCAAGTGCTAGAAAAAAGAATATTTATACATCAACGAGTCTCTATCTCAAATGTATAAAACAAAAACTACTAAGCCAAGCAGTTAGCCAAAAGTCAGATGATGGACCCTGATAAGAAGTCAAGTAAAAGCACTTGAAATACCTCGGCCTGACTCGAGTATTATTTAAGAAGAGAATAATAAAAAGATCAGTCTAGCTATAAATATCATATAAAATGAGATACGATAAGATATATGACAAAAGTGTATGATAACAATAATGCCATATTGTGACAAGTATACATTAAATAATGAAAAAATCATATAATATCTCAATTTTCTCAAACACCAAAAAAACGAATGTCATATTCTTTATCTTATTCACCAAACCATAAATATTGACTAATCATATCTATGCCAATTGCAAAAATTAGTGAAACACAAATTCTGGAAATCATCAATTAGAAATACAGAAAACAAAAAGGGGGAGGCATATCACAAACCGGAGCATGAAAACTCACCAACACGTGCACCGCAAATGTAACGCTATTTCATGGTCGCAAATCATATAGCTGGTGCAACGACGTAGTACAATGTTACGCCCGATGAACCTGAAACTCCCATAAGTCGGAACAACAACGTAGTACAGCGTTACGTCCAATGAACCTGAAAATCAAATAATCCAAAACAACGACGTAGTACGGCCTCACGCCTAATGAACCTGAAACCCAAATAATCCGAAACAACGACGTAGTACAACGTTACACCCGATGAACATGAAACTCAAATAATACGGAATAATGACATAGTACAACACTACGCTCGATGAACCGAACTCCATAAAACCCATTAGTCGCTAGCCTATAAAAGTGAGATGAAGCTCCATAGAACGAGGTGCAGTCCCCCACGCGGACAAAGAGACATCGCATATCGCTAGTCTAAACCATAAAATGATCACCATTGATCAATAAATAGTGTAAATTACACTAAGCTAGTAAATAAATGAGTTTAGCTTCATGTCCCATAACCACTGACTTAACTTAAATATTTACGAACAAATTGTAGATTTCCACTCGAAAATTGTCACAAGATTTCAATCGAACAAGTCCAAAAATTAACTGACAAAGAAAACGCAAGCGTTTCATACCACTTCTTTTGCTAAGTCGTTTAATTAGATTTCTCATACGAATGAGGTAAACGTTTGTATATACTAATAGATTGGAAAACGAGTTTAAAACGAGCTTTGTATTAAAAGTAACGTTGAAACCATTTTTATGAAAGAGTTTGAGTATTTACTACTAGTATAGAAACCTTTGTATTTAAAGTGACAAATCACAGAAATGTTTGTAAAAACAATCAGTCACCAAAAATTCACATACGATGACGTGAATTAAATCCATAAAAATCGATATCAAATCCAATCAAGTGGATATTCCTAAAAATCCAGAAAAGAAGCCATCAATATCGATAATAAATGACAACAACCAATCAGATCAAATAAAATCGATAAAAATTGGAAATGCACTCAAAAATAGCCAAAATAGGCAAAATTGACAGTTCCAGACATTTGGTAGGTATTGTCAGACGTCTGGCCCTAGGTTCTAGAAAAATATGTGTTTTTCTCCTTTCTTTTTTTAATTCCAGAACAGTTTTAGACGTATGGATTTTTCAAATAGACGTTTGGATTTGGTTCTAGACATTTGGATTTTCGTTCCAGACGTCTGGATTTTAGCTCTGTCCTAAGCTCATAAGCAAATATTTCCTAAGTTAGGGTTTAGGAATTTCTGAAAATTGGAAAGAGATTGAGGTGGAGAAGAAGAAGAGGATACTTACCTAAGCTTCTCTTAGATTTTGGAGCTTGAATCTTGAATTTTCTAGGAATCTAGGGTTTAGAAATTTTAATTTCCCTTTATTTCCCCTATTTTTCCTTTAGCTTGAGAGTGTTAGGAAAATGTTATGAATGAATGAAGAGGAGTGGAGGGGGAGTTAGGGTATTAGATGAGTTGGGTTCTCTTTTTTGGTTATTGAGCTGAAAACCAAACCCAAAGCCCCAAATAAAAATACCAAAATTCTAGTCAACTCCAAACATATCGATGTCTATACTCAAAAAGGTAGCAAACACCATTTTGGACTCAATGGAAGTGGTCTTGACAAAAAAGTAGCATTTCGTACTTTAATTCGACTAACGATGCTATATTTGAATAAAATATTTAAATATACAATCATAAAATATGCGGATTGTTACAGCCGTGAAGAGTGATTGACTCTCGTAGCAAATTAAAGATAAAAAATTTTAGGGATTCGAATCGAATAAAGATAGGAAAATTTCCAACAAATGACTAGGAAGGTGTACCCCTCTTGAAGTATACCTCTAGTAATATACTTCTGAGAACCTAATTTACTCCATGACATTACTCGGAAAATACCAAGCCAGACCCCGCCAAACCTTACCGATAATTCGAACATTTCCACATCTAAGCGCATGAGCGAATCCAAACTAGATAATATGTGAAAATATCCTAATGGGAGCAACCGCGCATAACTTAGGTTTATCTTGCTCTTTTGGTCTAGTCATTTCTGAAAAAGGATAACAACAGTCAATGGAGCAGTAAATCATCTTAGAACGACGATAATAAAAAAGCTGAAGTAACCGATACTGAGAAACCAACTATCGAGGATATAAAATGATCGTATATGGAAATTAAGTCTTGTATACTTACCACCACTTATCCAATTCAAACCTTTATTATTTCTTGGACAATAATAATACCAGACAAGTTAAAGTAGTGTTACCTCAATGTCATGTCTCATGATTATTTTTAACTTTCAAAACAGTGACAAGCTTACTTCTTCAATGCATAGTGCTAATTATACAAATAAATCATTTCTATATAAGTGATACACTTTATTGAAATTAATTCATTTCCATAAATGTTTCAAACTTTTTCTTTAGAAAAAGAACTATACTTATGCTTGATTTTCATATTTCCATATTGGTAGAACACTTTTAGAATCTCTCTTTCAAAATGTACTTTTAAAAGCTCAAAATTTACAATACTAAATGTATTAAAAACAAGGGTCAAAAACAATTGTTGTTAAAACATTGTTTACTATAAAATCAAAAACAATTCACACTTAGCTTTATTCATAAATAATCCCTTTTAAAAGATTTTCTCATATATAAACTATTTTTTATAAATTTAAAACAATATTTATCACCTCAAAAGATAAAAACAATTCAAATACCTTTTATAGCTTTAAAACGATATTAATTATCCCAGAAGATAACTAATCACATTTCGAAAATCTTTTTTAAGTAAACGAATCCATTTTCTTAAATAAATAGATAATTATCTCTAAACACTTTTACATTATCAATAAATTAACTTTGAAACCATTATTACTTAAAAAAATCTTTTATTATATTTATTAATTACTTAATTCACATTTTATTTAAATCAATTGATTGACTTTAAATATCATTAATTTAAAAGATTTATTCAGTTCAATTAATCGTTGTTAAAAAGAACAATTCATCTCAAATGTCACTAATGAAAATGACAAGTAAATTTTAAATACCATTAATTAAATCAATTAATTAAGTTCAAATTATCATAGATTAATTAGAATAATTAAACTCAAGCCTCATTTAAAACGATCAATTAAAACATCATTGGTTAAAATGATTTATTTAACTATATAACATCATCAATTAAAATGATTTATCTAAATTTAAAATATCATTAGTTAAAACCATTAGTTAAATTTAAAACAATCGTGAATTAAATGATTAATTAAATTCAAATATCATTATTTAAAATGAATAAATAATTTTAAATATCATTAATTAAAATGATTATTAATTTCAAAGATAAAACAATCTTAAACGTCATTTATTAAGTTGGTTAATTAATCTCAAAATTATTAGTTAAAATGATTAATAATTTTAATATATCATTAATCAAAATGATTAATGAATTTTAATATTCTGTTTAGCGGAAACACAAGCTTGAGTTCATACAATGGGGTTTTTGGGGATGTAATTGAATAAATGACGATATAGCGAAATTGTTATAATGACACTTAACAAATTAAATGGAATATCAGGATTTACTTCAATTAATCATTAATATAAAAACATATGGATGTAATAAATAATAATGGGCAAAAAACCCCTCAGGCTCTCTCTATAGTTTTACCCTGCAAAACAATGGTTATGGATAATATATATAGCCATAGGGGTTCATAACAATCAAATTAGTATATCATCCATTTTTCAAACGAAAATTCAACCAAACAGTCAATTAAACAATTTAACTAACATCCATGCAATCAATAAACATTTATAACATCATTGATATGGTATAATAAAATTTACTATGAGTTAAACTCACATGGATTCTCGTTTTCCTCAAAACATCCCGATTTGGACTAAAACCGAACGGCCGTTTGATTTTAGCATAAATTCCAACAAGCTCTAAATCCTACCAAACCAACTCCATCATGAAGAATTCGAGGACATGAGTCCAACGCAAAAAAGACGTTTGAATCCGACCTCATATTAGTGAGATATACATTTTATAAGTTATCGATAAATTTTAAATTATAATCAAACTGTTTAAATTAAATTACAAATATACTCCTCCACCGATCTTCTTCTCCATCCCCAAAAAAAACATGCACGGTGATGCACGAACCCATGGCCGAACGTAGACGCACACTTAAGCAACCTCCATACATGATTATTTCATAAGCCGACTTCATCAAACAACTTCACGAACAAAAAGCATCAAGATGCACACTAGGACAACGACTCTGGAGCCATCTTGTAAAATGCAGTCTACCTTAAAACCCATGACCTGCAAATGATCAAGGTGCCTAAACAGAAGCCGCACACCATCGAATTCAGCGCCTAGCTGCATATCGCTACCTCGAATTCAAATCGAAGCTCCATTTGTCGAATTGATGACCACTAACCCCCAAAAACCCAACCCTTGCTGCTATCACAATCAGTAATCACAAAAATTCGACTATAACTCTCAAAACAAATATAGGATGTTAGATCTAGTCCATACGTATTCAAACATATTTTTTCATGATTTATTGTTGAATATATATTTGGTTTTTGAATTTTTAAGTTTGAATTGCAAAGGGAAAAACAAGTTTTCTTATTATAGGCATATTTAAAATAGAGTAGTGAGGTATGGGCTACACGAAGAAGGGGGAAGTGTGGAAACGTGTAGGTATGGCCTTGCAATGATAAGATATGGACACAAAAATAGGATATACATACATACATACATACATACATATATATATATATATATGTATGTATGTATATGTGTGTGTATTTTATATTAAAATATCCGGCCTAACATACCCAAAAATCTCGAACTCCAAATGAGATGTGCCACCTAGTGTTCTATATGTTATACCCATATTCCGAACACAGTGGAACTAGTCGCATGCTCTAATTCGATCATATGCAGAAGATAGATTTTTAACTTCAATTATTGTAAAAATTTCTAAATTCAATTTCAATGTGTTTCGACGTCACATGACCAAACGGTACGTCTGATCGCCATAAAATTCAAGGAAATATTATAGTCGACTATTATGGATCCAGTGAAACTAATTTCATCGAAATATGAGACTATTTCTCGGAACGACATTCCTGGATTTAAATATCGTTTTATATTTAATTCTCGATAATTATTCAATCTATTTATATTTATAAATAAATTTACAAATGGAATTCACCAATATTATTTATTAATTAAAGCGAATTAAATGAAATTATTAAATCCATTTAATTCACAATTCGAATATCTTAAACATGCCTTATATTTGAGATATAAATTATTGAATTCCAAAATCCAATTATTTAAATATTTAAATTTAATTAAACATTTAAAATCAAATAATTAGAATTATGGGTTGTTACACCCTCCTAATCATTGTTGGAATTTTTTTCTCTTTGTTCTGATTTGACCCTTTGAGTTGATTCATTTTTCATTACATCGAGAAGTGCATTTGGTTCTCCTTGATGTTAATCTTCCCTTTCTACCTTCATAACCTTTGTATTATACGTAATGGGTTGTTTTGTTGATATCTTGGTATATCTTTACCTGCATTTTCATAGTATATAATATTTTTTCTATTTTGCTTATTATTTATTTATATTTGTTCTTCTCACCTATTTACTATATTTCTGTTATTCTTCATGTTTATCATATATTTGTTGGATGTAACGTAGACTCCCTTGGAGTTTATTAGCTCTAGATGTTTGACATAAAGAACTACATTTGGATTCGATCCTGTTTCAAATTAGGTGCACCTAACTTTGGCAGGTACATAGGCAACCACTATGCCGGTGACCCGATCCAATAAATAGATTAGTTTTTCCTTGTCTGGTACTAACATTTTCCTGTTCGGTATCTGCAATTTAACATATTTGAGGTATCTTTACTGCTTACCATTTTATTCCACATAGACATGTTTATTGAGTTCGCAAGAAAGTATGTTGCTATCTCTCTCATCCGAGTTGTGCAGTGGAAGATTTATAGTAACTTGAGATTGGTATGTAATAAAGCACATCCAGTAGGTATTCAATTTCTCTTATAAATATTGAAATTATTTAGTTTAGTATTGTATATTTATAAGAGTGACGATATGTTTAAATTTGCTAGTTATCATTCGTTTGTTTTTATCGGATGGGCTTTCGACGATTTTTGACTCATCCAAAAATTAAGGCCGTCGCATGTTTCATGCTCTGTTCGAGTGATGAAGACTTATATAAGATATGTTATCACATCTCCTATCTAGATGCCTAAAATTAAGTGCTACAGATGCTGTAGTCATCTATAGTATTAGATTCTGTCGATACATACGGCTATGTTAATGATATCAATAATATCAGAAGCAGTTGAATATGAAACTAAACACAGATTTCAAACCACATTTACTTTATTACATTTCAAAACAAATTATTTCACATTCACAACACATAATCCCAAATCGTTTCTAGGCACAGATCAAATATAATTGTTACAAATTATGCCAAGAGCGGTATGTGAAGATACCCCCTTGGTTGATCAGAGTCTTATGGTCATAATAGACCTAATACAAACAACACAGTGGAACATTGAAAAAACATAACAAGAACTGCAAATCCTAAATAGCCATCTGTTGCCTCTTGCATGCCTCTAGTAGCTTATTCGTCAACATTCTAAAACTTGAAAAAGACCTTAACCGTTCAGCCTACTCAAATTAAGTTTGAGCACCCGAGATTTTAAGGGGAGAAATACACTTCGAGTCAAACATAAAGCCTGGCGTGAATAATATTATATATCTTGGTTTAATCATGTTAAGTGGGACCTTGCCGCTTAGCGGAACGGGTTTTCCCTCACTAACATCCTTTTAAAACATATCTTTGCAAAAACTTTCATAATACCATATACCGTGCTTCTACATCCACAATGGTTAAATACTATAAAGCAATCATTATGTAAACATACATAAATATTAGGTAATGATGAACTATCTGTTCAAACACACAAGTTTTGTTTGGATAACTTTTAAGCTTTGGTTGACTCGGGCCTACCAGATAATATAATCTAACACATGTTAGATATTCTTTTTCTGGATTACCTATCCTTAACTATATATTGAATATTTCGCTTCTGGACGGTCTGTCCCTAACTTAATCATCTCCAAGGTCTTCCCCGTCCATATGGCTTTCCGGGCTAACTAATAATCTATCTGTATACAATCATATATTCCTTTCGGTGTGTAACTATAATTTTAGTCTAACTGTGACAAAGCCTTACGTATTGGAATTTGAATTAGCAGAGGCTATTAGCTAATGTATAGGGCGCGACCCTATACTAGTCCTAGTTTTCTAATTTCTAAGTCATTTTTACTTAAGGATCCCCATCCATAATTTTCCTCGAAAATATTTTTAAAGCGATTTAAAACCATTAAATCAAACTAAAACAAGGAAAAGTATATAATCTTTATATTTTTCTCAAAATCATATTACCATGTTATATATATATATATTCTTTACTCAAACCATAGTTGATGAAAACATTTAAACATATGAAAGCACCTCTTTCAAAACCAAGCTAAAACCTTTCGAAATCAAACCTTAAATCTTTCGAAACCACTATAATGACCCGTAAATTTTGATAATTAAATTTTTTAATTTAATAAGATTTTTGTTAATTTAATATTGAAGGAAATAAAAATTTGGAATTTAACAATGTAATGAATGCTAAAATGAAATGTAACAATGGTAACTAAAACTAATTATTGACCATTGAAGGGAAATCCCAATAATGAAATAGTGTATATTGTTGCACTTGGTTATAAAATTGAATATAAGTAAATAAGGGTAAGTGTTGTATAAATAAATGAATTAGTATAATTAATGGTAATTGGATGAATTTAGTATTATGTAAGTAATTATAATAATTAGTTGAATATATAATAAACTTAAGTGTAAATTTAAGATTATGATAATAATTATTATAAATTACCTATTTAATTTGTCAATGAAATTAATTGGAAATCAATTACATTTAAATGTAAGTAAATGTCCATTAATGTGAGTTAGGACAGTAATTGTAAAGTGCAAATGTAATAAAATGAATGGAAAAGTATATTTTATTCATAAGATAAAATAAAGGAATGAAACCAAGTTGAATAAATTAATTGAGGGTTTTTAATTATAATAAATGTAGATATTTGACAAATTCAATATAATTGAAAACAACATTTAATACAAAGGAATGATGGAAACTTAAATATATTGATGTAATGAAAGATAAACGAATATTAACTAGGTTTATAGAGTAATATGGGCTTAATATAAAGATTGAAATTGAATCAAATCAAATTTATTGGAATTAATTATAATTAATTGGAATTCAATCCGTAATAAATGGATTTATTGTAGGTAAATGAAACTAAATACTATGTTAATTGAAATTTGGATGAATTGGAAAACTATTAATGTCTTAGTATATAAACCATGTTAATATTACCCATAAGATGATAAGTTAATAATTGATTCAATAACAAGATTTAGAAATCAAATATATGGATTTATAGGGAATTTAAACTTATAATTTCTTAATTAATTGAAATTGAAATCAAACGCTGTAAATTGTGAAATGTTCAATAATAAGTTAATAAGAGAATTTGTTTTAAAGAATTTTAAACTACTTAGTAAGCCAAAGTTATAGAATTTGGGAATAATAACAATTGAATTGAAAAGTGGTTTAATTTGATTTAATATTAGTTTATTTAATTAACTAGAAAATAGCTATTTTGACTACTGTCTCGGATTTCGACAAAACCAGTTTCATAGGATCCATAACAGTGAATTATTGTAGGATTTCAAGTTTCGTAACGATCGAACTTGTCGTTTGATCGTACAGGCTCGAAACGCCAAGAAAATAGTTTAATTAAAATCAATTGAAATCAATTTGAAATAGATGATTTTACCATAACTTTTTCATACGATGGAATTAGGACCTGAAACCGGTTCCATTGAGTTTAAAATATTTTGAAACGTCTAATTTGATATATTGGTTCACGCATTTTTGTTCCGGAGCAGAAACGGTTTTCGGGTCTATTATCGTTCAATCAAATCGTGTCCATGCATCTTTATTTCTGACCTACCTATATATACATCATTATAAACCCCAACCACTCCTTATTCTCATGTGTCTATACGTACATCTCCTTCCCATTTTATCATTTCCAATAGCAGACAAACAAATTCTAGATCCAATTGCAAATCAAATTCAAAAATTTAAACTCCTCAAAAAAATTGGAAAAAATATGAGGTCGAAGATCTCAATGATTCGAATCTACATCTGTTGTCTGTTTCTGTGAATGATACCCAAGTCAACCGCAAATCAAGATCAAAGCTAGATTGGGTGTTTTTGATTGGGTGCGCACGTTGCCAAATGAGGAAGACTACGTGATGACGTGTAAGTCTCTGATTTGTTTTCTTTTATTGTAATATAAATTGAATTTTGAATGTTTTAATCTGCGTAATTTTTACGTACGAGGTCCGTTTCACATGCGGTTTCCTCCGCCGGGTTTGAATTGAAATTTCGGACATTTTGACGCTGGTTTGGACGAATTCTTTGTAAAAACCATGTATTTTGTGTTTATTTTAATTGTATATTTTTTATTATTTTAATTGAAATTCCCGATTTAAAAACTTTATTTTATTTATTAATAAAACTTTATTTTATTTATTAAAGTGAATAATTTTGTTATTTTAAATATTAAATTTGATTTGTATGTGAATTATAATTTCAAACCTGAATATATTGAATACTTTACAAAAAAGTGAATTTTGGTCAAAATGGTCAAACTTTGATTTTAAATTTAAATTTTAAATACTTGAAAATTTTAATTTTATCTTTTATTATGAAAATAAATAAAATTTCAAGAATACTGCTTTTCTTTTCGTTGAAATTTTATTTATATTGTGAAAGTTATGCTTTTTACAATATTGTGTGTAAATTGATTTATTTAACAAAATTGTTTATTTTAATTTATATAAATAATATTTTTGTTTGTTCTAATTTGTGAATATATGTATAACATGACATGTTATACATATATTTTAGTTTTAAAACATTTTTAAAGTGTTGTTATAATTTTTATATGTTGATTTAATTTTGTTTTCAAATTTTTAAAAGTCTACTTTCAATTATTAAGCTATTTTCTTAATTATTTTCTATTTTTCTTCAAATAATTATTTAATTTATTTTTCACTTTATTTTTTTTTCTTTTTCTATTTTTTACTGATTTATTTTAGTTTATTTTTGATTTAAAAGAAATAGAAATTTAAAGAGACAAAACCTTTCATTTTCCATTGACTTTTCATTTACCATTGCCTTTTCATTTCTTTCTTTGCCTTTCCATTGATTGGCTGTGCGTTTTTTGATTAGCCATGAGTTTCCCTTTAATTTTCACATGAAAGTTCTTTCTCTTCGTCCTCAAAAACTCACGGCATGGAAACAAAGAAAATATGGCTTCCATCTTCTTTATTTCTTATTTATTTCCATTGATTTTTGCTTGATATCTTCACATGCTTTGCTTGGCCTCAACACCACCATCTCCTCCAACCACCAAAATCATCTCCTTCTCATCATCCACAACCTACAACCATGCCTCTCCTCTATCCATGACAAGTCGTGACCTATAGGATGAGCAAACAACACAAAATCCTTGCTAAAATTCCATAAAACAATGCCTAACCGACCAAATCTCCACCACCGCCTCCATACTTTGCCTCGGCCACCACCCCTAGCTCCACCGCTAGCATGACCTAGCCTCTGGCCACCAGCCTAACTACCGACCTGACCTAAAACATTGCATGGCGAGCCAAATATTGGCATAGGTCGAGTCTATGTTGCACCAAAACCTTCCATCCCTTGATCCTTTTGCTTACCTTTGCCTCTCCATGCTTTTGCCTTTCATTTTCATGTCCATAGCCATATCTCATGACTCATGGCCGATCACACATGACCTAGGCCGAGCCTAGGTGTGATGAGATCAAGCCCTTTTGCATTTAGGCCAAGCCTATGTTGTCTTGAGCAAGTCTTTTGCTTCTAAGGTTCGATAATCTTTCATGTTTTGCAATTGTTTTGCAAAATTTAGTTGTTGATTATATTTGTATGTAAAATATTTATATTTGTGCTTATGTATGTTATATTTTGTGTGTTGTTTACAAGGCTCTCTATCCATTCAAATCAAATCGTACTTGTCATGCCTTTGGAATCGTTTTGTGCGTTGTAGTGGTCTCTAGCTTCGAAAAGGTGAGTCTTTCTCACTCTGACATATTTACTTATGAAATGGTGAATCGATAACAAGTGTTTAGTAAATAAAAATGTTTATGAAAGTTAATGATGATCATATGATGTTATGCCTTGTTATTACCATGTTAAATCTGTTAATTATCACCTAACATATGATATATGACATTATATTGTGGTATTGACATTGTTTATACTGTCTATTTATTTATGATCACACTGCAAGTTCCCAGTTAGAATAGAATCACTATGGATTGAAATGATACATACCCGAATGGACTTTAGAATAGGGAAAAATCGTTATGGGCTGAAATTATTGGCTTGAGCGATTTCTATTTATTCTTATTTACTTGGGATTGCGAGTTTGAAATGATAGAACCCGGGTTTTCTTTTTAAATTGCGGATTGAAATGATATGTATCCGTATCACTTGACCTAGGTTAGAAAATTATATACAAACCCCATGGTATATTTTTAAATGATTTTTATAAAGATATGTATTTTTAAATTATTAAATTTTGATTTAAAAATATATATTTTATGGCTTTAAGGAGGCTAAATATTTAGTTTTGAATTTGTGAATTTAAGTATGTAAATTTGAAGTAAATGTGAATTTTTAATTTGAATTTATTTTTAAAATGTAAGTAAATAATGGAAACTAAATTTAAAGTTTTGAAATGATATTTGAAATAAAATGTTAAGTTTTTGTTTAAATTCAATAAGTAATTAAACAGTGAAATTTTAACTTAACTAGTGAATTGGATTTTTAATTGGATATTTGATTTTAAATTTTATTGTGATAAATCATATGATAAAAGTTTTTAAATGAGAAATTTTGTAGTCTAGATATATGATTTATAAATGTAAAAGATTTTTTTTTGATGTTTTTTTTTTTGAGAAGTTAAATAAAATCTGGAATTTATTAATAGCATTTCCAAAATGCTATGGTTTTATGACAGCATTTTTAAATGCCGTTGTTTCCAACTTAACTATATTTGAAATAAATAAATATCTATTACGGCCTTTTATAAATGCCTTTATTCTTGAACTAAACTATTTTGGAAACTATAAGCTACGATAGCACTTTAAAAATGATGTCGTTGCTATATTTTGTCAATGTTTTGAAATGTTATAGATTCTAACACTGTTTGGGTTATATTTTAAAGTATTAAATGATTTAACTTTTGGAATTGATTATTTGTGAAATTTAAGGAGTTTTGAATATAATTTAATATTTAAATTTGAATTTTAGGAATTTAAATTGAATTTGAAGTTAAATAATGATTACTTTGTTATGTGTTAAATGGAATGAAATGTGATAAATGAATTTTTGAATGGAATTTTGAAATGTATTTTGGTAATAATATTTGAAATAATAAATGAATGGCATATTTGATTTTAAAATGATATTTAAATTTGAATATTTGAATTAGAATTCGAATAATGATTTGATAATGATATTTTGAAAGGATATGTTATTTTAATGATTTTGAAATGGTTTGGAAATGATATAATCTTTATTTGATAAAGAATGTGAATTTGGAATGATATTTGATTTTGATAACTGAATATTTGAAGTTTATATTTGTATGAAAGGATATTTGGTTTTCCTGTAATTTGAGTTTATATAAAAGATATTGGATTTATGAAATGAATATTTCACAAATAAGTAAAATGAAGTTAAATTTGAGATATATGAAATTATATAATTTAGTTTTGAAATATGGTACAAAAAAGCTTTGAGATATATTAAAAATTGAATAGTTTATTTTGTGAATCAAATCTGTATTTGAAATTTATAAGATTTGAAATGGTTTGTGGGGAAACTAAATTGAAATGAAATTGATGGTTTGAATTGAGTTAGAATGGAAATTTTTCTTCGAAATGTTATGATTTTCAAAGTGTAATGATTTCGAGTATTTTGGTTTTGAAAGAATTATGACTTTGAAAGTATTATGATTTTGAAAGTGAATATATGTTTGAATGGAAATGATAAATTATTTTGATTTGAATATAGTTTTGAAATAAAAATGGTTCGGTTTCGAAGTACAAACTATTCCGAAAGGAATCTAGTTTTGGAAATGAAATGATTTGATCTTTGATGTATAAACTATTTTGAAATGACCATGCCATATAATAACGTTTGGTTGTTAAAGAGACCGGGATCATAAGTTGTCATACTCTCTGCCAACTCCGAAAACCACTTTAACAACCGTGTAGGCGGTGGAGTTCCAGAATAAAGTAGGATGATGGTGACGTTCTTGAGGTATATTACGTGGACCCAACTCCCGTGAGTTGGCATAAGGTGGCTAAAACAGGAGTGATCTCGGGCCAAAAGGGGTAGCTCCTCTGGTCGGATACACTTCTTCGATTCTATACTCTTACTTGTGGTTAATTTGATGTCCATCCTCCGATTTTGATTTGGGAGTGTGTTTCGAGGTGAGCGTATGTGGCTGCTACGTTACCACCAGCCCGTGTCCGTAATTGGTATATCTACCCTGGAATTGCCTTGTGTGCCGTGTCGCCTACCATACCGAGCCTTTACTACGAGTTTGTTTTTCTCCCGTAGCCTATGTAGTATTTAGGGTAGTCTCTCGATCTGGAGATATGCTGATACTGGATGGACTACTGGGACTATTACGTGTTGGGGGCTATATGGGTAACTCTTCGACACTATTTAAAAGTAAGTTTATTTTACTATAGACATTATTATAATTGTGCAATATTACTACATAGTAAATAGTTTAACGGATCCTTGAAGGATGGGCGATCCCAAGCTTCCTTTAAGTTACTGATGCATTTTTTGTTACTGTTCACTTGAGTTGATTTACAGTTCATAAGTATTTATGTCCTGACTTTAGTGTTTTTTGTTTTGCTTTACGCTCGAGTAAGATTGAGTGATTCAGCAGTCAAGATTCACCTTCGGAGTTGGAGCTTTCCTTGAAGATCCAGCCATCTATTTAGCTTTTTGTATCCAGTGATTTCAGTGATGTATTCTGATTTGTTCCTGATGTATCTTGTTACTCTTCTGTTGTATCTTGTTAACTCTGATGTATCTTATTTTGTATAGTAGCTTCATGAACTACTATCTCTTTTAGTTTCGCTGCATTATTATTTACTCTGTGTATGTGATCTGTGATGATTTATTTACTGTATGTTCTGAGATTTGCCAAATTTTATTTACAACGCGGTATTTTGAGCAATTCAAGTCCGACATTTGCGGATGCGAATGGTTGAAAATATCTGGTTGTTACATTCTGAGACTATTCAAATTTTGGGTTTAAATTCAAAAGGTGAGTGTTTTAACCCACTCACAACTTCTAAAAATTTCTTATATTTGTTAAATTAGATTATGATGTGATTATGAATTTATTTATGACTGTTTGGTATATTTAATCATCATATCAGTTAAATTGAATTTATTTGAATTAAATTGTTATTTAACTTATTATTGTATATAAACTGCCAGTTAAATTCCTATTATTTATTATCAGTTTCTATATTGATATTTATAGATTGTTTTGGATGATGATTGTGATGGATATTGATTGTTGATATTGGTTGAATGGATGTTTAATTTATATCATTATAAACTGCAAGTTCGTTATGGATTATTATTAATTACGGAGCAGTTTGAAATGATATACAACCGTAAAGTATTAAATTGCGGATTGAAATGATAAATATCTGTATCACTTGACCATAGGATAGAAAATTATATACAGACATCGTGGTCTATATATAAAAATATTTTAAAATGATTTCTATGGTTTTGTAAATAAATATATGGTTTTATATAAATATTGATTTTAGATGTAATATAAATGTTATTTTATTCTTAATTTTTAGCTATATATAAATTTGTTTTAATATAAAATAAGCTTGATAATAATTTTGATTTTTATTGAGATAATATGGTTAAGTATATAAATTTTATTTTAATGTAGAGTTTATTATGATTTAAATAAATTAAGGTTGGAAGATAATTTTGAAATTTATTTGAAATTGAATTTATTTAAGAATTAAACTCAAGTAAGTTTGATGTGAAATTTATTGAAATTTAAATTTTAAAGGGTATGATTTTTATAACTTGATTTTGGTCTAAGGTGGATTAAATGAATATTTCAAGTATAAATAAATTGAAGGAAATATTTAGTTATTTGTAATTTGGGTTTTATTCAAATGATAATGGATTTATTAAGTAAATATTACAAAACTAAATAATAGAAAATTGAATTTGATATATATATATATATATATATATATATATATGAAATTACCAAACGTAGTTTTGAAATTATTGAATACTTAAAATTCGAAATATATTGAATTTGAAATGGTTTATTATGTGGATCAAATCTGTTTTAAAATCGATATAATTAGGAATTGTTTATTTGGAAACTGAATTGAATGGAAATTTATGATTTGGGATTTGGTTAAATATAAAATGTAGAAATTCAAGTTGTTTGGAATTGATTTGCGAAATTGAAGAAGCTATTTTATTATATAAAGTATTTTAATATTTAAACCATTTAAGCGGTGGAAGTTATGTTTCAAAGTTATGAGTTTCAATGTATTATGATTTGAAAGTGTTATAATTTCAAATGTTTTGGTTTCGAAGTGTATAACTTCGAAAGTGCTATGATTTTGGAAAAGGATATATGTGAAAGAAAAATGATATCGTATTGATTTGGTTTTGAAAGGGCAATGATATTTGGTTTTAAAGTATAAACTATTTTGAAAATGACCGCGGTGTTATAATAACATTTGGTTGTTAAAGAGACCGGGATCGGAAGTTGTCATACTCTCTGCCAACTCTGAAAACCACTTTAACAACCGTGTACGCGGTGGAGATTCCAGAATTAAGTAGGATGGTGGCTGCGTTCGTTTGTTGTATATACATGGACCCGACTCCTGTGGGTTGGCATAAGGTGGCTAAAACAGAAGCGACTGACGGGCCAGTGATGTAGCTCCTCTTATTGGACACACTCCTTCGATACCATTCTGTTATTTTGTGATTGATTGAGGCCCTTTGATTTTGGGAGTATGGCTCGAGGTGGGTGGTAGCTGCGCGCTATGCGTCACCACCAGCCCGGATGCGTAATTGGTATATCTACCTTAGCATTGCCTACTTGTGTAACACCCCACTCCAAGACCCATATTAGCAAAGAATATTACAAGGTAATACCGTCTGCTAATAGGGAGAATAGAGCTGGATAGGAGCGACCATTTTTAGTCTTGTCTTAACTATCTACTGAATACGTCGATCAATGTAGCATATATTTATTTTTTTAGGTCGATCGACATATCCAATAGATATTTAATACAAAACTATAATGGCTATAAGATCTAACAGAACAAAATATAACAACTCAATGTAAAACACATCACAGAACAGTAAATCATGACATACAAATACACATATACAGATACAACACAGAGTATACAAAATGATACAAGTTAAGTGGTGTAGCAACCACAATATACAGGCGAGTCAAAAGAATATACATATCAGAGTTACAACCAAAAAGCACTATACAAAAAGTTATAACAAAAGGAGCTAGCAGAATAGTCCATGTGGAAGTAGAATAGGGTAAGTCCAAATGTACCAAACCTGAAATACCTCAGTCTGACCCAAGTATACAATACATGGGTCAGTCTAGCTAAACAAACCAGTTAGATAAGCTAAATGATGATGAACATGCAAGGTCATAAAGTATCACAAATATCTCTAAAAGAGATAATTCGATCATCTAACTAAAGATGAATCACAACAAGCCTCATATCATTGGTAATTCAAATAAACAAAGGATATGAATATCCCAAGTCAAGCCAAAAAGGCAAATAACAAATACCAATAAAGGTAACACGAGTTTCCACAAGGTAATCGCTATGTATCGAGTAGTTCAAAAGGCCTACTTAGAAAGGCGATACTCTAGGGAAATATAAATATCAATGAAACAAAAGATGCACGTGCTCAGTACAGTATAAACAAGGATCCACAAGCCCGAAGGTGACAAACCCAAGTATCTCTCGAGCGGTGACGAAGGACCAACTCCAAAAGCGATACTATAGAGCAACAAACCCAAAGGTAACAGACCCGAAGGCACAGACCCGAAGGCACAGACCCGAAGGCACAAACCTGAAGGCACAAAACCGAAGGCACAAACTCGAAGGCAACAAACCGTAGTGGCGAAGGTCCGGTGGCCCAGTACTGGACACCACTAACTGGCAATATGTGTCACAAACTCTCGAAAAGGAACTCGAAAAGTGTTAACGTGTGTCCCATACCACACGTTCACACTAAACGATTTCTAACCGTTAGTCAGCTCCACACTTAAAGCAGTACAAAGTTTACCTCATCTCATCGGTAAACCAGACCCGAAGGTCAAAACGATCAAACGAATAGATTATGAATTAACTGAAAAGATAAACGCACGTGTTCATAGCACACGTTTTATCTAATCATTTAATTCTCCTCCCTCTTTGCTCAAAGTGCAAAATTGTGTGTTTTATATAGAAATTAAGTTGAAGAAAATGAGTTTTAGGAATGCTTCAAAATCGCTTTAGAAATTGCCTGTGAAATTCTCCTATTATGGAGTAATTAATTTAATACTTAAAAATAATATTAAATAATAATTTCTAAAATCAATTTGCTTGAAAAACACTTTGTAATGCTTTATAAAACTTGTGTACGAAATGTAGAGAAAAATCTCAAAGAAATCGGAAAATATCAGAAAGAACCTGAAATTATTCTGAGTATAAAAAAACCCGGTGAAAACGCGCTGCGAGCCCAAGTTCGACAGCAGGTTTGGACCTACAAATGGAGTCCAAATGACATGAAATTTTGTAGGAATATTGTCTAACATTCCTAATCCAATTTGCAAAATGATTCACCCAATTACGACTTGAAACGAAGAAACTGTGTCGTTCCGAAGTTGGACTAAAACCATTATGAACTGCTGTGTAAAAATAGCGCAAAGGTTCAACTTCGACGATGAGTTCGAAGGGGCAAATGACGCCAGATCTTGGTGAAATTAGGTAGGATCATATAATAATGCTTCTACTTCGATTAGCAAAAAGAATTTTTCAAATCCGATTTGAAACAAAGAATCTGCGTCGTTTCAAATTCGGACCAAAACAAGGTTTATAACACTGAATTACAGCAAGCCGTGAGTACAAGTTCGACAGTAGTTTAGAAATAGAAAACCAATCCAGATTGTCATGAAATTCTATAGGAATGTAACTCAACCCTCCTACTTCAATCTGACAAAAGAATCACTCAAATCCGATATTAAACGAATGAGTTATGATGCCTCAAACATGGACTCAAGCCATGTTTGCAACAGTTCAAAAAACGAAAATGTACAGGCCTAAAACCATCCTGGGTTCAACTTCTGGGCATAAAATAGAGGAACAACTAATATCGGATTGAGCTCAAAATTGGTATACCTATACTGGAAATCTTCATCTTCCAAAGAAAAGAATCATTGAATTCCAGTAAGAAATGAATGAGTTATGCGATCTCAAACATGGACTCGGGCCATGTTTGCAGCAACTCAAAACAACTACAGGCAAAAATCTGTGCCTGAGTCAATTTTGCAGCAACGCTTTGAACATTCAAACGACAATATATTTAACCAAAATTTGCCGAAATGAATTTCAACATGCAAGCTACCAAATGCAAGAAATACGACAGTATTTCGTTGCCGAAATCAAAAGTTATAAGCTCTCAAAGATGCAATAGAGAACAGATTTCAAACAGAAAACAACAAAAAAAATTTACTGACAAAAACTAAATTTTTGCTTGCTTTTGCAATTTTCTAAGCATGGCTCAGCTAGATTATGTAAGTATTTCTACTCACCTTGCTGTAGCAATGGAAAGACTCGAATTTTAAGCTGAAAGTAGTGAGCTTTGAGTTAGTTTTGGTCTCCAAAACCTGTAGAAGAAGAAAAAAGATGCATGCAAAGAGGAAAACACAATTAACAAACAATCTCAACTAAAAATTTATATTTGATGAAATAACAGTGTTTTGGAAAGGATTACCTTTAATTTTCACTTTAGATTTGATAGAATAGCAACTTGAATTGAAGTAATTTGGAGATTAAAGCTTTAGGTTGGAAAAATGGTAGGGTTTGTATTTATTGTTTCTATTCTTCTTTCTGGAGAAGAAGAAAAAAAAAGTACGTACAGCTAATTGTTTCTCTTCTTTCTCATTTTCAGGTTTTAGTTGGCTAATGGGCTTTTGGACCCAAATTAGAGAAAAACAAATTAGGCCATGCTAATTTATTTAACACTAAACCAAGATATACACAATTAAACACTATGTATAAAACTAACAATACATTTTTTTAAGTTTTAACACAAACAATTTATGTAAACATACTTACATAAAAAAAAATATTTTTCACCGTATAAAATGATAATTTTAGTTTTAAAAACATTTTTACTATTAAAATCCCTTATTTTACAAAAATACAAAATTTTCACAAATAAATGCACAAAACCTTATTTTTGACTTCTAAAATTCCACAAAAATATTTTTCTCACTTAGAAAAACGTTTCAAACCATTTCAAAACGTTATTTATATCCAAAACTTATTTTTAACCCAATTTCCACCTTTTATTTCAATAAGCCACATTTAAAAATTACATACTTCTTTTAAAAATTATGAAAAGAAGCAAAAGGACAATAATTAATATGGTTATTACATTTCTACTAAAATAAAATCATATTCCATTTATTATCACTCCAAACGAAATAAAATAAAGCTTGGAACTTTATTATTTCAATTTAAATTCCAAAATTCATTGTTTATTCCAAATAAACAATTTAATTTCTCCAAATTTAATTTAATTCACAATATTAAATTGTCATTATCATTATAATTCAATATTGAAAGGTAATCTCCAGACCAGGGGTGTTACAGACTTTCCCCTTAACAAAATTGCGTCCCCGTAATTCCTAGGGAAAAGTATATATGCAACCATATATTTCATCACTTCAAAAGATAGGAAAACAAGCTTGAGATAAAAAAAAATTTCTCACCATCGCTATGATAATCTAGAAAACCGAGATAGGATTGCTCGATAAACTCTTTGGTTTCCTAAGGGCAGTCATTGGGATTAGTGGACCATTGAATTTTAACGAGCGGCACATCCATGTTTCGAAGGCATTTCACCTCCATAGCAAGTACGCGAATATGTGCTGAGTAATAGATAAGTCTAGTGAGATCTCAAGCTCTTGCAAATGAGGAGAATCAATAACAGAATTCGACTCTCAAAGACACTTCCGAAGCTGAGAGACATGAACACGTCATGAATGCCAGATAGATGAGCTGGAAGCGAAACTCTATAACCAATAGGGCCAATACGTTCAATAATAGGAAACGGTCCTATAAAGCGAGGAGCTAATTTCCTAGTCGTACTAAAGCACATAAGCCCTTTTAAAGGAGAAACACGAATAAATATAAGATCACCGGTAGAGAACGCAAGAGGCTTCCTACGGTTGTCCGCATGGGATTTCTGGCGGCTCTGTGCCTCTTTCATTCTCTGACGAATAAGATCAATCTTTTCAAAAGAATCACGAATAGAATCTAGTCCAAGAATAAGCTTCTCAGCAGATTCCAACCAACAAGAAGGTGATCGACATGGCCTTCCGTATAAGGCTTCGAAAGGAGCCATACCGATACTCGACTGAAAACTATTGTTGTAGGAGAATTCTACAAAGGGTAAATGATCCTCCCAACTACCTCCAAAATCAAGAATACAAATACGAAGGAGATCTTCCAAGATACTATTCACCCGTTCAGTCTGTCCATCAGTCTGCGGATGATATGCTGTGCGGAAATTAAGCTTTGTTCCCAAAGCTTGCTGAAGACTCTGCCAGAAATGACTCGTGAATAGTGGGTTACGATCACAAACAATCGAACTAGGAACACCGTGAAGTCTCACGATTTCCTTGACATATAACTTGGCCAAATGAGAAGTACTCCTATTAGACTTAATTGGAATAAAATGAGCAGACTTGGTGAGGCGATCAACAATAACCCAAACATTAGAATGGCCCGATCTCGAACGAGGTAGGCCATCAATAAAATCCATCGAAATCTGATCCCATTTCCACAATGGAATATCTAGAGGATGAAGGAGACCAAAAGGGCGCTGATGTTCAGCTTTGATACGTTGACAAGTCATGCAATTACTCACATAACTCGCCACACACGCTTCATGTCTTCCCAATAATAAAGGCGATACATGTCGTCATACATCTTACTACTGCTAGGATGAATGGTATACTTTGAACGGTGACAGTCATCGAGAATGTCATGCCTAATTGAAGAATCGAATGGCACAACAATGCGGTTCTTCTTGCGAAGACACCTATGAAAATCAATGCTGAAATCCTGCAATGCCTCGTCACGGGATTCAGACACACAAAGCTGAATAAGATGCAACAACTCTGGATCTTGTCATTGACCCAAGGCAATACGATCAAATAGAGAAGGTCGAGCTTCCAAACTGAATAATAATATCGGAGAATCAGAAGATGGAGCTCGATCACGAATATCACAAAAGGATAGAGTCTCGAGAACATTCCACTCGGCTAGCATCATAGAAACAACAGCCAAGGTTTTGCGACTAAGCGCATCAACCACACGATTACCCTTACCAGGGGTATACTAGATATCAAAGTCATAGGAGGTAAGGAACTCGAGCCAACGTTGTTGCCTCATGTTGAGCTCCTTCTGAATGAATAAATACTTCAAGGATTTATGATCAGTATAGAGAATGAGGTGCTCACCTAAGAGGTAATGGCGCCAAATCTTTAAAGCGAAGACAATGGCGGCTAACTCACGATCATGAGTGGCATAGCAAAATTCATTCGGACGCAGTTGCCTAGAAGCACAAGCAACTACCCGATCCTTCTGCATAAGAACAACATCGAGATCACTTCCACAAGCATCGATGTAAACAACAAGATCATGATTCCCCTCGGGAACCACAAGAATAGAAGCATTAGTGAGAAGCTTCTTCAATTGCTGAAAAGAAGCTTCACACTTGTCGGACCAAATATAACGAACGCCTTTCCAAGTAAGGCTATTAAAGGGAAGCACAACACGGGAAAAATCCTTAATGAACCGATGGTAATAACCCGCCAATCCAAGGTAACTAAGAATCTCATGAACATTCTAAGGCCTCTTCCAATTCTGTATAGCTTCGATCTTCGAAGGATCGACTGAAATGCCCTCGAAAGATACAACATGGCCTAAGAACTTAACCTTATTCTCCCAAAGTGGCACTTCGAGAATTTGGCTCTAAGATGATGTTGATGAAGAGTATCCAAGACAATCCCCAAATGGTGGGTATGCTCTGTCTTAGACTTAGAATAAATAAGGATGTCGTCAATAAATACAAGGATGAACTTATCGAGATATTCCCGGAATACTCGATTCATGAGATCGACAAAGAAAGAAAGAGCGTTTGTCAAACCGAATGGCATTACGAGCCACTCAAAAGAACCATAATGAGTGCGAAAAGATGTAAGAGGAACGCTATCCTACGTAACTCGTAACTGATGAAAACCAGTGGCAAGGTCGAGCTGAGAAAAGACCTTAGCACCACTCAACTGATCAAACATATCGTCGATCCTAGGTAATGGATACCTATTCTTGATGGTTAACTTGTTAAGCTTGCGATAGTCAATGCAAAGCCAAAGAGTACCATTGGACTTCCTCACAAAGATGACCGCGGCACCCCACGGTGAAGAACTAGACTGAATAAATTGCTTTGCTTCAAGCTCTAAAAGCCACTTCTTGAGTTCCTCATTTTCCTTTGTAGACATCCTCGTGGGTGGACGACTAACTGGCTGCGCATCTGGAATGAGATCAATGCGGAACTCAATAGCCCACTTAGGTGGCAAACCCGAAACAGGCTCAAATACGTCAGAGAAGTCACAAAAAATAGGAATGCGAGATATATCATCAACATCTCGTGAGTCTAGAGAATATAAAGGCACTTCGGAATTATCCACATTTCTAAGAACAAGAGATAGCTGAGATGGAGAATCGGTATGTTAAAGATATAACATCCGTTGAGCACAAACAATCCTGGGCATCATATCGCACTAGCCAGTCCATACCAAAAATCATGTCAAATCCCAAATAAGAAATAACGTGCAGATTTGCACGAAAAGAAAAGCCACATAAAGCAATCTCAACATCATCACAAAGCATGCTAAGGGTTGCAGATCCCCCGATAGGATTCGCAATCCTCAATGAAGTAACCATACAAGAAACATATAATGACAAATCATCGACGAGCTTCTTCGATACGAATGAATGCGAAGCACCCGAATCGAAAAGAACTCGAATACTGCGATCATGAAATAAAATAAAACCTTCCAAAATAAATGGAGATATACCTCTGGGCTGAGAAGAACCTCCAAAAGCCTTAGCAGCATAAAGCTTTCCAGACTTGGCACAAGCAGGAATAGTAGGGCAGGTGGAAACATGATGACCTTCCTTCTTGCAATAGCGATAGAAGAGAGGCTTAGGACAAGCTCGAACCATATGATCTGGAGAACCACAATTGAAACACTTCCGAATGGAAGGTGTTCTAATAGATTGAGTCCAAGAGTTAGAACCACCAGTCTTATTCTTCTTAGAAGGAAAAGACTTAGACTTCTCAAAAGGAAACTGCTTCTTGTTGGGGTTCTTGCGAACCTCAACATCATCACCACTATCGATCTCCTTATCGACGGCTTCAAGATGAAGCGCCGAGTCAACTAGCTCTTCGAAAGAAATCTTAAGCTGCAACATCAAAGATTTCTTCAAATACTTCTTAAGGTCGGAAACGAATTTGAGGTTCTTCTTGTATGGAGTGCTAATATACTCAAGGCCATACTTAGAAAGAGTCTCGAAAGAAGACATATAATCAGAAAAAGAAGATTTCCCTGGCTTTAGCTCGAGGAAGCGATGGGCAAGAGATGCTTTCTCAAACTCAGGAACGAACTTAAGCTCGAATCGTTCCCGAAACTAAGTCCATGTAAGAGTAGACTCGTCGAGCTCGGCAGTGAATAGCTCGTACTAATCAAGAGCATGCTCCTGTAACATGCTGGATGCTACAAGATCCCTGTGATAATCCGAAAGGTCCATGCAAGAAAATATCCGCTCGCAAGAACGAATCCAAGCCTGAGCCTCCAAAGCAGACTCGGAGCCTTTGAATGGCTTGCCTCCGAGATGTGAAAAGTCGTTGCACATGCGTGCGAATGGAGACTTACGCGAAGGAGAAGCTGGAGTAGGAGCTAGAGGCTAGGTCCTCCTAAATAATTTCATAAACTGATCGGCATACATATATACACCGTCCGGATGCGAGCCGCTGGATTGCCTAGCATCCGAGCGTCATCCTCTACCTCTTCTAGCCATTAGCTGAAAGTTAAGATAAGGTAAAGATTATTCACATGGTAGATATCATTAATTAAAATATGGAATACTATGGAATAAAAATGCATTCCTAGATGTATTCCCAAAATTCTATCTACCCCAAGGGCACGAAAATAATAAAGGCACGATGATTCAGGGATTCATAACACTTGTATTACACTTTAATGTACCATAATATGTGCTTCTATTCTGTGTTTATCATATTTTGTTCTAAACACAGCTCTGATACCAAGCTGTAACGCCCCACTCCGAGACTCATATTAGCAAAGAGTATTACAAGGTAATTACGCCTGCTAATACGGAGAATAGAGCTGGATAGGAGCGACCATCTATAGTCTTGTCTTAACTGTCTACTAAATACGTCGATAAATGTAGCATATATTTATTTTTTCAGGTGGATCGACATACCCAATAGATATTTAATACAAAACTATAATGGCTATAAGATCTAACAGAACAAAATATAACAACTCAAATGTAAAACACATCATAGAACAGTAAATCATGACATACAAATACACATATATAGATACAACACAGAGTATACAAAATGATACAAGTTAAGTGGTGTAGCAACCACAATATACAGGCGAGTCAAAAGAATATACATGTCAGAGTTACAACCAAAAAGGACTACACAAAAGGCTATAACAAAAGGAGCTAGCAGAATAGTCCATGCGGAAGCAGAATAGGCTAAGTCCAAATGTACCTAACCTGAAACACCTCGGTCTGACCCGAGTATAAAATACTCGGGTCAGTTAAGCTAAACAAATCAGTTAGATAAGCTAAATGATGATGAACATGCAAGGTCATAAAGTATCACAAATATCTCTAAAAGAAATAATTCGATCATCTAACAAAAGATGAATCGTAACAAGCCTCATATCATCGGCAACTCAAATAAACAAAGAATATGAATATCCCAAATCAAGCCAAAAAGGCAAATAACAAATACCAGAAAAGGTAACACAAGTTTCCATAAGGTAATCGCTATATATTGAGTGGTTCAAAAGACCTACTCCGAAAGGCGATACTCTAGGTAAATATAAATATCAATGAAACAAAAGATGCACGTGCTCAGTACTGTATAAACAAGGATACATAAGCCCGAAGGCGACAAACCCAAGTATGTCTCGAGCGGTGATGAAGGACCAACTCCATAAGCGATACTATAGGGCAACAAACTCGAAGGCAACAAATCCTAAGGCACAAACCCGAAGGCACAAACCTGAAGGCTCAAACCTGAAGGCACAAACCCAAAGGCACAAATCCGAAGGCAACAAACCGTAGTGGCGAAGGTCCGGAGGCCCAGTACTGGACACCACTAACTGGCAATATGTGTCACAAACTCTCGGAAAGGAACCCGAAAAGTGTTAACGTGTGTCCCATACCACACGTTCGCACTAAACGGTTTACTAACCGTTAGTCAGTTCCACACTTAAAGCAGTACAAAGTTTACCTCATCTCATCGGTAAACCAGACCCGAAGGTCAAAACGATCAAACGAATAGATTAGGAATTAACTGAAAAGATAAACGCACATGTTCATAGCACGCATTTTATCCAATCATTTAATTCTCCTCCCTCTTCACTCGAAGTGCAAAATTGTGTGTTTTATATAGAAATTAAGTTGAAGAAAACGAGTTTTAGGAACGCTTCAAAATCGCTTTAGAAATTGCCTTTGAAATTCTCCTATTATGGAGTAATTAATTTAATATTTAAAAATAATATTAAATAATAATTTCAAAGGTCAATTTGCTTGAGAAACACTTTGTAATGCTTTATAAAACCCGTGTACGAAATCTAGAGAAAAATCTCAAAGAAATCGGAAAATATCAGAAAAAACCTGAAATTATTCAAGTATTAAAAAAACCGGTGAAAACACGGTGCGAACCCAAGTTCGACAGCAGGTTTGGACATGCAAACAGAGTCCAAATGACATGAAATTTTATAGGAATATTTTTTAACATTCCTACACCAATCTGAAAAATGATTCACCCAATTACGACTTGAAACGAAGAAACCGTGTCGTTCCAAAGTTGGACTAAAACCACTATAGACTGCTGTGTAAATACAGCGCAAAGGCTCAACTTCGATGATGAGTTCAAAGGGGAAAATGAACCCAGATCTTGGTGAAATTAGGTAGGAGCATAGACTAATGCTTCTACTTCGATTAGCAAAAAGAATTGTTCAAATCCGATTCGAAACGAAGAATCTGCATCGTTTCAAAGTTGGACCAAAACAAGGTTTAAACACTGAATTACAGCAAGCTGTGAGTACAAGTTCGACAGTAGTTTAGAAATAGAAAACCAACCTAGATTGTCATGAAATTTTATACGAATGTAACTCAACCCTCTTACTTCAATCTGAATAAAGAATGACTCAAATCCGATATGAAACGAATGAGTTATGATGCCTCAAACATGGACTCAGACCATGTTTGCAACAGTTCAAAAAACAAAAATGTACAGGCCTGAAACCGTCCTGGGTTCAACTTCCAGGCATAAAACAGAGGAATAACTGATATCAGGTTGAGAAAAAATTTGGTATACATATACTAGAAAACTTCATCTTCCAAAAAAAAGATTCATTGAATTCCAGTAAGAAATGAATGAGTTATGGGGTCTCAAACATGGACTCAGGCCATTTTTGCAACAACTCAAAACAACTACAGACAAAAATCTGTGCCTGAGTAAATTTTGCAGCAACGCTTTGAATATTCAAACGACAATATATTTCAACCAAAATTCGCCGAAATGAATTTCAACATTCAAGCTACCAAATGCAAGAAATCCGGCAGCATTTTGTTGCCGGAATCAAAAGTTATAAGCTCTCAAAGATGCCACAGAGAACAGATTTCAAATTGAAAACAACAAAAATTTACCGACAAAAACTAAATTTTTGCTTGCTTTTACAATTTTCTGAGCTTGGCTCAGCTAGATTATGTGAGTATTTCAACTCACCTTGTTGTAGCAATGGAAAGACTCGAATTTTAAGCTGAAAGTAGTGAGCTTTGAGTTAGTTTTGCTCTCCAAAACCTGTAAAAGAAAAAAAAGATGCATGCAAAGAAGAAAACACAATTAACAAACAATCTCAACTAAAAATCTAGATTAGATGAAATAATAGTGTTTTGGAATGGATTACCCTTAATTTTCACTTTAGATTTGATAGAATAGCATATTGAATTGAAGTAATTTCGAGATTAAAGCTTTAGGTTGGAAAAATGGTAGGGTTTGTATTTATTGTTTCTATTCTTCTTTCTGAAGAAGAAGAGAAAAAAGTACATACAGCTAATTGTTTCTCTTCTTTCTCATTTTCTGGTTTTAGTTGGCTAATGGGCTTTTGGACCCAAATTAAAGAAAAACAAATTAGGCTATGCTAATTTATTTAACACTAAACCAAGATATACACAATTACACACTATGTATAAAACTAACAATACATTTTTCTTTATGTTTTAACACAAACAATTTATGTAAACATACTTACAAAAAAAATTTCACTGTATAAAAAGATAATTTTAGTTTTTAAAACATTTTTACTATTAAAATCCCTTATTTTACAAAATACAAAATTTTCACAAATAAATGCACAAAAGCTTATTTTTGACTTTTAAATTCCACAAAAATATTTTTCTCACTTAGAAAAACGTTTCAAACCATTTCAAAACATTATTCATATCCAAAACTTATTTTTAACCCAATTTCTACCTTTTATTTCAATAAACCACATTTAAAAATTGCATACTTCTTTTAAAAATTATTAAAAGAAGCAAAAGGACAATAATTAATATGATTATTACATTTCTACTAAAATAAAATCATATTCCATTTATTATCACTCCAAACGAAATAAAATAAAGCTTGGAACTTTATTATTTCAATTTAAATTCCAAAACTCATTGCTTATTCCTAATAAACAATTTAATTTCTCTAAATTTAATTTAATTCACAATATTAAATTATAATTATCATTATAATTCAATATTGAAAGGTAATCTCCAAACCAGGGTTGTTACAACTTGTGTCGTGTTACCTACCCTAGCGAGCCTTGTACGAGTTTGATTTGTGTCGTACCTATGGAGTATCTTCTCGTAGCCTCTCGATCAGGAGGTACGTAGGTACTGTATAGACTACTGGCACTATTGATGTGTTAAGGTGGAAAATGTAAAGCCTCAACGCTATTTTAAAGTAAGTTTATTTTACTTTTAGACACTATTATAATAGTGTATATTACTACATAGTAGATAGCTTAACGGATCCTTAGGAGATGTGAACCTCGAGTATCTCTTAAGTTACTGCACTCACGTTAGACACTGGATAGGAGATGTCAAATCTCGTAAACATCTCTGACGTCATTCCACTCATATTATTTACCGTTGATTTAACTCACATAAGACCTTTTAGTTCTGACTCGAGTGTTTTGTCCTTTCAATTTGCTCGGGTCAGTCTTAGCATTTCAGAGTTTGAAGACCTTACTTCTGGAGGACGAAGACGAAGATTGTATTACTTTTATTTGCTATATTGTTCCACTACATCGCATTGTTCTGTTGCATTGTTATTTATTATTCTTTCATACGTGTAACTCTGATTCTGTGTTGTATAAATATAATCAAATGTTTTATAAAACAGCTTCATGAACTGTTTATTTGATTAATATATTTTGTCGTTTCGCTGCAAGACTCTATTTTGTTTTTTTCTTTCTCTGCGTTTTCTTATTCACCCTAAGAACAATCCACCCTTCTGTATGGATTTTGTCTGACGTGTGTGGTTTATCGTCGATTTAAAGCGTATAAAAAGGTGGGTCGTTACAGTTGGTATCAGAACCAGGTTTAGCGAAAACATTAGCTTTGTGGGGTCTGACTCTTCACTAATAGGGTAGTAATACCCTATGATGAGTCGCTGAGTGTGTGTGTGTGTATATATATATATATATATATATATATATGAGAGTGTATTTTTTAGTGTAATAAAAATATTTTAATATTGTGTTAATTTGTTCCGTTTTGTATTTATAAATTCTGGCTGGTGCATAGGACGCTATGACATCAATAGGGATTTCTAAACACTTAATAGGACAGACCGACACAAAATTTGTTTTGAAATATAGGTAATGAAATAATTTTGCCTATTATATTTTCTATATATAAATTAAAATGTTTATAAATGATATATTTGGTTGTAATATAACTGTTGTTAGGTAGTGGAATTTATGAATATAGGTTGGAAATAAGATTTGAAAAGTAAAATAAATGAAAATAAACTGGAAATTTAGAACTTAAGTTTTAGGGTTTTGAAAATTTCTTCCGAATGATTTTGGAATATAGTAATAATATTATTATAAGCATTTTCTGTTATAAATATTTCAATATGGTTTGAAAGAATTGTTTTAAAGAAACCTTGGAAAGAAATAAGTTCTGTACTCCACCCTGTATCGCTGGAAAATAATTTCGGTGATGAGTGCACGCATCATCGACATTCATTTTCGAGTTTCGAAGTGGGAAGGCCACTGTAGTAATTGGACTGCAGATTTATTTTGATAAACAAATACAAATTTCAAATTTTTTTAAATATAATTGGATATATAAATTGTAAGTATATACATTTATCTATTATTTTTTAAATGATTTGAAATGGAACCCGACATTTAGATCTTAAATTTCTATAAATTGGAGATTTTCAATTGTTGTAAAGAAATGAAATTTTAACTATTTAATGATGAAATCCTAAATGAAAATAAGAAATTAAATGCTAAATTATAACTGAAGTACATAAGAAATTTGAAATTTGTAACCCGTAAACAAAAAGATACGAAAGTGAAAGATGTAATTATTGGACATTTATTTACTAAAATGAGATAAGATAAGCTTGTGTAAGTTTCATTTGCATACTTTAAAATATATATAACTTACCAACTATAAAAATTCAAAAGAAAATGTAATGGGAAATTTTACAAGTAAAACTTGAAGTAATGAAAGTATTCAATTAATTTGCTTTTATAAATAAGAATTTAATGTTATAATTGTCATAAACTTAAGTATGACTGAAAGACCAATAATGAAATATAATAGAAAAGTTATAAAGAAATGATAATAAACTTAAGTAAGTGTTGAAGTTATTTAAAATAAAAATGAGTAGAAATATTGTAAATAAACGAAATTAAGTAGTGAATAAATGAATGTAATACAATAAAAAGAAAATTTACATGATATGAGTAAATGAAAATAAATGAAAAATTGTAAGAAGTCAAATGTAAATTAAAAAGATAAAACATCATATGAATGAAAAGGAAATGAAATAATAAATGTTGTGAAAGAAAATTTATAAGAACAAACCTAAATAATGTTAGAATTTGTTGTTTGTTTTAGTTTATGGTTGTTTGGGCAAGGATACTTTAAAATTATTTGGATGCATGAATAATCTATTCGGTTTCATCTAAGACTGTTGAGTAAATGGTGCACTTAGTAATTTATTTTTCATTCTGTACAATTTAAAGTTTTTAACCCGAACAACTATTTGTTTTGTTTGATATGAATGGATAATGGATTTGTGTTGATTTTATATGATGATTGTGTATTGGTTGCAAGTGATTGTTGTTTATATTGATTTGTTTTTAGTGGTTGAAACAACTTTAATTATTTCATTTTATATAATTATTAACTCTTTCTAGATTATATAAGTGAAGTACAGGTTATGGAATCAATCGCAACTGATTTTGGTTTCATAAATAAGCGTTATTTGCCCGACAAATAGGTACGTTTTCGGATTATGGTTTATAGCGTTATTTTTTTTCCCGTGTTGGGATATATATTATTTTAGAAAATATTTTTTTGTATATTGTTATTTTTAATATTATAATTTCTCCCAAGACTCTCCGTACAAAGGAGACCTTGCCGAAATTTTTCATAAACTTTCGACTTAGAAAATTTTATGAAAATGTTTTCAAAACTTTTGTTAAATTGAAAATAAAATATTTAATTTTCTATAAATTTATATATTTTGTTTATATTATTTTATTTTGTAAATTTATTGTTTATAAATTTAATATTTGAATAAGATATATTAATTACCTAATCCCTTCTTTTCCCTTCTTTTTTCTTTTCGGGGAAGAAAAGTTTTGAGTAGGGGAGAGTGCAACGACCATTAAATTTTGATAATTAAATTTGTTAATTTAATAAGATTTTTGTTAATTTAATATTGAAGGAAATAAAAATTTGGAATTTAACAATGCAATGAATGCTAAAATGAAATGTAACACTGGTAATTAAAACTAATTATTGACCATTGAAGGGAAATCCCAATAATGAAATAGTCTATATTGTTGCACTTGGTTATAAAATTGAATATAAGTAAATAAGAGTAAGTGTTGTATAAATAAATGAATTAATATAATTAATGGTAATTGGATGAATTCAGTATTATGTAAGTAATTATAATAGTTAGTTGAATATATAGTAAACTTAAGTGTAAATTTAAGGTTATGATAACAATTATTATAAATTACCTATTTAATTTGTCAATGAAATTAATTGGAAATCAATTATATTTAAATGTAAGCAAATGTCCATTAATGTGAGTTAGGACAGTAATTGTAAAGTGCAAATGTAATAAAATGAATGGAAAAGTATATTTTATTCATAATATAAAATAAAGGAATGAAACCAAGTTGAATAAATTAATTGTGGGTTTTTAGTTATAATAAATGTAGATATTTGAAAAATTCAATATAATTGAAAAGAACAGTTAATTCAAAGGAAGGATGGAAATTTAAATATATTGATGTAATGAAAAATAAACGAATTTTAGCTAGGTTTATAGAGTAATATGGACTTAATATAAAGATCGGAATTGAATCAAATCAAACTTATTGGAATAAATTATAATTAATTGGAATTCAATCCGTAATAAATGGATTTATTGTAGGTAAATGAAATTAAATACTATGTAAATTGAAATTTGGATGAATTGGAAAATTATAATGTATTAGTATATAAACCGATGTTAATATTACCCATAAAATGATAAGTTAATAATTGATTCAATAACAAGATTTAAAAATCAAATATATGGATTTATTGGGAATTTAAACGTGTAATTTCTGAACTAATTGAAATTGAAATTGAAATCAAACGCTGTAAATTGTGAAATGTTCAATCATAAGTTAATAAGCGAATTTGTTTTAAAGAATTTTAAATTACTAAGTAACCCAAAGTGATAGAATTGGGAAATAATAATAATTGAATTGAAAAGTGATTTAATTTGATTTAATATTAATTTATTTAATTAACTAGAAAATAGCTATTTTGATTACTCTCTCGGATTTCGACGAAACTAGTTTCATCGGATCCGTAACAGTGAATTGTTATAGGATTTTAAGTTTTGTAACGATAGGACTTGTCGTTTGATCGTACGGGCTCGAAACACCAAGAAATCAATTTAATTAAAATCAACTGAAATCAATTTGGAATAAGATGATTTTACCGTAACTTCTTCATACGATGGAATTAGGACCTGAGACCTGTTCCATTGAGTTTAAAATATTTTAAAACATCTAATTTGACATATTAGTTCATGCATTTTTGTTCCGGAGCAGAAATGGTTTTCGATTCAATTATCGTTCAATCAAATCGTGTCCATTCATCTTTATTTCTGACCTACCTATATATACCTCATTATAAACCCTAACCACTCTTTATTCTTATTTGTCTATACGTACATCTCCTTATCATCTTCTCATTTCCAATGGCAGACAAACAAATTCTAGATCTAATTGCAAATCAAATTCAAATCCAAAAATTTAAACTCCTCAAAAAAATTAGAAAAAAAATATAAGGTCGAAGATCTCAACGATTTGAATCTACGTCTGCTATCTGTTTATGCAAACGATACCCAAGTCAACCGCAAATCAAGGTCAAAGCTAGATTGGGCGTTTTTGATTGGGGCGACAATCGAGGAAGCAGTTTCTGGGTTTGCAAGGGTTCGTCAAGGGGAAGCTAATGCTGGTGGCCGTGTGGGCTAATTCGATCAGAGGCACTCGAATTTTGTCGATTAGGGTTCGAAAACCCTAACCTTTGAGGAAGCGGCGGCGACGATGGAGAGGACCGGAGACGACGGCCTCTTGGCCGTAGGTGCGGCTAAGGGAGGCCAAGGCGACGGAAGTGGTGGCTTAGGCTAGCGTGGCCGGAGGTGAGAGGTATTGGCGGCCAAAGTTGGTGATTTTGGCGTGTGTATGGGTTCGATCGGGCTAGGGTGTGCTTGTTTCCAGACGAGAGAGACTACGTGATGACGTGTAAGGCTCTGATTTGTTTTCTTTAATTCTAATATAAACTGAATTTTGAATGTTCTAATGTGCGTAATTTTTACATACGAGGTCCGTTTCACGTGCGGTTTCCTCTGCTAGGTTCAAATTGAAATTTCGGACATTATGAAGCAAGTTTGGACGAATTCTGAGGCTTTTCAAATTTTGGGTTTAAATTTGATTTAAATTCAAAAGTTGAGGGTTTTAACCCACTCACAACTTCTAAAATTTCTTATGTTTGTTAAATTAGATTATGATGTGATTATGAATTTATTTATGACTGTTTGGTATATTTAATCATCATCTCAGTTAAATTGAATTTATTTGAGTTAAATTGTTATTTAACTTATTATTGTATATAAACTGCCAGTTAAATTCCTGTTATTTATTATCAGTTTCTATATTGATATTTATGGATTGTTTTGGATGACGATTGTGATGGATGGTTATTGTTGATATTGGTTGAAAGGATGTTTAGTTTATATCGTTACAATCTGCAAGTTCTTTATGGAATATTATTAATTCGGGATTGAGGTTTGAAATGATATACAACCGTAAAGTATTAAATTGTGGATTGAAATGATAAATATCCGTATCACTTGACCATAGGATAGAAAATTATATACAGACACCGTGGTCTGTATATAAAAATACTTTGAAATGATTTCTATGGTTTTGTAAAGAAATATATGTTTTTTTATAAATATTGATTTTAGATGTTATATAAATGTTATTTTATTCATGATTTTTAGCTATGTATAAATTTGTTTTAAAATAGAATAAGCTTGATAATAAGTTTGATTTTTATTAAGATAATATGGTTAAGTATTTAAATTTTATTTTAATATAGAGTTATTATTATGATTTGAATAAATTAAGGTTGGAAGATAAATTTTAAATTTATTTGAAATTGAATTTATTTTAAGAATTAAACTCAAATAAGTTGTATGTGAAATTTATTGAAATATAAATTTTAAAGGGTATGATTTTTATAACTTGATTTTGGTTTAAGGTGGATTAAATGAATATTTCAAGTATAAATAAACTGAAGGAAATATTTAGTTATTTGTAATTTGGGTTTTATTTAAATGACAATGGATTTATTAATATTTCAAATTAAATAATAGAAAATTGAATTTGATATATATATTTATATTTGAAATTACCAAACTTAGTTTTGAAATTGTTGAATACTTAAAATCTGAAATATATTGAATTTGAAATGGCTTATTCTATGGATCAAATCTATTTTGAAATCGATATAATTGGGAATAGTTTATTTGGAAACTAAATTGAATGGAAATTTATGATTTGGGATTTGGTTAAATATAAAATGTAGAAATTCGAGTTGTTTTGGAATTGATTTGCAAATTGAAGAAGCTATTTTATTATATAAATATTTTAATATTTAAACCATTTAAGTGGTGGAAGTTATGTTTCAAAGTTATGAGTTTCAAAGTATTATGATTAAAAAGTGTTATAATTTCAAATGTTTTTCTTTCGAAGTGTATAACTTTGAAAGTTCTATGATTTTGGAAAAGGATATATGTGAAAGGAAAATAATATCGTATTGATTGGGTTTTGAAAGGGCAATGATATTTGGTTTTAAAGTGTAAACTATTTTGAAAATGACTGCGGTGTTATAATATCGTTTGGTTGTTAAAGAGACTGGGATCGGAAGTTGTCCTACTCTCTGCCTACTCCAAAAACCACATTAACAACCGTGTACACGATGGAGATTCCAGAATGAAGGAGGATGGTGGCGGCGTTCCTTTGATGTATATGCGTGGACCCGACTCTTGTGAGTTGGCATAAGGTGGCTAAAACAGGAGCGATTGACGGGCCAGTGAGGTAGCTCCTTTTATCGGACACACTCCTTCGATACCATTCTATTACTTTATGATTGATTGGAGCCCTTTGATTTTGGGAGTGTGGCTCGAGGTGGGCGGTAGCTGCGTGCTATGCGTTACCAACAGCCCGGTTGCGTAATTGGTATATCTACCCTGGCATTGCCTAGTTGTGCCGCGTCACCTACCCTAGCAAGCTTTGTACGAGTTTGATTTGTGTTGTACCTATGACGTATCTTCTCGCAGCCTCCCGATCAGGAGGTACGCAGGTACTGTATAGACTATTGGCACTATTTATGTGTCAAGGTGGAAAATGTGAAGCCTTAACGCTATTTAAAGTAAGTTTATTTTACTTTTAGACACTATTATAATAGCGTATATTACTACATAAGTAGATAGTTTAACGGATCCTTGGGAGATGTGAGCCCCGAGCATCTCTTAAGTTACTCACATTAGACACTGGATAGGAGATGTCAAATCCCGTAAACATCTCTGATGCCGTTCCACTCATATTATTTACTATTGATTTAACTTATATAAGATCTTTTAGTTTTGACTCGAATGTTTTGTCCTTTCAATTTGCTCGGGTCAGCCTTAGCATTTCAGGGTTTGAAGACCTTACTTGTGGAGGACGAAGACGAAGATGGTATTACTAATATTTACTATTTTGTTCCACTGCATTGCATTGTTCCATTGCATTGTTATTTATTATTCTTTGGTATGTGTAACTCTGATTCTGTGTTGTATAAGTATAATCAAAGGTTTTGTAAAATAGCTTCATGAACTGTTTATTTGATTATTATATTTTGTCGTTCCACTGCAAGATTCTATTTTGTATTTTCTTCCTCTGCTTTTTCTTATTCACCCCAATAACAATCCGCCCTTCTGTATAATTTGAGTCTGACATGTGTGGTTTATCGCAATTTAAGCGTACAAAAAGGCGGGTCGTTACAAACACTCTCCAAACCCTTCGAAACCATTGAGAAACAAAACTTTCAAAAGCAAATAAACTTTAGACGCCTTCTTTTGGAAAACACTTTAAAATATTGCCTTAGAAAAACCTTGTGTAAACCTTCCATTCAAACCTTTCGAAACCATTGAATTCAAACCTTTCGAAATCATTGAATTCAAACCTTTCGAAATCATTGAATTCAAACCTTTCGAAATCATTCACTCAAACCTTTCGAAATCATTCAACTAAAACCTTTCGAAATCATTCACTTAAAACTTTCGAAACCATTCAATTAAAACCGTTCGACTGCATTAGAAGCAACCTTTCAACTAAGTTGATAGCTCTGCTTCTAAAGCTTTAAAACATGGTATTTAAAACAATAGGCCCCTGCCTTTAAAACAAACTCCTTCAAAAGCTTTGGGTTATACTTTAAATATAAAACAAAAATAATCACCTAAGTCAAAAACTTTTTTTCGAAAGTAATGAGAGAAGCGGCTGGTTTTAAAACTCGTAGACCTTTAGTCTTTGTCGAAAGGTTCAAAACAAAATATTTATAAAGTGACAGTAACCCTTTGATTGTGTCGAAAGGTTTTAAAACAAAAGAGTGTTAAAACAGCTGTAACCTTTCGACTGTGTCGAAAGTTTTAAAACCTTTATTTTAAAAATTTGAACTGGTCGAAAGCAACCAAGTTGAAAGCTCTTATTCAAAAAAAAGCAAGTGAAAGTTTTTCGTTTATAAAACAAACATACCCCATCCTCTTTAGCGATCAACCTTTCGGCTAAGAACCCTTCGCTCTTTTTCAATTCATTATGTACCAAGTAACTAGATACCATATGCATTGGTTTGACCTTGTCGAAAGCTTTGAACCTCTCGACGTTGTCAGAAGGTCTGTGTCGGAAGGTTTAATGCCGGAATTGGCTGAAACATGCTGGAAGTATGATTTCTTTGTTTTTAACTTAAAAAGGATAATTTTCAACTAATCTGCCTTTATTTGTCAAATTCCCATAGGTTAACAAATAATTTTTAGAAAAGTGCTGCCACTATTTTTCAGATTAAATAATCATTTTATTTTATAAAAATATCCCTTTCTCTTTAATTAAATATATAAAACATTTAAGTCCCATACCTTAGGATTCATCAACTAACTTAGAAAAAATTTAGAAAAATCCCAGAAAATCTATTTTAATATGTTTTTCAACATATAAAAAATCCAATCCCAAATAATAATTATTTTAGCTGTAAATAATTTATAATCCAACAAATAATTTCCTTCAATAGAAAATTAATATAAAATTCAAAATAATTCAGAAAATTATGAAAATTGAAATCCACCTCTAAAATATCATTTCTGAACTATAGCCAAATTTTCAAAGCATTTGGAAGTCATCTAATAGGTTTTTCATATCAAACATATCGTAAAACAAGTATGAACATACATAATTGACCAACAAACATATATATAACTTTAATCATCAAAACATGGCATATATTTGAAAAATCTTTTGGATCTAGTCTTAAAACCAAAAACTTAAAGAAAGTGGGATGTAGTTATACTCACCTTAGCTTTGAGATTATATGATGTGAGATTTGACGTTGATTATGTTGATTATCTTCCTTCACTTAAATCCTAGCTTTAATCTTTCCTTAAGAACAATAATGGTGGCCGGTCTTGGTATATTTTTAGTTAAAGTCAAAATGAAATGAACGTGAGTTTCATTTCTAAGGGTTTAGGGTATAAGCCCTTCCTATTTCCTATATTTCCCTTCTCATATCCTAACACATTAGCTTCTATTATTTCATTTTAGTTTATACACTAACATGGCACAGCTACCCTTTGCTAATCAATTCTCAACTTATTGATCTCTACATTATTTTATTTTGTTAATTAAACATTCTGAGTAATGTTACAAAAATATAGGGTGTTACAGGCTCCCTACCTTAAAGAATTTCATCCTCGAAATTACGGTAAGGTACACAACAAAACAATCAAAATCAAAACATATCATTAAACAAATTAGGGTAAGAGTCTCTAATTCTGCTCTTGGTCTCCCAAGTACAGTCTTTAGCATCGTCACTCCACTGAACCTTTACTAACTTGACTGTCATGTTCCTCAACTTCTTCTCATCTTTAGCCACAATCTGAATCGGCTTTCTTACTATAGTCATATCCGGCTCTACTACTAAATCTTCTAACACCGTAGGTGCTATAGTAGTCATGGGTCTTTAACATATTACCTATGATGATAAACATGGAAAACATCATGGACTCCTACTAAAATACATGGTAACTCTGCTCTATAAGCGAGTTTCCCGATCCTCTCAAAATATGGAATAGTCCAAAGAATCTAGGTGCTAACTTTCCTGACATTCCAAATCTAATCACATCCTTCATCGGTCAAACCTTAATAAACACATAATCTCTGATAGAAAATTCCAAGTCCTTCCTTCTTCTATCAGCATAACTTTTCTATCCAGACCGAGCTTATTGCATCCTAGTTTGAATCAATTCAATCTTCTCTGCAGCTTCCTTCACCAAATCCGAACCAAGAACCAATCTATCCCTGGTCTCTATCCAGCATACGAGAGATTTGCATGGCCTTCCATGCAAAGCTTCAAAAAGTGCCATCCCAATACTTGTGTGTTAACTATTGTTATACAAGGGCTCGATTAAAGGAAGATGGTCCTACCATGATCCACCGAAATCCAATGCACAAGCTCTCAACAAATCCTCCAAGACTTTGTTAACTCTTTTCGTCTGCCTATCAGTCTATGGATGATAAGCGGTACCCATGTTGAGCTTGGTTCCTAATGCTTCCTATAGACTCTTCTAGAATTCACTAGTAAATAAAGAATCTCTATCACTGACAATACTAGTAGGAATCCCATGCAGTCTAACTACATTCTTCATAAATAACTTCGCCAAAATAGGTGTCGTTCTAGTTAAATTTACCAGAATGAAATAGGCACTCTTTGTTAGTCTATCTACTATGACCCATATGCTTTTGTTCCCTCTACTAGAACTTGGAAACCCATCTATGAAATCCATAGAGATAGATTCCCACTTCCATAACAAAACTTCCTACGGTTAAAGCAATCCATTTGGCTTCTGGTGTTCAGCATTTTCTTGTCGGTAATTCAAGCATTGCTTAACACATACACCAATGTCCCGTTTCGTAGCTTCTCAGGAGAAACTTCTCTTCATATCCTGATAGATCTTCATCCCTCCTGGATGGATTGTGAACTTCGAATGGTAGCATTCATCCAAACTTCCTTCCTCATGTCTCTAACATTCGAAGTGCACAACCTTCCTTTCTTTCTCAACCACCCATTTTGATCAAGACCAAATCCTTTGAGTCATCGGCCTCTATTCCTTCGCTTAACCTTCTGATCCGCTCAGCCAAAATTGGATCCTCCTCCTGTTTAGAAGCTACCTTCTCAATCATTATCGGTTGAACTTCTAAGCAAGACAAGACCGCACTTCCTACACTAGAACCTGCCTCGGATCTAAACTGCACTCTATACGCCGATAATGCTTCTAAATCTTTCCACTCGGTAATCATAGCAAATAATTCATTCTGATGTTTCCTGCTATGTGCATCCACTAACTTATTTCCTTTCCTGGGTGTGTATTCAATTCCAAAATCATAAGCAGCAATAAACTCCAAACATCTCTGTTGTGTCATGTTCAGCTCCTTCTAAGAAACAAGTAATTCAATGACTTATGATCAGTATAAATCCCAAATCGCTCTCCCAAAAGATAATGCCTCCATACCTTTAAAGCATATATAACGACAGCTAACTCTAAATCGCGCATAGGATACCTCACTTCATGTGGTCTGGGCTATCTAGAAGCACAAGCGATCACTTTACCTCTTTGCATCAACACAGCTCCTAATCCAGTTCCACAAGCATCTGTATAACAACCAAATATGGATTCCCCTACGGAACCACTAACACCATTACATGGATCAATAAGTGCTTCAAGCTCTGGAATGCTTCCTCACACTTATCAGTCCATACAAACTTCATATCCTTTCATGTGAGCTTAGTCATCGGTGCAACTATCCGTGAAAAATCCTTTATAAACGTTCGATAATATCCCGCCAATCCAAGAAAACTCTTTATCTTGGTCACCATCTTGGGTCTCTTCCAATTATTCACCGCCTCAATCTTAGTCAGATCTATAGATAACCCATTCTCTGAGACTACATGACTAAGAAACTTCACTTCCTTCTTCCGAAATTGACACTTCGAAAACTTAGCCTTCAATTGATGTTCCCTCAATGTCTCAAGCACAACTCTAAGATGAACTTCATGCTCCTTCCCATCATTAGAGTATATCAAAATATCATCTATGAAGACTAACACAAACCTGTCTAAGTTCTCTCGGAAAATTCGATTCATCAAATCTATGAAGAATGTCGGCATATTAGTTAGTCTGAATGGCATAACTAACCATTTATACAATCCATATCTTGTTCTAAACACCATCAAAGAAATACAATCCTCTGCTACTCTAAGTTGATGAAATCCGTCGCCAAATCCGGTTGAGATAATACCTTGGCTCCACTTAAACTGATCGAACAAAGCATCAATTCTCGACAATAGATATCATTTCGTTATCGTCTTCTCATTCAACTTACGATAATCAATACATAGCCTTAATGATACGTCCATCTTCTTAGCAAACACTTCAGTTGCTCCATAAGGCAAACTACTCGGTTGAACAAAACTCCTGCCTTCCAAATCCAACAATTGCACCTTCAGCTCCTTCATCTCCGTAGGTGGCATCCTGCTTAGTGGCCTACACACTGGCTCTATTCTAGGCACTATATCAATCTAAAACTCTATAGCTCGTTTCGGTGCCATTCCAACTGCCAGCTCAGACACATCAGCATATTCTCTAACCACAAGGACTCGATGCAACTCATCCTCCATTTCCATAATATCTATTAAGCATTTACCTCACAACTAGGGTTCTCTATGGTATAAAATATTCGATTACTATAATCCCGGTGACTAAGTGATATATTCCTATCATGGACAAATATCCTAGCATCATATTTACTTAACCAATCCATCCAAGGATAATCCCAAACCCCACAAAGTCAAACACATGCAAACAGTAATCAAAAGTATCGCCTGGCAAATCAAATTCTAAATGGTCACACTTCATCCTAATGGTTGCATACCCTCCTAATAGATTTGCACCCCTTAAGGAAGTAACTAAGTATGAGGGCTCTAGGTTAAGCTTATCTACCAAACATTGAGAAATAAAAGAATGAGATGCTCCAGTGTCAAACAGAAAGCTAACATACATACAGTGAATCTACAACGAGCCTTCCCTTTTTCCAGCACAACTGGCCATGGAATTGCGGTCTCCAGTGAATACATCTGCCCTTTCCATCTCTAGCAGGCTCAGAGCATTTGTTCTTATAATGGCCAATCTGATCACAATTAAAACATCTGATATTCTTCTTTCCAATAGCTTCTTTCCCTTTTCCTTTTCCATTCTTGGTATGACACTCATTAACATAGTGTCCCTTCTTATCACATTTATAACGAACCACGTTAGCCTTTCCCTTCTTTTGTGCTCCTCCCTTTTGAACATTCTTCTTCTAGAAAAAATTTCTTTTCTGGCCCTGTCCTACTTGGGCCTCCTTCATCTTCTTCCTCAAACGCACTAACGCCTCTTCTTGCCTTAGCGCCATTTCCACCACTACATCTCTGGGATCTCTCAAGTGCGGCAAAGTAGCACTTATCAACTCCGGCCACAAGCACCTTATAAAATTTCCATTTCTTCTGATCACTGTATCTACCAATGCATACCCATACCAAGCCAACTCCTCGAACTCCCTTTCATACTCCAAGACGGACATCTCTCCTTGCTCCAGCTCAGCAAACTTCCTAACCTTTGTCGATTGTGCCATCACCAACATAAAACTTTCTTGAAACCTTCTCTTAAACTCTGCCCAATTCATGGTTCCCTCACTAACACTAGCTATAATAGTATTCCACCAAAATAGAGCAGCTCCTTGAAGGTGTATCGAAGCTAATCTTCTCTTTTGCTCGTCATTCAATCCTAAGTCAACCAAAATTCTATCGTAATGCAAAAGCCAATTTTCCACCTTGATTATATCTTCAGTACCAATGAACAGCTTCCCTCCAAGCTTGGCATGATCTCTTCTCAAGTTAGCATACTACTTGGCCATTCGAGCTTCTTGAACTCCACCTCCAACAACATTACCTCCGACAACTCTAGTTGCAATTCCAGCTTGCATCATGTTTACAAAGAATTGATACATTGCTCCCATGTCCATCTAAGGAACCCCAGCACCAACATTTTCAACTTGAGCTTGACCGGGACCTCTCCTAGCATTTGATCGGGCATTTCCATTAGTAGTGGTACTATCTCCTTCAAAATTAACTCTACCTCTTCTTCCTTCCATATCTACATTCAAACCTAGCGAGCTATGGATAAATAGCCTAACTAAGACTGGAGTATAGAGATATAGTGTTAGTTACTATATATATATATATATATATATATATATATATGGATGTATGTATAGAAAATACAAGTACGTTACAATAACGTTATCCTATACCCCGATCTTAACCCTAATTACTAAAGATTATGTTTTCAAAAATCATATTTAGTTAAGGTATTTCATAAACCATGCTCTGATACCAAGCTATTATATGCCCTATCTAGAGGCCCAAAACCAAGGGCTACATATGCTACAGCCATCTATAGTATTAGCTTCCGACGACTAAATACAGCTATGTTAATGGTATCAATAATATCATAAGCACTTAATATGAAACAAAACACAAATTTTAAAACCACATTTACTTCATTACATGTCAAAACCAATTGTTTAACATTCACAACGCATAATCGCAAATTGTTCTTAGGCACAAATCAAATATAATTATTACAAATTACGCCAAGTGAAGTATGTGAAGATACCTCCTTTGTTGACCATAGTCATATGGTCATAATAGACCTAATACAAATAACATAATGGAAAATTGATCAACATATAACAAGAATTGTAAATCCTAAATAGCTATCTCTTGCCTCCTGCATGCAATCCTAAATAGCTTATTCAGCTTTCCAATCATTTCGGTTATTTCTAGTTATTTATGTTCAGACTTGTTGTTTTCTTATGTATTAGAGACTTCTATGTATTTGGGATTTCTATTGTATTTTCTTTAGACTTTGATGTTGCAGTAGCTTCATGAACTACTAGGTTTATCTATTCCACTGCGTATTGTTGTATTATTCTGTGTCTGTGATTCTGTGATAGATTTATTTACTGTATATGCTAAGTTTTGCCAAATATAAATAACAGTCTACTGTTTTTATCAATTCAAGTAAGACATGTGTGATTTATTTTCGATTTGAATAGTTCGAAATGGTTGGCCGTTATAATATTACATCATTATTATATAATAATAATGTAGTGATAGGAGCTCACAAAAGTCAAGAAACATACTCTGAATAGTTCTACATGATAAAGGTGATTTATCAGCATTGGAGAGAGTTGATTGACATAGTAGATAATTAAAACAACACAACTTATCTATTCATAACGGGATTGGGTCGATCTGTTCTCATCAAACTGATTGAAGGGATAGAACATAGATTCCATAATTGGCCCTAAGTGTAAATGGAAGATTGATATAGTTAAGAGTTGGATCTGGGCCAACACACAATGAGGCAAATATGTAAATTTTAAAAAATGTGACGACCCTGACTCGACCTTCGAAAATCGGCACCGAATACGACACTCGTATTCAAATGCCGCAGATCTAAACGTCGAACCTGGTTCGCCGGAGCTTATAACACATTAAGTAAATAACACAGCGGAAAAAAAATGAATAACATATATCAATATACAACATTTGATACAAAACTGATACAACATGAATGATACAACAGAATGGTACAATAGATATCAACATTATCAGAGATACAAAGAATAGCAGCGGAATTAAAAGATAACACTAGCAGCGGAACAAATCTCCAAAATAGTCTTCAAGAAAGAACTCCAGTATCAGTAATCTCCATCTCCAAAGCACCAATCCAGAAATAGCTCGAACTCCAAATCAAGATGAGGAGAAGCAACTCGATTCCAAAATGCGATTGCCAAATCCTAAGGCTGAAAGCTATCGAATCTACACCTACCATATATTATCTGAAAATCCCAACTCTAGACTGCCCGTGTGGGAAAATAGTGGGCACCCAGAGTTTAGGAAAGGAACAATAAACTCCAGGTCAGTCATGGGACTGGTATGAGCAAACAAAAGCATTTGGTCTTTGAACAAACAAGAGAATTTAAATTTGAAATCCGCAATGCTTTTTGGAAAATGAAACTACCATAAGGCCTCCCGGCACACACACAATGCAAACGCACACATGGGGGAGATTTCTCCTTATGATAGTCAAACATGCTTACTACGAGAAAAATTCTTTGATATTATTACTAGTGCATAGTGGAAAATCTTTCGAAAGTATATTATAAATCCTAGCCAGCATAGGTACCATGATGCTATGCCTACTATAGCTGCCATGTTAAATGGCAGGTTCTACAACTAAAACCGTACAAGGCACGTATTGGATGAATGAATTTCCAACAAATGGTCAGGCTAAGGAACTTCCTATTGCCACATGGGTACGCCTCTGGCGGGACGTCCCGAGAACTAACGTTACGGTTAGATCTCTGCCAACACAAGGCCGGGTTACCTCTGTAACTAGGTAACTACTACACGAATATGTCATCCCCCGGTCCTTTGGGACCTTTATCCGAGCGCGCGCACAACAACACCACACAGTAATAGGTATAGTGTATCAACATGAGTAAGTATCGGGGCTCCATACCATGATACCACCCTTTTCCAGAAAGAAATGACATAACCTAAAGGGCGCGACCCTCATAACCTTGCCGCATCTTTCCTGTTTCGACCATTTCCGGGGAGTGAGGTCCTGATGCAGTCTCGTCCACAAAGCTACGCTTTGTGCAACAAAGCCATGCTTTGGGTCAACAGATGGCCAAAGCAATGATCACAAAGATAAATGATCAAACAAATGATCATATCACAAATGATCAACCAATGATCATCACACAGCAGCACTCAGCATGCCACATTACCAAATTGGGAATATCACTGATAAATATCAACTACATAACCTCTGAGCTCGTACGTCTCAGAGAAGGGTGTTAAGCTAAGAGAACAAATTCTCCGCCACCAAGCAGAAATGTATTTGATAGAGATCAGTTAACATCTCAAAGTGTAATGTCGGACATACAACCATACAAGTCTGTTACGGGTTCGAACAGAACCGAAGGCACTTCCGAAGAAGCCCTTGCAAATCCGGGTATCCACAATCCCGATCGGACTTCCCATCACTAAGGGAATCTCCATACCGTAGCTACTCGGTGCAGAGACAATCGATAGGTTATCCTATCGTTCTCACAAATACCCAGTCTTCACCACCGGTCTTCAATTGCTATCCATAACGTCGTATCACTATTCGGAATGGGCTATATGACACAAGGTCCTCTCCCGGCTAAACCGAATAGTAAGCGCCATATTTAAAAACATATGGATAAGGGATTTCAGTTAAGTCACGACTTATAAAATCCAAACCTTTCTTTCAAATGGTTAAACAAATTACCATTTTTAATCTTTAAACCAAAAGGATTTATTTCACAAAGTTTCACCCAATTTCACAAAGATCTATCCATAGATTTCAAAAACAATTCCCATTCAATTTGGATTAACCTAATTAAATCTTTAAATTAAAGATTTATAACTTTCAAAACACGTTTCCAAAAATTTATCTAAAACTTGGAATACTATTTTCATTTTTAGACCTGAAGCCCTTTAACACAAATTGAAAGTTCATTTCTTATGTGAAAGCTTTATTATTTGAAAACAAATAGTTTTCGTTTTAGAAAAATCCAATTTATACAAGTTGAAATCTTGGCTTGAATTTAAATTCCAAAACACCACCTTTAAAATGGTTTAAAAACCCATATAAACCCATTTATAAATTGAATACCCTTTTTAAACCTTGGTTTCCAAATTTTAGAATTCAATTTCAAATATTGAATTCAAATTTAAATCCAATTATCTAAATTTTCAAACTTAATCAAGTTATTTAAAAATAACCATTTTCAAAAGCTTCAATTCTAGTTCAAAACTATTTTGGATTTGAAAATTCAATTTTTAAAACAATTTCAAAATCTGTGACTTAACCCATTTCCACGTGCAATCCATATTTGTGTGTGTATAAGTGTGGTCCAGGGGTTTTACACAATAAGAGCACATCATCAGTCAGCACAGATTCAATCATTACAATTCGATGTGGGTTTCGGATAACCAAATGGAATCCGACTCCCTGTCGCATCGAAATCCAAATGTCGTTTTACGGGTCAAGGGTTTGCATATACATATAACAACATATACATCACAGATATAACAACTTAGCACAAAGCAATACATAGCATCACATCATATATCAAATATATCAATCCATCACAAAACATTCAATAACAATCAAACATCTTCAGTTAAGATGAATAAATTTGCGTGGTTTTAAATTTATCAACCACATAATTACTTTCATTGGTAATCTTTAATCAATGATTAATTATCATTTATTACAATTGATTAAGTCTTAATCACCTTCATTACTTAATTAATTAATTTTTCTTTAAATTAATTAACCTTCGAACATTTGATTAATAAATCTTTAATCATTAATTATCCATACTTAATTACTTTAACATGTAATTAATCACTTAATTAATTATTCTTAACTCTTTTATTCATTAATCAAATAATTTAAACCTTTAACTAATTATTAATTAATTCTTCAATTAATAACTCAAATGATTAACTCTTAATCACATTACTTAATTACTTTTAATAAAGTATTTATCCTTTACTTAATTACCTTTAGTAATTAATCACTTAATTACTTCCCTAAGTATTATATTAGATTAATCCAAAGTGATTATCTTAATCAATCATAATTTAATTACTTAATTAACTAATTAACTTAATCATTTAAAATTAATTAAATGATTCTTAACTCATTATATTAAAAGATTCTTAATTAAGAAAACATCATCTTAATTAAATCATTTATGACAAATAAAACTTGATAATTAAAAATGATTCAATTATCTCAATTATCTTTACAAATTTAATTATCTTTAATTAAATCAAATTCAAAATAACTAATAATAATCTTTAGTACAATCGATTATCAAATTCTAAATCATTAAACTTTATTTAAATAAAATTTAATATTTAGAAATCAATTAAATTTAAACATATTTTAAATTGAACTTTTAAAATATTTAAAACCTTTCCAAATTTATTTAATAAAGTTTAATATAAACTTTATTTCAAATCTACTTATTTTATCTTAACTTTTCAATTAAAAGTTAAACTTATCATAATTTTATTTCAATACTTAAAGGAAAGAATTTTTTTTTTTCAAAAATCTAAACCTTTATTTGAAATCAAATTCATATTTAAATTTTACTTAAAAACATTTCTATTCAATATTTAAAACTTCTCAAAACTGATTTGAATTCAAATTGTTTTAAAGCAAAACTGAAATCATATCTAAATATGATTCCAAACCCAATTTTAAATCTTACTTAAAAATTTAAATGTTTCAATTTAACACTTTGAATTCAAACTTAATTCCAATTCAAACCTAAATTTGAATCTTGTTTTAAATATTGAATCCACTTTTAAATTTTTAAAAGAACAAAACTGTTTTTTTTTTAAAATCTGGATTCAAAACCTGAACTATGTTTCACTGTTCCAAGATTTAAATTTAAATCTTCCTTAAATTAAAATTCATCATTTTGAATTCAAAAGCTTACCTGAGTTTAATTCAAACCCATACTTTAATTCAAATCATTACTTTTAAACATTGGATTTCCCAGATTTTAAAATACACAACACTCAGGTTCTCTGCACAACTAACTCGAGACCACCTCTAATTTACTTCGAGTTAAAACCCTACTTACTTCGGGTTATAACACGAACTACACGGGGTCGACTTCGAGTCACCCAAAGCCTGCACATCAAAACTTCACCAGAGCCTCAAACTACACTGTGCAAATGCACCACCACTCCGGCGACTTACAGCAACCTTCACCAACTTCTCCAAGATGCAAATCAATCCCTCAACTTGATAACAACCTCCAACATAAATCTCTGTAGCTTGAAGACAGATTCAGGCAAAAAACTAAACAACAACCTGGAAAAACTTCAACCCAAACACGCCAACCTGAAACCCCACTGTCTTCCTCAATTCTCTGATCAACATCTCTTATCTCCTCCACTGTCTCCAGTCAACATATAAACTCCAGGCAGAAACCCAAGTTCCCAATTTATTTATGAATTTATATCCTCAATACACCAAACTCTGCACAGTCTAATTAACTAACCCCACAGAAGCTTTTAAACCTGATGCATGTTTCTATATCATGGTTTTAAAACATGCATTTAAGCTTTAAACCTGATTGAGTAATTTCAAGGTGTTGGGTAATTTTTATTTTTGGAAAGAAATGTATCAGTTGCTACTGTTTCCCTGAGTTACAGACTTTTAATTCAATTAAATTAAAATTTTACAAACCTACATCTATGTTAAACAACACCATTTGTTTACACAGTAATTTCAAAGCAAGATTCAGACATAAAGAAATGGTTTTGTAATTAAATTCTATTAAGAACATAAGCATGACTGTTAAACAAATTACACCACACTTTCCTGCATATTCAAGAAAACACAGAGCATCCATCATACAACAATCAAGACATACGCAGTTCTATCAATACTTATGCAAAGATAAATTTAGTACACCCTATAAAATTTTAAGGTTACTTATTAAAAGAAAATAGAACAGTTTTTAATTATCACTGATTTACAGTTCTTATTTGAAGGCATTTTGAATTAACTTTAGTTTCTGTAAATCTTGATAGCTTGATTTTTTATTATTATTAAATGAAGAAACTGTTTTTAAACCATAGATTTACTCACAAGCATTAACAAGAAAATAGGTTTCAGGAGGGAAAGTTGCTCACATTAAAAATGCAGAGAGCCCTTTTGAAGCTGGAATGAAATTTGTAAGGAATTTGTTTTAAAAAATCAAATTTGTAGTCTGAACATTTGATTCATATCTCTGAATTTATAAACCATGACAACTTATTTTTTTCTTGATTTAAGTTTACACTGTGTTTTCTATTTCCAGAGAACAATACTAAGTTATTTTAACTTAGACAAGTTTTTCTTTTTGAATGAATATTAGAATTTAACCACCAGTTTTCTTTTCTAGATATTAGAACCAAAATAAAATTTTGAGATGAGTTTGAACTAAAACAGGGACTGCCTATTTATATATACAGGCATGCAACTTCACACTTATCTATTTATAAACATATACACAGCAGTTTGCATCCATTCAAACATTTTCCCATCGCACCATCAAACATTCATCACAAATGATCAACAAAATTAGGCTTTAAAGAATCAGTTTGCTCACCTGGATGATTTTGATGAAGAAAGACAGAGAACAGTTTGAGTTTACAGGCTTTTGCTTTCTTTCTTTTTTCTTTTCCTTATTTTGATTTTTTTTGATTGGTCTTGCCTGAGGCTTGAATCTGGAACTTGTAAATCAAATCTTTGCTTAATCACTATTTATTTGTTTATACATTTCATCAATAACAAAAATTTTAATTTACTTACCTACAGTTTAAATTCTTGGGTGCAGGGATATATGGTCTGCAGTTGCAAACCCGAAATCACTTTAGCCCTTAAACTTGATTTGTTTTCCTGCAACTGATTTACAAGGTTGTTTAAATCTTTGTTTTATTTACTGATTTATAACTCGAATTCAAATTTTAAAAGAAAAGATTCACTTGCCTTTAAACTATTTTCCAGAAAACCCTGCACTGTTTTGTTGGACAAAGCCTGATGATGTTTTCCCCTCCAAGCTTTGCTTGATCCAGACTTTAGTTTTCCCGATTTCTACCCTCTCTTCTTTGTTTTGAAATTTTGTTTTCAAGTTGCTTTGATCTTTATTTATTTTTGAGGTTAAAACAGATTTTGTTGAAGATGCTTTCTGATCTGAATATTGTTTTGCTTTTGTGTATGATTTCAAATTCAAAATGAAAGAAAAGTGTATTTTGCCACTTGTAATCTATATTAACACTTGTAAGTTTATGTAGTTCCTTTGGTTACAAATGTCATTTATGATCAAATTGTGTTTGAACCCTTGTTTCAATAAATTTATAAATTTGGTTTTAAACCTTCATCATTTTTATAATTTGTAAATCACATTTTATACATTTTCAAACTATTATTTACACTTATACTTTTCAAAAGATATGTATATATTAAACTTTAAATATAACTTTCAAAATACATATTACATATGTATGTTATAAATTTAAAAACAAGTTTTTATAAATTTTAAAAGATAGAGTTTCTCTTTCAAATCCAATATATACTATTTAAACATTTATTTTTAAAATTTCTAATTCAAAAGTTCATATAAAAAAAATCCATTTGTATTTTATTTGGAAAAACTCAATTTAATTCACAATTAAATCAAAAATTTATTTATTTATTTTGTTTGTTCAATTTTTTTAAAGTTTTTAATTTCTAATTTATTTTTAATACATTTTATTTTGAAATCTTATAAATCTCAAATTTCTATTTTGTAATTCATTTATATAAATATACATCTTATTTTCCCTAAATCCAATATTTATCTTTAAGCTACTTATACTCAAATTTCTTATTAAATTTCTGTTTATGATCAAAAATTATGTATTTATTCTAGAAAATTTTCTAATTAATTCTCAATTTATTTTCAAAAATAAATTAAATTGCCAATTTTAAACTTGATAAATTTAAGGAATGTTACAGATTTCCCCCCTTAAAAGAATTTCGTCCTCGAAATTTGCAAGGAAGACGACAAAGAATAGATGATAGATAAAGAAATGATTGACCAGATCAGATCGAACTATTTATTCTGCATCCGGCTTACCAAATCAGAATATCGACAATATGAGAACAAACTCATATAATATTACACAAAATATTTGGGTCCACCGGTCTACGAATATGCAAGGGCATTGATTAGTTCGAAGGGATAACTAATCGTTCGTAAAATATATCGGATCCCAGAGAAAAGGTAGATGGACTTAATTCTCAACAATTCCCAAATGCTAGATATGGATACCAAATTCAAGCCAGAATACTCCAAAGTATATAGACTTTGATATACACACGAAATTACAATTTTAAATTTGGTTTTAACCGATATCGTTTTATTTATACAATTCAAATTTTGCTTTACATTCTATTAACCAATTAACTCAATTTAAAATTTTCAATTTATTTAATTTAAATCTTTAAATTCATTAGAGTTTAAAACGAAAAGCTGATAAGAAATTGGATGAAGATACGAAGTAAGAATTTTCTACAACGATTCTTAGGGTCACCATCGCACCGAAACTTCTTTCTGGAGCTGTCACGAAGCAGTCAAAAGAATACGAAATCGAATCAAAGGAGATTGATAGGGAAAAGCTGTTTCCACTGTTGCAGGGTATTGACCATTTGTAGTGGTACTCCCCCGACCCCTATCTCGTTCTCTTCTCGCACTCATACTTACTATCAGTGGATAGCAAGAGAATTTACTGAGGCATTCGAACGGATATCTTAGGGATATACACATTCTAGGGTTTACTTCACCCTATCTCTAATGAGTTACTTAATGTGTTATACTCCTGAGCTAAGGTTTTAACCATCAGCTCTGATACCACTTGTGACGACCCTGACTCGACCTTCGAAAATCGGCACCGAATACGACACTCGTATTCAAATGCCGCAGATCCAAACGTCGAACCTGGTTCGCCGGAGCTTATAACACATTAAGTAAATAACACAGCGGAAAAAAATGAATAACATATATCAATATACAACATTTGATACAAAACTGATACAACATGAATGATACAACAGAATGGTACAATAGATATCAACATTATCAGAGATACAAAGAATAGCAGCGGAATTAAAAGATAACACTAGCAGCGGAACAAATCTCCAAAATAGTCTTCAAGAAAGAACTCCAGTATCAGTAATCTCCATCTCCAAAGCACCAATCCAGAAATAGCTCGAACTCCAAATCAAGATGAGGAGAAGCAACTCGATTCCAAAATGCGATTGCCAAATCCTAAGGCTGAAAGCTATCGAATCTACACCTACCATATATTATCTGAAAATCCCAACTCTAGACTGCCCGTGTGGGAAAATAGTGGGCACCCAGAGTTTAGGAAAGGAACAATAAACTCCAGGTCAGTCATGGGACTGGTATGAGCAAACAAAAGCATTTGGTCTTTGAACAAACAAGAGAATTTAAATTTGAAATCCGCAATGCTTTTTGGAAAATGAAACTACCATAAGGCCTCCCGGCACACACACAATGCAAACGCACACATGGGGGAGATTTCTCCTTATGATAGTCAAACATGCTTACTACGAGAAAAATTCTTTGATATTATTACTGGTGCATAGTGGAAAATCTTTCGAAAGTATAATATAAATCCTAGCCAGCATAGGTACCATGATGCTATGCCTACTATAGCTGCCATGTTAAATGGCAGGTTCTACAACTAAAACCGTACAAGGCACGTATTGGATGAATGAATTTCCAACAAATGGTCAGGCTAAGGAACTTCCTATTGCCACATGGGTACGCCTCTGGCGGGACGTCCCGAGAACTAACGTTACGGTTAGATCTTTGCCAACACAAGGCCGGGTTACCTCTGTAACTAGGTAACTACTACACGAATATGTCATCCCCCGGTCCTTTGGGACCTTTATCCGAGCGCGCGCACAACAACACCACACAGTAATAGGTATAGTGCATCAACATGAGTAAGTATCGGGGCTCCATACCATGATACCACCCTTTTCCAGAAGGAAATGACATACCCTAAAGGGCGCGACCCTCATAATCTTGCCGCATCTTTCCTGTTTCGACCATTTCCGGGGAGTGAGGTCCTGATGCAGTCTCGTCCACAAAGCTACGCTTTGTGCAACAAAGCCATGCTTTGGGTCAACAGATGGCCAAAGCAATGATCACAAAGATAAATGATCAAACAAATGATCATATCATAAATGATCAACCAATGATCATCACACAGCAGCACTCAGCATGCCACATTACCAAATTGGGAATATCACTGATAAATATCAACTACATAACCTCTGAGCTCGTACGTCTCAGAGAAGGGTGTTAAGCTAAGAGAATAAATTCTCCGCCACCAAGCAGAAATGTATTTGATAGAGATCAGTTAACATCTCAAAGTGTAATGTCGGACATACAACCATACAAGTCTGTTACGGGTTCGAACAGAACCGAAGGCACTTCCGAAGAAGCCCTTGCAAATCCGGGTATCCACAATCCCGATCGGACTTCCCATCACTAAGGGAATCTCCATACCGTAGCTACTCGGTGCAGAGACAATCGATAGGTTATCCTATCGTTCTCACAAATACCCAGTCTTCACCACCGGTCTTCAATTGCTATCCATAACGTCGTATCACTATTCGGAATGGGCTATATGACACAAGGTCCTCTCCCGGCTAAACCGAATAGTAAGCGCCATATTTAAAAACATATGGATAAGGGATTTCAGTTAAGTCACGACTTATAAAATCCAAACCTTTCTTTCAAATGGTTAAACAAATTACCATTTTTAATCTTTAAACCAAAAGGATTTATTTCACAAAGTTTCACCCAATTTCACAAAGATCTATCCATAGATTTCAAAAACAATTCCCATTCAATTTGGATTAACCTAATTAAATCTTTAAATTAAAGATTTATAACTTTCAAAACACGTTTCCAAAAATTTATCTAAAACTTGGAATACTATTTTCATTTTTAGACCTGAAGCCCTTTAACACAAATTGAAAGTTCATTTCTTATGTGAAAGCTTTATTATTTGAAAACAAATAGTTTTCGTTTTAGAAAAATCCAATTTATACAAGTTGAAATCTTGGCTTGAATTTAAATTCCAAAACACCACCTTTAAAATGGTTTAAAAACCCATATAAACCCATTTATAAGTTGAATACCCTTTTTAAACCTTGGTTTCCAAATTTTAGAATTCAATTTCAAATATTTAATTCAAATTTAAATCCAATTATCTAAATTTTCAAACTTAATCAAGTTATTTAAAAATAACCATTTTCAAAAGCTTCAATTCTAGTTCAAAACTATTTTGGATTTGAAAATTCAATTTTTAAAACAATTTCAAAATCTGTGACTTAACCCATTTCCACGTGCAATCCATATTTGTGTGTGTATAAGTGTGGTCCAGGGGTTTTACACAATAAGAGCACATCATCAATCAGCATAGATTCAATCATTACAATTCGATGTGGGTTTCGGATAACCAAATGGAATCCGACTCCCTGTCGCATCGAAATCCAAATGTCGTTTTACGGGTCAAGGGTTTGCATATACATATAACAACATATACATCACAGATATAACAACTTAGCACCAAGCAATACATAGCATCACATCATATATCAAATATATCAATCCATCACAAAACATTCAATAACAATCAAACATCTTCAGTTAAGATGAATAAATTTGCGTGGTTTTAAATTTATCAACCACATAATTACTTTCATTGGTAATCTTTAATCAATGATTAATTATCATTTATTACAATTGATTAAGTCTTAATCACCTTCATTACTTAATTAATTAATTTTTCTTTAAATTAATTAACCTTCGAACATTTGATTAATAAATCTTTAATCATTAATTATCCATACTTAATTACTTTAACATGTAATTAATCACTTAATTAATTATTCTTAACTCTTTTATTCATTAATCAAATAATTTAAACCTTTAACTAATTATTAATTAATTCTTCAATTAATAACTCAAATGATTAACTCTTAATCACATTACTTAATTACTTTTAATAAAGTATTTATCCTTTACTTAATTACCTTTAGTAATTAATCACTTAATTACTTCCCTAAGTATTATATTAGATTAATCCAAAGTGATTATCTTAATCAATCATAATTTAATTACTTAATTAACTAATTAACTTAATCATTTAAAATTAATTAAATGATTCTTAACTCATTATATTAAAAGATTCTTAATTAAGAAAACATCATCTTAATTAAATCATTTATGACAAATAAAACTTGATAATTAAAAATGATTCAATTATCTCAATTATCTTTACAAATTTAATTATCTTTAATTAAATCAAATTCAAAATAACTAATAATAATCTTTAGTACAATCGATTATCAAATTCTAAATCATTAAACTTTATTTAAATAAAATTTAATATTTAGAAATCAATTAAATTTAAACATATTTTAAATTGAACTTTTAAAATATTTAAAACCTTTCCAAATTTATTTAATAAAGTTTAATATAAACTTTATTTCAAATCTACTTATTTTATCTTAACTTTTCAATTAAAAGTTAAACTTATCATAATTTTATTTCAATACTTAAAGGAAAGAATTTTTTTTTTTCAAAAATCTAAACCTTTATTTGAAATCAAATTCATATTTAAATTTTACTTAAAAACATTTCTATTCAATATTTAAAACTTCTCAAAACTTATTTGAATTCAAAATGTTTTAAAGCAAAACTGAAATCATATCTAAATATGATTCCAAACCCAATTTTAAATCTTACTTAAAAATTTAAATGTTTCATTTTAACACTTTGAATTCAAACTTAATTCCAATTCAAACCTAAATTTGAATCTTGTTTTAAATATTGAATCCACTTTTAAATTTTTAAAAGAACAAAACTGTTTTTTTTTTTTTAAAATCTGGATTCAAAACCTGAACTATGTTTCACTGTTCCAAGATTTAAATTTAAATCTTCCTTAAATTAAAATTCATCATTTTGAATTCAAAAGCATACCTGAGTTTAATTCAAACCCATACTTTAATTCAAATCATTACTTTTAAACATTGGATTTCCCAGATTTTAAAATACACAACACTCAGGTTCTCTGCACAACTAACTCGAGACCACCTCTAATTTACTTCGAGTTAAAACCCTACTTACTTCGGGTTATAACACGAACTGCACGGGGTCGACTTCGGGTCACCCAAAGCCTGCACATCAAAACTTCACCAGAGCCTCAAACTACACTGTGCAAATGCACCACCACTCCGGCGACTTACAGCAACCTTCACCAACTTCTCCAAGATGCAAATCAATCCCTCAACTTGATAACAACCTCCAACATAAATCTCTGTAGCTTGAAGACAGATTCAGGCAAAAAACTAAACAACAACCTGGAAAAACTTCAACCCAAACATGCCAACCTGAAACCCCACTGTCTTCCTCAATTCTCTGATCAACATCTCTTATCTCCTCCACTGTCTCCAGTCAACATATAAACTCCAGGCAGAAACCCAAGTTCCCAATTTATTTATGAATTTATATCCTCAAAACACCAAACTCTGCACAGTCTAATTAACTAACCCCACAGAAGCTTTTAAACCTGATGCATGTTTCTATATCCATGGTTTTAAAACATGCATTTAAGCTTTAAACCTGATTGAGTAATTTCAAGGTGTTGGGTAATTTTTATTTTTGGAAAGAAATGTATCAGTTGCTACTGTTTCCCTGAGTTACAGACTTTTAATTCAATTAAATTAAAATTTTACAAACCTACATCTATGTTAAACAACACCATTTGTTTACACAGTAATTTCAAAGCAAGATTCAGAAATAAAGAAATGGTTTTGTAATTAAATTCTATTAAGAACATAAGCATGACTGTTAAACAAATTATACCACACTTTCCTGCATATTCAAGAAAACACAGAGCATCCATCATACAACAATCAAGACATACGCAGTTCTATCAATACTTATGCAAAGATAAATTTAGTACACCCTATAAAATTTTAAGGTTACTTATTAAAAGAAAATAGAACAGTTTTTAATTATCACTGATTTACAGTTCTTATTTGAAGGCATTTTGAATTAACTTTAGTTTCTGTAAATCTTGATAGCTTGATTTTGTTTATTATTAAATGAAGAAACTGTTTTTAAACCATAGACTTACTCACAAGCATTAACAAGAAAATAGGTTTCAGGAGGGAAAGTTGCTCACATTAAAAATGCAGAGAGCCCTTTTAAAGCTGGAATGAAATTTGTAAGGAATTTGTTTTAAAAAATCAAATTTGTAGTCTGAACATTTGATTCATATCTCTGAATTTATAAACCATGACAACTTATTTTTTTCTTGATTTAAGTTTACACTGTGTTTTCTATTTCCAGAGAACAATACTAAGTTATTTTAACTTAGACAAGTTTTTCTTTTTGAATGAATATTAGAATTTAACCACCAGTTTTCTTTTCTAGATATTAGAACCAAAATAAAATTTTGAGATGAGTTTGAACTAAAACAGGGACTGCCTATTTATATATACAGGCATGCAACTTCACACTTATCTATTTATAAACATATACACAGCAGTTTGCATCCATTCAAACATTTTCCCATCGCACCATCAAACATTCATCACAAATGATCAACAAAATTAGGCTTTAAAGAATCAGTTTGCTCACATGGATGATTTTGATGAAGAAAGACAGAGAACAGTTTGAGTTTACAGGCTTTTGCTTTCTTTTTTTTTTCTTTTCCTTATTTTGATTTTTTGTGATTGGTCTTGCCTGAGGCTTGAATCTGGAACTTGTAAATCAAATCTTTGCTTAATCACTATTTATTTGTTTATACATTTCATCAATAACAAAAATTTTAATTTACTTACCTACAGTTTAAATTCTTGGGTGCAGGGATATATGGTCTGCAGTTGCAAACCAGAAATCACTTTAGCCCTTAAACTTGATTTGTTTTCCTGCAACTGATTTACAAGGTTGTTTAAATCTTTGTTTTATTTACTGATTTATAAATCGAATTCAAATTTTAAAAGAAAAGATTCACTTGCCTTTAAACTATTTTCCAGAAAACCCTGCACTGTTTTGTTGGACAAAGCCTGATGATGTTTTCCCCTCCAAGCTTTGCTTGATCCAGACTTTAGTTTTCCCGATTTCTACCCTCTCTTCTTTGTTTTGAAATTTTGTTTTCAAGTTGCTTTGATCTTTATTTATTTTTGAGGTTAAAACAGATTATGTTGAAGATGCTTTCTGATCTGAATATTGTTTTGCTTTTGTGTATGATTTCAAATTCAAAATGAAAGAAAAGTGTATTTTGCCACTTGTAATCTATATTAACACTTGTAAGTTTATGTAGTTCCTTTGGTTACAAATGTCATTTATGATCAAATTGTGTTTGAACCCTTGTTTCAATAAATTTATAAATTTGGTTTTAAACCTTCATCATTTTTATAATTTGTAAATCACATTTTATACATTTTCAAACTATTATTTACACTTATACTTTTCAAAAGATATGTATATATTAAACTTTAAATATAACTTTCAAAATACATATTACATATGTATGTTATAAATTTAAAAACAAATTTCTATAAATTTTAAAAGATAGAGTTTCTCTTTCAAATCCAATATATACTATTTAAACATTTATTTTTAAATTTTCTAATTCAAAAGTTCATATAAAAAAAAATCCATTTGTATTTTATTTGGAAAAACTCAATTTAATTCACAATTAAATCAAAAATTTATTTATTTATTTTTTTTGTTCAATTTTTTTAAAGTTTTTAATTTCTAATTTATTTTTAATACATTTTATTTTGAAATCTTATAAATCTCAAATTTCTATTTTGTAATTCATTTATATAAATATACATCTTATTTTCCCTAAATCCAATATTTATCTTTAAGCTACTTATACTCAAATTTCTTATTAAATTTCTGTTTATGATCAAAAATTATGTATTTATTCTAGAAAATTTTCTAATTAATTCTCAATTTATTTTCAAAAATAAATTAAATTGCCAATTTTAAACTTGATAAATTTAAGGAATGTTACAAAAAAGTTATTCAATTTATATTTTAGCGGGCCTATAAAGCTAAATTTATATAGATCTTATCTAAATTTATTGTAAATATAATTAATATTCTATTTAATCTATAATATAAAATTTTATTCATTATTAGATTTGTAATATATAGCATAATATATGTATCATGTACACATAAGTGTGTATATGCACATGCAACATAAAAAGGTGTACGTCGTTTCACATACCAGTGTATAGATGTTGGGATCTACACCACAATGGACAAATTAGCCCCTCCATATACGTATTTGCCATCTAGCATGTAAGAATATGTATGTGTAATTATTTATTTTTATAAATATATATTATAAAATAATGTTCGTAAAACATATAAATTTTAATATATGTATATATTTAATATAATAATATAATATAATTAAAATCCTATAAATCTATATTTAAATCAATATATTAATTTTAAATATATATATATATATATAAATATTTGTATATCTATATATATTTCAAAACATAAATAGTAATTTTTTTAAATACACACACATAATCATCCGTACATATACGTAATAAGCTGTTAGGATTCAATATATACATTAAAATATACATTTGTATAAATGAATTTTAATATAAAATAATTCTATATATAATATATATATATATATTTACACACATTTAGCTTGAAAACAAAGTCAATTTTTGTAACATCCCGGAATTTTTAACACGGGATTTGTGAACATTTAATTCATTTTAAATGATTATTATGGGTTTAAGATTTATTTTAAACTAAAAGAATAGGTTTAAATTATATTAACAAGTTAAAGTTTCTAAGGTTAGGATTTAATTTGAAAATTTAATAATAATAATTGAATTATTGGATTTAGATAATTTGGGAAATTGGATGTGAATTGATATAAAAATGATGTTTAAATGTGTTTTTGAGTTCAATGGGACATAATTGATATTATTGGATTTTTGGAAAAATTTAAAAGTTGATAAGTTATTATTTGGAATTTTATATTAATTTAAAATGAGTTTAATATTATTAAAAATGCAATTAATCAGATTTTGGTTCGGAATGAGCCGAAATGATTTTTAATGTGTTTATAAATGTTATATGAATTATTGTTAAGTTAATAAAATTTTAAAAGTGAAAATTTTGAGTGATTTCGATAATTTCGAAAATCGCTTAATTTAATAGACGAGTTAAAATAGCCTTCCGGGGCACAGTCTCGGAATTCGACGAAACCAGTTTCATTGGATCCGTAATAGTTAGTTATTATCGGATTTCAATTTTCGTAGCGATCGGAGTTGTCGTTTGACCGTGGCAGCTCGAAACGCATCGAATCGTTTTATATCGGTTTAATTTTAAATTCATCGTTTGATTCCGTAACTCGCAAATACGATCAAATTAGCTTACGAAACCTATTCCATTGTGTCCGGAACGCGTAAAAACCCTAAGATCGCCTGTCGGATCGCGAAGTTTGGAGGTCGTTTGCGTAAACTGTTAATTTGAGAAATTTTAGTAATTAAATAATATTAAAACAACTATATATATTATATTATATCCAAAACCCTAATGATATTCGTTCAGGCCGCCGTTTTTTTTTCTATCCATGGCCGAAACGAATCGACATTCATCTCTTATTTGCAACCAATCCTTCACGAATTAGCGAATGCCTCCAACTGGAAAATCGTAGCTCGCGTCGAGTACTTCAGATCGTGCGGTGGTGATCGCCATCAAGGCGCCGTGGAGGCCAGAATTTACTCATGTAGGCGGCGCGTTTGGGTGCGAATCTCGAGAGGACGACGGCATGTGGAGGCACCGCACTTGGCTCGAGCGTCTGGGGGACTGAGGGGGTTCTTTTGGTGGTTGCCGATCGTTTTATCGTGGAGGAGAGGGGGGTGCGATTTCGAACCCTAGGAGGTGGGTGTTGGGTTTTGATGCGTACGTATGTCTGTAGGGGTTGCGTTCGAGATGGAAGAAGGGTGCGTTAATGTGATGAGCGGCCTGATATGTGTGGTAAAGTAAAATTAAAAATTAAAAGAAATTTTGTTTTAAAAATTGTTGTTCAAACTTTATAAAATTATAACTCATTCATACGTTATCAGAAATTAACGAAATTTGCGGCGCTGGAATCGCAGAGTCGAGCACTACGCGATGGTATAGATCCGGAGTCATTCCGGGCAAGTAGAAATTTGGGTTGAATCGGACACCGTCCGGTTTAATTTGAATTTCGAACGCTCGCCGAAACTCAAGGTGAGTTATTCTCACTCACATCTGGATACTAGTAAAGTTAGACAGTTAATATTGATTATTGTTTGGATGTTTGGCTATTTATGATAATTATTATCAAATTAAATTGTTATATGTGGTTGTGCTAATATTTGTGGATGCAGGGAAAACAGGTTGGAGGGATCCAACTGGATTCCTCACAATGTAGTATTATTTTTATAATCGATGACGATGCCTGTTTATATATTGTGGATGAAAATTTTGGAATTATCAGTATTGTGATATTGTGGTATAAATTACCAATCCAGAATATTAATTATAAGAAATTTGGAGTTTAATTATAAAGGAATTGAATTGAGTTTCAAAGGAAATTAAGAAAAGTAATAAATAAGGAATTTTAAAAGAATACAACAATTTGGATCTATTGGATAGAAAACTGAAATAAAATTAATTGGAATAATGCTGAGTAAATTATAAATCCATAATTAATTGTAAATGGATAAATTAAATTTTAGAATAATAAAGGATATTGTTAATTAATGAATTTTTAAGAATTAAAATTTGAAATCTATTTAGAATGGAAATTGAAAATTTGTAAAATCTAGAATGATAAACAAGAGAAATGTTATCAGTTGACACACATGAAAGTAAATTTTGTGTTATTAAACCATAAAACTAAATTGAATAAATAAACAGAAATCGTGAAAAGGATTTCTGTGATGTTTAAGAGGATATGAGATTCCCTGGGAAGAACCAAGTTCGAGTTTAAACTGATTTTATAAAAAGAAAGTTTTGAAGTTTAAACTTGTTTAAAAGAGTGTTTGGAAATTATTATTTTTAAAGTAACTATTTATTAATTAGTAATAGTAAAGTAATTATTCTTTTACAAATGGATTTGTTTAAAAAGCTAGTTTTGACCTAAGTATATTGCAATAAGTCTTAATCTTTTTACAACTCTATTTTTAAAATATAGTTTAACTAAAACCTTAAGTTAAATCAAGTTATATCCCATAAAATAGTTTTGCTTTAAATATTTTGAAATTATATTTTGAGTATATAATTAGTAGTAAATTTACATATTTAAAGTTATTTCAGAATAAAATGTTTTAATTATTTTAAATCTAAAATGTTTTGAACTTGGATATTTCAATGGGAATATATGGTAAAGGATTTACCTTGTAAGGAAAGAACTTTGGGAATTATTTTCAATTGGGCTTTGAAAATTTGGAATTATATCTTTTAAAAGATATTTGAGGCAAATAAATAATTTGAGAATTATTTATTGTGTGATGGATGCTTATGGAAGTTTATAAAAATAAATTGATAGTCAAATCACCGACTATCAATATTGGACAATGCGTTAATCGTTTCGAAGAGACCGGGATCGAGATTTATTTCTCGAAAACCACTTCGATCCGATTTGTACGTTTCGTGCGAAAAACGTGTTCGGAGTCGAAGATGGAGCAGTGAAGTGCAAGGGCTAGTCGCTACTAATCCTGAGGATATTTCCAAAATGGATGTAGTAGGAGTAGTGCCTTCGGTTCCGTTCGAACCCGGGACGGACTTGTATGGACGAATGCTTGCGAAAACATCGTCAGGTGGACGATGGGCATTCTAAGTGAAAACGTTCTAAAGGTAACGCTTAGCCTCAAGCCTCATCAACCGGGAATGACTGAAAATCAGGGGATATGCAGCAAGGTTAGGTGGGTCATGCCCAAGCAGGACAAGATATTTCCCCTGTCTAGATGTCCCTTATTATATTTCGGCTTAGTGGGTGGTTGGTCGCGCCAACCACGGGGTTTATCTTGTTCGGGACTGTTCAGTAAGGAATGGTTCCGGCCTTGTGTTGCAGGGGATGAAGGGAGTAGTCCTCGGTACGGTGATCTAGGCCCCGTACTGTGACAGGTGGTACCCCAGTGCCTAGTCATTGTTGGAAATCCATTCTCCCTACGAGCCTTGTACGAGTTTTGTTTGTATTACCCACTTCGGTGGCTAGTAGCTGGAATTTAATCATGTAACAATTTCGGCTATTTTATAAGTATTTGTGAATAGACCCTATTATAATATCAGAGGATTTCTATAAAAGTGTTTTAGCTATCGTAAGGTAAAAACCCGACATGTTTATTTGTGGCGTGGTCTTACGAGATGCTTTTGTTTTCAAAGGATTTTTGAAACTTTAATAATCAATTTGGATGCATATTTAGTATCAGCTGGTATTCCAGACTGACTCGGGTGTTATTGTATTATAATGCTCGGGTCAGACCGAGTATTATTTGTACAGGACAGGATGCTTTGGAGCAGGGGAGGAGCTGGAGCCCGAGACGTATTATCTATATATATATGTATAGTCCGCTGCTGTGATTGTAGGATATGTCTGATTGGTAATTTGATGTATGAGATACTCTGATTGTGATGATGTGATATATGTAAAACAGTGATAGTTTTCATTTTGTGTAAAGTTCTATATTCATTATTATATTTTATTCCGTTGCGACTGTGAGATTCTGATATTGTTTAGTTTCTTCTTCTTCTATCTCTTTTCTTTAACCCTAATGGTTCGTAATTCTGTGCCACTTGAGTTAATAGAGGTAGAATAGTGTTGATTCAAGGGGTTCGGATTTGCGGGCTGTCACACTTGGTATCAGAGCTTAGGTTGGCGACAACCTAGGCTTTGGTGGGGTAATTACTCATTAAACAGAGTCGATAGTACTCTATAATGAGCTTAGAGTATTTATAGATATGAGAGCGTACTTGTTAGTGAATATAAAATTGATTTTGTACTGTGTTGACTTATCGGTTGAGTGTTTATGAATTCTGGTCGGTGCGGGAAGTACAACTGTATCGATAGGGATTTCTAAACTCTTAAACAAGGTAAACCGACATAGTATTGTTTTAAAAGTGAGTAAATGAAATAATTTTACCCAAAATTATATTTTGATATAAAAGAGATAATTTTCTGAAGTAATTATATAAATTTGGATGTTTGGTTGCTAATACTAAAAGTCAAATAAGACTCTACAATTTAATCTTAAATTTAAACTGGTTATAACTAAATAAAGTTCTATGAGCATAACATTTACAAAAGAAGAATAATTAAATTTGAATTAAACCAGAATTTTGACCCTGGATATTTTGAAAAGTGTTTATAATGGATTGAAATAAAGGTTTGGAAATTTAAAATCTGGAGAATGTTTGGAATGTTTTCCAAAATGTTTAGAAGGCAATAATGGAGTATGGATTTGAGTAATATGTTTTGAATGGGAAACTGTTTTGAAATGAATTTGGGAAGGTAAGAAGCATTGAACTCACTTCAGTCGCTGGAAAATAATCCTGATGATGCTGGCCACATCATTAGAATTCATTTTCGAGTTTCTAAGGTGATGGATTGCTTCCCTAGTATTTGGTTATGGTATTGTTTGGATTTTGGGTATGCTAGTTGTTTGGGAAATCTCAAAGAAGAAATTTGTTTTAGTATAAACAAATTGTTTTGGAAATTTGGTAATTTGATTGATATACCAAATAGGTATATATTTGATTTTTATTTCAAAATGATTTTGAAATAAAACCGGGTAATTGAATTCTGGAAAATTCTATTTAAATAAAGAGTAAAGTTAAAATGCATTGATTAATGAACTTATTTTAGTGAAGCTGATGTTAATAAGAAAGAAATGAAAATTTTAAATCCTGAAATTAAAATTTAATTTGAGTAATTGAAAGTGAATAAAATATATTGAAGTAAATAAAATATACTGAAGTAAATAGAAAATTTGAATTTAACTTGGATAAGTTAAATAAATTGGACTTAAAATAAAAATGATTTGAATCAAATTAAAATGTAAGATGACCTTGGAATTGTGGGTCATTGGGAAATGAATTGAACTCCTGGGCTATCAGGTGTTGTGCTTATAGTTTGAAACTATGGATTTGGAATTAGCAAAGGATTAAGGTGTAAGAAGGTTGGTAACCTTAAGAATTCAGATGTATATACATATGCATATGGAATTTGAAATTGTGATTATAGGCTATGTAAGCTTTTAAAATAAATAAGTTGGTGAACATATATAATGAAGTGAATGAATTTCACTAGGTAAACAAGTTTTGAACTTGTATTTAGAGAATTAAAATTGTGAAATTGAAATTGAAGTAAATCTAAATGAAATGGAGAATTAAAATTGAGAAATTGAAACTTAATTAAATCTAAATGAATTAGAATTAATTTGGATTGGATATAAAGGTGAAATGTAAAATTGTTTATAATTGCATAATGAAGATCATATCCTTAAGTTGTTAAGTGATATAATTTAAATGTGAGGTTATAAATTGGAAAACAGATTTGAGTAAGCAATCTAAATTTTTGAACGTAAGTAAAATTGAAATTCATTAATGAAAAGAGTTGAATGGTGTGGCAAATTTAAATTTTGTCCATAAATGAAATGTAAAGTGAGAACATAAATGTGGATGTTCTTAAGTTAGTAAATAAGTCTTGGACTTATGTATAGGGAAAATGAAAAATTGTTTGGTATTGAAGTTGAAATTGAATTTCAATTGTGTAATAAACAATATTGAAAGAAATTTAAATTCTATTTGAAGAAGTATAAGGAAAGGTAGGAATTTAAATTGTTAAATAGAATAATGGGAAAATGGTGAATTACAAACCTAATATGGATTAGCTTATTTACTAAATTGAATTACAATTAATTGGAATTTGTATTGTAATGGAGAATTTTGATAGTTTAGTCAAGTTTGGAAAGTAAATAAAGATCCAGTTGGATTGGAATTTAATTTTGGTAATAAATATTGGAAGTATGAATGTATAATGGAATTAGCTATAATGATGAAGGTTTTGAATTGTAAGTAAAATTCAAATGAGTGAAAAAATTTAAATGGACTCTTTGTTAATAAAATAAATTTGTAAATGGATTGAATAAATAAACAAAGAGCATTCAAATTTATAAATAGATTGGAATTGATTGATTGAGAATCAAATGGGAATAAAAATTGATATAAGAAGATAAAAAGGGGTATGGTTAAATAATGGATTTTAAATTAATAACTTCTCCAATGTTTATTTAAAAAATTGAATTGTAAGTGGAATGATATTCATATAAATCTATTAGATAATGAATTGGAAATATAAGATTTGAAATATAATTCAATAAGTGTGATAAACCAAAAATGTTTGGGCTGTAAATAAAATGGAATGGGATGTTATTAATTTGAACTTAAATGATGGTTTTGAAGTGTGAATAAGAATTGAATTAAATTTTGAAATGGAATAAAAATGCTTGGAATGAGCACCATACAAGATTGCATAAAATTGATATAAATCTAAACTGAAATTAATTTTAAATGGGTATAGGCTGAAGTGATGATTTTGCTTGAATGACATGAGAAATTGTAGATATTAAAATTGAGTTGTTTAAATAACAACTAAGTTGGTGTTGAATAAATGGAAATAGATTAGAATTGTATTAAATAATTTTGTATATTAATACCAGTGAATCATAAAAGAAATGCAATTGTTCCAAACTGAAAATAAAGATGGTTTTAAATTAATTAGATAAATACAACCTAATTAAGTAATTTTGCATTTGAATGGACATAGGCATAAAAGAAATGTGAGTGCTTCAAATTGGAAATAAGGATTTGATTGTAAATCAAATCAAATAATGTTGCATATAAATGAATTATTAGAGAAATGTAAATGCTTCAAAATTGGAAATGAAGTTGGTTTGTAAATCTATTTAGAATTGAATTAGAATAGATTTCTGTTAGTGAAGCATATATTAATCATATTGAAATAGAAATGAATTGGTTGAAATAAATATAAATGGTATATAATGAAACTTGAATTTAAACCATTCAAGTGAAATAAAACAAAGTTGGACTTGAATAGGTAATTTGAAAGGTGATTTAAATCTTTGATTTGTTGGTAAATGGTTAACATTGTTAAAGGTATGAAGTTGCTTGGTTAGGGTGTAAAAATGGATATGTTGGTTTATATTTTATTGATAATGTTGTTAAAAATGCTCATATCTTTAGAAACTAATGTGTTTGTTGAGTATAGCACAGGTGCGGGAGGCGTTCGAGAGAGTTGGAGCGCATATATGCGATATTTTAGCCGCTTGCTATTAAAATTTGCTAAAAAGGTACGCCTACGCAAATATAATTGGGAAAATGATATATATATTGTGTTATATTTTGGTTTCCGGCCGTGTGGGCCGATGTATATATATTTGTGTATCCTGCGATATCGCAGAAGCTCCTCCGTACAGGGGAGACTCTGCCGAAATTTTCCGTAAATTTGGGGAGTTAGAATATTTTTGGGGTTTTGGGAAAAGTTAAATAATTTGGAAGTTATAAGCTAAAATTTAGGCTTTAGAGTTAGTAAAGCAAATAAGTTTGGGAATTGAGTTAAAGGATTTTGGAAAGTGTGTATAAGCTTTTAACTAAGAAAATTGAGTAAGTAAATGGGTTGGAGAGTATTTTCTACCCTAGCAAATTTCGGGGACGAAATTTTTATAAGGGGGGGAGGAATGTAACATCCCGGAATTTTTAACACGGGATTTGTGAACATTTAATTCATTTTAAATGATTATTATGGGTTTAAGATTTATTTTAAACTAAAAGAATAGGTTTAAATTATATTAACAAGTTAAAGTTTCTAAGGTTAGGATTTAATTTGAAAATTTAATAATAATAATTGAATTATTGGATTTAGATAATTTGGGAAATTGGATGTGAATTGATATAAAAATAATGTTTAAATGTGTTTTTAATTTCAATGGGACATAATTGATATTATTGGATTTTTGGAAAAATTTAAAAGTTGATAAGTGATTATTTGGAATTTTATATTAATTTAAAATGAGTTTAATATTATTAAAAATGCAATTAATCAGATTTTGGTTCGGAATGAGCCGAAATGATTTTTAATGTGTTTATAAATGTTATATGAATTATTGTTAAGTTAATAAAATTTTAAAAGTGAAAATTTTGAGTGATTTCGATAATTTCGAAAATCGCTTAATTTAATAGACGAGTTAAAATAGCCTTCCGGGGCACAGTCTCGGAATTCGACGAAACCAGTTTCATTGGATCCGTAATAGTTAGTTATTATCGGATTTCAATTTTCGTAGCGATCGGAGTTGTCGTTTGACCGTGGCAGCTCGAAACGCATCGAATCGTTTTATATCGGTTTAATTTTAAATCCATCGTTTGATTCCGTAACTCGCAAATACGATCAAATTAGCTTACGAAACCTATTCCATTGTGTCCGGAACGCGTAAAAACCCTAAGATCGCCTGTCGGATCGCGAAGTTTGGAGGTCGTTTGCGTAAACTGTTAATTTGAGAAATTTTAGTAATTAAATAATATTAAAACAACTATATATATTATATTATATCCAAAACCCTAATGATATTCGTTCAGGCCGCCGTTTTTTTTTCTATCCATGGCCGAAACGAATCGACATTCATCTCTTATTTGCAACCAATCCTTCACGAATTAGCGAATGCCTCCAACTGGAAAATCGTAGCTCGCGTCGAGTACTTCAGATCGTGCGGTGGTGATCGCCATCAAGGCGCCGTGGAGGCCAGAATTTACTCATGTAGGCGGCGCGTTTGGGTGCGAATCTCGAGAGGACGACGGCATGTGGAGGCACCGCACTTGGCTCGAGCGTCTGGGGGACTGAGGGGGTTCTTTTGGTGGTTGCCGATCGTTTTATCGTGGAGGAGAGGGGGGTGCAATTTCGAACCCTAGGAGGTGGGTGTTGGGTTTTGATGCGTGCGTATGTCTGTAGGGGTTGCGTTCGAGATGGAAGAAGGGTGCGTTAATGTGATGAGCGGCCTGATATGTGTGGTAAAGTAAAATTAAAAATTAAAAGAAATTTTGTTTTAAAAATTGTTGTTCAAACTTTATAAAATTATAACTCATTCATACGTTATCAGAAATTAACGAAATTTGCGCGCTGGAATCGCAGAGTCGAGCACTACGCGATGGTATAGATCCGGAGTCATTCCGGGCAAGTAGAAATTTGGGTTGAATCGGACACCGTCCGGTTTAATTTGAATTTCGAACGCTCGCCGAAACTCAAGGTGAGTTATTCTCACTCACATCTGGATACTAGTAAAGTTAGACAGTTAATATTGATTATTGTTTGGATGTTTGGCTGTTTATGATAATTATTATCAAATTAAATTGTTATATGTGGTTGTGCTAATATTTGTGGATGCAGGGAAAACAGGTTGGAGGGATCCAACTGGATTCCTCACAATGTAGTATTATTTTTATAATCGATGATGATGCCTGTTTATATATTGTGGATGAAAATTTTGGAATTATCAGTATTGTGATATTGTGGTATAAATTACCAATCCAGAATATTAATTATAAGAAATTTGGAGTTTAATTATAAAGGAATTGAATTGAGTTTCAAAGGAAATTAAGAAAAGTAATAAATAAGGAATTTTAAAAGAATACAACAATTTGGATCTATTGGATAGAAAACTGAAATAAAATTAATTGGAATAATGCTGAGTAAATTATAAATCCATAATTAATTGTAAATGGATAAATTGAATTTTAGAATAATAAAGGATATTGTTAATTAATGAATTTTTAAGAATTAAAATTTGAAATCTATTTAGAATGGAAATTGAAAATTTGTAAAATCTAGAATGATAAACAAGAGAAATGTTATCAGTTGACACACATGAAAGTAAATTTTGTGTTATTAAACCATAAAACTAAATTGAATAAATAAACAGAAATCGTGAAAAGGATTTCTGTGATGTTTAAGAGGATATGAGATTCCCTGGGAAGAACCAAGTTCGAGTTTAAACTGATTTTATAAAAAGAAAGTTTTGAAGTTTAAACTTGTTTAAAAGAGTGTTTGGAAATTATTATTTTTAAAGTAACTATTTATTAATTAGTAATAGTAAAGTAATTATTCTTTTACAAATGGATTTGTTTAAAAAGCTAGTTTTGACCTAAGTATATTGCAATAAGTCTTAATCTTTTTACAACTCTATTTTTAAAATATAGTTTAACTAAAACCTTAAGTTAAATCAAGTTATATCCCATAAAATAGTTTTGCTTTAAATATTTTGAAATTATATTTTGAGTATATAATTAGTAGTAAATTTACATATTTAAAGTTATTTCAGAATAAAATGTTTTAATTATTTTAAATCTAAAATGTTTTGAACTTGGATATTTCAATGGGAATATATGGTAAAGGATTTACCTTGTAAGGAAAGAACTTTGGGAATTATTTTCAATTGGGCTTTGAAAATTTGGAATTATATCTTTTAAAAGATATTTGAGGCAAATAAATAATTTGAGAATTATTTATTGTGTGATGGATGCTTATGGAAGTTTATAAAAATAAATTGATAGTCAAATCACCGACTATCAATATTGGACAATGCGTTAATCGTTTCGAAGAGACCGGGATCGAGATTTATTTCTCGAAAACCACTTCGATCCGATTTGTACGTTTCGTGCGAAAAACGTGTTCGGAGTCGAAGATGGAGCAGTGAAGTGCAAGGGCTAGTCGCTACTAATCCTGAGGATATTTCCAAAATGGATGTAGTAGGAGTAGTGCCTTCGGTTCCGTTCGAACCCGGGACGGACTTGTATGGACGAATGCTTGCGAAAACATCGTCAGGTGGACGATGGGCATTCTAAGTGAAAACGTTCTAAAGGTAACGCTTAGCCTCAAGCCTCATCAACCGGGAATGACTGAAAATCAGGGGATATGCAGCAAGGTTAGGTGGGTCATGCCCAAGCAGGACAAGATATTTCCCCTGTCTAGATGTCCCTTATTATATTTCGGCTTAGTGGGTGGTTGGTCGCGCCAACCACGGGGTTTATCTTGTTCGGGACTGTTCAGTAAGGAATGGTTCCGGCCTTGTGTTGCAGGGGATGAAGGGAGTAGTCCTCGGTACGGTGATCTAGGCCCCGTACTGTGACAGGTGGTACCCCAGTGCCTAGTCATTGTTGGAAATCCATTCTCCCTACGAGCCTTGTACGAGTTTTGTTTGTATTACCCACTTCGGTGGCTAGTAGCTGGAATTTAATCATGTAACAATTTCGGCTATTTTATAAGTATTTGTGAATAGACCCTATTATAATATCAGAGGATTTCTATAAAAGTGTTTTAGCTATCGTAAGGTAAAAACCCGACATGTTTATTTGTGGCGTGGTCTTACGAGATGCTTTTGTTTTCAAAGGATTTTTGAAACTTTAATAATCAATTTGGATGCATATTTAGTATCAGCTGGTATTCCAGACTGACTCGGGTGTTATTGTATTATAATGCTCGGGTCAGACCGAGTATTATTTGTACAGGACAGGATGCTTTGGAGCAGGGGAGGAGCTGGAGCCCGAGACGTATTATCTATATATATATGTATAGTCCGCTGCTGTGATTGTAGGATATGTCTGATTGGTAATTTGATGTATGAGATACTCTGATTGTGATGATGTGATATATGTAAAACAGTGATAGTTTTCATTTTGTGTAAAGTTCTATATTCATTATTATATTTTATTCCGTTGCGACTGTGAGATTCTGATATTGTTTAGTTTCTTCTTCTTCTATCTCTTTTCTTTAACCCTAATGGTTCGTAATTCTGTGCCACTTGAGTTAATAGAGGTAGAATAGTGTTGATTCAAGGGGTTCGGATTTGCGGGCTGTCACAATTTTTTTAGTTTACCTTTAGGTTTTAACGTTGCAAATATTTTTATTTATTTATTTATGATTTCCATATGGAAATCTTTAATATATATATATTTGAAAGAAACATTAAAAATGTATAAGACTTTCTACTTTTTACTAAATAATTTTTTTCATATTTCCTCTTTATCCTATAGATATATAATTATAGTAAAACATATATTTGTTTTTTAATAAATTATACATATATATATGGTTTTAAAAAAAATTATTAATAAAAAACATGTACTATACATAATTATATAAAATTTATGTGTATGTTAAATACATGTATATGTGATGAATATGTTTTAAACCTAATTAGTTTGAAAATTATTAAACTTTTAATTTCGAAAATCAAAATTTTTCTTTTTTATTGCCAAATGCTAAAAGGGTATAAATATAGGAAAACAATTATAACACATATACATAAATATGTATACATCCAACGTCGACCGCAATAACACAAAAGGATTCGTGATATCAATTCACTATCTGTACTTTCATATAATATAATGAATATTTATGTACACATAAGTCAATATGTAGACAAGTATTTTACTTATCCAAAGCCTTGTTGACGTACCTTGAAATGATGAATCAAATTTCTCCTTGAATCAAATCAGGATCCAAAATCCAGAAAGAGCTACCAATCTGAAAGCAGCAACCATGGATCTTCAAATTATATTTAATTAGCATTTTATTGGCTTGAAAATTTGGTGGAGGGGTGGAAAGGGGCCAGTCTTAATGGTCTTAGAGGAGCATAACGATCAAGATCTAAAGTGGGTAAAGAAATGTTAAATAGCCAAAGTCCTAGTGAGTGAAAGGGGAGCTAAATCCATCTTTTGCTCTTACCAACTCACCTCTTTTTTGAATCAAAATTCCACCAATAACTCGCTGATATGGTAAACCACTATTTGCCCCTTTCTGGACCTCAAAATCACTTCAAGCCCGATCAATAAAATTTGCGCTTAAGTCTAATTCAAATGCACATCGGTATCTTATATCGATAAATATGTTTATAACTATTATATACCCTCCATTTAATATAATTAACACAAATTAAATAAAATTTCATAACTAGTATTTCATAAATATTAATTGATTTAATTAATTTATGACAATCGTAATTAATTAAATTGGGTAGTAACATGAGTATTTAAAGTTTCGGTTGTATGAGTCTTAGGTGTAAATTTGATGAGCAATTACTATCGAACAATTCGAATATTAACGTTCATAAGTCATTTAGCAGGTGATATAACATTATGGACAAATTTACTGCTTACTTGGATTCAGTAAAATCCAATTTTACTTTATTTAAGTGTTACCCATTAGTGACAATTATCTACACCAATTCTCTTCGTCAAAACTATATAACATTAGGACATATGGAAGTTGGTAACAGTCAAAAATCCAATATCGTCCATATTCAATTTTATAGTCCAAACACAAGGTCCTTGGTTCAACCATTACAATTATTATTAACCAAACTACTCTGGTTAGAGACTTTGACTTTGAGTTGACTAGGCCATGATACTAATCCCATATAATCGAGAATACGAATTCTCTCTTGAATAGTGTCTCACTTTCAATGCTTCCACTCGACCCAACTATGGTTGTTCGATAGATGTTGTGCCATGATTTAACTATAATAATATCAGAGTTTTCATATTGAAGCTCGACAGTATTCTCAAGTCATGGGAATTATGTGATATTGTCACATTGATATTTTCTGTTTGACCTTAGTTATATTAACCGACAAAAAACTATTGAGTGGGTCATTCTGTAGTTATCAAATAACTATTAGTATGTAACCTCTTGGTTCCTCCTGGAATCATGAATAATGCACCGCTCTACATTTGGACAGCATTATGTATTCTAGTCTTAGTGGATGTATCAATATCCAGTCTCGAAAACATTTAAAATAGTATGTTTATTTTATTATAATAAATCACTCATGGTTACATCGCATTGTAACTGCTACCAAAACATATGATTTATTGATCTTCAATTAAGTATACTTTTAATTCAATTAACTAATTAATATAACATATTATATCAAGTAGAATGCACCTTTTAATTCAAAATAGGTTATCGAGTTTGATGTATGTAATAATTACATAATTGCTCCTAGGGCATACCCTTAACTCTATCCATATCGCACTTGCACTTGAGACCAATTATAAAATCGATATCCCATCCCTTCGATCAGTTGGATGAGAACTGATCATGTTAGACCCTACGTGAATGGATCTTCCATGTTGTTTTAATTAACCACTCTGTCAATTAACTCTCTCTGATGATGTTAAACTACATTTATCATATGGGACTATTTAGATTATGTTTCTCGACTTCTAATGAGGTCTTAACATTACATTGTTATCATATAAAATTTATGTAGTATTCTCAATACTTGGAATCACCCTTGGCTCAGTTATATATTTGAGCATTCATATTTATATATTGTTATTCTTATGGCGCTATTCAAGGCGATGTACTTAGCCATTTCATTGAATCAGCCACAACCTTTTTGTTTGTAACATTTCTAACTTAAAGCTCCATAATTAAGGTTTGAACACGAATCTAAAATTGACACATTATACCCAATATCACTTATGAAGTTTGATTCCAAATACTCCTTCATAAGGTGTTTGTTTTTCTATAAACAATACTCTAGTATCTCTTAAATACTCGAGGGAATTCGAAACTACCATTTAGCGATCTTAATTTTGGATTTAATATATGCTTCATGTATCAAATGGATTAGCTAAGTACAATATTATAGAGAGTACAATATGTATAATAATTCCTATTATCAACACATAAAGAATCCATCTTACATGTTTCACATTAAACACTTTTAATATGGTGTCTGTGCATATTGTTCTAGACACCCCTAACATCTTTATATTTATTATAAAAGATATAATTTACAAATATAATATTGAGATTAAAACAACCAAATCATTACTTATTTTTAACATAAGTACATTATTAACAATCAGCTATGTATTGTTTACTTATAGTCCAGAAATATCTATGCTCCTTTTAGTGGTTCTTTCTAATGGACATACGCTTCCTCTACATTTTGACATAAAATCATACTATTTTATATTTCTATCAAAATACTTATTCTATTCTGATGCTTTCATACCATCTGTTAGAACATAACTGAAAAGCAAAAGCTCAATACAATTGACTTCAAGACACTTTGATTGTTATGTACAAATAGTTTATTTTACATCATTATTTAGAATTTTCCATTACAACGCATATGTGTAAAAACACAAAGTCATACCACATGATAATTTTTTTAAGCAAATCCGAATTTTCTTAAGCGTAATTTGAATTTTTTTAAGCACATTGAATGATCAATCTCTTAAGCTAATTTCAGAAATTGAAATTTATGATTTAATTCTTGTCAATGTTGCTCATTTTATTCCAACTACATTAGCCTTGCTCTTGAAGACACATTCACAATCGATGGACTATATCTCTTCGAGTTTAACTACCAACATCATATTTCGATAATGTGTTTGGAGTCCTGTTAGATTTGTGCATCATACATATAAAAGAATCGATACTCTTAATGGTTTAATTGACAACCGAGGATTATCTATACTCGATATTGATAAGAATTTCGTAGTCACTCTTCAATGTGCTAGAAGACTTATTAGACTCTCTAATGCATTGTTTTCGTTTAGGTTAGGTTAATTTCATTTCTTCCCATGTAATCAATTTCTTCTTTGAGTCTTATTCAAATCCATCCTATTACCAATAACTTCTAGAAGAAATCCCTTTGCTACGAAGATGGTATTTCTTGAAAAATGGTCGTTTCTCGGTATAATGGAACAAGTATTCATAAATACTTTATGAGTTGCCTTATATATAAAACTGATTTAGATTTAGTTTGCAAAATTTATGTCCAAAAATAAATAAGTCATCTAATGACAATCTTACCCAAACTTCTTTTAGGATGATTCATACAAGACGTAACACCCCAAATTTTTAATAACATTATTCAGGAGATTTAATTAGATAAATTAAATAGAATACTGTAAATATTAAGTGATAAGGGGATTGATATTTGAAAATAAAACTAAGGGTTAAGCTTAATTAAATAAATAGGCTTATGAATGGTTTATGAGCAAATTAATTTGCACAAGGGCATATTGGGAATTAGCTGCACCTTATTACTATAACCCTTATATATTTCCATTCCTTATACCATTCATGTTCATTTTTCTCATTTTCACAAAGATAATCAAACACAAATTAATAAAGGAGCCAGCTATTATTAAAGAAAGAAAAAGAGGAATTCAATCTAAAGCTAAGGATTCAAGCTTAGAGGAAATTAATCTCAACCTAATCTCCTTATCCTAATCAAGGTTAATAATAATTTATACCATCTCTATTTTATTTAATGCTCATATATTTTGAGATTTAAGATAAATTCATTTTAATGATGATTCAGATGATGATATGCTTGGATTTATAACATGTTTGATTTAAATCAAATTGTTCATATATGGATTTATTAAATTTTTAGGGTAAAACTGATTGTAAATGATTTCGAATGCCATGGAAAAAATTTATGTTACGTAAAACATGATTTTGGAGTAGGATTTTAATTTAGATATTTTTTCAAGCGTTGGAAAGATTATTATGAATTTTCAAAGGAAAATAGGGTTAATTGGGTTTATAAATTTATTTCAGAAATTATATTGAGAATTTGGATCTGAAATTTAAATATGTTAGATAACATACTAAAAGTGAATTTCTGTAATTTTTGGGGATTTTTCCTAAGTGATTTAGTATGAGAATTAAATTATTTTTAAAGGAGGACCTAAATGATTTAATTGTTTTACTTAATAGAAGGGTTTATTTGTTAAATTAACTTGATTATGATCTGAAATTATGTGACACTTATTTTTGTAAAGAATTTGAAAATTTGAGGCAACCAATCATATGCTTACAAGTAGGCGTGTTAGTTAGAAAGTGTTTGCTTTAATTTTCATTAAATCAGATTTACCCAGAAAAGTGGGTTCCGCCTCTATTAGAAGCACCTTTTGACCTTATGCTTCCGCCATCAATCATGTTGAAACCCACGAAGTCGGAACCAATACACAGGGTATCAACAATGTTAGTACAAAGTGGATTGGAGAAAGGCAGAAGACATAGTATCGAAACCTTAGCTTCCAATGGGGTCAAGACCTCTGCTTTGTTTTTAAATGATTAAACGTCTGCTTTGTTTTACTGAAAACTTTTGATGTAGTTGAAATGTATGCTTTTGAAAGGGGTTTTCTAAATAGCTCTTGAAAAAGTTTCCATCTTTCATTTTTTAAGTATGAGCTTTTGAATGATTCCCATGTTTATAAAACAATGCTTTCGAAGATGGCGGTTCCGACCTAGTTGAAGCCCGGCTACCGTTCTTTTGCCTTTCGAGTGTACTGAAGTCATCAATGCTTTTGAAGGGTAGCCTTCATTTTAAACTTATATTAAGCCACTTTCTAAATGCTTTTGAAAAGGGTCAAGGGTTTCAAAGGCAATAGCTTCGAAAGGGGTTTTTGATGCTAACCTTCAATGTTTTACTTAAATTGTTTTGAAGCTTTCGAAAGGATAGTGCCGACGCCATTGAACTTTCCCCAAACAATTTAATATGAAGAACTAGGTTTCAAAAGAGATACTTTTGCATATTCAGTAAAACCCAAATGATGTTTTTAGTAAACCCAATGGTTCGGAAAGGGGTACTTTTATTGGTTTCAAAGCTATGTTTTTAAGGATTACTAAGTAATGTTTTGATACTTTCAAAAGGTACATTTTGGTTTCGAAAGAGATGATTTAAAGAGCTTCGAAAGGTATATATTTTATGTTTTGAAAAGAAGTTTTCTATGCTTTCGAAGGAGGTTATCCAAAGGTTTCAAAAGTAATGTTTTAGGGTTTCAAAAGCCTTAGTTTTCAAAATAAATAACCCAATCTCATTATAAAGGAAAACCACAACATAAATAAAGTGTTTTGTAATGGAGTTTTGAAGAAGTATTCCTTAATTAATGGGTTAAAGGGATTAACCAAGTTTTATATTAAAAAAATTCAAGGATATTAAACCATAGGGGTTGGTATTATTATGTTTGTTTCTTCATATATGTATTTCAATATATTTACATTGTAATGGATCCATAACTGTAATTTGGGGAAGGCAGAATAACCAGTTAGGTTAACTCAGTAGTGAATATAAATTAAATCAACTCTTGAATGATTAGAATTGCTGAAAGTGATTGTGCTATAAGATCGAAATGGCCAACAGTTGTAAACAATGTAAATGCAGTGGTAGTGCGATATAAACTAAGTTATCTGCTGATGCGGAATATGAGTATAAAAAGTAAATAGTAAAATAAACGACACCGAAAATTTTTATACTGGTTCGAACTCCTATTCTACGTCTAGTCCCAGACTCCTTTTGAAATTTAAACTAGCAGCCCTCACTTAACCCGAAGGAATAGGTTTACACTACCTAAGCAATCGAACAGGACTTGACCTCTTGAGGAACCAAATAAGACTTAACTGCCTGATCAACCGAACAGGACTTGAATATAAAGTAGATTATCTTGACCCTGTATGTTCTAATAACACGGATTTGTCACTTATAATACACCCTTCCTATAATATTTTCCTCAAGTATGATATTTGTAGTTGTGCGTATATGAAGAATAGGAAATTTTAGATTGCTTTTTGAAATATAGAATTGTGATCATAAGCAATGAATATATGAATTCAGGAGAGTTGTTAATTCAGAAAATACGATTCAAGTAAAATCAAGTAAGTGAAGTTATTTGTTATCAAAATTCATGCATATATATAGTAAATAGAAAGTAATAGATTTTGGTGAAAAGATGTTATCGAACGGCAATGGTCATAACCTTCTACGAAGAAGAAAACCGTTCATGAAAGGAAGTGTCTATTCAGAAAATAGTGGTTGGAACTAGGTCACTCGATTGGTCTATGAACTTCAGTCGATTGAATTTGAAAATATAAACATGCATACATAAGTGCACAAGTTCAGTAGGCTACCTATAGATATTCAGTCGACCGAATGACCTTGTTCGGTCGACTGAATTCTATTGATAAACAAAAATAACCATAGCTCATTTGGTTGGAGCACTTGTCTTCTAAACTAGTGAACCGAGTTCGTGCCCTGCTCTATGCATTTTTTAAAAACTTGATTTTGATTGAAATATGCATGCAAGTTTATTTGAATGTGCATGATGATTCTTGAGGAGGGATTTTAACAAAGCATTAAACTAGACTCTATATGCACATTTGATGACTCTTGTTAAAATATATAACTATACGAACCATACTTTGAGTCGTTGAGTCCGAATGTTGTAATAGTCATAGATTCGTGAATTGTTGTTTCATGTCAGCAATCAAAACCTATGATCGAACATTCTCCTCTTTTCTTGATGATGAAAGCTCCATTTTCTATGGACGAATCTTTGACAGTTGACTTATCCCTCCTACTGAATTTATTCCTGTAAATGTGCTATAGATTTTCCCCTAAATCTATGCTATATATTCCTATAAATAATTAATCTTTTCTCCCCCTCAATACGTGCTTGCATATTTATTCCTGCAAATAATGTTAGAGCAATATCTTTCTCCCTCTTTGTCATCGACAAAAAGTAGATTTTATATGATGACATAAATTATATTCCACATAAGTGTTAAAACGGAACAATATAGAACAAAAAACTACTACTTATAATGTAAGGTGTAAAAAGCATGTGACACCCAAGGTTCTTATAATTTCCTAATTTTTAGGAAACCATACCCATTTGGGTGTGGTTGAACCTTTAAAAATATAACTTTCATTACTAACTGCCATATCAAAATAATCACCAATGTATTTTTCCTTATTTTTCCAATTAACAGGAACCCAAATACTTAGATAATTTTGATTCATATTTCCAGCCAATGATTTTGTACTTCTAAAGAAATTATAAACATTATTGGTCATAGCGATATTTGCATTTCTATTGAAATTGGATTTAGACTTTACTTGAAATTTAGTACTAGCACTAACATTTTTACCATACATGAAAGCATATCTAGTGCTATTTCTACGAATAATTTTATTATATCGTAAACCACTTTTATCATGTAAAGGACAAGAACTAGATAAAATCATGTTTAAATCATTTTGACCTTTATTAAATTTTGTGATTTCAGTGTTAAGTTTATCAAATTTAGCTTTAAAGTCACAATTATTATTTTCAAAATAAATATTATTGTTTTTCGAAATATCAATTTGCTTGTTTAATTCAGAATTCTCCATTTTTAACGAACAGTTCTCATTTTCGAGAAGAGAAATTTGAGGTTCTGAATTATCTAAAGATGATTGTAATAAATCATTTTGTCTTTTCATATCCGTAATTTCTTTTTAAAAAAATTCTTTTTCTTTCTCAAACATGGTATTTTGTTCATCTAGAAAATCTTTAAGAGCCTCAAAATTATTTTTCAAAACACCATGTTGATTTTCTAAATTTAATTTCTCATTTTTCAATTTCTTATTTTCAATTTTGATTGATTTCATCTTTTTTAAAATAAGAAAATTATGCTTGGGATTATATCGCATATACTAACTAATTCATTACTACAATTTACTGAAATTTGTAAATTAGAAAGTACCTTTTTATAGTCCTTACTGGTGGCTTTAACTGGGATTTTGCCTGTTGTATTTTGATTGGATTATTTTCTGGCCATTATTCTATGATGTTGTGACGATCGATAGAATTCCATGCACTGATACCAGATGAAAGTGGCTGTGCTATAGGATCAAAATGGCCAACTGTTGTAAACAATGTATATGCAGTGGTAATGCAATATAAACTAAGTTATCTACTGATGTCGAATATGAGTATAAAAAGTAAATTGTGAAGTAAACGACACCAGAAATTTTTATACTGGTTCAAACTCCCATTCTAGGTCCAGTTCGAGACTCCTTCTGGAATTTAAACTAACAACCCTTACTAAACCCGGAGGAATAGGTTTACACCATATGAGCAACCGAATAGGACTTGAATGCTTGAGCAACCGAACAGGAATTGAATACAAAGTAGATTGTCTTTACCCTGTGTGTTCTAATAACACGGATTTGTCGCTTGTAGTACACCCTTCCTATCATCTTTTTCTTAAGTATGATGTTTGTAGTTGTGTGTGTATGAAGAATAGGAAATTTCATATTGCTTTTTAAAATATAGAATTGCGATCGTAAGCAATGAGTATATGAATTCAATAAGGCAGTTAATTCAGAAAATATGATTCAAGTAAAATCAAGTAAGTGAAGTTATTTGTTCTTGAAATTCATGCATAAATATAGTATACAGAAAGGTATAGCTTTTGGTGAAAAGATTTTATCGAACAGCAGTGGTCATAACCTTCTGTGAAGAAGAAACCCGTTCATGAAAGGAAGTGTCTATTCAAAAAATAGCAGTTGGAACCAGGTCAGTCGACTGTTCTATGAACTTCAGTCAAGTGAATTTGAAAATATAAACATGCATACATATATGCACAAGCTCAGTAGGCTGCCTATAGATATTCAGTCGACTGAATGACCATGTTCAGTCAACTGAATTCTATTGGCAAACAAAAATTACCATAGCACATTTTGTTGGAGCACTTGTGTTCTAAACTAATGACTGAGTTTGAGCCTTGCTCCATGCTTTTTTTTGAAAACTTGATTTTGATTAAAATATGCATGCAAGTTTATTTGAATGTTAATGACGATTCTTGAGGATAGATTTTAACAAAGCACTATACTAGACTCTATATACACATTTGACGTCTCTTGTTAAAATATATAACTATACGAATCATACTTTGAGTCGTTGAGTCCGGATGTTGTCATAGTCGTAGATTCGTGAATTGTTGTTTCATGTCAGCAATCAAAACCTATGATCCAACAATTGCATCCAGGGGGTCAGGAAGACTGGAGTATAGGATGTTAAAATATTAAAAGAAGATATTGGAAGGAGCCAATAGGTTCACAGTAAGCCCATGGAAACTGTATATAGGAAATGATATTGGCAGGGGCCAATAGGTTCATAGTAATCCATGAAAACTATGTATAAAAGAAGTTGTCAGGGAGACGGTTTCATAGTAAACCCATGAAAACTATGATTATATTGAGTTATTGGCAGGGGCCAATAGGTTTCTAGTGAACATATGAAAACTATATCCGGATTAAGTTATTGACAGAGTCAATAGGTTCCTAATCAACCGATGAAAACTAGGATAAGAGAGAAGTTATCGGAGTCACCAATAGGTTCAGGGAGAATTCTTGAAACAATGATTTTATTGGTAGAGGCCAACAGGTTCTTAGTGATCCAATGTAACATCTCCTTACTTTGAGGCCCAAAATTAACGGCTGTAGACGATGCAGTCATCCGTAGTTATTAATCTTCGACGACCAAATACGGCAGTGCTAGATTCATTGATACACAGAAACACATGAATATGGAAAAAAAATTAAAACGGCAAACAAAGTTCACATCCTATTTCAAAATATTTCAAATTCATTACATAATCCCGGTACACAAACCACGTTCGGATAACATATAATTAATACAAAATACGCCAAGAGGAACATATGAAGATGCCTCTTGGATAATTAGAGTATATAATAAGACACTAAAACAATTTGCCTTTACAATCAAACATACAACGGAAATAAAAACTCTAATAACAAGCTTTCCTCCTACGCGTCCTCGGAAGTTTTATTCATCTAAAATAACATCTAGAAACCTTAACCCTCTGTGATATCCCGGAATTTCAAGAAATTTAAAATGTGATAATCTCCTTATTAAATTATTCAAAAATTTTAAAATAGTTATTTTAAACAATATAATGTGATGTTTTTAAATATAATTATAAATATATTTTTAAATGGAATAATTATTTACAAATTTAATTGATGTTGTTTTATAAATAGATTTTAAATAGACTTATCATTTTCATATTTAATAATGTGTTTGTTTAAATTAATATACATATATATATTTTAATTGATTTTAAATTAAAATTTTAAATTGAATTTGAATTTGAAATTTGGATTTAAATTTGGAATTTAAAGGATAATTATTTTGAAATATTTTGGGTATAAAAATATATGAATAAAATTTTTATTTAAAATAAGATTTGTTTTCCTTAGAAGAATTTATTTGTATAAATTAAGGTGGTGTTTATTAAATAGTAAAATAAACACAAAAGTTTTATAATGACATTTAAAAAATGGATTAAATATATTATATATGATTTTATTTAGAATATAATTGGTTTTTATTTTATTTTATTTTAAAGGTTTTATTATATAAAATTAAGAAAAGCATTTATTAATTTAGAAAGATATTTATTAATTATCAAAATTAATATAAAAGCTTTTAAATCTTTTTTAAATAATATAAAAATGCTTAATTACAAGTGTTTGATTATAAATGTTTGTTAGAACATGTGTAGTTTAATTAAAGATTGTAAATGACAAATGTAGTTGATTTGAACAAGTGTCATTCTTTTTAATTTTGTTTTCTTTAATTTTAATAAATCACAATTTAAATCTATATAAACAACCATTTTCTTGCTTTAATTCTTTTTCTATCTTCTCATTTCTAAACTCAAGAATCTTAAACATGTAAGCTATTTTCAAACCAGGAAATCCACAAACAAACCCAAGTTCAAAATTTTGTAACAAATTCTCAAGGCATTTTTCAAAGCCTGTTACCTTCTCAATTAACAAGCCTGTAACAAAGGTTTATTTTCAAATGCAACCTGAAGCAAAGTTTATCAAGCAACGGAGGCAAACAAGATTCAACCTATTTCAAAAGCATTCCAGTTCATTTTACAAAGCTTTTCAGTTTTAAAAGAAATCAACACAAATTCAAGTTTTCAAGCCTCTGTTCTTTTAAATCTGGTGAGTAAACTAAGCATAAAACACCTTTAGATTTGATGCATGTGATAAATGTTTGAAGTGAACTTGTGATGTATGATTGAAATATGTATGCATGTTTGTTTTTAATCTAAATACACGTATATATAAATGATTGAAACTTGGGTGCATGAGTAATTCATCTGTGTGTATCTCTATTCATGTTACAGAGTGAAAATTTGGTTTAAATTTTCAAATCCTTTTATCTATTCACTGTTAAGTTTTGGATTTCAAAAAAAATAGTTTAGTTTAAACATAATTTAAGTGCTAAAAATATGTACAAGTATTTTAAGTTTGAAAGTATGCTAGCATCTGCAAAATACAGTAGCAATCTTAATAACATGATAAAATCAAATGTTAAAATTTGTTGATTCAAGTATATATCTTGAATCGTCTCTGGAAGATCAGATTTTTAAAAAGAAAATCATGATTTTTAATGTTGTATTGGGTGAGAAATTATAAGTTGACAGGAAAATGGTTTTGGGGCTATTTCTGGCGATCAATGGGTAGTGAGGTCTCGGGGTTGCGACTGAAGATGGAAGGAAGTACGACGAGCTTAGGAAAAATATCTGGTGGAGTTCCAGATCACCATGGTGGCGGCTGTGGGTTGAAAAAGTTTTTAACCCTAGTTTGGGTTGAGGTCGAATTCTGGGTCACTGCATCGTCTCTGTGTGATCGAGTGGCTTGAGACTTTGGGAAATGGCAGAGTGGAAAGTCGACAAGGCGTGACCGGAGTTGCAGCGGCTCTGGAAATCGGCGTCATGAGTTTAAGGGGGTTTTGGGCCATGGTGTTTGGTTCCAGTTTCGACTGGATTGTTTGATTTCGTTCGTGGGCTTGAGATTCTGGTTTGGTGTTCATGATGGGTTGCAGGGATGATGGGTGATGTGCCAGAGGTTCATCGGAGGTCGGACGCGACTCTGACACTGGTGCACATGCACAGTGATGTTTGTGTCAGTGGGTTATGTTGTGGTTTGGGTGGAGGCATTTGCTCAAAGATGTACTCAGGTGTTTGGGGTAGTGACTTGAGTTTATACTCGAGTAGCTCGTGAGTAAATTTGCTAGCCGGTTTCAACTAAAAAAAATAAACTATATAAATAGAAGACAAGCAGAAGAAACTCGGGGCTTGACTCGAGTGGTCTTCGGGTGTAACCCGATTCAAGTGTCGAGCAGTTTTTTAAAAAAATTAAAATCAAGGTTTTTGAAATTTAAAAATAAGTTTAGTTTAGGCTTTCTTATATAATTTCCTTTATATACAATAATTGTTTTCTTTAACATTTGATTAAGAAGTTTTGAAATTTGTGTAATTTAAATTTTGTTAAGTAAAGTTTAAAGTTATTTTAAACTTAAGTTAGAAATGAAATTTTAAAGGTTTTTATAAAAGCAAGTTTTTTAAATTTAAATTGAAATTAGTTTTGAAACTATAACTTGATAATTTTAAAGCATTTAAAGGAAGTTATGTTTTGTTAACTTTAATTTATCAAGTTAAATGTTTATTTTATTTCAAAACTTAATTTAATGATCTAATTAAGGAAGTTAATTATAAAGATAAAATGTTTTAAAAATGTTAATGAGAATTAAGTCATTAATAAAGATAATGGTTTACCATAAAAACTAATTAAGTTTTTATCGATTTGAGATTAATTAAGTGAATAAAGAAATTTAAGTATAATTTATTAATTTAATTAGTTAATGACAAAGGATTAATTAAGAAATTAATTAAGAGTAATTAATTGATTTAATTAATGAATAATTAAGAATTTATAAATTACTAATTAAGGGTTATAAGTTAATTAATTAAAGGGTAATTAATTTGTAACTAAGGATTATTAATCAGATAATTAGAGGTTATTAATTAATGATTAGAGATTAAATTAAATGAGGAATTAATTTGTATTAATTAAGTTGTAATTAAGGATTAATTAATTAAGTAATTAAGATTGATTAATTTAGTAATTAGTGATTGATTAATTAAGTAATTAAAGATTGATTAACTGGTAATTAAGAAGTACTTAATATGTAATTAAGTTTTATTAATTAATAATTAGGTTTTATTAACTAATAATTAACGGATAATTAATCTGTAATTAAAGATTAATTAAGGATTGGTTAACTGTTAACTAAGGATTAATCAACTGGTAATTAAGGATTGATTAATTTGTTATTAAGAGATATTAATTAATAATTAGGTTTATTAATTAATAGTTAAAGCATAATTAATCTGTAATTAGAGATTATTTAATTAATTGATAAGGTAACCAAGGAGTGGTTAATTATTTTAATGGTTTGTAATTAATTAATGATTGATTAACCGGGATTAGGTAACTAATTCTTAAGTAATTAATTTAATTTAAGTTAATTAAATTAATTATGATTTGGATTAATAATTCTTGTTTGTGGATGATTGTTTGTAGAATATTTGGATTGGTTGATATCTATTAGATGATATTATGTGATATTCTGTGATGTGATATTGAAAATATCTGTGATAAATGTGTGATATATATCTTTAAATGATGCTGTGTGAATTCAAAGTATTGAATTGAATTAAATTGTTTAAACCTTAAACAACTTGACCTTTAAAAAAACGTTTGGATTTGATGAGACCAGGATCGGGTATCAAATTTGATTATTCGAAAACCACATCGATCCAAGTTAAACGATAGGTTATGAGTGAAGACTGAGATGGAGTTTCAGAGTGCAAGGGTTATTGTTGTTAACTCTGAGGGTGATTCCAAAATGAGTGTAACGAGATAATGCCTTTGGTTTTGTTCGACCCCGGAACGAACTTGTATGGATTGAATGCTTTCAGAACATCGTCAAAAGGATGATGAGAATTCTAAGATAGATGTGTTCTATAAACGTAATTGTAGCCTCAAGCCTCATCAACCGGGAATGGCTAAAACGGGGGAGGTGCAGCAAGGCTAAGTGAGTCGCGCTTAAGTAGGATAAGATCTTCCTCTGTCAAGAGTCCCTTTTTATTCGGCTGTGTGGTGGTTGCTAGCTACAACCGTGGGGTTGTCTTATTTGGGACTATCCAATAAGGGTTGGTTCCGGCTTTATGTTGCAGTGGATCGAGAGGGATCCTCGGTACGTTGATATAGACCACGTACTGCGAGGGGCGGTACCCCAATAGCCCTACCATTGTATGGATATCCAACTTCCAATAAGTGGCCTCGGACTTGATTGTATAACCCACTTTGTGGCTGGTATGCTGGAATTTAATGAATGTATCAATTTCGGCTATGTGAATATTTTTTTGAAAACCCTAGACTCTATTATAATATAACCAGATTTCCTATCAAATTTTTGGCTATCATAAGGGAAAAAATGTCCGTATTTATTGGCGGAGAGTCATACGAGATACCTTTTGTTTTCAAAGGTTTTTCAAAGTAAGGAATTTTAACCCGTTTACTCACACCAGACCATGTATGACCTGGAGTTTATTTCTGTTTTTCTTAAACTCTTGGGTTCTTAAATTTTTATGAGTAGCCAAGTGATCACGTTTTGCTTGATGAATTTGGATAGCATGGAGCAGGGGTCCAGACGTAGCTATATCTATCTCTTTCTGCTGTATAGTGTCTTGACTATTGTAGTTTGAAATGTAATAGATTAGACAGGCCTTTATAACTATCTAATATGAAAATGTTGTGTAATCTATGTAACTCTGACATGTAAAGACTATGTAATGGTCTTGTGATATATTATGTTTTGTTCCTTTTCCGCTGCACGATTCTGATATTGTTTAGTTCTTTCTTCTATCTGTTCTATTTCTATCTCCTTCTTTCTTATTGATGATGCATCTTTCTGTGGAATGAAAGGCGGGGCGTCACAGGTGGTATCAGAGCATAGGTTGAGATAATATCTAGGCTCTGGAGTAGTGTCTATCTTGAGAGCGCGTATTTATAATTTTTATATAACTATATACCTATCAAATTTGTTGGATATCCCTTCGGGTTTCCAACATGAGTTCTAGAGAAGTTTCTAATCTCTTTGTTTGGTTGACCATCCTTCTTTGTATCTAATCCTACAGGCGGAGTAAACAAGATAGATAAGATCTGTAGAGACTTAAGGCTTTCTTATTTCCCCTACAGTTTTTCTTGTGACCCTTTTGTATTGGATTTCAAAGGGTTTGATCTTATTCTGGATATGGATTGAATGGATAAGTATAAGGCTGTTTTGGTGTGTGAAGCAAGGATTATGTCTTTGGAGACTGAGTTCGAAATCACAAAAGTGACTTGCGATGATTCTGGGGTTCATTTGAGTAATCTGTTGCATGGAGTCAAGGCATCTCCAGAAGGCGTAGAGTCCATCGAAGTGGTCAGAGATTTTTCGAATGTTTCCAAGGAAGTGAAAGGTTGTTCCTCATCAGGAGATAGAGTTTTGGATCATCTTAGTTCCAGGAGTAGTTCCTGTTGTTTAGCCTATAGGAGGATGGCGTCGAAGGAGAGAGAGGAGTTGGCGTAGCAGACCCAAGATTTCTTAGTGAAGGTTTGATCCGGCCTCGTTTTTCTAGTTGGGGTTCTGCCGTAGTCTTTGTGACCAAGTTGGATGAGTCTTTTGAGGTTCTGTGTGGATTTGATGAACCGAGTTGTCCGGGATGTGTGGTATAAGTTTATTCTTGTGTTCATCTATGATATTCTTATCTACTCCAAGTCTGAAGAGGAGCTCAAGCAGCATTTGGGGATAGTGTTAGAGACTCTGAGGAGGCATGTTAAGAAAGTTAAGTTTTCAAAATGCCATTTTTGGAAATCGAAGGTCAGATTCTTGAGGCATATTGCTTCTGGTGAGGATATTTGTGTAAATCCAGACAAAGTAGCTACTATTCAGGAATGGAAGCAGCCGCGAACTCCGACAGAAGTCTTCAATTTTATCCGTTTGGCAGGGTTCTACAGGAAGTTTATCAAAGACTATTCTAAGATTTCTTTGCACTTAACCAAGTTGACTCGGAAAGGAGCAAAGTTGAGTGGACCCCCGAGTGTGAAGAGGCTTTCTTGGATTTAAAGGCAAGGCTGACCAGTGCGCCTATTCTAGCTTTTCCTGATGGCAAGAGAAAGGTTGAGATCTACACGGACATTTGTGTGAGCCAGAGGTGGATGGATTGAGTCAAGAATGGTCAGAGTTCCAGTTTTGAGATTGATGGCCAAGGAACATTGAGGATCAACGGAAGGATTTGTGTTTCGAATTTCAAGGATTTGAAGCACGAAGTTCTGTCAGAGAGTCAACACTCTAGGTTGAGTGTCCACCCGAGGATTTCAAAGTTGTATGAGGATGAAGAGAGTCTTCTGGTGGCCGAGCATAAAGAAGGATGTAGCTGCTTTGGTCAATGGATGTGCGATCTGTCAGAAGGTGTTGGTGATCAGCAGAAGACCGCGGGTTTGTTGCAGCCTTTGGAAGTTTCGAAGTGAAAGTGGGAAATGATTTCTTTGAATTTCATCGATGGTTTGCCAAGGACCAAAAAGGGAAATGAAGGAGCATGGGTAATTGTGACCGTTGACCAAGAGCGCCCATTTTATTTCGGTTAAGGCAACTCGATCTGCAGCATCTTTGGCTGAGTTTTTTCTTGAAGGAGTTTGTCCGACTACATGGTATTCCTGTCAGCATTGTTAGTGATCATGATCCTATCTTCACCAGCAAGTTTTGGAGGCTTTGCGATTAGCTTTGGGTACGAGTTGGATTTTGAGTATAGCCTATCATCCCAGTCAGACGGAATGGCTGAATAGATTTCTAGAGGATATGATGAGGGCTTGTGTTTGGAATTTTGTGGATTTTGGAAGGACCATCTGTGTTTATTGGAATTCTCATGGTTTTCAGGTAAGTATCAAGATGGCACCCTATGAAGCTTTTTATGGACGACCTTGTAGATTTCCATCATGTTGGTCAGAGTCGGAAGATCATCTTATTCTTGATCCAGTTTTGATCTGTGAGAGTAGCACAGGATCGCCAGAAGAGATATGGACAAGAGACGAAGACATTTAGAATTTTAGATCGGAGATTTAGTCTTTGTCAAATTTTCCCGACTTAAAAGGAGCGATAGGATTTGTAAGATGGGAAAACTTTCTCCAAGGTATATTGGTCCATTCCGAGTGCTCGAGAAGATTGGTGTTGTGGCCTACAGGATTGAATTGCCCGTCCGGATGGCTTGAATTCACAAGGTTTTTCATGTATCTCACCTGAGGTAATACGTAAACGACCCATCTCTTGTTTTGGAACTAGGATTCAAAAGTTTGTCTTAGGAAACTCTAGGTAGTTTTAGGAAGGCTTATCCGGATCTGTGTCTGGATAGCTAGTGTTGTTTATTGAATAAATTGTTTGTTTGGATGAAATTATTGGTTTGGTTGATGGTGTATGGCTGATATGTATGCTTGAATGGTTAAAATGAAATAAAAGTTTTTGGATTGTCTTTTTTTTTAAATTTCGGGGAGGAAATTCTTTTAAGAGGGGAGGAATGTGATATCCCGGAATTTTGAGGAATTTAAAATGTGATAATCGCCTTATTAAATTATTTAAAATTTGTAAAATTGTTATTTTAAACAATATAATGTGATGTTTTTAAATATAATTATAAATAGATTTTTAAATGGAATAATTATTTACAAATTTAATTTGTATTGTTTTATAAATAGATTTTAAATAGACTTATTATTTTCAAATTTAATTATGTGTTTTTTAAATTAATATACATATATACATTTGAATTGAGTTTAAATTAAAGTTTTAAATTGAATTCGAAGTTGAATTTGAAATTCGGATTTAAATTTGGAATTTAAAGGTTAATTATTTTGAAATATTTTGGGTACAAAAATATATGAATAAAGTTTTTATTTAAAATAAGATTTGTTTTCCTTAAAAGAATTTATTTATTTAGATTAAGCTAGTATTTATTAAATAGTAAAATAAATACAAAAGTTTTATATTAACATTTAAAAAATGGATTAAATATATTTTATATGATTTTATTTTCTTTTAAAGGTTTTATTTGTATAAACTTAACAAAAGCATTTATTAATTTAGAAAGGTATTTATTAATTAGGAAAATTAATATAAACGCTTTTAAATATTTTTTAAATAGTATAAAAATGCTTAATTGCAAGTGTTTGATTATAAATGTTTATTAGAACATGTGTAGTTTAATTAAAGATTGTAAATGACAAATGTAGTTGATTTGAACAAGTGTCATTCTTTTTATTTTTGTTTTCTTTAATTTTAATAAATCACAATTTAAATCTATATAAACAACCATTTTCTTGCTTCAATTCTTTTTCCATCTTCTCATTTCTAAACTCAAGAAACTTAAACCTGTAAGCTATTTTCAAACCAGAAAATCCACATACAAACTCAAGTTCAAAACATCGTAACAAATTCTCAAGGAATTTTTCAAAGCCTGTTACCTTCTCAAACAACAAGCCTGTAACAAAGGTTTATTTTCAAATGCAATCTGAAGCAAAGTTTATCAAGCAATCAGCAGCAAACAAGCTTCAACCTATTTCAAAAGCATTCCAGTTCATTTTACAAAGCTTTTCAGTTTCATAAGAAATCAATACAAATTCAAGTTTTCAAGCCTTTGTTTTTTTAAATCCGGCGAGTAAACTAAACATAAAACAGCTTTAGATTTGATGCATGTGATAAATGTTTGAAGTGAACTTGTGATGTATGTTTGAAATATGTATGCATGCTTGTTTTTAATCTAAATACATGTATATATAAATGATTGAAACCTGGATGCATGAGTGATTCATCTGTGTGTATCTCTATTCATGTTACAGAGTGTAAATTTGGTTTAAATTTTCAAATCTTTTTATCTATTCACTGTTAGGTTTTGGATTTCAAACAAAAAAGTTTAGTTTAAACATAATCTAAGTGCTAAAAATATGTACAGGTATTTTAAGTTTGAAAATATGCCAGCATTTCGAAGTTACAGTAGCAATCTTAATAACACGATAAAATCAAACGTTAAAATTTGTCGATTCAAGTATATATCTTGAATTGTCTCTAGAAGATAAGATTTTTAAAAAGAAAATCATGATTTTTAGTGTTTTATTGGGTGAGAAATTATAAGTTGACTGGAAAATGGTTTTGGGGCTATTTTTGGCGATCAAGGGGTAGTGAGGTCTTTGGATTTCGACAGAAGATGGAAGAAGTACGGCGAGCTTAGGAAAAATATCTAGTGGAGTTCCAGATCACCGCGGCGGCGGCGGTGGGTTGAAAAAGTTTTTAACCCTAGTTTGGGATGAGGTCAGATTCTGGGTCACAGCATCGTCTCTGGGTGATCGAGTGGCTCGAGTCTTTGGAAAATGGCAGAGTGGAAAGTCGGCAATGCGTGGCCGGAGTTGCAATGGCTCTAATGATCGGCGTCGTGAGTTCGAGAGGGTTTTGGGCCATGGTGTTTGATTCCAGTTTTGACTGGACTGTTTGATTTCGATCGTGGGCTTGAGATTTTGGTTTGGTGGTCGGAATGGGTTACAACGATGATGGGTAATGTACCGGAGGGTTCATCGGAGGTCGGAGGCGACTCTGACCTCGGTGCACGTGCACGGTGAAGTTTGTGTCAGTGGGTTATGTTGTGGTTTTGGTAGAGGCATTTTCTCGAAGAGGTACTTGGGTGTTTGGGGTAGTGACTCGAGTTTATACTCGAGTAGTTCGTGAGTAAATTTGCTAGTAGGTTTTAACCAAAAAAATAAACTAAGTTTTTTTTGAAAATGGAAGAGAAGCAGAAGACACGCCGGGCTAGACCCGAGTGGTCTTCGGGTAGAGCCCGAATTGAGTGTCGAGCAGTTTTAAATAATTTTAAAATCAAGGTTTTTGAAATCTGAAAATAAGTTTAGTTTAAACTTTCTTATATAAATTTCCTTTATATATAATAAATGTTTTCTTTAACATTTGATTAAGAAGTTTTGAAATTTGTTTAACTTAAATTTTGTTAAGTAAAGTTTAAAGTTATTTTAAACTTAAGTTAGAAATGAAATTTTAAAGGTTTTTATAAAAGCAAGTTTTTTAAATTTAAATTGAAATTAGTTTTAAAACTATTACTTGATAATGTTTAAAACATTTAAAGGAAGTTATGTTTTGTTAACTTTAATTTATCAAGTTAAATGTTTATTTTATTTCAAAACTTAATTTAATGATCTAATAAAGGAAGTTAATTATAAAGATAAAATGTTATAAAAATGTTAATGATAATTAAGTCATTAATAAAGATAATGGTTTACCTTAAAACCTAATTAAGGTTTTTATTGATTTGAGATTAATTAAGTGAATAAAGAAATTTAAGTATAATTTATTAATTTAATTAATTAATGATAAAGGATTAATTAAGAAATTAATTAAGAGTAACTAATTGATTTAATTAATGAATAATTAAGAATTTATAAATTAATAATTAAGGGTTATAAGTTAATTAATTAAAGGTTAATTAATTTGTAATTAAGGATTATTAATTAGATAATTAGAGATTATTAATTAATGATTTGAGATTAAATTAAATGAGGAATTATGTTGTAATTAAGGATTAATTAATTAAGTTGTAATTAAGGACTAATTAATTAAGTAATTAAAATTGATTAATTTAGTAATTAGTGATTAATTAATTAAGTAATTAAACATCAATTAATTGGTAGTTAAGAAGTACTTAATGTGTAATTAAGTTTTACTGATTATTAATTAGGTTTTGTTAATTAATAATTAAGGGATAATTAATCTGTAATTAAAGATTAATTAATGATTGGTTAACTGTTAATTAAGGATTAATCAACTTGTAATTAAGGATTGATTAATTTGTTATTAAGAGATATTAATTAATAATTAAGGTTTATTAATTAATAGTTAGAGAATAATTAATGTGTAATTAGAGATTAATTAATTGATTGATAAGGTAATCAAAGAGTGATTAATTAATTTAATGGTTTGTAATTAATTAATGATTGATTAAGCACGATTAGGTGATTAATTCTTAAGTAATTAATTTAATTTAAGTTAATGAAATTAATTATTATTAATTCCTGTTTGTGGATGATTGTTTGTAGAATGTCTGGATTGGTTGATATCTATTAGATGATATTCTATGATATTCTGTGATGTGATATTGAATATATCTGTGATAAATGTGTGATATTTATCTATGAATGATGCTTTGTGAATTCAAAGTATGGAATTGAATTAAATTGTTTAAACCTTAAACAACTTGACCTTTAAGAAACATTTAGATTTCGATGAGACCGAGATCGGGCATCAAATTTGATTATCCGAAAGCCACATCGATCCAAGTTAAACGATGGGTTGTTACATCTCAAAGTGAAGACCGAGATGGAGTTTCAGAGTGCAAGGGTTATTGTCATTAACTCTGAGGGTGATTCCAAAATGAATGTAATGAGATAATGCCTTTGGTTTCTTTCGAACCCGGAATGAACTTATATGGATTGAATGCTTTCAGAACAACATCAGGAGGACGATGAGCATTCTAAGATAGATGTGTTCTGTAAAGGTAATCACAGCCTCAAGCCTCAGCAATCGGGAATGGCTAAAATAGGGGAGGTGCAACAAGGCTAAGTGAGTCATGCTCAAGTAGGATAAGATCTTCCCCTGTCTAGAGTCCCTTTTTATTCGACCGTGTGGCGGTTGCTAGCTACAACCGCGGGATTGTCTTATTCGGGACTATCCAGTAAGGGATGGTTCCGGCTTTGTGTTGCAGGGGATCGGGAGGGATTCTCAGTGCATTGATATAGGCAACGTACTATAACGGACGGTACCCCAGTAGCTCTGTCATTGTATGGAAATCCATCTTCCAATAAGTGCCCTCGGACTTGATTGTATAACCCACTTTGTGGCTAGTATGCTGGAATTTAATGAATGTAACAATTTCGGCTATGTGAATATTTATTTGAAAACCCTATACCCTATTATAATATAACTAGATTTCCTATCAAATGTTTGGTTATCGTAAGGGAAAAACTTGTCCATATTTATTGGCAGAGAGTCTTACGAGATACCTTTTATTTTCAAAGGTTTTTCAAAGTTAAGAACTTTAACCCGTTTACTCACACTAGACCCATGTCTGACCTGTAGTTTACTTCTATTTTTCTTAACTCTTGGGTACTCAAATTTTTATGAGCAGCCATCAGGTTTTGCTTGACGAATTTGGATAGCATGGAGCAGGAGTCCGACGTAGCTATATCTATCTCTTTCCGCTGTATAGTGTCTTGACTGTTGTAGTTTGAAATGTAATGGATTAGACAGGCCTTTATAACTGTCTAATGTCAAAATGTTGTGTAATATGTGTAACTCTAATATGTAAAGACTGTGTAATTGTTATGTGATATATTATATTTTGTTCCATTTCCGCTACGAGATTCTGATATTGTTGAGTTCTTTCTTTTATCTATTCTATTTCTACCTCCTTCTTTCTTATTGATGATGCGTCTTTCTGTAGAATGAAAGGCGGGTCGTCACACCCTCAACCTACTCAAAATCAATTGAGTACCCAAGAGTTTAAGGGGAAAGCAAAAGCTTTAAGTCAGACATAAAGCCTGGTATGAATAATAATTTACCATCTCAAACCATTTAGATATCTAGTGGGACCATGTCGCTTAGCAAAATGGTTTTTCTCCTCACTAGTATCTTGAAATATTTATAAAACCATATACCACGCTCCTGCATCCACAATAGTTAAAGCATAGTGTTTCAAAACAATATGATGATATGAAAAATTAGTAAATCAAATTTGAATTACCATCCCTATTCTGACTATTTGTCTCAATTATAGTTTCTAGGGTTACTATTAACCTGTTAAATATTTATGGACTATTCTTCCCAATTCATAGTTTTTAAGGGATCACTAAGAACCGATGTAACTCCAATATCTTTTCTATTATCCTAGTTTTCATGGACTGAATAGGAACCTGTCACTAATTGTCAATATCTTTATCTAGATATAATTTCATGGGCTAACTATAAACCTATTGGCCCCTGCCAATCTCAATCATAGTTTTCATGGGCTGATTATGAACCTATTGGCCTCTGCCAATATCTTTTGTTATACACAGTTTTCATGGGCTTACTATGAACCTATTAGCCCCTACCAATATTTGTAATTAAGATTTTAACATTTCTTAAGTTATATTCACTACTGGGTCAACCTAATTGGTTATTCTGCCCTTCCCAAAATACCATTAGGGTTAACTATAATGTGAATAAATACATGAAGAAGCAATAATACCAACACCCGTGGTTTATTATCCTTGAATCATGTATATATATATATATATCCTGGTTAAACCCTTTAACTATACGATAAATGAAAACTTCTTTATTTCAAAACCTTTTATTTGGTTATGCCATGGTTATTCCTTTAAATTGAGATTGGGTTTATGTTTTAAAATCTTAAAACATCTCTTTCGAAACCTCTGAATGACTTCCGTCGAAAGCAAAAATATTTTTTCAGAATATAATAAACATACCTTCGAAGCCTCAGTGAAATATTCTCTTTCGAAACCAAACATACCTTTCGATGGTATCGAAACTCCTTTAAAACATAGCTTTGAAACAAATGAAAGTATCACTTTTGAAAGTATCGGGTTTAGTTTTTTAACATCGTTTGGGGTCAAAATGGTTATATACGAAAGTATCTTTTTCAAAACCCTTATAAAGTTATTCTAGGGAAAAGGTTAATGGTGTCGGAACCATCTGGTCGAAAGCATGAACCTTTAAATTAAAACTTTGAAGGATAGAGTCGAAACCCCTTTCGACTCCATAAACTTCAAAACCCTTAAACCCTTTCGAAAGCATTTAGGAAGTGGCTTAGCTTAGGATAAAACAGAGATAAACTTTCAAAGGCATTGACGGCTTCAATACATTTAGAAGGAAAATAGCGGCTGGATTTCAACTAGTTCAGAACTAATCCTTTTGAAAGCTCCTATTTAAAGAGAAAGGTACCCTTTAGAAAGCTAACGCCTTTACATAGTATAACAACCTTCTTTGTAAGCTATTTATAAAAACCCTTTCAAAAGCATGTATTCAACTAAGTCGAAAGCTTTAAGTAAACCAAGGCAAGAAATTATCTTTTGAAAACAAAACAAGGTTTCGAACCCATCGGAAGCAATCCTTTCGACACCGTGGCTTTCGCCTTTCCTCCAATCCACTACGTACCATCTAAGTGATACCTTGTGTATTGGTATTAGTTTCAACTGTGTGGGTTTCGACTAGGATGGTTTCGTCTGAGATGAGACGAAGTCAATGGAGTTGAAAGGTGCTGTTATTTGAGGCAGGAACCAACTTTTCTGAATTAAAGGCTAAAATTTAGCCACTTTTAGTAATTATTTGTGTGCTTACCTATTTGTAAATCTTTAATTGGTTGCCTTAAAACTTTTCAAATACTTTACAAATGAAACTATTGCATTTAATCAGATCTAAATTAAAGAAATTATATCGTTTAAGCCTTTTCATTTAACAGAACCAACATTTGCAGAAAAGTCCCTCTTTTAAAATAATTTATTTTCCCTAATAAATCGACTGGGAAAAATCCCCAAAAATTACAGAAAATTCCTTTCATCAAATAATCAAACATATTAAAATATCAAACGCAATTCTTTCTGAAATTCTCGAAATAAATTTTAGACCCATTAATATTATATTTTCGTTTAGAAATTTACAATAAATTTCAATAGCTTGGAAAATTCTAAAAATTAAAACACATCTCCAAAATCATGTTTTACTTAACATAAAAAACTTCTATGCATTCTAAAATAAATAACCCTTGGTTTTCACCCTGAAACTATACGAATTTTGCATACAAATGAATTATTTAAATCAAGCAATCAATAACTTAAGTATATCATCATTCAGAATATCATAGATGTGAAATTACGTCTTAAATCCGAAATCATATGATTATAAAAACAAAAGGTGATGGAATGAATTATTATTCACCTTAAGTAGTTAAGGAATTTGAGATTTGTTGTTGGTTAATCCTTCCTAGCTATGATCCTTAGATTTAGATTGAATTCTTCCTCTTTTCCGTCTTGTTAATGGCCGGCTCTAATTTAGGTTTATGGTCTTCATTTGTGAAAGTGAGAAAATGAAACATTAATGGGTAATTACAGAGAAGTATAGCCGAGTATAATGAAGTGGCTATTTACTAATATACCCATGTGTAATTTAATTAGCCTATAAACCAATTTAAGCCCATTTATTTTATTATCAAGCACGACCCTATATCTAATTTATTCGAATCTCTATCCCCTTATAATCATTATTCTATGTAATTTATCTAATTAAATTTTCTGAATAATGTTATCGAAAATAGGGATGTTACATCCCATGAAAACTACAAAACAAGATGGGGAATCCATAAGTATTAAACTGATTATTAGTCAGCCCATGAAAACTAATAGGTTAATAGTAACCTTAGAAACTATAACCATGACACATAGTGAAATGAATAGGGATGGGTAATCCTAAATTGATTTACTTATTTGCATATCATCATATTATCTTGAACTACTATGTTTTAACCATTGTGGATGTAGGAAAACATTATATGGTTTAATAAAGGTTTTAGGATATTAATGAGGGGAAAACTCATTCCGCTAAGCGGCGTGGTCTCACTAAATATCCAAATGATTAGAGATGGTAGATTATCATTCATACCAGGTTTATATCTGACTTGAAGTTTATGTTTAACCCTTAAACTCCCGGGTACTCAATTGATTTTGAGTAGTTTAAGAGTTGAGGTTTTCAGGTACCTCCTTAGACGAATAAGATTCCAAAGACATGCAGGAGGCATGATAGCTATCTTGAGTTCTCTTTTATTTTGATTCCATTATGTTGTTGTAAAGGCAAAGTTGTTTAATTTCCTATATATACTCTGATCATCTAAGGGGCATCGCCAAATGTCGCTCTTGGCGTATGTGTAATAATTATATATGATCTAAACGTGGTTACGATTGTGGGCTTATGTAATGAAATTGAAATGTTTTTAAATGAAATGTGGAACTTGTTTTGATGTATTAAATTTTTTCAATATTCATGTGTTTCTGTGTGTATCTAACATTACCGTATTTGGTCATCGAGGATTAATAACTACGGATTACTGCAGCATCCATAACCGTTAGTTTTGGGCCTCCAAGTGGGGGATGTTACACAAGATCCTCCACGTACAATTATTACGTGTAGCCTTTTGACTCACACAACCTGCTAACTCCTTGGCCTATGATATTTTGGTGTTTCTGATAAACCCTTATTTTGTATTATTTGTAAACTATTCTTTAAACGAAATTATTTTTAACCTTATGTATCACTCTTAAGTACACTGCCCTACAGAAAGAAGTTAACTCAACTTGACTCGTAACTAATCGTACTTTGTTCAACAAAGTTCGAGTACTCCTTCTCAATACATCATTACATATCATAGGGAGGAGTGACTTTGAGATTGAATCTTTATTCATTTTACGTACGTTTATAACTCTTTCCTATATACTCACATATTCAATCAAGTCGAATCATTTTTATTTTCTATTGCATGTTATTTTATTTACTTCTGTTTTATATTCTATGAGCTTATTATAGATATACTATATGTGTATCAAATACACGTGTTCATGTTTGAGGTAACTCATCGATGAATACAACGAAGTACATGGAACCATTTTTGTATTAATAAACTTACAATAGCGTACATCTATATATATTAATCTGAAGAGTTCATTAACTCTTATGATGCTTCCACGCAATGGGTGCTTTTCTCTTTAATTTTTAACATAAAATTGACTAGCACCATATGATTCATAATCATATAATCAAAAAAATTATTTTCTAAAGCAGTGGCTTAGTCTACAATTGCCAAATAATTATAAACTATTTCAGATACTTTTGTATTCCCAATGAATCGCTTTTGTTATAATAACAAATACTGTATTATAGTTTTGTTTTATAACGAATATTCATATTAAAACTATGTCTAGTTTTCAGTCAACACTTAAAAACAATCGTTATTTCGTAAATAATTTTGGTATGTTTTATGAATAAAATTCATAACTAGGTACAACTAATAATTAATATATGGCATGCTTTTGCTATTTCCGCCATTATAATAATAGCATAAGAAATATGAAGCTCCTTTTAACCACTCAACATATCCTATTTATTTCATTTACTACATCTGGTTTACAACCAAGAATTTTTTGAGCAAATATCTAAAATTCAAAGAAATAAATCTCATAGAAAACGATTTTCTGTATGAATATTTCAGAATACAAATCATATTTCTCATTCCAGTGTTAAGTAACTATTATTGTTTTACAATTATTGTTTTCAATCCTTTTTATGAAGCAGAAGTGACGATTCACTCTCTTCATCCCAATTGTGCCTTAGGCTACATTTTCTCGCATACATTCGATTTTGTAACGACCCATCCTCTCAACCCTCGAACGTCGAAACTAATACATCCATGGTATTCGTGTGTTCAACATCCAAGTGCCGGAAGGACAAATTGTCAGGTGAAATAAAAAGAAAAAGAAAAAGAAAAGGAACAAGGAAGAAGAGAACACAACATCAAAATCTCACTAGCGTAAATGGTAATATATATAGTATCAAAAGAACAATACAAAAGGGTCGCTCCGATATAGAAATTTTGAATTTACAAAACCTAAGTACAATCGTTAGCCTGGACAGTTATACCAAGCTGCCCTCACTAATATTGATAAGTACAACATAATAATGCAGCAAAATTAGGATACTATGGTAGGTGAAACATCCAGCTTTCCTTCTCGAGCCCCAAAGAACACTAATGGAAATTTGCCTTCTCAGATTACTAAAAAGAGCACGCGAGAAATTTAAAGAAAACACAAACCAAATATTAGACATAAGTCTAATATGAGAAACACAAGAAATATCTGTACAACATATAATACTACTTTTGAGACCGCATGGAATGCCATAACGATTACCCCTCAAAATAACCACTATCTAATAGGTACATAAGCTGATATAATAGATAAAGTCTAGGGTGTAGAATATAAATATTACAATATAGCTGGGATGGTTATAGTGGTTACATTCAACAGCATACTAGGAGTATAATGAAATCCGACAAGGAATGTTTGCATGTTCAATTTTTCATGGAGATCTCTTTGGAGAAGCAAAACTTTATGCACAAGGATCAGAAGTTACCTTCTGAATGTTGTATATCTCAGATAAAATATACCATAAGGAAAATACAAAGGTCCACGTCCGAAAATAAATATAAACCACGTGGTACCAAATACCGTCATCTCCTATGCGCAAAATCGATAAGCACATTCTAGACATAGAGTTGATAATCCTATATGGGTTAGCAAAACCCCAGATTATGCAATCTACTATGTCTTTAGCCATTTCTAATGTCGAGGTCACATTCAGCATCTTTCACATGAGTTTTCAACACTTGAGCAGAACACAAGTTCCCAAATGGATTCTCACATCTCTAACAGATCTCGAAACCATACATGGATTCTAGTATCTTGAGCAAATCCACTTCCAAGAGACAGAACACATATCTCAATCATGAAGTGGTTTTCGGTGAGTTAAACACTTACCGATTACGGTCTCTTCAAGACGAAATCTGTCACGACCCGAATTTCACTCCCAGAAAATCGCGTCATGAATTTAGAAAGAAAGGGATAGAAGAAGGAAAGAAAGAAGAGAAGAAAGAAACAACATCAGAATCTAACACAGCGGAACGAATAAATTATATTAATCACATAATAGGTTACATAGTATCATATACATCAGAGATACACAGCATAAACAACTCATACTAGACAGTTATAAACACCTGTCTAGTTTACAACTCAATACAAATAACATCTCAGAGAACACACAGCGGAATACTCTATATATATCTACTCGTAGAAGCCTCCTGCTCCATTGCTCCTCCACAAATCGTCAAAGCTAATCCAGATCCTAACCTGAATCCCTTGACTACTCATAAAAATTTGAGTACCCAAGAGTTTATGAAAAACAAAAATAAACTCCGGGTCAGACATGGGTCTGGTGTGAGTAACAGGTTAAAGTTGCTTAACTTTTAAAAACCTTTTGAAAAGAAAGGTATCACGTAAGACTTCCCACACATAAACATGGAAAAGTTTTTACCTTACGCTAACCAAAACATTTGATAGGAAATCCGATGATATTATAATAGTGTCTAGGGTTTTCAAGTAAATAAGAAAATAGCCGAAATTGTTACATTCATTAAATTCCAGCTACTAGCCACAAAAGTGGGTAATACAATCAAAACCGTTGGCACTTATTGGATTTTGGTTTCCATACAATGGCAGGGCTACTGGGGTACCGCCCGTCACAGTACGTGGCCTAGATCACCGTACCGAGGATTACTCCCTTCATCCCCTGCAACACAAAGCCGGACCCGTTCCTTACTGAACAGTTCCAAACAAGACAACCCCGTGGTTGTAGCTAGCAACCACCCACACAGCCGAATATAAAGGGACTTCTAGACAGGGATCAATCTTGCTCTCCAGTGGGCGCGACCCACGAAGCTTTGCTGCACCTCCCCTGTTTTAGCCATTCCCGGTTGATGAGGCTTGAGGCTACGATTACCTTTATAGGACCAATCATCTTAGAATGCTCATCGTCCGCCTAACGATGTGCTGAAAGCATTCAATCCATACAAGTTCGTTCCGGGTTCGAACGAAACCGAAGGCATTATCTCGTTACACTCGTATTGGAATCACCCTCAGAGTTAACGACAATAACCCTTGCACTCTAAACCACCATCTCGAACCTATAAGTACTATTCCGTCAAACTCATTACGGAATCACCCACAGAGTTATACTGACTCATAGTTCTTACACTTCGAGTCTTCACAAAGCTCCACTTTGATACACGACCTAACGTTATTTGGAATCGATGTGGTTTTCGGATATCCAAATATGGAAATCCGATCCCGGTCTCATCGAAAACCAAATCGTGTCTTTTAAGGTCCAAGTTGTTTTAAAGGTTTAAAACAATTCAATTACAGTATCTATATACACACAGATAGATAACTTAAAACATAACCGATAATCAACATTATCACATAACAGGTGATCCACATCATCAATATCAAATAGATATACCACATATCAACATCACAATAGATAACCTATATTATCATCACCATACAATCAACATCCATACCACACAATATTATTTATCTCAATACTGAGATCACAAAGCATCCAAGACAATCAAGTTCAACCATTCATCCATAAGTAAAGATTTACTCATCACCATATAATTAATTTAAAATGAATTAAATTAATTATCTATATCTCAAATTAATTTAAAATGAATTAAATTAATTCCTTCATCTATAATTAATTTAAAATAAATTAAATTAATTATTTCACAATAAAAATCTTGCTTACTCAATCATTTAATTGATTACAATCAATTAATCAATCATAAATTACTTTAATTAATCACTCTTGATTAATTACCCTTAATTACCTCCATGTAATTATTCTTAATTAATTTCACAAATTAATTATCCTCACTAAACAGTAATTAACCCTTAATTACTTCAATTAATTAATTAATCATAATTAATTACATTTATCCTTAATTAATTACATTAATTAATTACCTATTATTGATTAATTAATCCTAATTAATCATCCTTAATTACATCATTAATTAAATAATTAATGATCCTTAATTATTCCTTAAATTAATTACTCAAAGTAATTAACAACTTAATTACTATATTAAACCAAATTAATTATCCTTAATTTAATTTCTTAATTAATTATTTGATTAATTACTAAATAATTAATCCAAATTTCTTCATACTTAACATCCCTTAATTACAATCTGTAATTATCAAATAATTACTTAACTAAGTAGTTTCCAAAACATTAATTACATAAAGCAATTATCCTTAACCCAAGTGTTTAAAATTAATTAAACTTAATTAATTAAATTAAACAATCTCATTCAATTAAATTAATTACATCAAGTAATTAATTTCTTAATTACTTTATCAAGTAATTATACTTAAGCCATTTATAATTGATTATTATTAAATTAATTAATCTAATTAATTGTTAAATAATCATGGTTAATGACCTTCATTAACCATCCTCAAATTATTTTATAAAGTAATTAACTTAAATTAACTTCCATTTAAATTATTCTTTAATTATTCATTAATTAAAGTTAATTATTAAATTAACTAACCTTAATTAAAAACTTAATTACATAATTATCATTCATTTATCATTAATCAATAACTTAATTAATGATCTTAATTCCAAATTGATTAATGATTAATCAATTTTTAATTTCAAATTTAATAAATTAAGTAAATTAAGTAATCTTAATTACTTTGTTGATTTAATTCTAAAACATAAATCCAAATTCAAATTTCAAAAACATAACTTAATTATGTTTAAAACAATTTGATTTAAAACCAAGTTCTTTTGAAATTACCTTTAAATTTCAATTAAAATTCAAATTTGAAATAAAATAATTTTAAACTTATCAAAGTTTTAAATAAATTTAAAACTTATTTAAATTTCAGAACAAATCAAAAGTTTGTCTTAAAATAAAAATTCAAAGTTGAATCCATTTCAATGTTTTAGAAATTTCTACTCTTCTTAATTTAAACTTCAATTGGAAACTTCTTTAAATTTAAACTGAACTCATTTTAAAACTTAAAATTTCCAGATTTAAATTAAATCTGTAAATCCTTACTCACATTTTAAAACCTTAATTATTTAAAGTTTAAACTATCTACCAAAACAAATTAGATAATTAAGTTAAATTTCTAGAACTTCTATTTTAAATATTGAAACTGGAATTTAAATCCAAGTCAGAAATTTAAACTTGCATTTGAATTTGAACTTAAGTTTTATTCAAACATAAACTGCAGATTTAAAAGTTTAAATCCAGATTTTAAAAAAAACAGAAAACAGGTTTCAAACCTGGAATTTGGATGCAATAAAAAAATATATACAATTTGAATTCAAATCAAAATACAACTTGAATTTGATTTTAAAACTTAACTTTTCTTCCATCATAAATTTCAGATTGTAAATTTCCAAAACCCAGATTTTAAACTTCAAAGCCCAGATTAAAGAAAATAGGAAAACAGGTTTCATCTCAAACCTGACATTTAAATTCAAATTTGAAATTCAAACTTGAATTAAAATTTAAACCCTAAACTTTATTTAAAACTTATATCTACAGATTTTAAAAGTTTATACCCAGAACTTAATGGTTTAAAAATCCAAATTTTTAAAAAAACACAGTTTACTGTGTAAACTGTAAATACAGTGACCCGAGAAACATCAAACTCTACTTCGAGTTTTCTTCTTCATTACTCCGAGTTTCCCATCAACTTGCTCCGAGTCATTCTCCCTTTTCCCCACTGCCTCCCTGCAACACCCCATTTTCAACCTGAAACATATTACAGGTTTCTCTTCCACCTGTCAACGGCCATATCTTGCCATTCTGACCATCTGGCAACCCACCCCTCCGGCCATGAACTCCCTCACACATCAACTACCCACACACCAAAAATCAAAACACTCGATCAACTCATTCCCTCTCACTGATCCCATGTTCACACCCCATTCAAAACTTAGGGTTAACTGAAGAATTTCCAAACTGCACTTACTATAATCAATTTTAAAATCATCTCAGATTTTTCCTAGAATACATGATCCATACTTAATGACACAGAAGAGTTCTAACATTTCTCAAGTTACAAATTGCAAGTATTGACACAGATTTGTATTTTATTCAAGAACAAACTGTTTCTATTTTTACTTACTAAGTTTAACTAACTTCAGACAGACAACATTTTATCATATAAATATTATGATTCTAATCTAAAGTAAGCAAACAAATTTAATTTCTTAAAGATAGATAGTAACAAAAGTCTTAACAGATTTTGGTGGATTCATTTTAAATGGGAAGATGAACTCATAGGCAGAGCATATCGATCATGCATTCACAACATAGGCAGAGCATATCAATCATGCATTCACAACATATAACCAAACTTTTATGAACACAACATAATTTTTCTTTATCTCAATCATTATATCAAGCAATCTAATATATTTTGAGATTTCAATGTTCTCACTTTTGAAAAAAATACAAAGCTCAGTTGAATATGCAGAAACTCAAAATGCAGGCATTCCATCTCATACACAACACAGGCATATCAATCATACTCAACAGGGAATAGATTTAAGCAACTATATCATTTTAATTTAGTCTTTAAAATAAATTGTTACTCACCTTCAAATGCAGACCCCTGTTGTCCTTTTGACTTTGCAGAAAACACATGCAGGCTCCTGTTGATCATTTGAATTTGTAGAAATATGATATGCAGGCTTTATAAAAATACAGGTGCCTCCTCTGTTGTTTAAAAATCTGGGTTGCTCATGCTTTCCATACTCTAATTGATTGCATGCAGATGCTAGATCAACCAAGGTTTAAAACAGTGCAGACTTGTTAAAATGCAGATGTGCTCTTTTGCTTTCAGTTGGCATGCAGGTCATTTTATTGTAAATGTAGATTTGAGTATGGAGGGTTTCAGGTTTTTGAAGAGGGTATTTGATTTTAATGTGCAGGTTTCACTTGATTTGAGGAATGCAGATTTGGGATTTGAAAAAATGCAGAAATAAGATGTGCAGATTGCATGATTTTGATTCAAGAAGTTTGAAGAATTTCTTTTGATTAAAGAAGAATGAAAAATGCAATATGTTTGAAGATGTAACTATACACATGTGTTTTCAGATTTAATTAAAAGAAAAGAAAAATTGAAAACAAAATTTTAACACTTGTTCATTATTTCAACACTTGTCAATTTACTCTTTTAAAAATGCAACACATGTAATCTTAAGTTAATTAGTGCTAATTATAATTTAATGTGTGTATATAATCCTAAGTAAATGTGTTAGTTAAATTTAAACATGTGTATGTATTTATAAATGGAAACTTATGCATATTAAAGATTTAAAACAAATTAAGACTTATACTTTTAAATTTAAATTCAACTAAATCAAAATCAAATATTTTTCAAATCAAGTTGTACATATAAATTTAATTTGAAATAAAAACTACAGACCTAATTCAAAATTTATTTTAAGCCATTACAATATCAATATTGTTTTTTTTTTAAAATTATCTTTTTATTAAATTAAAGTCATTTACAAGAATTTATATTTTTATAAGTAAAGTATCCATTTTATTAAACCATTAAAACATTTTATTGAATTTATTCTAAATTTAAATCAATACCAATCTATTTAAAATATAAACCAAATATTTATATTGAAAACAGAAATCAATTTATATTATTTAAAAGATAAAATAACCAATTTAAATAATTATTGAAAAGATTATTAAATTCATCTGAATAATTATTACAGAATATCAATATCAATTTAATTTTAACTACAGATTATTAAATTGATATTGTCAAAAATTCCGGGATGTTACAAAATCGACAAACTTGGTCATTCAATGATAATGAGAGCGGTCACAAATGGAAATCAAGTCTCGTATACTTATCACATTTTCGATATTTTCATCTTACACCATCCCTCAATCGAGAGTGAAGCCGATAGGTTTGAGCTTTATTGCTCCATCCCTACTCGAACATTAGTCATAATTCTCATAGATAGACAAGCCTAATTTATTAGCTTTTAGTGCTAAGTATACGACTAAATTCTTTCCATAAACGAGTAAACATACAAAGCATGATCAAGTCATGCAAATCACGATCAATTCACATAACTGATTTCTAATCCCTTTTTATTTAATTAGTACTTTTATTAATTTAAACCTCTTTTATTAGTAAAACTTCTTTTATGTAATAAAATATCTTTTATCAATTTCTACTATTCATTTGTACTCTTTTCAATACTTCAAGAAGTATTCATATATTTATCTCAAATGGCATAAGTATATTCACAAATCATTAATAAGATTTCTTGCTTTAAACCTGTACTCTTTCTATACTTCAAAAACTATTCATATACTTGTCTCAAATGGTACAAGTATATTTAGAAAATGAATAACATGATTTCTTACTTTAGACCTTTTCTTTTTCTATCTTTTCATAAAAGACTCCTTACTTATATTTCCTTCAAAATATCCATTTTAAGGATCTAAGTACTTTCACAAATCCATTCAAAAGGTTAAAGACTAATGTTTCTCAAACATTGTCACTACAAATCCAAAACCATTTCACTTATGCTTATCTTTAAAACATTATTTTAAAGATGTATTTACATTCATAAGTATATTCAAAAAGGGTTAAAGATAAACACAATTAACACATTGTCATAAAAAACCAAAAACCATTTCACTTATGTATATCTTTAAACATTCTTTAAAGATCTAAGATAATAATAAGTTAAGTTTGATAGTCAACTAATCGACTATCTAGTCAACATAATTGCTTGTACAAATCAATGTGCATATACTTAACCCGTTTCTGACATTTCAACTTAATTGTTCCTCCTCAAGAGTGAATCCAAGTAAGTTAGAACACTGGTTGCATCAAAGCTTTGCCTAGAAACTTCATTTTTAAATCTCACAAATAGACAAGCATACCCTTCGGCTTTTAATGTTAAGCATTACATTAATGATTTCCATAAACAGGTAAAAAACCAACATGATTAAACCATTTCCGACATTTCTGACTTAACCATTCCTCGTTCTAGAGGTATGCCCGATAGTTAGAGCTTTATTGCTCTGTTCTTGCTCAACATCAATTTTAACTCCCATGAATAAACAAACCTACTTCATCATCTTTTAGAATTAAGAAAAGTAAATAACCTTTTAGAAAAGTAAGTAAACAACAAGATTAACATGTTTCTGATATTCCAACTTAACCATATCATTCAGAAGGGAAGCCAAGTAGGTTAGAGATATATTGCTCCATCCCTACTCGATATTAAACTTAACTTTCATAAATTAGAGAAGTCTACCTCGCCGGCTTTTAGTGTCAAACCTCTTCTTCACATTTTCAAAATTTTATATATAATTATCAAAAATATATTTAAACTTCAAACCAACTTTAAGATACTTCAAAATATGTTTGAAAACATCTCTAAAAATATTAGAGAGAAATACCAAATTTAAATATTATTTTTAAACAGTTTAAACCATAAGCGACTTACTACAGCATTTATAAATGCTTTTAAAAGTCCTTGTTAAGAAGGACATTGAGAAGCATGATCTTTCCGACTAGTTTTAACCAATTTAATAAATAATTTAAGACTTGAAATTTTTGTAGTAAGTACTACCATTAAGGTGCTTAAAATTCATAGAAAGAAACCTTTAAGAATGTCTTTCCATTTATTTGTAAAAATTTCTGAAAATAAAGGATTTGGAAGTGCACCTAAAATAACTATTCTCGCTTCATACACTTTTAAACTTACTTCGATTTAACACACAAGCTAAAAAACCATTTAAACATTAAGTCAAGTTCATATCATATGTTTAAGATGGTAATAAAAGTGATGTTATACAATATAAATTATCATTTTCCTTTAAAAGTAAGAGGGGTCCAAAGTCTATAACTTTACTTAGTTAATGTCATTTTAACTTTATACTTTGAACACAACATATATATACAAAATATATACAAACAAGATAGTGATAACTCACTTAAATCAACGCCAAACTCAAGCACAAAGCAAAAAGAATCAAAGAACCACCTCCTTCCATCACCACAAGCCTAAAGATCCAATCATTTGCACTTTCAAACCAAAGCCACACATTCCCTCCTCCTCCAATGCTCACGGCCCCACCTCGTAACCCCCTCTTCCTCTCACCTTCTCCAACTTCTTACTTCCTAATCAAGCCTCCCATGATGTTTTATGTGCAAAGACAAAGTTTAAAAGTGATTGGAGATGATTTTTTTTAAGACTTGAAAAAGGTTATAGAGTAATTAGTAGATTAGTGTTTAAGCGCTTCCACCATTTTTAACTCTATGCTTCATCTCAAGCTTAAGTAGTTAGTGATTTGTTCCTAAGGATATGCCCCTCCTTGTATAGGGTTTTACAAGAGGTTATAACCACCTCTTACCTTCCATTACATGTGACAAAGGAGCCTCCTTTTTACATGTTGACTTTACACCTCTCTCTGTTTTACTTAAAAGTTAAGTATCACCATAAAAGGTCATTTCCTGAATATCTCTGATGACATCACCCATGATATCATCCATAAAGTTTATTTCAATATATGGAAAAAGATTTTATTTCCTTTTATTAATTTCCTAAGAAAACAAGTGTACGTAAAAAAATCTTGAACAACTGATGACAGTTAAAAAGTTGTTTATCAATAACACGATTTTCGTTCACACTATCGATATTTTTTCAAAGTATTTATTTTTGTAAATTTTTTTTGAAATAAGTTTACTGTAACAACCTGCATATTTAACGATTTTATATTTAAATGTTTTATTTAAATATAGTGTCGTTAGTCCAATTTTTGGATCCAAAATGTTACTTTTTGCAAACGGCCGAATTGGAACTCGAAACAACCTCCATTGGTTCCAAAATGACGTTTGCGATCTTTTTGAGTATAAAGTTTGATATGTTTGGAGTAAGTTGAATTTTGCAACTTCATCTAGTAGGGTTTCGGGTTGGGTTCAGCCCACTAACTAACTAATTAACCCTAACTCAGTCCCTCTCCTCTCCACTCACTTATTTCATTTCATAAAACTTAAGCTAAAAACTGAAAATGGGGGAAGAGAATGGGAATTAGAAATTTCAAGCCCTAGTTTCTTCTTGCAACTTGAATTCTTGCTCCAAAAATCAAAGTGAAGCTATTGGTAAGCCTCCTCTTCATCTTCTCCAACTCTTCTCCTCTTCAATTTCAAAAATTCCTAAACCTAAATTTGGGAAATATGTGTTTTATTCTTAGATTGAAGCTTGAAGAGTGAAGTGAAGAGTAGTTAGTCTTCTTTTTGTGTTTGTGCTTCTCATCTTTGTTTTTGAGTAAAAGGTGAGTTTTGAACTCACATCTACTTCTCTTGATATTATTGATGTAAGGTGAGATTTTTATCTCTCATCTATGCTTATATCTATCTTTGATTGTTGGGTATGAATTCCTAACACTTGTTCATATGCACTTGCTTTTGGTTTGGATTGAATTGGTGAATATCCAAATTTTTAGTGTTTGGGTTCAATTCTTTAAAGATCCTAACTTTGATGTTTGAACATGCTTTTGGTGGTGAATCGGAGAGCTAATAGAGCTGGGGTATCTATTGGCTAAGGCTCCTTAGGTCCATTGCTCGATCGGTTACGTTTTGAAAGAGTTTGCGCTTGGATGAAAAAGGGCAGGAACTGTAGAAAATTGCAGTTCGGCCGACCGAACCCCTGGACCGGTCGACCGTCCTGCTACCCCGAGCATTTTTTTGGCCTCTGGATCAGGTCAGCCGACCGACTTAGGAAGTCTGGTCGACCGACCTTCTCCTGTTTTCTGTTTTTCCTATTTTTGCTCATTTTGATTGGTTTTCCAAATTTTATCGATTTAAGTTGGTTCTTAGTGGTTGTCATTGCATCTTTAGCTTTGATAACTTATTTTTAACTTCATTCACGGGTTTCCATAAATAATCCCTCTAAATCGCATTAAAAGCTCGTTTCTCCGATTTATAAATTCTATTTAAACACACACGATTTCGCACTTCGAGCGGAGTGGAAGGGAGATTAAATGGTTAGGTAAAACATGGCCATGAATCCATGCATTTATCTTTCCGATTAATCCCCGACCTATTCGATTGATTGTTTTGACCTTTGTGTCTGGTTTACCAATGAGATGAGGTAAACTTTGTACTAGTTTGAGTGTGAAATTAACTAACGGATAGTACACCGTTTAGTGCGAACGAGTGGTTATGGGGCACACGTTACCACTTTTCGGATTCCTTTTTGAGAGTTACGACACATTCTGCCAGTTAGTGGTGTCCAGTAATGGGCCTCCGGACCTTCACCACTACGGTTTGTTGCCTTTGGGATAGTGTCTTCAGACTGTCTCCTTCATGTTTGTTGCCTTCGGGTATGTTGCCTTCGGGTTTGTGCCTTTGGGTTTGTTGCCCTATTGTATCGCTTTCGGAGTTAGGTCTTTATGAGCCGCTCGAGTGATATTTGGGTTTGGATTCTTTGGGCTCATGGATCCTTGTTTATACAGTACTGAGCACGTGCAAATTTTAAGATGTTTCATTGATATGTATATTCCCTAGGTATCGCCCTTCGGTGTTGGTCTTTTTGAGCCGCATGATGTATAGCGATTGCCTTGTGGAACTTGTGTTACCTTCATTGGTATTTGTTATTGCCTTTTTGGCTTGTTTTGGGATATTCTTATCCTTTGTTTCTATGAGTTGCCGATGATACGAGGCATGTTATGTTATGATTCATCTTTTGTTATATGATTGTGTTATCTCTTTTAGAGATATTTGTTATACATTGTGACCTTGCAGGTTATTGTTGTTTAGTTCATCTAACCGATTTGTTTAGCTAGACTAACCCATGTATTTTGTACTAGGGTCAGACCGAGATGTTTCAGGTTAGGTACATTTGGACTTAGCCTATTTTTCTTCCGCATGGACTATTCGGCATGTTCCATTTTGTTAAAGCTTTTAGTGTAGTCCTTTTTGTTGTAACTCTGACATGTATTCTTTTGGATTCATCTGTATATTGTGGTTTGCTATACCACTTGACATGTATCAGTTTGTATACTCTGTTATGTATCAATATATATGTATATAATGATCTACTATTCTGTGATGTATATTGCATTTGAGTTGTTATATTCTGTCCTGATAGATCCTCCAACCACCTATGGTTTTGTTTTAAGTATTCATTGGGTATGTCGACCTGCTTGGTATGTCTATTTTCGTTGTATTCATTAGATAGTTAGAGCAAGGCTACAGATGGTCGCTCCTAACCAGCCTTAATCTCCGTGTTAGTTGACGGAATTACCCTGTAGTGTCCTTGGCTAGCGTGGGTATAGAGGTGGGGCGTCACATCGTGGTATCGAAGCTGAGTTCAGAACAAAATATGATAAACACAGAATAGATGCACATATTCCGATACATCAAAGTGTATAAGTGATACAAATCTTTGAACCATTGCGCCCCTATATTCCTTCTACCATCAAGGTTAGATAGAATGGGGGAATATGTCTAGGAATGCATTTATTCTGTAGTATTACATCTATGATTATCTACCTTGTGAATAATCTTGTTCTTATCTAACTTTCAGCGCATGGCTGGAAGAGGCAGAGGACGACGTTCGGATGCTGGGCAATCCAGTGGCTCACATCCGTATGGCGTTTATATGTCTACCGATCAGTTTTTGGAATTGTTTAGGAGCACTCAGCCTCCATTTCCTCCTCGAGTATCTCCACCTCGCAAGTCTGCCTTTGCACGTCTGTGCAGTGATTTTTCTCATCTTGGAGGAAAGCCGTTTAAAGGGTCCGAGTCTGTTCTTGAAGTCCAAGCTTGGCTTTGCACGTGCGAGCGTATTTTCTCTCGCATGGATCTTTCCGACCATGATAGAGTTCTTGTAATTTCTAGCTTATTACAAGAGCGTGCTCTTGATTGGTATGAGCTTCTTGTAGCCGAAATTGATGAGTCTACTCTTTCTTGGACTCAGTTTCGGGGACGATTCGAACTCAAGTTCGTTCCTGAGTCTGAAAAAGTTTTATTGACCCGTCGCTTCCTTGAGTTGAAGCAAGGGAAATCTTCTGTTTCTGAGTATGTTGCATCATTCGAGGCTTTATCTAAGTATGGTCTTGAATTCATTAGCACTTCTTATAAGAAGAATTTGAAGTTTGTCTCTGGTCTTAAGAAATATCTTAAGAAGTCTTTGTTGCTCCAGCTTAAGCTTTCTTTTGAGGAGTTGGTAGGTTCTGCGCTTCATCTCGAGACCGTCGAGAAGGAGGGTGATAGTGGTGATGATGTTGAGGTTTCCAAGAACCCCAACAAGAAGCTGTTTCTGTTTCAGAAATCCAGGTCTTTTCCTTCTAAGAAGAAGAAGACTGGTAGTTCTCAGTCTCAGTCTTTTGGAACACCTTTCATTCGGAAGTGTTTCAATTGTGGTTCTCCTGATCATATTATTCGAGCTTGTCCTAAACCTCTCTTTTGCTGCTATTGCAAGAAGGAAGGTCATCATGTTTCCACCTGCCCAACTGTTCCTGATGGTGCCAAGTCTGGCAAGCTTTATGCTGCTAAGGCTTCTGAAGGTCCTTCTCAGCCCAAAGGTAGATCTCCATCTATTTTGGAAGGTTTTATTTTATTTCATGATCATAGTATACGAGTTCTTTTCGATACGGGTGCTTCACATTCATTCGTATCGAAAAAGCTCGTTGATGATTTATCTTTGGATGTTTCTTGTTTGGTTACTTCTTTAAGGATTGCGAATCCTATTGGGGGATCCGCGACCCTTCATATGCTTTGTGATGATGTTGAGATTGTTTTATGTGGCTTTTCTTTTCGTGCGAATCTGCACGTTATTTCTTGTCTGGGATTTGATATGATTTTGGGTATGGACTGGCTAGTGAGATATGATGCCAGGATTATTTGTTCGGAGAGAATTCTGTATCTTCGACACCCGGATTCGTCTATTCAGTTATTACTTGTTCTTCGGAATGTGGATAATTCCGAATGGCTTTACATTCTCTTGATTCGCGAGATGATGATGATATATCTTGTATTCCTGTTGCTTGTGACTTTTCTGATGTTTTTGAACCTGTTTCGGGTTTGCCACCCAAGCGGGCAATTGAGCTCTGCATTGATCTCATTCCAGGCACATAGCCAGTTAGTCGTCCTCCCACGAGGATGTCTACAAAGGAAAATAAGGAACCCAAGAAGCAGCTTTTAGAGCTTGAGTCCAAGCAGTTGATTCAGTCCAGTTTTTCTCCGTGGGGATCCGCGGTTGTCTTCGTGAAGAAATCCGATGGGAACTCTTAGGCTTTGCATTGACTATCGCAAGCTTAACGAGTTAACCATTAGTAATAGGTATCCATTGCCTAGGATCGATGATATGTTCGATCTATTGAGTGGTGCTAAGGTCTTTTCTCAGCTTGACCTTGCCACGAGTTTTCATCAGTTACGAGTCGCGGAGGATAGAAAACCTCTTACCGCTTTTCGCACTCGTTATGGTTCTTTTGAGTGGCTCGTTATGCCATTCGGTTTGACGAACGCTCCTGCTTTCTTTGTTGATCTAATGAATCGAGTATTCCGAAATATCTCGATAAGTTCGTCCTTGTCTTCATTGATGATATCCTTATTTATTCTAAGCCTGAAGCTGAGCATGCTAATCACTTAAGAATTGTATTGAGTACTCTCCGTCATCATCAGCTTAGAGCCAAATTCTCCAAGTGCCATTTTTGGGAGAATATGGTTAAGTTCTTAGGCCATGTTGTATCTTCCGATGGCATTTCTGTCGATCCCTCAAAGATCGAAGCCATCCAGAATTAGAAGAGGCCTGAGAATGTTCATGAGATTCGTAGTTTCCTTGGATTGGCGGGTTATTACCGTCGGTTCATTAAGGATTTTTCCCGTGTTGTGCTTCCTCTCACCAGCCTTACTCGGAAAGGCATTCGTTTTATTTGGTCCGACAAGTGTGAAGATTCCTTTCAGACATTAAAGGAACTTCTCACTAATGCTCCTATTTTGGTGGTTCCCGAGGGGAATCATGATCTTGTTGTCTACACCGATGCTTGTGGTAGTGGTCTCGGTGCTGTTCTTATGCAGAAGGATCGGGTAGTTGCTTATGCTTCTAGGCAACTGCGTCCGAATGAAGTTCGCTATGCCACTCATGATCTTGAGTTAGCCGCCATTGTCTTTGCCTTGAAGATTTGGCGACACTATTTATTGGGTGAGCGCTTCATTCTCTATACCGATCATGAATCCTTGAAGTATTTGTTCACTCAGAAGGAACTCAATATGAGACAATAGCGTTGGCTCGATTTTCTTGCTCCTATGACTTTGATATCCAGTATACCCCTGGAAAGGGTAATCGTGTTGCTGATGCGCTTAGTCGCAAACATTCGTCTGTTATTTCTATGATGCTTGTCGAATGGGATATTCTTGAGACTCTATCTTTTTGTGAAATTCATGATCGAGGTTCATCTTCTGATTCTCCTATTCTATTATTTAGTTTGGGAGCTCGACCCATTTTATTGGATCGTATTGCCGATGCCCAACGGCGTGATCCTGATTTGTTGCATCTTATCATCTTCATGAGTCTGGATCCTGTGATGAGGCGTTGCAGGATTTCAGCATTGATTCTCATGTTCGCAAGAAGAACCGTCTTTTTGTTCCTTCTGATTTTGCGCTTAGGCATGACATTCTTGATGACTGTCACCGTTCTAAGTATACCATTCATCCTGGTAGTAGTAAGATGTATGCCGATATGCGTCGTCTTTATTATTGGGAAGGCATGAAGCGCGATGTGGCAAGTTATGTGAGTAATTGCATAACTTGTCAGCGTGTTAAGGCCGAACATCAGCGTCCTTCGGGTCTTCTTCAGCCTCTAGAGATTCCATTGTGGAAATGGGATCATATTTTTATGGATTTCATTGACGGCCTCCCTCGTTCGAGATCGGGCCATTCTAGCATCTGGGTTATTGTTGACCGCCTCACCAAGTCTGTTCATTTTATTCCTATTAGGTCTAATAGGACTGCTTTGCATTTGGCTAAGTTATATGTCAAGGAAATCGTGAGACTTCACTGTGTTTCTAGTTCTATTGTTGAGTGACCATGATCCTTTATTCACGAGTCATTTTTGGAAGAGTCTTTAGAAAGCTTTGGGAACAAAGCTTAATTTTAGTACAGCTTATCATCCGCAGTCTGACGGACAGACTGAACGGGTAAATCGTATCTTGGAAGATCTTCACCGCATTTGTATTTTTGATTTTGGTGGTAGTTGGGAGGATCATCTACCTCTCATAGAGTTCTCCTACAACAATAGTTTTGAGTCAAGTATCGGTATGGCTCCTTTCGAAGTTTTATATGGAAGGCCATGTCGATCACCTTCATGTTGGTTGGAATCTGGGGAGAAGCTTATTCTTGGTCCAGATTTTGTTGGGGATTCTTCCATGAAGATTGATCTTATTCGGTTGAGAATGAAAGAGACACAGAGCCGTCAGAAGTCCTACGTTGATAGCCGTAGGAAGCCTATCGGATTCTCAGTTGGTGATCTTGTCTTTATTCGTGTTTCTCCTTTGAAGGGGGTTATGCGTTTCAGTACGACTGGGAAATTGGCTCCTCGCTTTATAGGACCATTTTCTATTACTGAACGTATTGTCCCTTTGGCTTATAGAGTTTCACTTCCAGCTCATTTATCTGGCATTCATGACGTGTTTCACGTCTCTCAACTTCGAAAGTGTCTTGCGGAGCCGGATTTTGTTATAGATTCTCCTGATTTGCAAGAGCTTGAGGTCTCACCAGACTTATCTATTGTACAGCAACCTATTCGCGTACTTGACATGGAGGTGCGATACCTTTGAAACAAGGACACGCCGCTCGTTAAAATTCAATGGTCTGCTAACCCCAATGACTGTACTTGGGAAACCAGAGAGTTTATTGAGCGATCTTATCCGGGATTTCTATCCTTGCTTGGCCACGGTGAGTTTATTTTTTCATCTCAAGCTTATTTCCTTTTCTTTTGGATGTTGTTTGTATGTAGTTGTTACAAATATCGTCTCTGGGAATTACGGGGACACAATTTTGTAAGGAGGGGAGATCTGTAACAACCCGCATATTTAACGATTTTATATTCAAATGTTTTATTTAAATATAGTGTCATTAGTCAGATTTTTGGATCCGAAATGTTACTTTTTGCAAACGGCCGAATTGAAACTCGAAACCACCTCCATTGGTTCCAAAATGACGTTTGCAATCTTTTTGAGTATAAGCTTTGATATGTTTGGAGTAAGTTGAATTTTGCAACTTTTTCTAGTTAGGTTTTGGGTTGGGTTCAGCCCACTAACTAATTAACCCTAACTCAGTCCCTCTCCTCTCCGCTCACTTATTTCATTTCATAAAACTTAAGCTAAAAACTGAAAATAGGGGAAGAGAATGGGAATTAGAAATTCCAAGCCCTAGTTTCTTCTTGCAACTTGAATTCTTGCTCCAAAAATCAAAGTGAAGCTATTGGTAAGCCTCCTCTTCATCTTCTCCAACTCTTCTCCTCTTCAATTTCAGAAATTCCTAAACCTAAATTTGGGAAATATGTGTTTTATTCTTAGATTGAAGCTTGTAGAGTGAAGTGAAGAGTAGTTAGTCTCCTTCTTGTGTTTGTGCTTCTCATCTTTGTTTTTGAGTAAAAGGTGAGTTTTGAACTCACATCTACTTCTCTTGATATTATTGATGTAAGGTGAGATTTTTATCTCTCATCTATGCTTATATCTATCTTTGATTATTGGGTATGAATTCCTTACACTTGTTCATATGCACTTGCTTTTGGTTTGGATTGAATTGGTTAATATCCAAATTTTTAGTGTTTGGGTTCAATTCTTTAAAGATCCTAACTTTTATGTTTGAACATGCCTTTGGTGGCGAATCGGAGAGCTAATGGAGCTGGGGTATCTATTGGCTAAGGCTCCTTAGGTCCATTGCTCGACCAGTTGCGTTTTGGAAGAGTTTGTGCTTGGATGAAATAGGGCAGGAACTGCAGAAAATTGCAGTTCGGCCGACCGAACCCCTGGGCCGGTCGACCGACCTGCTACCACGAGCATTTTTTTGGCCTCTAGATCAGGTCAGCCGACCAACTCAGGAAGTCCGGTTAACCGACCTGCTCCTATTTTCTGTTTTTCCTATTTTTGCTCATTTTGATTGGTTTTCCAAATTTTATCGATTTAAGTTGGTTCTTAGTGGTTATCATTCCATCTTTGGCTTTGATAACTTATTTTTAACTTCATTCACGGGTTTCCATAAATAATCCCTCTAAATCGCATTAAAAGCTCCTTTCTTCGATTTATAAATTCTATTTAAACATACACGATTTCGCACTTCGAGCGGAGTGGAAGGGAGATTAAATGGTTAGGTAAAACATGGACCATGAATCCATGCGTTTATCTTACCGATTAATCCCCGACCTATTCGATTGATTGTTTTGACCTTTGTGTCTGGTTTACCAATTAGATGAGGTAAACTTTGTATTGCTTTGAGTGTGAAATTAACTAACGGATAGTAAACCGTTTAGTGCGAACGAGTGGTTATGGGGCTCACGTTACCATTTTTCGGATTCCTTTTTGAGAGTTATGACACATTCTGCCAGTTAGTGGTGTCCAGTAATGGGTCTTCGGACCTTCACCACTACGGTTTGTTGCCTTTGGGATAGTTTCTTTGGACTGTCTCCTTCAGGTTTGTTGCCTTCGGGTATGTTGCTTTCGGGTTTGTGCCTTCGGGTTTGTTGCCCTATTGTATCGCTTTCGGAGTTAGGTCTTTATGAGCCGCTCGAGTGATATTTGGGTTTGGAGTCTTCGGGCTCATGGATCCTTGTTTATAAAGTACTGAGCACGTGCAAATTTTATGATGTTTCATTGATATGTATATTCCCTAGGTATCGCCCTTCGGTGTTGGTCTTTTTGAGCCGCATGATGTATAGCGATTGCCTTGTGGAACTTGTGTTCCTTCATTGGTATTTGTTATTGCCTTTTTGGCTTGTTTTGGGATATTCTTATCCTTTGTTTCTATGAGTTGCCGATGATACGAGGCTTGTTATGATATGATTCATCTTTTGTTTGATGATTGTGTTATCTCTTTTAGAGATATTTGTTATACATTGTGACCTTGCAGGTTATTGTTGTTCAGTTCATCTAACCGATTTGTTTAGCTAGACTGACCCGTGTATTTTGTGCTTGGGTCAGACCGAGATGTTTCAGGTTAGGTACATTTGGACTTAGCCTATTTTGCTTCCGCATGGACTATTCATCTTGTTCCTTTTTGTTAAAGCGTTTTGTGTAGTCCATTTTGTTGTAACTCTGATATGTATTCTTTTAGATTCATCTATATATTGTGGTTTGCTATACCACTTGACATGTATCAGTTTGTATACTCTGTTATGTATCAATATATGTGTATATGATGATCTACTGTTCTGTGATGTATATTGCATTTGAGTTGTTATATTCTGTTCTCATAGATCCTCCAACCACCTATGGTTTTGTTTTAAGTATTCATTGGGTATGTCGACCTGCTTGGTATGTCTATTTTCGATGTATTCAATAGATAGTTAGAGCAAGGCTATAGATGGTCACTCCTAACCAGCCTTATTCTCCGTGTTAGTTGACGGCATTACCCTGTAGTGTCCTTGTCTAGCGTGGGTATAGAGGTGGGGCGTCACAGCGTGGTATCGTAGCTGAGTTCAGAACAAAATATGATAAACACAGTATAGATGCACATATTCCGGTACATCAAAGTGTATAAGTGATACAAATCTTTGAACCATTGTGCCCCTATATTCCTTCTACCATCAAGGTTAGATAGAATGGGGGAATATTTCTAGGAATGCATTTATTCCGTAGTATTCCATCTTGGATTATCTGCCTTGTGAATAATCTTGTTCTTATCTAACTTTCAGCGTATGGCTGGAAGAGGTAGAGGACGACGTTCGGATGCTGGGCAATCCAGTGGCTCACATCCGGATGGCGTTTATATGTCTGCCGATCAGTGTTTGGAATTGTTTAGGAGCACTCAGCCTCCAGTTCCTCCTCGAGTATCTCCACCTCGCAAGTCTACCTTTGCACGTCTGTGCAGTGATTTTTCTCATCTTGGAGGAAAGCCGTTTAAAGGGTCCGAGTCTGTTCTTGAAGTCCAAGCTTGGCTTTGCACGTGCGAGCGTATTTTCTCTCGCATGGATCTTTCTGACCATGATAGAGTTCTTATAACTTCTAGCTTATTACAAGAGCGTGCTCTTGATTGGTATGAGCTTCTTGTAGCCGAAATTGATGAGTCTACTCTTTCTTGGACTCAGTTTCGGGGACGATTCGAACTCAAGTTCGTTCCTGAATCTGAAAAAGTTTTATTGACCTGTCGCTTCCTTGAGTTGAAGCAAGGGAAATCTTCTGTTTCTGAGTATGTTGCATCATTCGAGGCTTTATCTAAGTATGGTCTTGAATTCATTAGCACTTCTTATAAGAAGAATTTGAAGTTTGTCTCTGGTCTTAAGAAATATCTTAAGAAGTCTTTGTTGCTCCAGCTTAAGCTTTCTTTTGAGGAGTTGGTAGATTCTGCGCTTCATCTCGAGACCGTCGAGAAGGAGGGTGACAGTGGTGATGATGTTGAGGTTTCCAAGAACCCCAACAAGAACCAGTTTCCGTTTCAGAAATCCAGGTCTTTTCCTTCTAAGAAGAAGAAGACTGGTAGTTCTAGTTCTCAGTCTCAGTCTGCCGGAACACCTTTCATTCGGAAGTGGTTCAATTGTGGTTCTCCTGATCATATTATTCGAGCTTGTCCGAAACCTCTCTTTTGCCGCTATTGCAAGAAGGAAGGTCATCATGTTTCCACCTGCCCAACTATTCCTGGTGGTGCCAAGTCTGGCAAGCTTTATGCTGCTAAGGCTTCTGAAGGTCCTTCTCAGCCCAAAGGTATATCTCCATCTATTTTGGAAGGTTTTATTTTGTTTCATGATCATAGTATACGAGTTCTTTTCGATATGGGTGCTTCACATTCATTCGTATCGAAAAAGCTCGTTGATGATTTATCTTTGGATGTTTCTTTTTTGGTTACTTCTTTAAGGATTGCGAATCCTATTGGGGGATCCGCGACCCTTAATATGCTTTGTGATGATGTTGAGATTGTTTTATGTGGCTTTTCTTTTCGTGCGAATCTGCACGTTATTTCTTGTCTAGGATTTGATAATATTTTGGGTATGGACTGGCTAGTGAGATATGATGCCAGGATTATTTGTTCGGAGAGAATTCTGTATCTTCGACATCCGGATTCGTCTATTCAGTTATTACTTGTTCTTCGGAATGTGGATAATTCCGAAATGGCTTTACATTCTCTTGATTCGCGAGATGATGATGATATATCTCGTATTCCTGTTGCTTGTGACTTTTCTGATGTTTTTGAAGCTGTTTCGGGTTTGCCACCCAAGCGGGCAATTGAGTTCTGCATTGATCTCATTCCTGGCACGCAGCCAGTTAGTTGTCCTCCCACGAGAATGTCTACAAAGGAAAATGATGAACTCAAGAAGCAGCTTTTAGAGCTTGAGTCTAAGCAGTTGATTCAGTCCAGTTTTTCTCCGTGGGGATTTGCGGTCGTCTTCGAGAAGAAATCCGATGGAACTCTTAGGCTTTGCATTGACTATCATAAGCTTAACGAGTTAACCATTAGGAATAGGTATCCATTGCCTAGGATCGATGATATGTTCGATCTATTGAGTGGTGCTAAGATCTTTTCTCAGCTTGACCTTGCCACGGGTTTTCATCAGTTAGGAGTCGCGGAGGATAGCATACCTCTTACCGCTTTCCGCACTCGTTATGGTTCTTTTGAGTGGCTCGTTATGCTGTTCGATTTGACGAATGCTCCTACTTTCTTTGTTGATCTAATGAATCGAGTATTCCGCAATATCTCGATAAGTTCGTCCTTGTCTTCATTGATGATATCCTTATTTATTCTAAGTCTGAAGCTGAGCATGCTAATCACTTGAGAATTGTCTTAAGTACTCTCCGTCATCATCAGCTTAGAGCCAAATTCTCCAAGTGCCATTTTTTGGAGACTAGGGTTAAGTTCTTAGGCCATGTTGTATCTTTCGATGGCATTTCTGTCGATCTCTCAAAGATCGAAGCCATCCAGAATTGGAAGTGGCCTGAGAATGTTCATGAGATTCGTAGTTTCCTTGGATTGGCGGGTTATTACCGTCGGTTCATTAAGGATTTTTCCCGTTTTGTGCTTCCTCTCACCAGCCTTACTCGGAAAGGCATTCGTTTTATTTGGTCCGACAAGTGTGAAGCTTCCTTTTAGACATTAAAGGAACTTCTCACTAATGCTCCTATTTTGGTGGTTCCCGAGGGGAATCATGATCTTGTTGTCTACACCGATGCTTGTGGTAGTGGTCTCGGTGTTGTTCTTATGCAGAAGGATCGGGTAGTTTCTTATGCTTCTAGGCAACTGCATCCGAATGAAGTTCGCTATTCCACTCATGATCTTGAGTTAGCCGCCATTGTCTTTGCCTTGATGATTTGGCGACACTATTTATTGGGCGAGCGCTTCATTCTCTATACCGATCATAAATCCTTGAAGTATTTGTTCACTCAGAAGGAACTCAATATGAGACAATAGCGTTGGCTCGAGTTTCTTGCTCCTATGACTTTGATATCCAGTATACCCCTGGAAAGGGTAATCGTGTTGCTGATGCGCTTAGTCACAAACATTCGGCTGTTATTTCTATGATGTTTGTCAAATGGGATATTCTTGAGACTCTATCTTTTTGTGAAATTCATGATCGAGGTTCATCTTCTGATTCTCCTATTCTATTATTTAGTTTGGGAGCTCGACCCATTTTATTGGATCGTATTGCCGATGCCCAACGGCGTGATCCTGATTTGTTGCATCTTATTCAGCTTTATGAGTCTGGATCCTTTAATGAGGCGTTGCAGGATTTCAGCATTGATTCTCATGGGTGTCTTCGCAAGAAGAACTGTCTTTTTGTGCCTTCTGATTTTGTGCTTAGGCATGACATTCTTGATGACTGTCACCGTTCTAAGTATACCATTCATCTTGGTAGTAGTAAGATGTATGCCGATATGCGTCGTCTTTATTATTGGGAAGGCATGAAGCGCGATGTGGCGAGTTATGTGAGTAATTGCATAACTTGTCAGCGTGTTAAGGCCGAACATCAGCGTCCTTCGGGTCTTCTTCAGCCTCTAGAGATTCCATTGTGGAAATGGGATCATATTTCTATGGATTTCATTGACGGCCTCCCTCGTTCGAGATCGGGCTATTCTAGCATCTGGGTTTTTGTTGATCGCCTCACCAAGTCTGCTCATTTTATTCCTATTAAGTCTAATAGGACTGCTTCGCATTTGGCTAAGTTATATGTCAAGGAAATCGTGAGACTTCACGGTGTTCCTAGTTCTATTGTGACTGACCGTGATCCTTTATTCACGAGTCATTTTTGGAAGAGTCTTCAGAAAGCTTTGGGAACAAAGATTAATTTTAGTACAGCTTATCATCTGCAGTCTGACGGACATACTGAACGGGTAAATCGTATCTTGGAAGATCTTCTCCGTATTTGAATTTTTGATTTTGGTGGTAGTTGGGAGGATCATCTACCTCTTGTAGAGGTCTCCTACAACAATAGTTTTCAGTCTAGTATCGGTATGGCTCCTTTCTAAGCTTTATATGGAAGGCCATGTCGATCACCTTAATGTTGGTTGGAATCTGGGGAGAAGCTTATTCTTGGTCCCGAATTTGTTCGGGATTCTTCCGTGAAGATTGATCTTATTCGGTTGAGAATGAAAGAGGCACAGAGCTGTCTGAAGTCCTACGTTGATAGCCGTAGGAAGCCTCTCGAATTCTCAGTTGGTGATCTTGTCTTTATTCGTGTTTCTCCTTTGAAGGGGTTATGCGTTTCAGTACGACTGGGAAATTGGCTCCTCGCTTTATAGGACCATTTTCTATTACTGAACGTATTGGCCCTGTGGCTTATAGAGTTTCACTTCCAGCTCATTTATCTGGAATTCATGACGTGTTTCACGTCTCTCAACTTCGGAAGTGTCTTCGGGAGTCGGATTCTGTTATAAATTATCCTGATTTGCAAGAGTTTAAGGTCTCATCGGACTTGTCTATTGTACAGCAACCTATTCGCATACTTGACACGGAGGTGCGATACCTTCGAAACAAGGACATGCCGCTCGTTAAAATTCAATGGTATGCTAACCCCATTGACTGTACTTGGGAAACCAGAGAGTTTATTGAGCGATCTTATCCGGGTTTTCTATCCTTGCTTGGCCACGGTGAGTTTATCTTTTCATCTCAAGCTTATTTCCTTTTCTTTTGGATGTTGTTTGTATGTAGTTTTCAAAAGTATCGTCTCTAGGAATTGCGGGGATGCAATTTTGTAAGGAGGGGAGATCTGTAACAACCCGCATATTTAACGATTTTATATTTAAATGTTTTATTTAAATATAGTGTCGTTAGTCGGATTTATGGATCCGAAATGTTACTTTTTGCAAACGGCCGAATTGGAACTCGAAACCACCTCCATTGGTTCAAAAACGACATTTGCGATCTTTTTGAGTATAAGCTTTGATATGTTTGGAGTAAGTTGAATTTTGCAACTTTTTCTAGTTGGGTTTTGGTTTGGGTTCAGCCAACTAACTAACTAATTAACCCTAACTCAGTCCCTCTCCTCTCCACTCACTTATTTCATTTCATAAAACTTAAGCTAAAAACTGAAAATGGGGGAAGAGAATTGGAATTAGAAATTCCAAGCCCTAGTTTCTTCTTGCAACTTGAATTCTTGCTCCAAAAATCAAAGTGAAGCTATTGGTAAGCCTCCTCTTCATCTTCTCCATCTCTTCTCCTCTTCAATTTCAGAAATTCCTAAACCTAAATTTAGGAAATGTGTGTTTTATTCTTAGATTGAAGCTTGTAGAGTGAAGTGAAGAGTAGTTAGTCTCCTTCTTGTGTTTGTGCTTCTCATCTTTGTTTTTGAGTAAAAGGTGAGTTTTGAACTCACATCTACTTCTCTTGATATTATTGATGTAAGGTGAGATATTTATCTCTCATCTATGCTTATATCTATCTTTGATTGTTAGGTATGAATTCCTAACACTTGTTCATATGCACTAGCTTTTGGTTTGGATTGAATTGGTGAATATCCAAATTTTTAGTGTTTGGGTTCAATTCTTTAAAGATCCTAACTTTAATGTTTGAATGTGCTTTTGGTGGCGAATCGGAGAGCTCATGGAGCTGGGGTATCTATTGGCTAAGGCTACTTAGGTCCATTGCTCGACCGGTTGCGTTTTGGAAGAGTTTGTGCTTGGATGAAAAAGGGCAGGAACTGCAGAAAATTGCAGTTCGTTCAACCGAACCCCTGGGCCGGTCGACCGACCTACTACCCCGAGCATTTTTTGGGCCTCTGGATCAGGTCAGCCGACCGATTCAGGAAGTCCGGTCGACCGACCTGCTCCTATTTTCTGTTTTGCCTATTTTTGCTCATTTTGATTGGTTTTCCAAATTTTATCGATTTAAGTTGGTTCTTAGTGGTTGTCATTGCATGTTTGGCTTTGATAACTTATTTTTTACTTCATTCACGGGTTTCCATAAATAATCCCTCTAAATCGCATTAAAAGCTCCCTTCTCCGATTTATAAATTCTATTTAAACACGCACGATTTTGCACTTCGAGCAGAGTGGAAGGGAGATTAAATGGTTAGGTAAAACACGGACCATGAATCCATGCGTTTATCTTTCCGATTAATCCCCGACCTATTCGATTGATTATTTTGACCTTTGTGTCTGGTTTACCAATGAGATGAGGTAAAATTTGTACTGCTTTGAGTGTGAAATTAACTAACGGATAGTAAACCGTTTAGTGCGAACGAGTGGTTATGGGACTCACGTTACCACTTTTCGGATTCCTTTTTGAGAGTTATGACACATTCTGCCAGTTAGTGGTGTCCAGTACTCGGCCTCCGGACCTTCAACACTACGGTTTGTTGCATTTGGGATAGTGTCTTTGGACTGTCTCCTTCAGGTTTGTTGCCTTCGGGTTTGTGCCTTCAGGTTTGTTGCCCTATTGTATCGCTTTAGGAGTTAGGTCTTTATGAGCCGCTCGAGTGATATTTGGGTTTGTAGTCTTCGGGCTTATGGATTCTTCTTTATACAGTATTGAGCACGTGCAAATTTTATGATGTTTCATTGATATGTATATTCCCTAGGTATCGCCCTTCGGTGTTGGTCTTTTTGAGCCGCATGATGTATAGCGATTGCCTTATGGAACTTGTGTTACCTTCATTGGTATTTGTTATTGCCTTTTTGGCTTGTTTTGGGATATTCTTATCCTTTGTTTCTATGAGTTGCCGATGATACGAGGCTTGTTATAATATGATTCATCTTTTGTTAGATGATTGTGTTATCTCTTTTACAGATATTTGTTATACATTGTGACCTTGTAGGTTATTGTCGTTCAGTTCATCTAACTGATTTGTTTAGCTAGACTGACCCGTGTATTTTGTACTCGGGTCAGACCGAGATGTTTCAGGTTAGGTACATGTAGACTTAGCCTATTTTGCTTCCGCATGGACTATTCGGCTTGTTCCTTTTTGTTAAAGCTTTTTGTGTAGTCCTTTTTGTTGTAACTCTGATATGTATTCTTTTGGATTCATCTGTATATTGTGGTTTGCTATACCACTTGACATGTATCAGTTTGTATACTCTATTATGTATCAATATATGTGTATATGATGATCTACTGTTCTGTGATGTATATTACATTTGAGTTGTTATATTCTGTTCTGATAGATCCTCCAACCACCTATGGTTTTTTTTTAAGTATTCACTGGGTATGTCGACCTGCTTGGTATGTCTATTGTCGATGTATTCAATAGATAGTTAGAGTAAGTCTATAGATGGTCGCTCCTAACCAGCCTTATTCTCCGTGTTAGTTGACGGCATTACCCTGTAGTGTCCTTGGCTATCGTGGGTATAGAGGTGGGGCGTCACATTTACTGTCATTACTTATGATCTAAAAGGGGGCTAAAAATCTTATTAACTTACTTTAATAACATTAAATCAAAGATTCAAATATTTAAATACTTCAGATATTTAAATACGAAGTGTCCGAAATTCTGGATTGTTAAAGATTTCCTTTCTAAATGGTTGAACCATTCAAAAAAACACTTACTACAATATCATAACGAACTCTTTACAAAAGTGCATTTGGTAATCCTAAACTTTTAAGGATATCAAAATTTTACACTTTAAGCAAACTGATCAAACTGGCATTTTAGTGATCAAATTCTTATACCTACCTTGTAGTTTATCGTCTTGTATTACATCTAACACAACAATATCATGATTATAACCATTCATACTGAATACATGCTCATGCTATGTTTTACTTTCTTTTTTTGAATAAATTAATTTCATCGAGGTTTCGTATATTACAAATTGTGGTCGTTCATCATATAACATTTATGTGTGATCATATATGGATCAAATATGTCTTGTATTGCTTTTGGAATTTGAAACTCATAGAAGGCAATACAAGATCTCCGATAAATAAACATGTAAGCGACCAAGTTATGAATGTAGTTAGTCGTTGTATAATTAGACACTTACATGTCTCAACATGCAAAAATTTATTGATAAGTATATTTTATATTTCTATTTGTCAATATTAATTCATTTTATTAGTATATTTTAATTGATAAACATTTTATCAACTTTAGTTGCACAAATTTATTAATGTAGAGTATTTTAATTTATACGTATTAGATGTTCTTATAACATTAGAAAGATTAGATATCACCATTTCATTTTTCTAATATGGCTCCCACTAGTCTTTTATGTTTTCCAAACCATAAAGGAGACGTAGAAATCTTTCAACTTCACTAGTGGGTGTTAGGACTCATTTGTATTGGGATTCTAACCTTGTGTTTACTAACAAGTCATAGCCCCATAAAAAATGGATAACTCTTTATTAGTTGTATCATATACAACTTCTTTTGATCTTGAGTTTGCTCGACAAATCTAAAAAAATTCTTTACTTGTACCTACCATTCTACAACAGCCTATGTATAATATATGTACATTGAGTTTTCTTAACAAATACATATAGTTATCTTAGCTCATCTAGTCTATATATTAATAATATTACATATTACATTTGTAGCTTGATTTTGCTCAACAACCAAAGAGTGTGCAAGTAATTTATTAATACATAAATGGTAGAAGACAATTATTATATTAAATATTCATAACCTTTACTATATTTAATTGAGTGATATCAATTTATGGAATAATATATTTCATATGAAATGCCCTCTGATTTAGGTGTTAGACACATCTGAAATCACGGTATACGTACTGGTACGCATGTATTTACCCTTAAATCTAATTGAGTTTCTTATTGTTCCACCTTCAATTTATACATTCCTATTATACAAGTTTTAATTATTATATAACTTTTATAATTTAATTAATTAATATACTAGTCTTATGCATAACATTATATTAATTTTATTTATTAAATCTCATTTAATTAATTTTATTAATTAACATTTAAATTAATTTTATTTGAAAATATTTTAAATTGAATATGTGCACTACAACATTTATAGTAATATACATATGTCTTATATTTATGTTTTATATTACTTATTAACTTACATTTAATTAATATATCTAATTAAAACAATTTTAATTAAGTATAATTAATTTTGAAAATTAAATATATATATATATATATATATATATATATATTACCGTAACATCTTATGGTAATGTTACATATATCACTATACAGGTTATTTAATTTAATTAATTAACATTTAATTAATAATTTAATTAAATAATTAATAATATTTTTGAAAATAATTATTTTATTTTCCAAAAAATTATAAAAGTTATTTTGTAACATTTATAAAATAATTATTTATTTTAAATTTAACCTTTTATATTTAAAATATTATTTTAATTTCAAAACAAATTTTGAAAATAAGTCCAAGACCCAAATTAATTTGGACCTTTATATTAGGGATAACATTTAGGCTTACATCAACCTTTCGAACTAAGCCTATATTCAGGTAGAGAAGAGTATTTGATTTCTTAAACGCAACCTTGGACACTACTTTTCTAAACACCATACGATATAGGTATGCTTTAATAAGTCAGCCCTAATACTATTAATTTAGACTGCATAGGCTATTTGACTCTAATACCATTACTGGAACTGGGCTAGCATGCAATGGGGTAAATGGGTAAAATTCAAAACAATTATTCCATTTGGATCTAATTGGGCCAATGAAATCAAATATATTTAGATCATATCAAAATTTATTTTAAATAAAATTAATATCTAATTTAGTTTACAATATAAAGTTTTATTTATTATTAAATTTGTAATATATAATATAATATGTGTATCATATACACAAAAGTGTTTACGTGCACGTGTAACATAAAATATGTACATAGTTTGACATGCCCTTGTACAGATTTTGAGATTTACATCGTAACACACATGTTAGCCCCTCTATATACATCTTTCCGTCTAGTATGCAAGTGTACATAGATGTATATTACAAAATAATGTTTGCAAAACATATACATTTTAATATATATATATATATATGGACATTTCACTAAAAGGACAAACTTTGCAGTCCAATTAGTTTCTAGGACACACATTCAAAGAAATTACTTTCAAGGTCAAAGTCAGCAGAATAATTACTTTTAAGGACAAAGTCAGCAGTCCAATTACTGTCAAGGACATAACTTTCATATGTTTTTAGGCCCTAAAAACTAATTATTTTGTGTTTTGTCCTTGAAAGTAATTATTTCAATTGTGTATCCTAGAAACTAATTTCACTTGCTAAAGAGGCCCTTGTGGCTAATTTTCACACACACATATATATAATGTTATAGTATGATATAATTAAAATACTAAATCCGTATTCAAATCAATATATTAATTATCTGTATATTAAAACTTGGAAAGTAATCTTTTAAATACACACACAATCATATATATATATATATATATATATATATATAAATTAAAGACTTCAGAATTCTATATTTACATTAAAATATATATTTGTATAAATGCATTTTAATACAAAATAATTATATATATACATATGTACATTCGGCCAGCAAACATAATCAATTTTTTATTTTCCTTTCGGTTTTAACATTACAAAAGATTTATTTACTTCTTTATGATTTTCACACGAAAATCATACATATATACATACATTCATACACAAATACACACACACGTACAGATATATATATATATATATATATATATATATATATATATATATATATATATTAAAAGCAATACTAAAAATGTATAAACTTTTTTTTGCTAAATAATTTTTGCATATTTTGAATTTATTTTATCGAAAGCAATGCTAGAAATGGATTTTTTTGAATAAGTGATGTGTGTGTGTGTGTGTGTATATATATATGATTTTTTTAAAATAATTTTTTTATTAATTCAAAAACATGTATTGTATATAATTAAATAAATTTATGTGTATGTTAAATATATGTATTTGTTATGAACATATTTTAAACTTAGCTGGTTTAAAGATTATTAAACTATTAATTTCAAAAATCAAAATAATTTTTTACCTTCGAATGCTAAAAGAGCATAAATATGAAAAAGAATTATAACATAAATAAACATACAATGTCGATGGCAATACAGATTCATTATATCAATTCACTAGTTATACTTGCATATAAAATAATGAATATTTATATACACATAAATGAATATATAAACAAGGATGTTATCTTATCTAATGCCTTGTTGACACATCTTGAAATGCTGAATTAAATTAAAAAAGTAGGAAGAGCTACCAAACTGAAAGCAGCAACCACTAATCTTCAGATTACATTTAATTAGTGTTTTAACGGTTGAAAATTTATAGGAGGGATAGAAAGGCGGATGGCTTTGCTAGTATCAGAGGAGCAAAAAGATCAAGATTTAAAGTGGGTAAAGAGATGGTTGAATAGTCAAAGTCATAAGGAGTGACAAGAGGATCTAGATCTACCTTTTGTTGTACCAAATCACCTCTTTTTTGAATCAAAAACCCACCTACATCTCCACTGGCCACTACTTGCCCCTATCTAGGCCTCAAAATCACTTCAAGCTCGATCAACAAAAGTTTCACTTAAATCTAATTCAAATGCACATCAATATTATATATCAATACATGTGTTCATAACTATTATATACACACTAATAATATTGATCAACTCAAATTAAATTAAATTTTATAATTATTATTTCATAAATATCAATTGATTTAATTATTTTATAACAATTATAATTAATTAAATCAGATTGTTACATGAATATTCAACGTCCCGGTTATGTGAATCTTAGGCGTAAACCCAACCAGCGATTAATATCGAACGATTCGAATATTAACATTCACATGTCACTTTGCAGGTGGTGTGACATTGGAGCCAAATTTATTGCTTATATAGCTTTTAGAAATCCAATTTTACTTTATTTAAGCATTATCTATTAGTGATAATTATTTATACCAATTCTCTTCATCGACTATATCACATTAGGACTTATGGAATTTGGTAACGGTCAAAATTCCAATATCATCCATATTCAACTTTATAGTCTAAACAAAAAAACCTTAGTTTAATAATAACAACCATTATTAACCGAACTGATTTGGCCAGAGAATTTTACTTTAAGTTCACTTCAGTTAACCGTGATACTAACCCTATATAACTAAGGAGATGAATTCTCTCTTGAACAGATTCTCACTTCCAATGCTTCCACACGACTCAAATATAGTCATTCGATGGACGTCGTGCCAAAATTTAACTACAACCAAAGCATATTTTTCATATTGAAGCTTGAAAATATTCTCAGATCGAGGGAATTATATATTATTATCACATCGATATTCTTTATTTGACCTTGGTTATATTAATCAATAGAAAACTATCAAGTGATTCATTCCATATTTATCCAATAATTATTAATATGTAACCCCTTGGTGTCTCCAGCAGCCATGAGTAATACACTGCCCAACATTTAGAGAGCGTTACGTACTCTACTTTCAATGGATGTGTAGATGTCCAGTCTTAATATATTTTGACCAAGAATATTTAAAATGGTATGTTTATTTTATTGTAATAACCTACTCATGGTTACATCATATTGTAACTACTATCACAAAATGTACCATTTATGGATTTTCTATTAAATGTACTTTTAATTAAATTAATTAATTAACATTATATCAAGTAAATAATAGAATGAAAACATATTTTATTTTGAAAAAGATTAGTTATTGATTTAGATATATGTAATATTTACATAATTTTCCTTAGGGCATACCTCTACCTCTATGATTGTATGCCTTAGAAGAAATTCTATAATTTAATATAAACTATTAACTTTATAATAAAATCTCATTCAAAATAGGTTTTTTTCTTTCTATTATATATTTGATATAGTTTGTTTATTAATTATTTATTTAATTTAAGTATATTTAGTAGAAATTCATAAACGATATGTTTTGTGATAATAATTAGAATATGTTGTAAACATGAGAAATTTATCACAATGAAAATATGCATATTATTTTAAATATTCCTAGTCAAGATATATTAAGACTGGATACCGATACGTTCTTTGAGACCAAAGCACAGAACGCTCTCCAAATGCTAGACAATGTATTACTTATGGCTCCTGGGGAACTAAGGGATTACATGCTGGTAATTATTGGATAACCATAGAATGGTTCACTCAATAGCTTTCTGTTGGTAAATAAAACTATGATCAAATATAAAATATCGATGTGACAATATTACACAATTCTCTCGGCTTGAGAATACTAACGAACTTTAATGTGGAAATACAACTTCTATTATAGTTAATCGTGGCAAATGGCCATAGAACAGCTATAATTGCATCGAGTTGAAGCATTAGAAGTGAAATGCAATTCAACAGAAAATTCGTCTCCTTGATCATATGAGGTTAGTATCATTGTCAATTCAAAGTCAAAATCTTTGGCATAGTAGCTCGATTAATAATAATTGCTATTATCGAACCAAGAACTTTGTGTTTGGACTATATAATTTGATTGCGGATGATATTGGAATTTTGACCACTAGCTAATTCCATAAGTCCTACTGTGAGGTAACTTTGATAAAGAGAATTGGTAAATAATTGTCATTTCTGAGGACCATTTAAAATAAGTAAAATTGGATTTTATCGAAACTATGTAAGTGATAAATTTAGCTATAACGTCATACTACAAGCTAAGGTAATGTGTGAACATTAATATTTAAATTGTTTGATACTAATCGCTGACCATATTTACACTTAAAAGTCACACAATCAAAATGTTGAATACTTAGACTACCACCTAATTTAATTTAACTGTAATTTTTATAAATTTATTAATATTTGTGAAATATTAATTATAAATTTTTATTTGATTTGTGTTGATCGGTATTGAAAATATTGGGTACATAAAAGTTATACACACACGTACCGATATACGATATCGATGTACATTTAGATTTAATTTAAATTGGAATTATATGATCAGGTTTGGAAAAGGAGTGGAAGCCCATGTAGGCCAAATGATAGTCGGCTGTAGGTTGGGGGAATGAGGTGATAGCTTTTATATTAGTAGGTTTGAATTGACAGAGAAAATAATGGACCTATATCTATAATTAGCTCCTTCCTTTCTCTCCTATTTAAACTCCTTTAACCCCTCACTTTGGAACTCCCACTTGAAGCTCTCCCTTTGTACATCTCTGGATGAAATCATCTAGTGGCTCCTCCATCATTTTCAAACTTTAAAACATTAATTCAAATCAAATAGTAATAATGTTGTAGATCTTTCATCCGGGTAGTGCTTTTTGGAAGAGTTTGGATTCAGATCTAAAGGAGTTTGATGGATTCAATATTCAATGTCTAATCGTTAGGCCATAGTCAAGGTAAGATCTCAATTTAAATTTAAGTTCATTTATTTGGTATTTATCTTCGTTCATATATGGTTAAATTAGATAATGATATCATGAAGCTTTATGTGTGTGTGTATTATCACCCTAGGATGTGTATGTGTGTATTGTTATAAAAAATTATATATAAGTATATGCTTTTGACCAGTAAAAAAATAGTATTTTTAGGATTTAAAATGATTTAATAGAAGGTTCGCAATAAAAGTTGATTTCTAGATATGTTAAACATAGGTATGTAAATTGCTTTTTGAATCATATACACATTTATATTTCAAAATTTAATAAAAACGATTTTTTGTTAATATATATATATATAAATATATATTTCAAATTCCAAATAAATACATATACATTTATTTTAAAATATATTACATTAAACCAATTTTGAATTCCCCTCTTAGGAAGGTTATGAGATTTGGTATGTCAGGGAAATTAGCGCCAAGGTTCGTCGCACATTTCCCGATCTTGGAAAGAATTGAGAAACATGCATATCGAATAGAGATGCCGGATAAGTTGGTAGGTGTACATGACGTATTTCATATTTTACACTTAAGGAGATGGCTTCATAGCACCACCACCATAGTAGAGCCTAATCAGTTAGTTGACATTATGATGGATCCTATAGCACCTTATGCCGCTGCACGCATTGTAGAGTACAGAAGTAGAAAGCTCCACAATAATGAAATTAGGTAGGTTCGAGTATAATGGGAAGATAATCCAACGAAAAGCACAATGGAAACTGAAGAGAAGATGAGGAATTCTCATCTAGAGCTTTTCCATAGTAAACTTTTTGTCTCAAAAAATTAAAATTTTCTTGCATCATGGTTGCTAGATTGGATGGTAGGGGATGGTTTCTACACTTGTTATTGTTATTTTTGCACTTTTGTAGAACTTTACGCATGTTTAAGATGCAAGCATACATGCCTATATGTTACGACCTTGCATACACATTAAATCAAGCTCACCTATAGTATGCCTGCATAAATAATCACATTGCACTTTTGGCTGAGTAGATGGCTGTGTAGACAACATGAATATATAACATGGATGCTTAATGCATATTACACTGTTTGTTCCTCGGGGGTTTCAAGGACGAAATCCTTTTTGAGTGAGGGAGAGCATAACACCCTATAAAATTTGATAAGAGATTGATAAATTAATAATAAGGTTAAAATGAAAATTCTGTAAAAATCAAAATTTGGCCACAAAAGTTATACTATTGCATTTACGGTGAAATTTTGATCAATTTACGTATGTATAAAGTTTTGTGAACGGAGCTAAAATGGAAAAATTATTAATGTTTGAAGTTTTCAAATTTAAAATAATTTAAATGGAGTTTGAAATCAAGTTAATAATTAATACCAAAGTTTGAAATTTAAAAATAAATGATAATTATAAACTTGGGGAATAAGTAAACATTAACATTAATTGAATTAATAAGGAACTAATTAAACGACTAACAAAATCATCCCAAATATATGCTACTAGTCGATCGCTTGGGGCGGTCGATCCGTATAGTGAAAGGGGCTAGGCTTATTTATGGCTAAGAATGGCCCAGGTTATATTATTTTTAACCAACTTAAATCCCATGGTTCTGATGACTTCTAATCACTATACATAAGAGCCTAGCCCTTCACTTTCATTCATAAATTATTTGGAAATGTAAGCAGAGCTTTGTCGGTTTCCTCCTTTCACGCGATTCAGAAATTTCTTAACATCTTCAGTTAATGGATTTTAAATATTTGTATTTAATTCCTTATTCTATTTCCACTAACCTCTGAATTCTGAGTCTAATTAATATACAATCCAATTATGAAATATTTCGAAAGGAAGAGATCAGGGAAGAGATTAAATAGTAGGTGTATTCAAATCCAAAGGAGAAAGTTAGGAATTATCAGTTAGTGAAAATCTTAGTTTTTCTCATTTTAGTAATTGTATAGCATAGGTTGGATTTGAAATATGCCTTGGGGAATTTAGGTCCATGAAAACATCAAATCTAAACCACCAAAATTCTCCTAAAGCAAAATGACAATTCTTATGATATTGGGATCTCAATTATTTTGCATTAAAATGGTAGAATTTGTGTAGTTATTGAAATTTTAATGTTTTACATTCTATTCCACTTTTTATCTTCTCTTTGATACGACTGGGTTTTTTATAATATGAATCCCTTTTCCATTTTATATGTGAAAGTTGAATAGAGTGTAGAAGATTGAATTGTAAATTCTATTAATGTTAATTCTACTATTTTGATATGAAATAAATTTGTTAATTGATTCCATTTGCTCGTACAAGTTTATTTTGGGATAAGGATATCAACTAAATTATATGTTATGATATGGAGTTAAACTTGTATAAACTGGAAGTTTTGACATTAACTATTACTATAGGGTGAAATCTTCGTACGTTTAGGAATATATTAGTTTTATATATACACACGCACACATATATAAATATACATATACATATATATTAGTGCATAAATAGTATATAATTAATAGAATATTAATGAATAATAAATAGGTTAGTTATTAGCATTAGAACCCCTAGAATAAAAGTTAAGAATGAATATATTTAGTGGTGGAATAAAGAATATTTCTTTATAGCCTTAGTAAAATAGGTGAGGTGTATAGTAGTATGGTTAAGAGAGTGTAAATAATGACTAAATTATTGAGAAGTGAGGCCAGTCAAAAGCATATGGAAGTCTGTCCAGCTAATTTGGTTACCAGTGGTGTGACTTTAGGGCTGATGTAAGAGATCGCCTATAATAAGTACCCGTGGAAGACGTGAGGTTGGCCCCATGTTTCTAGGGTAAGTTTGTCCAGTTAATTTGGCTATCAGTACTTATGAATAGTCAGAATAATGTATGACATTATAGTTGGGTTAGGGGTTATAATATCTAGGACCTGCTTTTGGGGTTAGAGGCAGTAAATAGGTGTTGAAGGGTCTGCCTCCTCCCTAATTAGGAAGTATTAAATGGTCGAGAATTGTGTTTAGGCACGGTAGATGGAAATCTCGAGAAGAGTCTACATCGGGTTTGAAGTATTAAATGGCTAGTGTAGGGTTCACCTCTTCAAAAAAGAAGTTAAGTGGATTAATGAGATTCTATATGATTTCAGCCAGATTGCACTGGTAGGGAGTCCTTTTTTGGTTAGATATTAAATGACAGGGACCTGTCTAAGATATAGGTATTAAACGGTCAAAGTCTGCCTAATTCCTATTAAAAAGGTATTTTGAGATATTACACTATGACTATTTGGGTATGTTATGTTATATTACGTTATGTTTTTCTAATACTTGATTTTTTATAAAAATGGGTACAATTTCTGATATTATATTTTATCCTTTTGCTATGAGATTTTGAATATATAGATAGATAGCTCTATGTTCTATAAAACTTTACCAACTAAAAACCAGCTTTGGAATGGGTCTAATCTCTAATGTTTGATGGGTTATTTCTAGGTTGAAAATTAGACATGTTTTTGTGTAGGTCATTGCATTTGGTATCAGAGCATAGGTTGCCCAATCGATAGGTATAGGTATACGTATAAGTGCATGCTTGTTATTTTTTTAAAGTACCTTTCAAAACCCTACATAGTATATATATACATATAATTTATTTTGAACATACACAAACACTAGGCAAATCCTTTATTTCAGCAAATAATATTATCTTAAGAAATTGTAAATGAAATTTAAAACCTACAGATAGTTGATAATGGCTAAAATTGTTCCTTTGAGATTGGTAATCCCTCTACACAAGAGATACCTATTATTCGAGGGATGCCTGAATGGTTCAAGCAACACCTTAAGCACATAGGGCATGTTCGCATTCCTCAACAAGATGCACCAGCGGCAACCATTGCCCCCACTGTCGAAGCAACACCCTACCCTATTACTTTCCCAAGATGTAAAAGGACTTCCAAAATATGGGGGATATGTGTATACAGGAGTTGAAGCTTTCCTAGAGATAAAGACTTAGATTAATGACTATGAGCGTATCTTTCAGGAACTTGGATGGGAGGATCAGATTAAGAGGAGAATGGTGGCTCAAAATCTTAAAGGAGAGGCCTTAGATTGGTAGATTATTGTGGCTAAGGAGAATGCTAAGAGAGCTATCATTTGGGTTGAGTTAGGAAACCGCTTTGGGTCGCGATTTATGTCTAGGGGTGAGGTGAATTTGCAATTAGAACAGTTTATACAAATTAAGCAATGAGGTTCCATATTGAAGGAATATATTAGTAAGTTTACAACACTAGCTAAGTTTGGAATGATTTGATCGATACCTCCATGAAGAAGGCCATGAAGTTTGTGAAAGGCTTGAATTCCCCACTTGGACAATTTCTTTTGACCCAAGTACCCACTATCACTGCTTATGAGATGTTAGCTGAGAAGGCTTTACTTTTGACAGTTAGTTTGGAGGAGAAGGAGAAAGGAAAGGAGCAAGCAGGACCGATACAAAATAAAGGAGGAGCAAAAAAGGAAGGACTTTGGGCGAACAAGAAGGTCAAGGGCTAGTTTGAGAAGAAGGGTGTAACATGTCGGAGCTAGCTGAAGAAAGGACACGTTGCTAAGGATTGTAGAGTGAGTTTGATGAGAGAATAATTCAAGGGGAAGTGTTATCGCTGCAACAAAGAGGGGCACTTGAAGAACTAATGTTTGATGCTTGAGAAGGAAGGGCTGGGTGTCAAGCCTATGCCATTGAAGCTATTCCTATCTAGAATAGACCTCCTCGGGGAGATCAAGGAAAACCACAATGGAAGGTACAACTATTATTTATGGGCGTACTATTTGTATCCTATTTAACTCAGGATCAACACTTTCATTCATAGCTAAATATGTAGTTAAACCTTTAAGTCTATAAACCCAAGTTGTCATTGACCAATAGTTGTAACAAATCTTAGTGGGGGTCGACACATCTTTCTTTAATTTACAAAGACCTAATTGTGGATATATGTAACGTCAATTTTACATATAACGCGTATTTTCTTAGTTTAGACCTATCTCTTCCTACACGACTATCTTTGATTATGATAGGAGGATTGTATAGTTAAGGAGTTGTATAGGATGGGATATAGATGTTCAATGTACACCCCAAAACTCAGTCGAGTAGAGCTATCGGATAAGTTGGTAGGAGTTCATGACGTATTTTATGTTTCGCACTTAAGGAGATGCCTTCATAGCACCATCATCAAAGTAGAGCCTGATCAGTTAGTAGACATTAAGACGGAGCCAATAGCACTCCATGCCACCACAAGCATTATGGAGTATGGGACTAAAAAGCTCCACAATAAAGAAATTAGGTTGTTTCGGGTATAAAGGGGAGATAATCCGGCCAAAGGCACATGTGAAACTAAAGAGAAGATAAAGAATTTCCATCCTAAGCTTTTGTCTAGTAAACTTTTCTCTCCAAAAATTAGATTTTGGTTGCATCATGGTTGCTAGATTGGATGGTTGGACGTGGCTACCACACCATTTATTGTCATTTTTACACTTTTGTAGATGCTCGCATACATGCCTATATGTCACATCCTTGCATACATGCTAGGATTAAGCTCACCTATGGTATGTCTGCATATATAATCACAGTGCAATTTTGGCTGAATAAATGGTTGTGTAGATAACATGGTTGTATAACATGGATGCTTAGTGCGTGTTTCAATGTCTGTCCCTTAAGGATTTCGAGGACGAAATCCTTTTTAGGAGGGGGAGAATGTAACACCCTATAAAAATTGATAAGAGATTAATTAATGAAAAAAGGCTAAAAATGGAAATTTTGCAAAAGTTAGAATTTGGCCACCGAAGTTAAACCATTGCATTCATGGTAATTTTTTGATAAATTTCCACATATAAAGTTTTGTAATGGGAGCTTAAACTGAAAAGTTATTGACATTTGAAGTTTTCGGATTTGAAATAATTTAAATTGAGTTAAAATTCAAACTAATAATTAACGCCAAAGTTTGATATTTATAAATTAATGGTAATTGGAAACTTAACATTAATTGAATTAATAAGAGAATTAAATAACAGATAAAAAGGTTGATAAAATCTTCCTAAATACACGCTACAGGTCAACCGCCTTCCTTAGGCCAGTCGACCGCTTGGGGATGGGTGGTCGATCGATAAAGTGCTGGTGGAGGGTTATTTATAGCCAAGAATGGATGGATTATATTATTTTAAATCGGCTTAAATTTGATGGTTCTAGTGACTTCTAACCACTATAAATAAGAGCTTAACCCCTTCGCTTTTATTCACAAATTATTCGCTTTTATTCACAAATTATTTGAGACGTAAATGGAACTCTGTTAGTTTCTTCCTTCTACATGATTCCAAAATATATTAAGGTCTTCGTGTAAGGGATTTTAGATATTTATATTCAATTTCTAATTCTATTCTCCTCCAACCCCTAAAATTCTGAATCTAACTAATATACAATCATATTATTGTATATTTCAAAAGGAAGAGATCTAGAAAGAAATTAAGTAGCTGGCATATACAAATCCAAAGGAGAAAACTAGGAATTATCTACAAGTGAAAGTCTTAGTTTTTCTCATTTTAGTAATTGTATAGTATAGGTTGGATTTGATACATGCCTTGGGGAAATTTTGGTTCACGAAAACTTCAAATATAAACTCTTGAAATTCCCCTAAAGCGAAATGTCAATTTTTACGCCATTAGAATCTCAATTATTTTATGTTAAAATGGTAGAGTTTGTGTAGTTATGGCAATTTTGATATTTTACATTCTATTCTACTTTTCATCTTCACTTTCATACGATTGAGGGTTTTTTAAAATATGAATCCCTTTTCCATTCTAAATGTTAAAGTTAAATAGAGTGTAAAGATCTAACTATAAATTCTATTAATGTTGGTTCTACTGTTTTGATATGAAATAAGTTTGATAATTGATTCCATTTTCGTATATAAGTTTATTTTGGGATAAGGATATTAGCTAAATTGTATGTTATGGTATAGAGTAAAACTTGTATAAACATGAAGTTTTGACATCTAACGATTAGTATAGGTTGAAATCTTCACAGGCCTAGGAATATATTAGTTATATATATTAACAAATAAATAATGTAATAAATAGGTTAGTTATCGAGCATTAAAATCCCTTAGGATGAAAGTTAAGAATGAATGTGATTAGTGGTAGAACAAAGAATCTTTCCTTATAGCCTTAGTAAAATGCAGCAAGGTGTATGGTAGTATGGTTAGGAGAGTGTAAATTATGACTAGGATATAGCGATGCGAGGTTAGTCAAAAGTATATGAAAGTCTACCCAGCTAATCTGGCTACTATTAGTGTGACTTTGGTGCTGATGGGAGATATCACCTATAATAAGTATCCACGGAGGATGCAAGGTTAGTCCTAATTCTGTATGGTAATTCTGCCTAATTAATCTGGCTATCAGTGCCTATGAATAGTCAGACTAATGTGAGACGTCATAATTAGGTTACATGTCATTACACTTAGGACCTAGTTTGGGGACCGAGGGTAGTAAGTTGTTGTTGTAAGGTCTGCCTCCTCCCTAATTAGAAAGTATTAAATGGTCGAGGATAGCGTTTAGGCATGTCAGATGGAAATCTCGGGAAGGGTTTGCTACGGGTTTGAGGTATTAAGTGGCAAGTATAGGGTCTGCCTCTTCCAAAAAGAAGTTTTAAGTGGTTTAATGAGATTCCATGCGATGTCAGTTAGATTGTACTAGTGAAGGGTCCACCTTAGGTTAGGTAATAGGCCTACCTAAGATATAGGTATTAAATGATTAGAGTCTGCATAATTCCCATTCTAAAGGTATTAAGTGACATGGGAATTTTCTCTTACATTGCTAGGATATGATTGACGGTAGATGCATGGGACTGGAATAGCGTTGGGGCTACAGTTGAAGTAAGTTATATAGATTGGTTAGAAATGTGTAAGTTATAGGATTAGACTAGGAAAACCTTCAAGCCTATAGTTCAAGGTATTTAAAAGAAATATAGTTAGGATATGTAAGACATATTCTTTTATAAATTATACTACTCAGGTATTAATATAGAATGATTTGAGATTTTTGTTCACCGAACATTGTTGTTCTGACTCCCTCCTCATTGCAACAACGTTACAAATATGATGCAAATTTTAGTTGATGAAGGCGAAGATGTAGTCTCGTTGTAGTTATTTTCCTATCTACTTATGTTGTTCTTATATTTTTGATATACCCAGTTAGACATGATGATGTTGTATTTTAAGATATTATACTATGGATATTTGGCATTGTATTATGTTATGTTTTTTCAAAGACTTGTGTTTTTATAAATGGGTGTTTCTGATAATATATTTTATCCTTCCGTTGTGAGATTTTTAATGTGTAGATAGATAGCTCTATGTTTTGTAAAATGTTACTAACCAACAATAAGCTTTGGAATGGGCCTAATGTTCAATGGGCCTTTTAAGGTCGAAAATTGGGTCTGTTTCAAGGCGGGTTGTTACGATCTTTTTCCAACCATTAGATCATGTCAAAAATTTGATTTCATAATCCTCTTTTAGCAACTTCTTCATTTGATGGCAGGGACGGTTGATCCAAAATACCAAAAAGGGATCTGTTAACCCATCGTTGCTAACAATGAGAATAATCTAAACATTTATTCCAAAATATTTTCTTTTTCAAATCAATGCTTCCAGGTTCTCTTCATGCCAAAATTTATCATATTCAAAATATTATAATTTTTAATCAAATTAAATTAAATTTGGGAATGATAGAGTTTAGGCTATGTCCTAAGGGCAATTCTTTGATCTATTATAAATAAATAACTCTATAAGAAAATCTCATTCGAAATAAAGGTTATTTCTCTTTCTATTACATACTTTTTGTAATGTGTTATTATTATTTAATTATTTAATTTTAAAAATATTTAATAGAACATCCATAAATGGTATGTTTATAATAGTTAGTACAAAGTGTTGTAATGATGAGTAATTTATCATAATGTAATAAACACATCGTTTTAATTATTCCTAGTCATGATGTATTGAGACTGGATATCGATATATTTGTTGAGACTAGAATACGTAACGCTCTCCAAATGTCAGGCAGTATATTACCCATCGCTGTTGTGAGTAGTAAGGGGTTACGTACTAATGGTTATTGGATAATAATGAAATGACCCACTCGATAGTTTTCTATTGGTTAATATAACTAAGGTCAAATGAAAATATGGATAGGATAATATTATGCATTTCTCTTGACTTAAAAATGCTATTGAGCTTTAATGTGGAAATTCATTTTAGTTATAGTTTAATAATGGCATGAGTCCTTCGAACGACTATAGTTGGGTCAAGTTGAAGCATTGGAAATGAATAGCTATTCATTAGAAAAATCATCTTCTCGGTTCTGTGGATTCAATATCATGGTCAACGGAAGTCAACCTAATGTTTTCGGCCATGGTAGTTCAGTTAACAATGATTGTTATTATTAAACCAAGTACTTGTTGTTTGGACTATAAAGATGAATATGGATGGTATTGGAATTTTGACCATTACCAAGTTCCATAAGTCATAATATAATATGGTTTTAACAAAAAGATTTGGTGTAAATAATTGTCATTTCTAGGTAATGTTTAAATATATAAATTCAGATTTCACTAAAGCCATGTAAACGATAAATTTAGCCATAACAACACACCATTAGCTATGGTGATGTTGACCATTACTATTTGAATTGTTCGATATTAATCGCTAATTGAATTTACACCTAAGAGTCATACAACCGAAATGTAGAATACTCTAACTACCACCTAATTTAATTAATTATGATTATTAAAATTCAGTTAAATTAATTAATATTTATGATATATCAATTGAATTTTTATTTGATTTTTGTTGAAAATTGTTTGCAACAAAATGTGGCACTAACACCTAGAGAATTAGAATAGAGAAAAAAAAAGGAAGAAAGTGAATAAAAACATAAAATAACAAGACACACAAACTTATAATGGTTTGATTATTCGTTGCCTATCCACTTAACTTTATTACTATGATCCTCAACATTAGCAAAGAAGTACATAAAATTGTTAAGAGAGCCAAAAGATCCTCCAAATGATGCCCTTGCTTCTCTATTTATAGCTGAGGGTCGCTGGAATTTTCCCACCTATGTTCTCGCCCACTTTCCTCAATTCCAGGGAATGCTAACTAAAGAAAATCAATGCCAGGTCATCAACATTTAGGGATCCATATCGATCCATACCAGGGATCGATACCGAACCATGAACTTGTTTGATGGACCGCGACCTTCCTCTTATGAATACTTGATTGACTTGTAGTCTGGTCCTTGGCATCAAGTTGGGTAGATGTGAGCTCGAGCTTGAGTGAGTTCCTTGGTTCAAATGTTGGTTAAAGCTTTTGGTTTTCCATCAATCATTTGAGTTGCACTTTGCTAGTGAACCATCATCTAATCGCATGTTTGTGTTGACGAGGACCTTAGCCCTACATTTTATGAAGATTGAGAAGTTTTAGGGCGACTTCCATAGGTCGATACCGATCCATGACATTGATTGGTATTCGAGCGTCGATCTTGCACTTGGGTTCTTCCATTCTAGAAGTCTTTGGCAAGTTGGTAACTTTGTCTCTTGGCTTTGTTTGATGTCCAAGTTGGCAATTATTATTCTAGATTCCTTTTTGATAATTTCTCTATCTTATTGATTGAACTCATCAAATACGGTCTATTCACAAGGCTCGATAACATTTTCCCCCAAAACATGCCTTGCAAATGGAATGTGTTCTTTGCTTAAGATCAAATATCAAAGTCGATGAAACATTAGTTGAATTTTTTGGCTATCAACCCATCAAACCACGGTGAATCATCTTGCTCGTTCGGATTCACCCATAAATTAAAGATTTCTCCAGACTATTATAGCTAGGAAATCAAGTCCCAGCTCATGTTCTAACTACAAACAATCATTTCATGTTCTCTCAGAATTATTATAGTATGTTGAGTCACGAATCAGAGTCATCCCATGTTCATCCGGGAGTTAGTAATCACGCATTAGAATCAATGGCTCGATTGGATAATTTCTAACGAATCGTTTCAATGTCAAATGACATTCAAAACCAAAGTCTAAATTTTGATTTCTTCAGGTCATGTATTTGATGACCAATTTAATTACTAATTGCTCTGAATCTTCAGTTGAAATCTCGATCTCTCTATATCGTTAACAGAATCCTCAGCCTTTCCAGGCCATTAGTTAAATCTCAATCTCTCTGGATCGTTATTTCAATCCATGATCTTTTTAGATCATTTAACATCCAACTAGGGCTCAATCACTTTGGATCTTTATTAAGTCCAATCTTCTTGCTCTCTAATAAGGGGACTCAATGATCGAAGCAGGTCCAGCCGCTCACTTTTCGGTGAAGGGACCTACTCTCATACCAGCCCAATCCACCTCCTCTTCGGCAAGAGGACTTGTGCTATATGGTCATCACCCCATCTCTCCGAGAAGGGCTGCCACGACCAATATCAGTCATCACATTCAAGTGGATTTCAAAAATCAAGCATTCATTTACAAAGTTTAAATTCAACCATTAAACACACGTCATGAATCTATCTAGGCATTATAGCCTAGCATCCAACCTAGAGCGTGCCTAGTGACCGATCGAGGTCCCATAAAGGAGTAAGTGGTTTGACTATAACATCGCATCATTTGTTGAAGACAAAAACAAAGTGGGGGAAATGAACCATACTCCCTGTCATCTTGATCATGAGATAACTATCCTTGACCTAGATCCAAGGCCGCTTTCATTTGCTGCAGATGATGACTGATTCTGTTCCATCACTACACCTGATTTCTCACATACTACAACAGTGGTTATTCTTAACCTGCTCCTCAATCAAATCATGATGATGTCTATAGTCATTTGTTTTGTGCCCCTATCTAGCTCATAGAATAGGCAAAACTTTCCTGATGTTCTTTCTTAGTCGGTGGTTCAGTCTTCACTGGTTTCCGATAGGGATAGGCGCCTTGGTATCAAGTTAAATCCAATCTGAGGTCTCGTTCAAATCTGTGGAGGAAACCTTCGGTTCTCTTCTTTGCCGCTTTGGTCCACCAAATCCATCATCAATCTTTCGCTTTCCTTTGTCTTTACTAGATCCTACTCCAAATGGTCCTTTGACATCCACAACATTAACTTCTTCCTTTTCAGCATTGGCATCCTCTTGACACAAGCATCTTTTAGCCCCATGGTAGAACTCTGTAAGATCCACTGGTGGATCCATTTCCATGGTAACCTTAAAATCTATCTTACTGGCAACTCCTGAAACTACCACCATCAAAACCACTAATGGATTCGGCTTATGAACCGTAGCGACTGCTGCCTTAAATCTAATCAAAAAATTCCTTAATGTCTCTCTAGCGCTTTGCTTCATGCTTGATAGCACCATCCGGCCTTGAAATGTGAACTCTGAATTGCCTCATGGATCTATTTACTAACTCGATCCAGGTGTTAATGGAATCATTCTCCCACTGTCTAAACTATATTCCAGCCAAGTCCATCAAATACAAAGGAAAACACCATCCCATTACTTCTTCAGATGCACCCAGAACCTCCGTATGTTATATATATCTCATAATATGAACCGTTGCATCATTTTTTCCATTGTACAAATCCAACTTCAACATCTTAAAATCAGGCAGATTTCTTGCGACCGCTTGTTTGGTGTGAATGGATTTCTCATCACGTCTTCCAAGCTTTGGTCCGGTGGTCCATACCTCTCAATGCTCGCCTGATTATCTCAGCAATTCTATCATAACCATCTAATGGAGGTCTCCCCACCATAATCTCGATCTGCCCCTCGTGCCTACAGAGAAATTCTAGCACGTACTACTCTGGCAGTACATTTGCATTCTAATTCACATTCTGGTGTCTAGCAAAATTTCTTAAATAAGCATCTTCATGTTTTTGGATCAAGTTAATATTTCCCTCATGGACTGGTTCAGTACCAAACTGTGCCCTTGGATTGGTACCGAACCTTGCCCCTCTTCGATTCCAACTGCTTTTGTCCTACGTACTGGCCTTTGATTCTAGTTTTCAACCATTTGAATTGTCGATCATTGTTTTGTTCTATGAAGAATCCCTCCATCATCTCTTCTTGGCAAGCTACTATTTTCTCTTACATTTCTATCATCATTATTTCCATTTCATCTCTTATTATGTAGATGGAAGGGGGTTAGATCCTAAGTACACTTCTTGGCTTCCCCCATGTCCTTGTTGGCTTCCTCTAATGGTGGTTTTCCTAGTTGATGGTCTCATCATCCTTTACAATCTCATATCTTCTGTCATTATATTAAAGTATTTTTCAGTGAAAGTACCAAAATATTTGCACCAAAGTGTAGCAAAAACACCCAAAGAATTGGAATAGAGAAAAGTTGTTAACATACCTTTTGGCAAGGCCGTACATATGTGGATTTAATTCAATGGACTACAGGTTATGGAGGCTGGAATATTATGGCTTCGGTTCGAATGAATAGATGGACAATTGATTGCTGATAATGAATATGAATGTGAATATAGGATTCAGCACAGTCGGTAGATGAACAATGCCAGGCACTTTGAATACGGGATTTAGCAAGAGATGACTTGCTAGGGTCTACTCGGGTCGCCAAGAGGAATGCTTTGGGTCAGGAAAAGGTTTGCTTTGGCTCTCCATCTGTTTAGCTTGGGGTCGGCAAGGGACAACTTGGGATCGGCATTGCTTGGGGTCGGTATTGTAGATGCTTCAGGTTGGCATTAGCTTTGCTTCGTGTCGGCTGCGAGGTGGACTTCGGGTAGGCATGGCTCCAGCTCTAGGTCGGCATTAGGAGGAGATAGGATGGGATCAGCCTAGGCTAGAGATTGTGCTACTTCGGGCCGCTATAGGGATTACTCCAGGTCATCACACTAATAACTTCAGGTTCGACTTTGGGCCAACAAAGGATGGACGAGTTGGGCTCGGCAATAGTAATAGTGGGCCCACGTAGGTGAGGAGCCATGTAATCGAGATTTCCCTTATAAATACAGTAGGTGTGACTTCAGAAGGGGGGAGATCCATTCTATTTCTCTTCATCTTATTCTACAAAAATCTACTTAACCATTGTTATCCTGGAATTCCAAATTGTAACTTTAAATAGATTTTAATATAATAAAAAGTAAATTCTTGAGTGGACGTAGGCCGAAGTTATCAAACCACTATAAATCTTATCTTTTTTACTTCTTTCATTTTAACTTTGATTATTCTTCATTTTATATTCCCCACATATGTTTTATCTGTGATATGTGATTGGATATTGGTGCTTTCACTTGCAGTGGGGTGTTTGGGACCAATTTTTGCATAAACATTTTGGTGCTTTCACTGAGAAAGCTAGCGCTTAGGGATTTGGAAGCTTGGATTTTGGATTTGAAAGCTTAGGAAGTTGGATTTGGGAAGCTATGGTTAGGCAATCAACAAGGAGACGTATGTCAAAGAGGAATCGGCATGAAGGAAGTCAGGAGGCCTCCTTAGGAAATAATCCGACCTCCATCTAAATTACTAGGGACGAGATGGAAATGATGCTGAAAAGGAAAGATGATATGATGCAGAACCTACTCCGACTGGTTGGACATGCTGGAGTGCAAAACCAAAGGAATGGAGTAGCAGAAGATACTGGAAATGAAGATCGCGAAGTCGAAGCATGAGGAGCAGAGGAAGCCCAGATCAGAATCAGGGAAATTGAGCAACCATGATACGAGAATAGAGTAGAGCCATTAGGAATAGCCCATGAACTAGGGGCATGCCCTTAGGTCATATTGTCTCAATTCCAGGTAGGATACCAAGTGGTGCCATGCAGTTTGGCGTTAATCAGGATATGGATACTCGTCCAGAAGGGCAGGTTTCAAGATTACCTCGTGGACTCTAGGGGTAGGTTGGAGACAATGGACAAAGACTACCACTTGATGATAACGACAGGTTAGCGGACATGATTAGACGGGCTATGAGTGGAGGATTGGTAAATAGAGATTTGAAGGATGTGAATAGGAGCCCCTTTGCTCCTACGATTAGGCAAGCTAGGAATTCACCAGAATTCAAACTACCAACAATAGAGACGTATGATGGAAGGACGGATCCCGCTTCTCATTTGACAAGGTAAATGAGGCATATGGAAGTACTGGAAGCATCGAAGGAGGTCATGGCATGGTGCTTCCCTTTGTATTTGACGGATATAATGGCACTGTGGTTTAGACAACTGGAAAGCGGATCCATTTGCACATGGATAAAATTGATCGAAAGTTTGATAAGGCAATTTCGAGTCCATATCACAAGACCCAAGAGTGTGATGACTTTAACATCGATGAAGTGGTGGAAGGGAGAATCACTAAGGGGTTTCTTAACCAGGTTTGATGCGGTAGTGGCTTCGGTGGATCGACCCGATCCGTCGATGGTTTTGATGGCAACAGCCTCAGGGATTGCGGATAATTCGGATTTCAAGATATCATTGGAACAGGATCCACCGATTTATCTCGAGGAAATTTACCATTAAGAAGAAAGGTTTCTATGATAGAAAAATATGAAGGCTGATAGTGAGAGGACAGAAAGGAAAAAGTTTATGCAGTAAAAGGTGGAGGGCCGCTCAAGGAGTATTCAAACAAGAATGATAAAGCCAAACATGAGTGACTGTAGGCTGATACGAGTGGGCATCAAGAAAGCATTATCTATTTCATGAGTTGGATGGGTACAACATGAATGGCTGTTGGCATTAAAAGGATGTCATTGAGGAATATGCGAGGAATGGTCATTTGCAATAATATATAAGGAATCAAATTGTGGTAGTGGAATAGCAGCAGTTGCCGCCCACCTCGAACGAAGATGGAATTGGATCAAGGCATCGTAATCAACTTATCATTAGCTTATTCTATTTATGGCGTGGAATAAGTAATAAACCCCTAAGTAATGCAGCTAAGTCATTTACATATGTACAGGGTCGAGGACGATCCTGAGGTATGCTCTGAGATGATGATGAACCGTGGTGCTCGGCTTTATGAAATCTTGTTTTTTCTGTTTATTGCAGGAATTGGTTTTTCTGATATTATGGCTATTTAGTTTTCTTAGTTGTACGGACTTTTATTTTGTCCATTAAACTCTATAATGGTTGGATTTGGATTAATGTAATAAATAATACAGGTTACGGTTATGGTCCTGACCGGAGAGATGAGGCAATAATCATGAATTATGAGTCTCTTCATCGGCGAGCGATAGGATGGACTCGAAGTCGGATTAAGTCCTCGATTGGGGATTGAGCCCGGAGTAGAATACCCTACGGATTAAGTCCTCAACCGGGGATCGATGCTGGAATAGGATACCCACGGATTAAGTCCTCGACTGGGGATCGAGGCCATAGAAGGATACCCCACAGATTAAATCCTCGACTGGGGATTGAGGATGGAGAAGGATACCCTACGGATTAAGTCCTCGATTGGAGAGTCGATGTTAGAGAAGGATATTCATGAATTAAGTCCTTGGCTAGGGATTGAGGCTGGAGTATGATACCCCACAGATTAAGTCCTTGACCGAAGAGTCAAGGCTGGAGAAGAATAACCATGGATAACCATCGGCCGGAGAGTCGAGGTCGGGGTAGAATAAAATGACCTAGAGAGGTCATGGATTTGGATTTGGACCCTGAGAGGTCCCAGTTTTGGATATGGACCAGGAGAGGTACCGAATTTGGATATGGACTTGACGAGGTCCTGGATTTGGATATGGAGCCAGCGAGGTTCCTGAATTTGGATTACAGGACCCGAAGAGGTCCCAGACTTGATCTAGAGAGATCGTGGATTCAGTTAATGGATTTGGAATGGATTTGGAATTTGATATTAACTCGGAATAGCCACGAATTTCACTAATGACCGAGAGAGATCAAGGAATTAGCTTGGCAATGGATTGGATTCAAGGTTGGAAAATATGGCGATCAATAGGTTATGGACATTGGATTTTGGAATTGTGGCAATTCAAAACAAGCCTTCTAATAGCAAGGCATGTTTTAGGGGGTAAAGTGTTAACCCGCCTTTTGGCAAGGCCGTATACAGGCGGATTTAACTCAATGGACTGCACGGTTTCCGTAGCTGGAATATTATGGAATAGGTTCGAAGGATGGATAGATAATCGATTATAGATAATGAATATGAAATTGAAGTCAAGATTCAGCATAGTCGGTAGATGAACAATGCTGTGCACTTTGAATGCAGGATTCGGCATGTGATGAGTTGCCTAAGTTCTACTTTCGAGTCGCCAAGGGGAATGCTTCAGGTAAGGAAAAGGTTTTCTTTCGGTCTCCATCTATTTAGCTTGGGGTCAGCAAGGGACAATTTAGGATCGGCCTTGATTGGGGTTGGTACTGTAGGTGCTTTGGGTCGACATTAGCTTTGCTCCGGGTCGGCTGCGAGGTGGACGTCGGGTCAGCATTAAAAGAAGATAGGATGTGATCGGCTTAGGCTAAAGATTGTGCTACTTCGGGTCACTTCATGGATTACTTCGGGTCAGCATACTGGTAACTTTGGGTTTGACTTTAGGTCAACAGAGCATGGACGAGTTGGGCTCGACAATCATGATAGTGGGCTCGTGTAGGTGAGGAGGCCCTATAGCCGAGATTTCTCCTATAAATACAGCAGGCGTGGCTTTAGAAAGGGGAAGCTCCATTTTGTTTCTCTTCATCTTCTTCCGCAAAAAGAGATTCAGCCATTGTTATTTTGGAATTCCAAATTGTAACTGTAGTCAGATTTCAGTATAATAAAAAAGAAATTTCTAGAGTGAACGTAGGTCGGAGTTAGCCAAACAACTATAAATCTTGACTTTTTTACTGCTTTCATTTTAATTTTGATTATTCTTCGTATTATATTCTCCAAATATATCCTATCTGTGATCTATGACTTGATATTGGTGCTTTCACTTGCAATGGGGTGTTTGTGACCAATTTTAACGCAAACAAAAGGCAAAGAAAGTGAATGAAAATGTAAAATGACAAGATACACAAACTTTAGATAGTGTATGAAATATCATGAACCAACGTGTTTGTGTTGTCTTCATTGGATGGATATGTATGTACGTGTCCATGTAATAAAATAAATTTATATGCATGTTATATACTATTCGGCTAGTGAATTTAAAAAATATCATTTCAAAAATTAATAATCTAAAAAAACCTTTCAATAAAATTGATTCTATATATATATATATATATATATATATATATATATATTTAAACTCAAATCGTATACATTTCTATAATAAAATATAATATATATATATATAGCTTTTACATAAAATATCTGTACATAAATATGTTATAAAATATACAAGTAAATATTTAATAAAAAAAATCACGTGCATGCTTTAAATTGTATTTATAAAAAAGAAAAAACATAAATTATCAGATTTCCATATGGAAATTTTAATAAAAAACCATAAGGTTTTAATATATATTTTTTGTTTTGTAAAATATAATTATGGCTTAATATATATATACATGCTAATATATTTATTTATTATTTACATTAAAACGTACATATATATATATATATAATTTTTATGTTGAATTTAAAAATTAATTTAATGTATACATAAAATTATATGTACATGTAATTTTCAAATTTCTAAACAAATATATATATATATATATATATATGTATGTATGTATATATGTATATATGTATATATTTGTTTAGAAAATTAATACATCAATTTGACTTTGAAATTACTAGATATTTATCATGAAGACTTTATTTGAAGTTTAAATTTTGAATTTTGAATTTCAATTTAAATTCAAAATATTTATATTAATATTTACAACTATTTTATATTATAATGTTAAATGCATATGTACGTACGTACATATCTATCATTTAATATTGTATTAAAACTACAAACACATACAAATACACACACATATACACATATACATATATACGTATATACATACATATATATACACTAATATATATATATATATATATTATAGATAGCATATATGTGTATGGAGGATCTAATATGTCTGTTGTAGTGTAAATCCGAACACCTATATATTGGCATGTTAAAACAAATACACTGTATATGTTGCATGTGCATGTGCACGCACATGTGAATATGATATGTATGTTATAAGTTATTTAAGATAAATATAATATTTAAATAGAACTTTATAACAACTCAAATAAAATATTGATTTTATTTAAAATTAATTTAGATCGAATCTAAATAAATTTAAACTTCATATGCCTAATAAGATTCAAAATGGAATAAAGTTTTTGAATGTCACCTACAAATCCGACAAAGAAGACATCGTTAATGGTTTTCATCATCAAAAAGTGAGAGATTGTTAATGCCACGAGTAACGATTTTGATGAAAACAACTATATAAATATCGTTACTAATGATTTTCTAAATTATGTAGATAATTATGCATGAATTTCAAGTATACTATTCAAATAAATTGCATGAATATACAATTGCAGATGGATTATATATTAAGATGGATCGGTAAAAGGACTCGAGAGTAAAATAAGAAGACAAATAAGAATCAGGACAAGAGGAACAAAAGTCGAGACTAGAAGGACACAAAAGATTTCAAGAACAGAAGTAGAAGGACATAGGAGATTAAAGGACATGATATTACAAGTGGTCAGAAAAAGTATTTGGCGAGCCCTAAATTTTGTAAAGATCCTACAAATATCTTTGAATTTTTCTCTCTTACTAAACTCTATTTTCATATCTAGCATCTTTTTTATAATATACAATATTAGCTTATAAAATATTGAAAAAAAAATAGAAATCAAGTTGACATTACCACAAAGTATATTCGACAAAGTGATCATTGGGAAAATTTTCAAATTTGGATGGATATGTCAACATACCCATGGACCATTTGTCGATATAGTCACCGTTGGGAAAATTTTCGAGTTTAAACGAACATAAATTTCTCTTCAACCTTTTCCAAAAGACATATCTCTTCATCTTCTATATAAAGATTATGTGTAACACCCTTAATTTTATTAACATTATTCAAAAATTTAATTAGTATAAATTAAATAGAATAATCTAGAGTTATAAGGAGATTGAGGCTGGTTAACTAATATTAGTGGCCATGCTATTTAAAATGAATGAGCTTGTAAATTCTTATGTGACGACCCGGATTTTCTAACGTTTGTTATTAGGTGATTAACTGTTTTCAATTTTTGAAATACTGATTTATTAAGTCGAACAAATAACTGATAATAAAAATATCTATATCTATAAATTGATTAAAAAGTATATTCAAATTTTAAATAAAATTTCTTGATTTCATAAATTTTAGAGAAATATAAATAAAACTCCCCCATTTAAAATTCAAGGTAGAATACATTTGTATATAAATATAAATACATACAAGCTTATGATGTTTAATATATATATATATATATAAGTATATAATTATAGGTATATATGTATATATACCCATATGAAGTAAATGTATATATCGATAGGAGATAATGTGAAAATATATGAGCATATATGATGACAAATATAAGCAAACGTATATATACATTTATTTAAATAGTGAGAATGTAAATACATGTGTATATGGTGACAACAATATGCATAAATTGATGTACGTAAGGTGGTATATATATACAAATGTAAGATAGGAAGTAAAATAAACATGTACATTGTGTTGATGTACATATTTATAAGTATGTATTTTTGTCAAAATATATATATATATATTAGTAATTAGTCAAAAGCAAGTTCATATGGTCAAAGTGATTTACATATAAATCTATATATGAATGCATATATATGCATAGAGGGAACATCATTATGACAAGAATTAAATGCAAGCATACAAAATTTCAACTCAATCCATAATATGTCAAATCTTCTTATGAAATCAAATCATTTTTTTAAATCAAATCAACTAATTTAAGGAAATCAAATCAGTTTTTCCTTTATCAAATCCAAAAAAAATATGATAAAATAAAGAAAAAGGCCTGTACATGTATACTTCTCCTTTCCTTTGGCTTGCACAGTACATTTTCATCCTCTTTATATATACAGGATGATCCTGCCTTGTTCACTTGCTTACCGATGGCAGGGGATGACGTTGGGTCAGAAGGTAGTTAGGAGTAAGGGGAGTGTGGAAAATATGGCGTGGCGATTAATTTGGCGACGTGATGGTCGGTCGAGGTCGATATAGGGTTTGAGGGTAGAGTTTAGTTGGGTTCGGTCGTCGTTGAACTACGGCGTCGTGGTGGGGATTTAAGGTTGCGATATGGGGGAAAAGAATGAGGGGATGGCGACAGTACTGCTAGTGAAGAGTGGCATCGGCCGGTGGTCGATGATGACCGGACGAGGCCGATGGCTAGTGATTACCGGACGAGGCGGAAAAAGGAGGTCGATGTATTTCTAGCTCTGGCTGGGAGTATGAGTTTTCGTTTTAATGGTTTCCACACGAATTTTAGATGGTCAAGGGGTATGTGGGGCCGGGGCTGACCTGGGCCGATAGTCGGCGGCGGTGGATGATGGTCGGACGGCATATGCACTTGCATGCCTGGATCGAATCAGGTTGGTGTGCACATTTGGGAAAAGAAGAGAGGGCAAGAAGTAAAGAAAGGAAGAAAGGGAAGGGAGATGAGATGGATCGGGTTGGGCCAAAGAAAAAGGAAAAGGAAAGAGAAAAGGAAATAGGAAAAAAATAAAGAAAAGAAAAATAAAAAGGAAAATAAAAAGGAAAAAAGAAAGAAAAAGGAAAAGAAGGATAAATGGGATTTATATATTGATTTATATGACAATTTATATTTTCTTTTATTTATACTAAAAATCTATTGATAAATTAAATCCGTGGTTTAAAGTTCAATGGTATTTTATAATTATGGGCGGTTAATTACATTATTAATTGGCTTTTAAGATTGATACGAATTAGCAAGTTGGATATTAAATAAGTGTTAAGTTTTACTTAACTAAAGATAATCGTTTTTATTGTAATTAATTTGGATTTAAATATACATGGATATGCTTAGTCAAGGCAAGTTAAATCCAGTTAGAGAATTGTTTTGATACTGATTATTGATCATTAAATTAGCTAACGATCTATATCTCGTTTTAACTCTATCGGATATTCGTTTCAATTATTCTTGTCTGTACTATCGAGTGGTCGAAGAAGTTAAAATAATTAGATTAAAATTATAATACATTTTATTTAAAATAAGGCATCTGTAATAAATTACCATAAATAATATTTTCACCCTAAGTAATAAATTGTCTATTTTAAACAATTTACCCTTTTAAATTTATTACTTGGATTCGAAGAGACCGGGGCTGAATATCAATATTATCCGGAACCACTTCAATTTAAAAGTCGTTACGAACCTCTACGGGTTTGGTTATTGAGTTTGATAACTGGAAGTAGATTTATTTAACAAAATTTAAACATTTCTAGTAAGCAACTGTATTTAGGCATTAGTATGGTATCAATGGATTTCAAAATGGTGTTTGGTTATAATCAGATAAAAACTCGCCGTGTTGCACGGGTTACCTTGGTTTCCAAAGAAGTTTCATAAATTAAGTATTTCAAATTAAGTTGGTTTACTCATGTTGGTTTCCAGCCTGACTCGGGTGTTACTTTATTGTATTGCTTAGGTCAGACCGAGTAATACAGAATTTCAGGTTAGGATGCTTATGGAGCTCAAGGGACGAGCTAGATGTCAGAGATGTATTGATTATATTCCGCTGTGTATTATAGGCTGTATAGTCAGCACTTAGGGACGGATTATTATAACTGTCCAGATTTATTTGTTGATAATTGTACTCTGATAACTTGAATGTATATTGACAGTTACAACTTTTCTTGTATAAAATGCTGCTATTATATATTATATTTTGTCCCGCTGCGATTACGAGATTCTGTGCTATTGTTTTCTATTCTTCTTCTATCTTCTTTTTCTTCTTTTACCCTAACAGCCTGGTGTTTAAGGCGCTCGACTGCTCGGCACTTTATACAGCGAATGTATTAGTGTCGATTTTTGACGGTCGAAAATCGCCCGGTCGTTACATTGTGGTATCAGTGCTAAAGGTTAAGTGAGAACCTTGGCTCTAGTGGAGGTTACTCATTAGAGATAGGGTCAGCAGTACCCTAGAATGAGTTAATTGTAGTATATATGAGGGCATACTTGTTATTTCATAAATAACGATTTTAAAAATTATTTTTAAATAATTTTGATATATAAAAGAAATAATTTTTGTAGATTATTATAGTATACCAAGGGGATTTACTGTAATTATTAGAATCAAATAAAATTATTAAATTTAAGCGGTAACATATATATAACCAAAAGGAAATTTGATAGGAATAATTTAGGCAAATGAGTTAAGCTAAAATAACTCAAACCAGAATTTAAAATTCCGAAAGTATTTTTCATGGTGTTTTAAAGCGAAATAAGCTACCCTGATTATATTTTTCTAGTAAATTATGATGGAATATATGGTATGTTTGATTTCTAGATATGATAGTATTGATTATTATCGCAAATTGGTTGTTGTGTCTTAATAAAGGATGTTTATTAAAAATTAAACAATGATAACACATGGGAGAATGTTATGGAAGTGAATTATATAAGCATGACTTGTAAATTAAAAATGGATCATAAGTGTTGAAGGAAATAATAAATAATATTATTAGAATATCATTGATATAAGAATTCTTGTTTAAAACAAAAGTTGTTGAAACTGAATTTTTTTTGGATTAAGAACCAAAGAATACGGTTTAAAATTAAAAATGTGACTTGGTAAGTGAATGGGATATATGTATGTATGTACATACGAGGACATATATGGTTTCGAAGTTGATTTGAAATAAATATTGATGTTGAATTCTGAAACCCCCCTTAAACAAGAAGGATAAGTTTTGAGCTTATAAGTGGAAAGTGATATTGATAAGAAATTTAAAGAGTGTAAGGATTTAAATTGAGTAGGTTAAAAAGGGAATAAAACAGGTTTGAATTCTGGAAATTTGAAATGAACCAGACTTATCGAATTAGTGGATTAAATTATAGAAATGACCCAGAACAAATAAAAGAACAATTGGGAATAAGAATAAAGCTGAAAGTTCGACTAAATGAAGTTTTAAACATAGGTTAAGAGGTCCTACTAGACTCTATTCCGAGTGTAAGTGATGGCAAAAGGAGAAGAATGGAAGGCAAGACGTAGGGAGTGGAGGACAGCTGCACATAAAGCACGAGAAGAAGCAACACAGAGCATGAGAAACGGTTTAGGAAAAGGGCTGGACCAGGGCCTTATGATAATGTCACATGCTATAGATGTTACAGTAAAAGGCATTACGCAGCTAAGTGCAGTAAACCATTGCCCGTGCAGTAAATGGAATAGTCAAATGGTTTCGCTCTGAGGTTTTATGCTTTAAGTGTCAAAAGAAAGGACATTTATTAAACCATTGCCCTAAAGTGAGGAAGGGGAAACGTAAATTCATGATACCAGTCGACGAATCGACTATTTTCTACCATTGTAAAATGATGGGACACATTGCTAGGATTGTCCCAAGAGACCGAGGAAAAGGAAAGTTGTGGGACGCCCCGTAGGAGGCGTGGAAGTTATCCATAATAATGGAAGTTTAGGGACCTTTTGTGGAAAATGCTATAAATGGGGACACTCTGTTGAAGATTGCATGGACGGGCTTTGCCTGTTGGTAGGAAGTCCATAATAATGTTTTTATGAACGATGCCAAAGCTCTGTTCTTTTGTAAACCTTAGGCCATGGTAAAGGTGTCTAGATTTATGACCTTTTGTAAGACTTTTATTATGGATAAATGGATGTAATGTTTGTACCAACTGGTGTTGTAGTCTATCGATGGTAGAAGTACGATCTAATATAAAATCACTTCTTATATTAATTTGAATTAAAAATTTATAATTGCTTAATTATTAATGTTGGAATTGAATTGAACTAATTGAAATCGTAATCGAAATTGAAACAATTTGAAATTAAAATGGTAATTGATTTGAATTAGAATGGAAATCGAAGTTAATTCGAATTGAATCGGGATTGAATCAATATAAATGGGAATGGAAATTGAAATTGATTTTGAATTGGAGTTGGGGAATTGAATCAGTTGACTTTGAGACTATTTTCAAATTTGTTTTAATTGTTGCAAATCTATCTTTTTAAATATTTAAATTATTTTGATCTCTCCAAGCTATTTTACTATACTGACCATCCTTTTTAAAACCCAAACTATCTTATATTAACTATTTAATTATTTTAAAACTATTCAAGCTATTTTCTAAATTCAAACTGGTCAGAGTGGAAATTGTTTATATTTAAATCATGGATTTAAATGCTAATTGGGTTGAATTGAAGTTATAACCCAAATGGAAATTGAAGCAATTCTGAATCGGAGTCGAAATCGGAATATTAAGGTAAAAATGATTTTGAAGTAAAATAGTATATTTTGAGAAAAATATGATGATTTTAAAATGAAGATTGGATAGTACCATAACTAAAAACTTACTTTATAAGAAGTAAGTAATGTTACAAATGACTTTGGAAAAGGTAACTGAACTTGGATAATTTTGATTTGGCATTAATGAGGTTATATATATATATATATATATTATTCAAACTTCCCTTATTTATAACCAAAAGAAGTGATCTTTGATTGATATTTGGAATATTAATGGAGTTTATATGAGTATGAAGTTGACTCATAAATTATTGATCTGAAAATTATTCAAGTTGAAAGGAATGATTTTATATGTATATGAGAATGAAACTGGAAAGGTTTTGGAACCCATTGATTTTGAAAGGCTTTTGATTGGCAAAAGGCAAATTTTGGGAATTTGGTAAACTAATTTTGAGAATTTATCGATTTTGAAGATATCGATTTTGTGTAAATGAGGTTTATATGTGATACGTACAAAGTGTATGATTTGAAAGGTACTATATATGTATATAGTATGATATGTTTTGAGAAAGATATGTAAAAAGGCACCCCCATTGAGAGTCGAAACTTATAGTAGGAGATCCACTAGGTGATTCTGCCTAGAACCCTAAGAGCGGGTTCAATGAGATTTGGATCCCAAGGACGTCCGGACAAAAAACTCGAGTTCCTAAGGATTGTGTATGGGGTAGCGTAAGTCGAGTGGCGCCGATGCCTACTGTTACATTAGGGTTATACTATGACAGCAACATAACCATTGTGTAACTGCGATCTACTGCATTCCAAAGCGTAAGCCGAGTGGCTGTGATTGCCTACAATCTAAGTTTGATTTTGCTGGGAGAGCGACGTAACGTTAGTAGATTGCGATCTACGTGGTTCCATAGCGAAACTAGTGCGGCGGTGAGTGCCTACAGTCTACGTTGGGATTTGACTAGTGTAGTCTGCGATCTATGTGGTGAAGTTTCGTTTGGCAGCGTAATTCAAGTGGCACTGATGCCTTCAATTACATGGGTTTTGTTGTGATGGCAACGCAACCTTGGGTGTAGCTGCGATCTGTTGCAGTTCCCATGGCGAAATCAAGGGGTGCGGATGCCTACAGTTTTCTTATGGATTTCGTCGAGATAACGACGTAATCATCATGCCAACTGTGATCAATGAAGGGGATGATGATTGCCATAGCATTTTTGAAAAGAGTTTTTCAAGTATTTTCACTGGGTGTTGAAAACGGGTCTACTAAGTACTTATAAATTTTTAATCCTACACCTGATCAATGTATGACTAAATTTCTGTGAGAACAAGGATGGATTTGTTTGGACATCGAGTTATGAAAAGTATTTTTATATAAAGCTAGTTTGGTAATATTAAGAAAATTTTAAAGTGTTATAAATTGTATAATAAAAAGGGTAAGGAGTTAAAATGTTTAAAGATGATTAATTTAATAATATGCATCGAAATTCAAATTCTCGCTTCATTCCTTTTCGAGGACGAAACGTTCTAAGGGGGGAGGAATGTGACAACCTGGATTCTCTGACGTTTGTTATTTGGTGATTAACTGTTTTCAATTTTTGAAATATTTATTTATTAAGTCGAACAGATAAATTTCTAATAACTAAAATATCTATATCTATAAATTGATTAAAAACTATATTCAAATTTTAAATAAAATTTCTGGATTTGATAAATTTTAGAGAAATATAAATAAAACTCCACCATTTAAAATTCAAAGTAGAATACATTTGTATATAAATACATACAAGCTTATGATGTTTAATATATATAAGTATAAAAGTATAGATATATATATGTATATATACCCATATGAAGTAAATGTATATATGGATAGGAGATAATGTGAAAATATATGAGCATATATGATGACAAATATAAGCACACATGTATATACACACACACACACATTTATTTAAATAGTGAGAATGTAAATACATGTATATATAGCGACAACAATATGTATAAATTGATGTATGTAAGTTGATATATATATATATATATATATATATATATATATATATATATGTAAGATAGGAAGTAAAATAAACGTGTACATTGTGTGGATGTACATATCTATAAGTATGTATTTTAATTAATATATATATATATAGTAGTAATTAGTCAAAAGCATGTTCATATGGTCAAAGTGGTTTACATATAAATCTATATATGAATGCATATATATACATAAAGGGAACATCGTCATGACAAGAATTAAATGCAAGCATACAAAATTCAACTCCAGCCATAATACATCAAATCTTCTTATGAAATCAATCATCTTTTATTAAATCAAATCACCTAATTTAAGAAATCAAATTAGTTTTTTCTTTATCAAATCTAAAAGCAAAAAATATAATATATGATAAAATAAAGAAAAAGGCCTGTATAGGTATGGTATACTTCTCCTTTCCTTTGGCTTGCACAGTACACTTCCATCATCTTTATATATACTGGATGATCCTGCCATGTTCACTTGCATACTGAAAAGAAAAATGATATGACCTAAGTGCTCCCATAACATAAAGGATTAAGTTGTTCAAAGGGAAGCATAAAGCAGGAAAACAAAGTAGTGATGATAATCTATATAAAACTGTGAGTAAAAATCCTTTTTAAAAAAACCTCTTTTGTAAACAATTTATATGTGAGTGAACTAATATATTTTATGCTAATCTATGAGTATGCCTGGTTATAGAAATAACAGAGTTTGAGGAGTATGTTTGGACAAGAATACATATATACGTATATTAGTGGATGTATATAAAGTGTTATAACATGAGCCTATACAACATTTCGTTCTGCTCTATTTTTTCTTCTTATTTTCTGTCATGCTTAGCTTTTAAAAATCCATGTCTCTTTCTCTAAACTGTTATAGGATATGATGTTAAAAAGGAAATTGTTTGTTTTTGATTCGACTTTGATTAAAAATTAGTTTTATTAAATATTATCAAGTGTAAATTAATAAAAATGTACTTTACAGTAAGATGACCAACATTGTCAAGAAATCAAGTATTTTATTTTGGATTCTTGGTTATATAATCATGTTCGACATTGGAAAAGAGGATTTTTGGTGGTGCGTTCGCGATTTTTAATCATGTATGCGTTGAGATATAGGGTATGGCCGGTATTTTTGGGTCGAATTCCGACGAGGCCGTCGATGGCAGGGGACGACTTTGGGTCAGAAGGTAGTTAGGAGTAAGGGAGTGTGGATAAAATGTCATGGGATTTTATTTTGCGGTGTGGTGGTCGGTCGAGTTTGATATATTGTTTAGGGGTGGAGTTTGGTCGGGCTCTGTCGTCATTGAAGTGCAGCATCGTGGTGGGGATTTAAGGCTGCAGTAGGGGAAAAGTATGAGGGGATGGCGGCGGTAATGCTGGTGAAGAGCGGCGTCGATCGATGTCGGCGATGACTGGGCGAGGTGGAAAAAGGAGGTCGGTATATTCCTTGTTTTGGTTGGGAGTTCGAATTTTCGTTTTAATGGTTGCTGCACGAAGTTTGGATGGTCAAGGGGTATGTGTGGTCATGGCTGACCTGGGTTGATGGTCGGTAGTGGTAGATGGTGCTTGGACAGCATGTGCACTTGCATGCGTGGGTCGAATCTGGTCGGTCTGCACATTTGGGAAAAGAAGAGAGGGAACGAAGTAAAGAAAGGAAGAAAGGGAAGGGAGAAGAGACAGGCTGGGTTGGGCCAAAGGAAAAGAAAAAGGAAACAGAAAAGGAAATAGGAAAAAAATAAAGAAAAGAAAAATAAAAAAATATAAGGGAAAAAATAAAGAAAAAGGAAAAGAAGAAGAAATGGGATTTATATTTTGATTTATATGACAAATTATATTTTATTTTATTTATACTAAAAATCTATTGATAAATTAAATCAGTGGTTTAAAGTTCAATGGTATTTTATAATTAAATGGGCAATTAATTACATTATTAATTGGCTTTTAAGATTGATACAAATTAACAAGTTGGATATTAAATAAGTGGTAAGTTTTAATTAACTAAAGGTAAATCAATTTTATTGTAATTAATTTGGATTTAAATATACATGGATATGCTTAGTCGAGGCAAATTAAATCCCGGTAAGGGAATTGTTTTGATATTAGTTATTGATCGTTAAATTAGGTAACGATCTATATCTCATTTTAGCTTTATCGGATATTCATTTCATTTATTCTTGTATGTACCATCGAGTGGTCAAACAAGTTAAAATAATTAGATTAAAATGATAATACTTTTTATTTGAAATAAGACATCTGTAATAAATTACCATAAATAATATTGTAACCCTAAATAATAAATTGTCTATTTCAAACAATTTACCCTTTTAAATTTTTTACTTGGATTCGAAGAGACCGGGGCCAAATATAAGTGTTATCCTAAACCACTTAAATTTAAAAGTCATCACGAACCTCTACGGGTTTGGTTATTGAGTTTGATAACTGGAATTGAATTTATTTAACAAAATTTAACCATTTCAAATTAGCAACTATATTTAGACTGTAGGATGGCATCAATGGATTTCAAAAAGGTGTTTGGTTATAATCAGATAAAAACTCGTCACGTTGCACGAGTGACCTTAGTTTCCGAAGAAGTTGTATAAATTAAGTATTTTAATTTAAGTTGGTTTATTCACGCTGGTTTCCAGCCTGACTTGGGTGTTACTTTATTGTAATGCTCGAGTCAGATCGAGTATTACAGAATTTCAGGTTAGGACGCTTATGGAGCTTAGGAAATAAGGTGGATGGCAGAGACATATTGATTATATTTCGTTGTGTATTATAGGATGTATATTCATCATTTAGGGATAGGTTATTATAACTGTCTAGAATTATCTATTGATAATTGAACTCTGCTAACTTGAATGTATATTGACAGTTACAGATTTTCTTGTATAAAATGCTGCTATTATATATATATATATATATTATATTTTTTCCCGCTGCGATTGTGAGATTCTGTGCTGTTGTTTTTTGTTCTTCTTCTGACTTTTTTCCTTCTTTTACCCTAACAGCCTGGTGTTTCTGGTACTCGACTGCTCGGCACTCTATACAGTGGATGTATTAGTGTTGTTAATTTTCGAGGGTCGAAAATCGCCCGGTCATTACAGCTTAAATGTTAATTAAATAAACCTAGGGACACTAGGGAAATAACCACCAATATTTCCCAACCATATACTATTATTCCTTTGCCATACACGTTCATTTTCATCATAAGAAAAAACGTAAGGAAAAGAAAGAGCAAGGCCGGCCATTGAGAAGGTAGAAAAGAAGCAAAAATCAAGTAAAGCTTAGGATTCAAGCTAGAAGAAATCAATAACTAATTTCCTTATCCAATCTAAGGTGAATAATAATTACAACATCTCTACTTTGATTTCTATAATCATATTTTTCCAAATTTAAGGGTAAATTCATTTTTATGATAGATTGGATCATGATATGTTTGATCTATAATTTATTAGTTTAAACAAGATTGTTTAAAAGAGGAATTTGCACGGTTTTAGGGTAAAATCAAGATTAAATGATTTCTAAATGCCATGTGAAAATTATACGTTATGAGAAACATTATTTTGGAGTTGGGTTTCAATTTCTATAACTTTTTAAGACATATAGAATTAGTTATGAATTTTCAAAGGAAAATATGGTTATTTGGGTTTATAAATTTATTTAGTAAATTATATTGAGAATTCTAGTCTGAAATTTTGATATGTTAGGAAACATGATTAAAGTGATTTTTTTTGGAATTTTTGGGGATTGTTACTAAGATATTTAGTATGGAAATTAAATTATTTTGAAAGAAGGACCTAAATGATTTAATTGTTTTGTTAATAGGAATGGCTTATTTGTTAATTGTTGTTTAAATTTTAGATCTGAGAAAATGTGGAAAATATTATTCAAATCACATGAAAGTTTATGATAACCAATCAAGTGTTTAAAAGTGGGCAAGTTTGTTAAAAAAGTTTACTTTATTTGGTGAAAACATCCTTTTTCTCATAAAAGTAGGTTCCGCCTCCTTTAGAAGGACCTTTCAACCCAGAGCTTCCACCACCAACCTAGTCGAAACCTTCTAGGTCGAAATCACTAGACCAATACACATGACATCATTTAGATGGTACTTAGTGTATTGGAGAAAGGCGAAAGGTAGAGTGTTGAAACGTAGCTTCCGGAGGGTTGGTTCCTTTGTTTTGTTTTAAGAGAAAAGCGCTTGCCTATTTACAAAAGGGTTCCAAACTAGTCGAAACCAATGGTTTCAAAAGAGTATTTCTAAAGAAGCTTTCGAAGAAGAGCTGCGGCTATTGTTGTAAAGTAGTTACTTCCAAAAAAATTACTTGGTTTTTATTGGAAGCTTTCGGAAGGGGTAGTTTCAACCAAGTCGAAACCCTTCTGTGTGTAGATGCCTTTCGATGGTATTGAAGACATCAATGTTGTCAAAAGTTATGATTTGTTTTTATAAAATATAATTCGCTTCCTACTGCTTTTGAAAGAGGTTAGGGGTTTGAAAGGTAATGGTTTCGGAAGGGGTTTCGAAGCCAACCTTCATTTGTTTTACCCAGATGTTTTATTGCTATCGAAAGGATGGTTTCAACACCAACGAACTTCCCTAATACTTTTTGAAATAAAGAATGGTTTTGAAAGAGATGCTTTTTCTTATGTACGCTTTGACCCAAAATGATGTTTTAAACCCTATGATTTCGAAATGGGTACTTTCCATGGTTTCGGAGGGGTAACCTCCAATGGTTTCAGAGTGTATATTTCCAATGGCTTTGAAAGGAACTGCTTTCGAAGGGTAAACTTCAACAGTTTCGAAAGGGGTATTTTTAAATGGCTTTGAAGCTATGCTTCGATACTTATACAATAATACTTTACTAACGTTGAAAGGTTTCGAAAGATATGTTTTAAAGTATTCAAAAGGCAAGATCCTAAGGTTTTGAAGATATATTTTAATGCTTTTGATGGAGGTCATCCTATGTGGTCGAAAGTAAGGTTTCGAAGGTGTCGAAAGGCTTTTTAAAACGAAACTCATTTAAAAAGGAAAAACCTATGGCTAAATAAAGTAGTTTTGAAAGGATTTAAAGTATGTAAATTTTAAGAAGTATTTCCTTGATACGCGTATAGGTTCAAGGGATTAACCATGTTTTATGTATAAATGTTTTCAAGGACCTTATACCAACAAGAGTAGTATTGTTTATGTTTGCTTTTTCAAATATGAAAATATTCACATGATAAAGAACCCATAACTGTATTTTGGGGATAAAGGGGTAGAAGAACCAGCTACGTTAACCTAGTAGTGAATATAAATTGATTAAACTCCTAAATGAGTAGAATTGCATCCAAGGAGTCGGGGAGACCAAAATATAGGGTGCCTAAACTTTGAAGTTATCCGAGAGATAGGTTCATAGTATACTCATGAAAACTATGACTATGAAGTTATTGGGGTAACCAACAGATTCATAGTAAACTCATGAAAAATATGTATTAAGGATGGTTGGTAAGTGCCAATTGATTTGTGGTGAACCCATGAAAACTGTATTCGAATTAAGAATTGACATTAGTAAAAAGGTTCCTAGTCAACCCATGAAAACTAGGATATGAAAGAAGTTAAGGGAGGCATCAGTAGGTTCCTATCAACCCATGAAAACTAGGATAAGAAGGGAGTTACTGAAATAATCCATAGGTTCATAGCCAATCCATGAAAACTAGGATAAGAGTGGAGTTATTGGAATGACCAATAGGTTCAGGGGAACACATGAATTATTTAATTTAATTAGAAAGGGCCTATAGGTTCTTAATGATCGTATGAAAACTCTGAAATAGGATAGGGTGTCCATGAATTATAAAAATGTTATTAGTAAACCTATGAAAATTAGTAGGTCAATAGTGACCCTAGAAACTATAAATATGACAGGGAGTTAATTAAAATAGGGATGAGATATCCAAATTGTTTATATATACATACCATCATAATATTTTAAGATGTTATGTTTTTACCCACTATGGATGTAGGATCACATTATATGGTTATGAAATTGTTTTAGGATATTAGTAAGGGGAAAACCCGTTCTACTAAGTGGCATGGTCTCACTAAATAAGTGGATTGAGATGTTAGATTATTATTCACACCAGGTTTTTATGTCTGACTTGAAGTTTTTGTTTTTCCCCTTAAATTCTCTGGTACTCAATTGATTTTGGATAGTTTGAGGTTTAGGGTTTCCAAGTTCTCTTCTTAGACGAATAAGGCTTCTAGAGGCATGTATGAGGCAGTTAGTTATTTAGAGTTATAGGCAGAATTATTAGTCTGATTATATACTCTGATCAACCAATGAAGCATCTTCATATGTCTCTCTTGGCGTATATGTAATAATTATATTTTTCTAAACGTGGTTAACATTGCAAGGGTTATGTAATGAACACGAAATGTTTAGAACGGAATGTGGAAATGTGTTTTTTAATTTGTTAATTTTTTTCCATATTCTTGTGATCCGTTTATCAATATATCTAACACATTCGTATTTGGTCGCCGAGGATTAATAATTATGGATGACTACAACATCCATGACCGTTAGTTTTAGGGGTCCAAGTAGAGGGATGTTACAAGTTGGTATCAGAGCATTGGTTTATGAAACTTTAAAAGAGAAGTTAAACCTAAAAGCTTCCAATAAATTAGAAACAAGATCGGGGTTGGGGTAACGCTATAGTAACGTACTTGTATTTGATATATAAGTATATGTCTAAGTACGTGTTTCCCTCTCTCTTAGACCGTTCTTCTGTATATTACTAGGGCTCTTCTGCAGATTTACGAGAAAGAGGATATGGAAGCAGAAAACTGAAGAGGAAATCTAGGTGAAGGAAGTACCACAACCAACGGCTGCTGAAGCTAATGTAGGTGCTGGAAATCAACCAGTAGATGTGGGGATGGTGTATTAGTTACTGGCCAATCTTTTGCAAGCAAGGGATGTTAGTAATGTTAGGGGAACTAAACTTATAGTTCCAGCTAGATATAATTAAGCTAGGCTAAGCAGGGATTACACCTGTCTGGGTGGAAAGCCATTTGTTGGAACGGAGGATGCTATCGAGGTTGAGAATTGACTATTGAGCTGTAATATAATCTTTATTGATCTAGGCTTGGTTGATGGGGAAAAGTGAAGGCTATCCTCTAGGCAGTTGCAAGAGGTAGCGCTTCATTGGCGGAATAGTACCGCCGGAGTTCTGATGGAAGAACTGACATGGGCTAATTTCAAAAGGTGATTTTAGCAGAGGTTCTCATCCGAGGTTGGTAGGTTGGCATTAAAGAGGAAGTTCATGGATCTTGTTCAAGGAGAGATGTCACTGGTCGAGTACGCTGCTAAGTTTGATGAACTATCTCGATATGGATATCCTATAGTTGGCACTGACGTTAGAAGGAATGAGAGGTTCATTCGAGGACTGAGATCGGAGCTGGTAAGAATTTTCATGACTCATATCAGAGAGCCTTGTAATGTGGTGGTGGAGATGGCTATTCACCATGAAGAGATGTTTGTTGTTTCTGCTACGGAGAAGCCAGTTGAATCCCAGGGTCCTTATGGAAAGAAAGGAAATTCTTTAAGAAGAAGGGAGCCTATAAACGGGAGGTTTCTAAGAAGGCAAAGTCTAATTTGGTGTGCTTCAAGTGTGATAAGAAGGGTCATCATGCTCACGAGTGCCGGATAGGCAAAGGGAAGAAGCCTACAGAGAAGAAGAATATGAAATGCTTCAACTGTGACCAAGTTAGGAATTTTAAGAACCAGAGTCCAGAGCCAGTCAGGGCAGACAGAGGGAAGGTTTTTGCTGTTGAACCACCATCTTCTTCTAAGCCTTCTATAGCAAAGAAAGGGAAAACAATGATGAAAGGTACGCTTTTGATTCGGAATATACCAGTTAGGGTACTATTTGATACAGGTGCATCACACTTATTTATATCATAGTATATGATTGATAGGTTATGCATGAATCCATATACCTTTTTACTTCCTTACGAATTATGAATCCAATAGGAGGGTATGCAACTCTGGGGATGAGATGTGAGAAATTAGAACTTGATTTGTTTGGTCATAAGTTGCATACAGTCTGTATGTTTTTGATTTCCTAGATTTTGAGATCATTTTGGATATGGATTGGTTGGGTAAGTATAAGGCAAGGATATTTTGCCAGGATAGGGAAATATTGTCGAGACACCCAGATAGTCATAATCGAATCATGGAGTGTTTGGGATTTGTTAAGTGCCATGGAGGTTGGAGAAGAGCTAAGTCAGGTTCAAGTGGCAAGGGAATTCGTAGATGCGGTTAAGTCGGTCATGGGATTACTACCAAAATGAGCTATTGAGTTTGAAATAGATCTTGTATCGAGAGCTGAACCTATGAGTAGACCATCTAGCAGGATGACACCGACAGAGATGAAGAAACTAAAGATGCGAGTAGTGGATCTTAAGGGAAGAAATTTTATTAGACTAAGCAATTTTCCTTAGGGAGCAGCCACAGTATTCATGAAGAAACCAAATGGGTCGTTAAGGATGTGAATCAACTATCATAAGCTAAACGAAAGAATGAACAAGAATAGGTACCCTCTGCCGAGGATAGATGATCTGTTTGATTAGTTTAGTGGAGCCAAGGTGCTTTCCCAATTAGATTTGGCGACAAGGTTCCATCAGTTAAGAGTGGCGGAGGACACATTCCTTTAACAACATTTCGAACTAGACATGGTTCGTATGAGTGGTCAGTATAGCCATTCGGATTGATGAGTGCACCTGCTTTCCTTGTGGATTTGATGAATCGAATCTTCCGAGAGTATATGGATAAATTCATGTTGGTGTTTATAGATAACATTTTGGTGTTCTCTAAGGATGAGAGAGAGCATAAAGATCATGTTAAAGTTGTATTAGAGATGCTGAGGCAGAATCAACTAAAGGTGAAGTTTTCCAAGTGTCATTTCATGTGGTTTCAGAGAAAGAGTTGTCAGTCAATCCAGATAAGATCGAAGCTGTGAAAAATTGGAATAGACCGGAGACGATGACCGAGATCAGAAGTTTCCTTATACTTTCTGGCTATTACTAGAGATTCATTAAAGAGTTCTCGTGGATAGTAGCACCTGTGACTAAGTTGACCAGGAAAGATCTGAAATTCATTTGGTCCGACAAATGTGAGGAAGGGTTCCTTAAGTTAAAGAATTTGTTGACCAATACACCAATGTTATAATTCCAGATGGAAACTAAGAGTTGGTAATGTACAATGATGCATGTAGGAATGGATTGGGAGCAGTGTTGACGCAGAGGGGCAAAGTCATTGCTTACGCATCTAGGAAACTTAGACCGCATAAAGAAAGATATCCTACTCATTACTTAGAGTTGGCTGTGGTGATTTTTTCCTTAAATATTTGGAGGCATTATCGCATAGGGGAGAGATTTGAGTTGTATACCGAATATAAGTCTTTAAGATATTTATTCTCTCAAAAGGAGTTGAATACGAGGCAACAAAGGTGGCTAGAGTTTTTGGCTGCATATGATTTTGGTAGAGAGTATACTCCTGGGAAAGGAAATAAGGTGGCTGATGCTCTTAGTAGAAAACATCAAAATGTGGTGTTAGCAATGTTAGAAGAATGGAAGGATCTAGAAGCTTTGACTACATGTAGTGTGCAGTTAAGATATACTACTAGCTCCGATCAAGGGACTACCATGATGTCTTGTTTAGAAGTTCGATCGGTCTTTATCGAGAAGATAGCTTCTAAGCAAAGAGAAGATCCAGTTTTAGATGAGAGGATCAGAAGGATTGAGGTTGGAACTGAGATCAGTAATCTGAAAGATTTTCATCTTGACCAGAGATGATGGTTCAGTTATGTGTTCCAGATGTAGAGAACTTAATGAGGAAAGTTCATGAGGAATGTCATCGATCCAAGTTTAGGACACATCTTGGAGGGACCAAGATGTGACAGGATATGAAGAGGAGCTTCTATTGGGAAGGCATGAAGAGGGATATTGGATTGTGGTTAGGCAATATGTAAACTGTCGACAAGTGAAGGCCAAACATCAGAAGCCGAGTAAGTTGTTTCAACCTTTAAAGATTCAAGAATGGAAAGGGGATTCGATATCCACGGATTTTACAAATGGGTTGCCAAGGTCGAATAAGGGAAATGAAAACATATGGGTTATAGTGTACATGCTAACCAAGAGTGCCCATTTCATTCCAGTCAAGTCAACCGGGACGACATTTGTTTTAGTAAAGTTCTTCACAAAGAACATAGTTAGACTTCATGGGATTTCTAGCAGCATAGTCAGCGACATAGATGAATTATTCATTAGCGAATTTGGAAGAGTCTACAAGAGGTATTGGATACCGAGCTTAAGATGAATACAGCTTATCACCCACATACGGATGGGCAGACAGATAGAGTCAACAAAGTATTCTAGAAACTATTAAGAGCTTGTTTATTGGACTTTGGTGGATCTTGAAGGACCACCTACATTTGATTGAGTTTTCCTATAATACTAGTTATCTGACTAACATAGGAATGGCACATTTTGAAGCTTTGTATGGAAGGCCATGCAAATCACCCGCATGTTGGTTAGAGACTGGAAACAGATTGGTCTTAGGTCCGGATTTGGTTGGAGAGGCATCAAAAAAGATTGAGTTAATCCAAGGATGGATGAAGGAAGCTCAATCCAAACAGAAGAATTACACAGATAAGAGGCATGAATAGAGTTCTTAGTGGGAGATAGAGTTTTCATCAAGGTATCACCGATGAAGGATGTGGTACGGTTTGGAAAATCGAGAAAGTTGGCCCCGAGATATGTTGGTCCATTCCAAATTTTAGAAAGGATTGGAAAGCTCACGTATAGAGTAAGATTACCGAGCATTTTGGCAGGTGTCCATAATGTATTCCATATGTCTCATCTTTGCAAGTATGTGCATGATCTAGAGGTTACTATTCCTCAGAAAGAGTTGGAGGACTTGAAGGCGGAGCCTGATTTGACCTTTGTTAGACAATCAGTTCAGATTGTAGCGAGAGATGAGAAAAGATTGAGGACTAAGACAATCAAGTTGGTGAAAGTTCAGTGGAGCGACAATGAGAAGGACTGTACTTGGGAGACAGACGGGAGGATTCGAGATGCTTATCCTGATCCGCTTTGGTGGTATGTCTATATTAGATTTTTATAGGTTAGTTACTAGTCAGGTTGGATAGTATGGATATTAGGAGTGGTTACAGATGATTTTTATGTTTGTTATTTAGTCCTTACTGAATTTCGAGGACGAAATTCTTAAAGGAGGGGAGCATGTAACACTCCTAATTTTATTAACATTATTTAGAAGATTTAATTATAACAAATTAATTAGAGTAATTTAAAGTGTTAAGGAGATTGAGGTTGATTAACTAATATTAGTGGTCGTGCTATTTAAAATGAATGAGCTTATAAATGGTTAAATGTTAATTAAACAAACCTAGAGGCGTTATGGCAAATGTTAGCACCAAAATTGGTCACTAACACCCTTAGAAAGATTGTGTAGAGATATTAATGAAGGAAGTTAATTAAAACAGAGAAGAGAACATAAATTTAAATGCAGAGAGCAAGAACACCAAATTTATAGTGGTTCGGCGTAACTGCCTACATCCACTTTGAAGTTGATTTCCATTGATTTCCTTGATGGGTGATTGCAGATATAATCCGTTTTTCGTTACTAGAATACAATTGCAAAGTAAAAGAAATGAGTCTGGAATGAGTCTTGAAAATGGCAGAGTCTCCCTAGTGTTTTCTAAAAAAAACCCTCTTTTTCTGTGCCCCTGCCTCTCTATTTATAGGCGAAGGTGGGTTGGACATCCCTGGTGGGCCTAATAGCTTAATAACTCGGTCCAATAGTGTCAATCCTGTATGCCGAACGAACAGGCTGAACGGTCGAAGGGTGAACTATACTCTTTATGTCGATCGGTAGGTTTGTTGTGTGGGAAGAGTATGCCGAGCAACGTTCGAAGCTGACAGTGCAAGGGAGAATGTCGAACCATCCTTGATTGCCGGACATCTCGGGAGGCCGAGTGAGAATGCCGAGCCTTCATGGATACCGGATGCTCCTTGATGCCGAACGGCATGGTGCCGAACGGTCTGGGCGCTGAACGTGGAGCTTGATGTTTGAACGCCATCTTGACCGAGCGAGGCCTCTGGCTAAGCGCTATCTTTGGCCGAGCAATGCCTTAGGCCGAGCGATCCTTAGATGTCGAGTGCTATCTTATGCCGAACGTTCCCTCGTGTCGAACGCTTCTAGGTATGCTGAACGTTCTCCTTTAGCCGAACGATCTCTTTTAGCCGAACGTTCTCCTTTAGCCGAACAAGGTGAGGCCGAACATACTGACTACCGCAGGGAGCACTCGTGCCGAACGAAACTAGAAGTCAGGCCAATGTCTTGGCCGAACGATGGCTAGGCCGAACTATGGTTAGGCCGAACGACGGCTAAGCCAAATAATTCTTTGGTCGTGGAACGATCTTATGCCGAGCGTACTTCTCTGGCCGAACGATATTCAATACCGAGCGTTTCTCGATGCCGAACGCTCCTAGATGCCGGACGCTATCCCATACTGAATTCCCATTGATGCCGAACGATCGAGAGCCTGAGTACTAAGTTGCCCGGTCAATTCCCTGGGAAACACTTGCCCCCCAAAGCGTATTACATGACCGAACGTGATACGCTTTGAAGTATGTATCTTCCATGCTTTGCTCCGAGCCTTGTTTAAATCTCCTTGGGGGTGCCTTCTTGAGAATATCAGCTATAGAGGTGTGTGTGCCGCACAGTGTAGCCGAGGCCGAACGATCCATGTTACGCCGAGCGACTTCGTATGCGGTACAACCCGTTTGAAGACGAGTACCCGGGATGCCGAACGAACCAGAATAGCCGAGGCCGAAAAACGTGAGATAGCCGGTTGATATCGCCTTGACCGGTTCTACCGGTCATGGTCTCTTCAAGTTCTTCTTCCTTTCTATAAAACCTAGCCCCCTCCTTTTTCCCTTTTTTCCACTTTGACTTCTACGATCTTGAACTTGCGAACCACCTCTGCTATCAGACTCCAAAGGCCTCGCAATCTTTTCCAAAGCTCGATCTACGAACTAGGTATCAATTCCTTTATCCAAATCCTCTCTCTAACTGTAGAAGGTTCGATAAAAGGCTTATATTAGAACGGTAGCTGATAGGGTTAAACGATGCGAGGTAGGGAGAGGTATCCTGGGCTGATCATACGTAGGAGTTGTTTGTTTAGGAGATATAATGTGGTTCGGCATGGTTTATTCGTGCCTAATCGAGACTGGAAGAGAGGAAAGAGTAGAGGAGGAGAGAGATGGAATTGTAGCCAAGGGTGGAGTGCCGAAAGTTTTAAGGTTCGGCGTAATCCTGGTTCGGCGTGTCTCACCACATACCGAACAATGGAGTAGGAGGTCAGGGAGGAAGCGTGAGTTAGGGGGGAGGTTGCTGAGTGTTGTTTCTGCTGAATGGAATTTTGGCCGATCGACGCTTTGAAGGTCGCTAACTAGTTCGAACGATAGCTAAGCCGACCGGGAGTTTGGCCGAGCAAGTTTTTGGCCGATCGATAGTCTTGCCGAATGGCAGCCTGGCCGAACAAACATAAATGCCGAACCGTATCAAGTTCGAACAATCTCACATGCCGAACGGTATTAAGACCGAACAATCTTACACCGAACAACACGTAAATGCCGGACCAAACATGCCGAACGATATTAGCCGAACAATACATAAATGCCGAATTAAAGTATGCCGAATGGTCGTAAAGCAAGAACAATGACTCTAACATTCTAGCATATCGAACCGGTTCGGACTAATAACCTTCTATTTTCAGTAGCTATAAATCTGAACTTTACTTGACATAATCAGATAACTTCCTCTAACGTTCCCTGAACTTGAAACTATAATCGCCGTAAGGAAGGCTTTTGGAAACGGTCAGTGATGACGGTCTTCCAAGGCGACGATTTTTAAGCTTAGTTTTATATCAGTAACCTTGCGACTCTCGAATTTCCAATGCTTATACATGGTTGATTGTACTAGTTCACACACCATACAGGGGGGAATTTATGCTGTTAAGTCTAACGTTGATCATTTTTTGAGTATAGTTCATACAAGTGCTCTGCAGTATCTGATTCCCATCAAAAATGTCTAAAAAATCCAATTCCGCCACAATCTCGGACAGACCCGGGCCATCTTCCAAACAAGGGGACGTAGACACTTCTAACCCATCGACCTCCCCTGTTCATGATTTATCTCCTGATACCCTGGAGTCATCTATTCTTTTAGATAATCCGATCGATTCACAGGCTTCGAAGATTAATGAAGCCGCACCCCGGCGAATATGTTCGATCCACAGAATCCCTTTTGCCGACGTGTTGGTTCCGTCGGTCCATGATCGTCCACACCTGCCCCCAATCAGATACACCACCGACAATAAGTTTATGTGCTGGGTGGACAGCGTGCCTCCGTTCAATTTATTTCTTCGGGACGTGTTGCAATACATAGACGTCGCCCCGTCGCAGCTGCACCCAAACGGTCATGCGTTCATTTATGGGACCTACCTCCTTTTTATGGCTGTTTCTCCAGGCCTTCAACTCCTGGAGACATCAGATATATTTATATGATCAAGAAGCGGAGAGATAGTCCCTCCTTCGTGTACCTCAAGCCGCACCACAAGTGCTAAATTCTAACCGGAGCGTGGATTAAGTTTTCCCTGTACAAACAGGAATGGTTCTACATGCGCTGCTCTCCTGGTTTCGCGAGGAGATGGGTTGAAGGAAGTAAATCTTCTTTTTAGAGCGATGCTCATATTTCAGTTGAGGCGATGCTTTTTCTAACTCTTGTTTCATTTTTTCAGATATCAATCCACGTCCTGAGGGCCGCGGCTATTTAGAGACTGTTGAGTCTATTAGAGCGCTTCCCGTCGAGGAACGAGACATCAGAAGCCTCATTTCAAATGAGTCACTGTCAAGGTTCGGGATGTTAGCAGAAGGTTGTCGGGTGAGCCTTCCTGAGGGCGTCTCCATCCCCAAGCCCGCATCCGGTAAAGGGAAGAAGTTGGCTGAATCGTCGTCACGCCACACCCCTGGTGCACAGGAGGAGGGGGAAATCAGAGAGGGTGAAGCACCCGAAACACAAGGTGAGAATGCGGGTCCTACTCAGGATCCATTGGTCGAGGTGCACGATATTGAAACGTCATCTTCCCCTTTGAAGGGGAAAAAGACGTTGACATATAAGATTAGAAAGGAGAAGGTTGGCGGAACTTCCAGAGTTACGCTCATCCCGGCAGAGAAGGAGGCTTCTTTACAGCACGTTGAAATTTTGCTAAAGGGCCTTTCGAACCTCTCCATTCCGGAGGATCTGCTCAATTATGATTTTGGCGATCCGGAGGCATTCAAGTTCCATTCGCCCATCAAAGGCGACGTGGGCATTCCAATCCAAGGTTGGGGAGAGAAAACCCCTGTTAGGAAGGCTACTGGTCCGTCGGGGGGAAACACTAGGACACACACGAACATTTGCACTTCAATTCGCACTTAAATTTTTGTTGTTACATCTCTCCTTGCTAACTCGTTGTTATATGAATTTAGTGTAGGTGACGTGGGGCGCTCACACGGATTCGATCGTCTCCGTGGTTCTTCTATTTTTCATCCGTCCGGACGGGACTCGGGTCCCGAGAGACGTCGAGATAGAGATGGTGATGGTGATAGGGACCATCATTCTCTAGACTCATCGCCTCGGAAGAAACCGTATTACCAGCCCAAGCATCATCGACACTCCTCTTCTCATTTGGGGCAAAGTAAGAATAAGCCTGGTTACAACGGGTCGCAGTCTGATATCCCCCGAGATCAACGCTCTGATTCTTCTTCCACTCGACAGTCCCGAGATTCTCATAGAAAGGGCGAACTTTCAAAGCCGTCTCCTCCTGCTCGTGCATCGGATCCAACAGTATCAGAGAGACTGAGCGAGCTCAAGGCTTCATTTCCTAAGATTTGCTTCGATGGGTTGAAGTTCCTTCCGGCAATTCATCCTATACCTGGGGATGTTAAACAGAACGCCATTTCCTGTACCAACGACATCTATGTTCAACATGACGTGTTCGTTCACCTAGCTGAGAAACTTTTGGAAGTCTCTGTAGAGCGCCAGCATGAAATAGACCGTTTGAAGCTTGAGGCTACCCACGATAAAAACATCATTAAGGCCCAGGACGAAGAAATCGTCACTTATAAATCTGAACTCGAGGTCGCCCATCGGAGTGCCAGGGATACTGCTGAGGCCGTCACTCGCTTGGAATCAACTCATAAGAAAGAGCTTGACGAGGAAGTTCAACGATGTGAGGCTTTGGCCTTGGAGAAGGACTCCGTTCAAAAGGAGAGGGATGCGTTCAGCACTCGGGTCAAGGAACTTGAAGAGCTTCTCCGCAGAGGGAGAGAGGAGAAAACGGCTGCCCAAGAAGAGTCACAGCGATACTGTGACGAGATTGTCGCCACCCAACTTTTAAAAGAACAACTCAAGGGCGAGCTTTCCAGGGTTGAGATGTTAAAGAGTGAGGCCCGTGAAGAGGGCAAGAAGACAGCGTTGATGGACATCGATTCTCGTCTTGAGGCAGCCAGGGAGGAAGATAGAGAAGAGATCAAAACCGCGTTCGACCCACTCATTGCCGAATTCAACACCCGCGTGCTCATGCACCGTGACTTAACTTTTTTGGGCGATGGCTATCTTGAATCGTTGCTCGAGGCATGGGAAACCTTAATTCAGATCAGGAAGGCCGAGCGTGGTGTCGAGGAGGTTGACAAGGAGGATTTTATAAAAGATTTTCAGAAGGGACAAGAGCCGTCGGACCTATCAGCGACCAAGGCCCTCTACAGCAAAGGTTCTCCCACGAGTAAAGGGAAAGAAGTTGTCGCCGGTCCATCCGGGGTCGAGTCTCCTGTTCACGTGCCTTCCCAGCCGGCCGGTCGGCCGATACTCGATCCCTTCGAACAGTACATTGGCTATGATCCGGAAGCCCCCGGCCTAGGCGTTCATGTTTTGTCTCCTATCCCGGAGGGCGAAACTCCTTTAACGGCAGAGAGTTTGCCAGGGCCTGGTAGATAACCTTTCACTTTGAGATTTTGAAAGTCATCATTCTTTGTGAAGTACTATTGCATTCTAATGCTCATCTTTTATGATTTTGTGCAGGTTGTTCCGACCCCGATCCCACTCCGTGGAGCGTTGTCGCCAAGGAGGTGGAAAAGACTGGTGGGGCTGCTCATGCTGGTGAAGTTCCTGGCCCAGATGCTCAAGTGATTGGGGCGCTTGACGAAGGCAAGTCCGATTCCTCCTCTGGGAGTTATGAAGTAGAAGTCACAGGTGCCTCTGAGCATACATCTGAATTGAGCATGAAGGAGCGGCTCGGAAAAGAGAAAAGAGATACAGCCAAGATCAAGGTTGAACCGCGTGAAGTAGACCTGGACGATCCCTTGAACAAGCCATTGAAGGTCGTCCTTCCTGGAAGGTCCAAGCCTTCGGATGTTCCCCCTATTTCTTCAGTTGTTACTCCTCCATCAAAGAAAGGTTCCAACGGTGAACTCTCTAGGGAAGAGTCGTCCTGGAAGAAGTCGAAGAAGCACAAGAAGTGACTACTGCCCTCGTTCAATGAGGGTCGATCTAAGTCGTGTAATACTTTTTGTGGATAGACTGTTGACTCCGAATTTTGGAGTGCTTGTAGTAGAAAACTTTTTCTGAATAAAGTTTAGTTTCCTTTTCTATCCTTTCAAAGGATTCTTATTATCCAGTTTTCTTTGTGATTGCGATTCGAATCCATGCTGTTGTGCGTAACATAAACTTCTTGGTTTGTCTTCACATAGCCCGTTGATTCTGTAAGAGTTATTCATCTTCCTCCCATGCTTCAAGCACTTAGTACATTTTTTAATCTGTACAACGGGAACTTAGAATATTCCAGTCCGCATTCTAGGGACTTGGAGAATTTTTACCGTTTATGCTCGAGTCCGCACTCCGGGGACTTAGAGTACTCCAGTCCGCACTCCGGGGACTTGGAGATTTTGAATTGTTTATACATGAGTCCGCACTCCGGGGACTTAGAGTACTCCAGTCCGCACTCTGGGGACTTGGAGGTTTTTATTCATTTATATTCGAGTCCGCATTCCGGGGACTTAGAGTACTCCAGTCCGTACTCCAGGGACTTAGAGATTCTTATTCGTTTATACTCGAGTCCGCACTCCGGGGACTTAGAGTACTCCAGTCCGCACTGCGGGGACTTGGAGATTTTAAGTCGTTTATACTCGAGTCCGCGCTCCAGGGACTTAGATTACACCGGTCCGCACTCCGGGGACATGGAGGTTTTTATTCGTTTATACTCGAGTCCATGCTCCGAGGACTCAGAGTACTCCAGTCCGCACTCCGGGGACTTGGAGGTTTTTATTCATTTGTACTCGAGTACGCGCTTCGGGGACATAGAGTACTCCAGTGCGCACTTCGGGAACTTGGAGGTTTTTATTCATTTATAATCGAATCTGCGCTCCGGGGACTCAGAGTACTCCAGTCCGCACTCCGGGGACTTGGAGGTTTTTATTCGTTTGTACTCGAGTCCGTGTTCCGGAGACTTAGAGTACTCCAGTCCGCACTCCGGGGACTTGGAGTTTTTTATTCGTTTGTACTCGAGTCCGCACTCCGGGGACTTGGAGTTTTTTATTCGTTTGTACTCGAGTCCGCGCTCCGAGGACATAGAGTACTCCAGTCCGCACTTCGGGGACATGGAGATTTTGGAGTCGTTTATAATCGAGTCCGCGCTTCGGGGACATAGAGTACTCCAGTCCGCACTCCGGGGACTTGGAGATTTTTATTCGTTTGTACTCGAGTCCGCGCTCCAGGGACTTAGAGTACTCCAGTCCACACTCCGGGGACTTGGAGTTTTTTATTCGTTTGTACTCGAGTCCGCGCTCCGGGGACATAGAGTACTCCAGGCTGCACTCCTGGGACTTGGAGATTTTGGAGTCGTTTACACTCGTGTCCGCGCTCCGGGGACATAGAGTACTCCAGTCCGCACTCCGAGGACTTTGAGATTTTCATTCTTTTGTACTCGAGTCTGCGCTCCGGGGACTTAGAGTACTCCGGTCCACACTCCAGTGACTTGGAGATTTTGAGTCATTTATACTCGAGTCCACGCTCCGGGGACTTAGATTACTCCGGTCCACACTCCGGGGACTTGGAGATTTTATTGTCCGTGCGCGTTCGTACGTTAGCCGGGATAACATAATTTTATTTTCCCGTCACATGATCATCATTCGTAGAGGCATTAATAATTCATGGGAAAGATGGCTTTAAGCCTTTATTAGTGAGAACAAGCTAAATCGCTTTATTACATGCCAAGAATAAGGAATAAAAGCATACTGGAAATACGTGCGACTAATACATGAAAGAATAGACTAAGTATAATAACGCCGCAAGTGCTCGTTGTTCCATTCTCGGGGGAGTGTCGCACCATCGCCGATCGCTAGCTTGAAAGTTCCTTCTCCAAGCTTCCGTTCGATAACGTATGTACCTTCCCACACGGGATTCATATGAGACGGGATTGGGAAAACTCGTTTCAACTCGAGGTCTCCCACACTAAAATTCTTGGTCGGACCTTCTCGTTATAATATTTAGCGACTCTGTGTTTGTATGAGGCCGCTCTCAAATCAGCTTCTTCGCGTTTTTCATCAATAAAGTCCAATGATTCCAATAAGAGATCCCGGTTCGATGCAGGGTTATAGTGAGTTACCCGATGAGATGGAACTTCAAGCTTCACGGGTATGACAGCTTCTGTGCCATATGCCAATGCGAATGGAGTGTGGCCAGCTGCGGTCTTGTGGGTGGTTCTATAGGCCAAAGCGCCGTCAGGAGTTTATCTACCCACTTGCATCTAGCCTTTTCCAAATGCTTTTTCAATATGGACTTGATTATTTTATTTACGGCTTCTACCTATCCATTTGCCTTCGGGTGAGCAACTGCTGCAAACCTTTTCTCAATGCCATATTTCTGACAAAATTCTTTGAACTCCTTGCTTTCGAATTGAGTTCCATTGTCTGTTATGATGGTCCGAGGAAGCCAAAACGGCATATGATATTTCGTACAACGAAATTAATGACTTTCTTGGTGGTGATCGTGGCCATAGGCTCTGCCTCTGCCTATTTGGTAAAGTAATCGACCACAACTATTGCATACTTCGCGCCTCCTTTGGCTATGGGTAAAGAACCAACTAAGTCAATTCCCCACATTACAAATCGCCAGGGACTTACCATTTGCGTGAGTTCCGTCGGCGGAGCTCTCGGGATTTTTGCATATATCTAGCATTTATCACATCTTCTCACAAAGTCTGCAGCATCCTGAATCACAGTTGGCCAGTAGTATCCATAGCGGAGGATCTTCTTTGCTAATGTCTTCCCCCCTAGTATGGTCGCCGCACTCTCCTTCATGGACTTCCTCCAAGACTCGTTTTATCTCATCTTGGGCAATGCATTGGAGTAGTGGGGTCGAGAATCCCCTTCGATACATTATTCCATCCTGTATTACATAACGTGAAGCCTTACGAAGGAGTTGGCGTCTTTCCCTCCTCTTTTCAGGCAAATCCCCTTGTAGCAGGTACTGCTTGATTGGGGTCAACCACGATTCCTTCTCAAGTTTGATCTCTAACACGAAATCTGTCTCCATTACGTCTATACTTGGAGCATAGAGGGTCTCAACAGGGAACAATCCCATTTTCTATGCATCGCCAGTGCTTGCGAATTTTGCCAATGAATCAGCTTCTCTATTTTGTTCGCGTAGGACATGCGAGATGTCGTAGTATTCCAGATTTGCCAGCAGCTCTTGAACCCGAGCAAGGTAAGGAGCAAGTCTCTATCCCTTCGCTTGATAGTCTCCCTATACCTGATATGCTACCAGTTGCGAGTCACGGAAGATTTCGAGTGACTTCACTCCCAGTTCGATAACAGTCTCAAGCCAGCAATCAATGCTTCATATTCGGCTTCGTTATTTGTTGCTGCAAACTCGAAATTCAAAGCGTACCAGATTGATCGGTCTTCAGGAGTTACGAGGATTATACCTGCCCCCGAGCAACGGTCGTTAGATGCCCCATCGGTTAAATCTTCCATCGAATGGGGGGTATGGTTCTATGATTGCTCGGTTCATCTAACACAGTGAATTCAGCAATGAAGTCGGCTAGTGCTTGTCCTTGTATGGCCCTCCGTGGCAAATAGGTAATACCGAACTGACTTAACTCAATATTTCATTTCAGCATCCTTCCGGAAGTTTTCGGTCGTTGGAGTACCTATCGCAAGGGTTGGTCAGTGTAGACACCGATTGAGTGTGCCTGAAAGTAGGGGGCGAAGCTTGCGTGATGCGATCACCAAGCAATAGGCTAGTTTTTCAATCTTTGGATAATTTTTTCCACCCCTGTCAAGCGTTTACTGACATAGTAAATCGGCTTTTGAATCCGGTCTTCCTCGCGGACCAAGGCTATACTGATAACGTGCTGGGATACCGCCAAGTATACATACAACATTTTGTGATTTGTCGGCTTGTACAGTACAGGGGGACTTTCCAAGTGCCTTACCAGAGCCCGAAATGCTTCCTCACAGTCGGATGTCCATTCGAAGTTTCTCTTTCCTTTCTTTATAATGTCGAAGAAGGGAATACACTTGTCTGTAGCTCTGGATATGAATCTACTTAGCGCAGCCACTTTTACATTCAGGCTTTGCACCTGCTTTATGGTTCTGGGCACTTGTATATCTCGGATAGCCTGGATCTTCTCTTGGTTAGCCTCGATTCCCCAAGCATTCGTAATGAATCCTAGAAACTTTCCTGATGCTACGCCGAATGAACACTTCAACGGACTGATCTTCATTCCATAATGCCTGAGTATGTCAAACATCTCCGTTAGGTCTCGGATGTGGTCATTTGACTGCCGTGACTTCACTAGCATGTCATCTACATAGACTTCCATCGTTTTTCCAATCTGATCTTTGAACATTCGATTCACTAGACGTTGAAAAGTGGCTTCTGCGTTCTTCAATCCAAAGTGCATTACTACATAGCAATACAATCCCATGTTTTTGACAAAGCTGGTGTGTTCTTGGTCCGGGATTTGCATCGGAATTTGATTGTAACCAGAGTACGCGTCCATAAATGATAATAACTCATGTCCGGTAGTTGAGTCGACGAGTTGGTCAATCCTTGGCAACGAGAAACTATCCTTCAGGCATGCCTTGTTTAAATCGGAGTAATCAACACAAGTCCTCCATTTTCCATTCGCTTTCTTTACTAACACCGAGTTAGATACCCATTCAGGGTAGAGGGCGTCGCAGACGAACCCGTTGGTTTTGAGTTTGTCCACCTCCTCTTTGAGAGCCGCAGACCTCTTCGGCTCCATGACTCTCCTTTTTTGTTTTACAGGAACATGTCTCGGGTCTATGTTCAACATATGACTCGCGATTGCAGGAGAAATCCCTCACATATCAGAATGCGTCCAAGCAAAAACATCAAGGTTCGCTCGGAGGAAGTCGGTAAGGTTCTCGGCTGCCACGGGGTCGAGCTGTGATCCTATTTTAAGAACTCGCGATGGGTCGCTGCGGCTAACTAAGATGTCGATGGTTAGTTCAGTCGGTGCTGCATTTGTTTCCCTGGGTTCCCCATCATCGTCTCTCGGATCTATATCTCTATGGATCCGAGAATGCCGCCCGAGCCAGGGCTCGGGCGCTAGTTGTCAATCATCAGAACCTTGGATGCGGACAGGGATGTCCGCAACCTTTCCTTTCTCCCTACGCCATGCCTCCTTGAGCTCGACTACATAGCATGCACGGTCGGTTGCCTGGTCGCCGTGTACCACTCCAACCCCTCTGTCTGTTGGAAATTTTAACGTCAGACACCAAGGGGCCAAAGCTGCCCTAAATTCCGCCAGGGCTGGACGACCTAGAAATACATTGTACGGGGAATCAACGTCCAGTACTATGAATGGTAAGATTCGCACCCTTCTGCGTTCACCTTGTCCCAGTTCAACTGGTAATTCCACATATCCCACTGCATCAATCGTTGCGCCATTAAAGCCATGGATTCTGGCTTCGGATGGCTTCAAATCCTTGGTCTCCAGCTTCATTTGGTCGTATGCCTTCCGAAAGACGATGTTAACGAAACTTCCGCAATCAATTAGAATTCTCTTTACGAATGTCGGCCCGATGGTCGTAGATATGACCATTGGGTCAATGGTAGGAGCCTCTACCTTATCCGCATTTCTGTTCCTGAATACGATATCATCATTCATTATGCGCTGCTGCTTTGCAGGAGTCCCATCCTCCACGTTCGAATAACACTCGTACTCCGCATGTCTTAAGGAGTTAGCATATCGCTCCATCTCCTGCCAATTCTTGTCTGCAGGATGGGGTCCGCCAGCAATTGTGTTAATAACCAATCTGCCCACAGTCCGAGTAGGTTGTTCCGGTTGGTGTGGGGCTGGCCCGCGTCCAGGGTCTGATGTTTCTTGCCTTCCATCCTATGGGTCTTTGAAAAATTCCTGCAGCTTCTTCTGTCTAATTAGCTTTTCTATAGCATCATGGAGGTGTCTGCACTCCTCCGTGTTGTGCCCATAAGACTTGTGGAAACGACAATACTTCCCGGTCTGCTTCTGTTCTTCCGTCGATTCCTTTGGACGCGGCTTTCTATATTGGAAAGTGTTGTAAGTTGATAGATATATGTTTTCAAGAGATGCGTTCAACGGGTGTATTCATTTTATGTTGGGATTCTTGATTTCCATTTCCCTGTCTCTTTTATCTTTTCGGGATTTCCACCTCCGGATCCTTTGGACTGCCCGGGCTTGTTCTGGATGTTAACTTGAGTTTTTCCAGGGTTATTTTCGGTTTGCTTCACGACGGCGTTACTTTTCACAGACTCTTGAACGGGCCCTGATGCCTTGTCTCGCCTTGTCCACCGAGCTTCCTCCTTTCTTATGAACTGATGAGCTTTCGAATAAAAACGTTCCAGCGTAGCTGGGGGCTTTCCGCCAACCAATCTCCAAATTCAGAATCAGGATCCACTCCACGCATTACTGCCATCAAAATCGCGTGGTCGTTAGGATTGCTCACCTCGGTAGCAGCAACATGAAATCTTTGCAAGTATGCTTTCAACGACTCTCCTGGAGTTTGAGTTACACTTGATAAGGACATCACGTCTTTTGGACGAGTGGTGTGTATGCTGAATTGTTCTACGAATTTCATTACTAATTCGTCGAAGCTGGATATAGATCGTGGTGGGAGTCGAGTGAACCACATGGTGGCAATCTCGGACAAGATGATTGGGAAACACCTAAACTTGGTTGCGTCATTAGCTCTTGCAGAATCCATCATCCATCTGTACCTCATCACATGCTGCGTGGGGTCGGTTTTCCCTTCGTAGGATGGAATGGCGGGCATGCTGAACTTTCTTGGGTATTCGGACTATGGAATGGTGTCTGTGAAAGGAGTATGACTCTTAGTCACTCCCCAGTCTTCATTAGTTAGACCTTGGTTTTCTTTCATCAGCTGCCTGACCATAGCCGTCAAATCCGGGTTTGTACGGGAGATGGGAGGTTGGGTTCCATTCCACGGGACCGTGCAAGTTGATGTCCCATCCGATTTGGGTCTTGGTTTCTAGTAGGTCGATCAGTAGCACCTGCATGTGCATCTTCATCCTTACGGCATCTACGCCTACAAGGTTCATCAGCAGAAGTCGAACTATCATCTTCAGAGTAAGGGACAGGTCTACCTCCAGCATTCTGATGCTGCTGCTGAGTAAGCTGAGTCATGAGGTCAGCGTTGGCTTGCATTTTCTCAGCAAGTTGCCTTCTACTTTCCTTAAGTTCTCTTATCAAGTCATTGAATTCTGCTCGGGAAACGATTTCTGCTTGGTTTTGGTTGGAGGGCCCTGCACCTTGAATCGCTTGTTGATTGTTAGTTCCCAGTTGTTGCACACTAGCGGTTTCGTGGGCATCTGCATTTTGAGAGGCTGATCTAGTTCATGGTCTTCCCATGGTAGAGTTGTTGGTTGTAACTCTGAGTAGAATCAACAGATGCCTTATAGATGATTATGGATCTCCTTCGGGGGATTTATGCAATCCAGTAGCTATAAAGTAGATCCTAATAGCCTGAGTTCAATTCTCAGTGAAAGCACCAAAATGTTAGCACCAAAATTGGTCACTAACACCCTTAGAAAGATTGTGTAGAGAGATTAATGAAGAAAGTTAATTAAAACAGAGAAGAAAACATAAATTTAAATGCAGAGAGCAAGAACACCAAATTTATAGTGGTTCGGCGTAAGTGCTTACATCCACTTTGAAGTTTATTTCCATTGATTTCCTTGATGGATGATTACAGATACAATCCATTTTTCATTACAAGAATACAATTGCAAAGTAAAAGAAATGAGTCTGGAATGAGTCTTGAAAATGGCAGAGTCTCCCCAGTGTTCTCTAAAAAAATTACCTCTTTTTCTGTGCCTCTGCCCCTCTATTTATAGGCGAAAGTGGGTTGGACATCCCTGGTTGGCCTGGTAGCTGAATAACTCGGTCCAAATAGTGTCAATCCTGTATGCCGAACGAACAGGCCGAACGGTCGAAGGCCGAACTATACTCTTTATGCCGATCGGTAGGTTTGTTGTGTGGGAAGAGTATGCCGAGCAACGTTCGAAGCTGACAGTGCTAGGGAGAATGCCGAACCATCCTTGATTGCCGAACATCTCGGGAGGCCGAGTGAGAATGCCGAGCCTTCATGGATACCGGATGCTCCTTGATGCCGAACGGCATGGTGCCAAACGGTCTGGGTGCCGAACGAGGAGCTTGATGTTTGAACGCCATCTTGACCAAGCGAGGCCTCTGGCCGTGCGCTATCTTTGGCCGAGTAATGCCTTAGGCCGAGCGTTCCTTAGATATCGAGTGCTATCTTATGCCAAACGTTCCCTCGTGTCGAACGCTTCGAGGTATGTCGAACGTTCTCCTTTAGCCGAACGATCTCTTTTAGCCGAACGTTCTCCTTTAGCCGAACAAGGTGAGGCCGAACATACTGACTACCGCAGGGAGCACTCATGCCAAACGAAACTAGAAGCCGGGCCAATGTCTTGGCCGAATGATGGCTAGGCCGAACTATGGCTAGGCCGAACGACGACTAAGCCGAACAATTCTTTGGTTGTGGAACGATCTTATGTCGAGCGTACTTCTCTGGCCGAACGGTATTCAATACCGAGCGTTTCTCGATGCTGAACGCTCCTAGATGTCGGACGCTATCCCATACCGAATGCCCATTGATGCCGAACGATGGAGAGCCTGAGTACTAAGTTGCCCGGTCAATTCCCTAGGAAACAGTAAATAGTCGTCCATATTTCCCTCCTTATACTATTATTCCTTAGGCATACATGTTCAATTTCATTATAAGCAAAAACTTAAGAAAAATAAAGAGAAAGGCTGGCCATTAAGAAGGTAAAAAAGAAGAGAAAATCATGTAAAGCTTAGGACTCAAGCTAGAAGAAATTAATCTCAATCAATCTCTTATTTTCTTATCCAATCTAAGGTGGATAATAATTACTATATCTATATTTTGATTTCTACAATCATATATTTTTGGATTTAAATGTAACGACGCATCTTTTTGGATGGTTTAAATCGACTATAAACCACATATGATAACTCAAACCATTTAAAAAAGAGGATTGTTAATAGGGTAGATAAGAAAACACGAGAAAAGAAAAGAAAAACAAAACATAGAATCTCATAGTGGAATGACAAAATATAATAATCAAATAAACAGTTCATGAAGTTGTTTTACAAATAACATTTGATTACACTTTTACAATACAGATCAAAGTTATACACACAGTAGGTAAAATAAAATAATGCTGCAAAATAACATGATGCAGTGGAAAAATACTAGTAATATAATACCAAATCTTCATCTTCGTCCTCTAGAAATAAGGTCTTCAACACAGAAATGATCAGGCTGACCCGAGCATAGTGAAAGGACAAAACACTCGAGTCAGAACTAAAAGATCTTATGTAAGTTAAATCAAAATAAGTAAATATGAGTATAACGGGTTCAGAGATGTATACAAGTGTTTACGTCTCCTATCCACAGTCTAATATGCATGCAATAACTTAAGAGCTGTTCGGGATTCCATCTCCTAAGGATCCATTAAACAATCTACAAACATAATATAATACGCTATTATAATATGTCTACAGTAAAGAAAAGTATTAAAGTAGCGTTAAGGCATTACCCATATCCCTCTTAACACATTTTATATAAATGTCGTAGTCTATACAGTACTGTAAACTCCACCGTAAACTGGTGGTCTATTAGGGAGAACTCCATAGGTACGACAAAAACCAAATTCGTAGTGAGCTCGATAAGGCATATAACAAGGCATGTGAGATAATGCCAGGGTAGGATTCTATCGTTTTCACTTCTAGACTGGTGGTAATGCATAGCAGCTACTACCGCCCACCTCGGAACACACTCCTAAATCAAATTGAAAGGTGGCAACCAAATCAATAATAAAGTAATAAATATGGTATTGAAGAAATGTGCCCGATCGGAGGAGCGACCTCACTTGGCCCGGTCTAGCTCCTATTTTAGTCATATCAAGCTGACCCAAGGAGGTCAGGGCTGCGTTCATACCTCATACAGTAGCATTTGCTAAACCATCATACTTCATTTTAGATTTTCCACCGTGTGCACGGTTGTTAAAACGGTTTTTGGTATTGGTAGAGAGTATGACAATATCTGATCTTAGGTCTCTTTAACAACCAAACGCTTATTTCACACCCATTGGTTCTTTTACATCTCCAAAATTAATTCATAATTGATATCAAAATATCATATTCGCTTCAAAATCATATCGATTTCAAAATCATTCACTTCAAAATCATCAGTTTCGAAATCATATTCACTTAAAAATCATATCACTTTCGAAATCATATTCACTTCAAAATAATATCACAAAATAGGTTAAACCTTTGTACAAAAATATTCGCATTTAAGTAATTAAATCTAAAGCATAACAGTTCAAACTTTAAACAGTTTGAATAATTGAAAGTTGTTTATATATTGGAATAGTTAAATCTTAAATTTTATATATATATATATATTAAAAGTTGTTAATAAATTTATAATAATATATATTAAAATAGTTTATAATTTAAAAATAGGTTATAGATTAAAATAGTTATATATTAGAAATAATTTATATATGTTAAAATAGGTTACAGATTAAAAATAGTTAATGTATTAACATTATTAATATATTAAAACAGGTTATAGATTAAAAGTAGTTAATGTATTAGAAATAGTTTATATATTAAAATAGTTAATGTATTAAAATTATTAACATATTAAAATGGTTTATATGAGAAAAATAGTTGATATGTTAAAAGAGTTTGTATATTAAAGTGGTTATATCGAAAATAGTTTCAAATTAGAATTGTTTCTTCCAATTTCACAAATCAATTCAAATCTACTTTATTTTCAAAATTCATAAATTAATCTCAGTTCAACCATTTCAATTCAAAAAGTTAAAGGTTTTAATTCAAATTCTCAGTAAAACCACTTCAATTTATATTGATTTCAAATCCATGTTTGAACACTTTAAATTCCATTAGTTTCAAAGTTTAAATATCTAAATATTTAAAATAACTCAATTTTGATAAATTTCAGTTATATTTCAAAATTCAACTTTAAGATTTCAATTTAAATTTTTTAAACAATTCATTTAAACCAATTTTAATTTAAACATTTTAAAAGCTCGATTTTGAAAATAATTTGGTTCATATAGATCTAATTTTATTCCATAATATCATTTAACAGGATTCAAAAATTAAGGATTTTAATATCATTTGATTTAACCAACCCTGTGTCCGTATATAATTTTCTACTCCATGGTCAAGTGATATGGATATATATCATTTCAATCCACAATAATTTAAATTTACTGGTTATTATCATTTCAATCCGCAGTCCTGAATCACAATTTTCAAAATCCATAAAATCGCTTGGGTTTATCATTTGAACCCGTAACGAATTTTCCTTGATCGATAAGATCATTAGGATATGCATCATTTCAACCAATAGTGATTTTCCTAACAATAAATAAGGGAAATTATAGTGTGATAACAACAAATAAGTAATCATACATCCAATCATTCAAAATATCAACAAATAAGCATCCATCACGATCATCATTCAAATCAACCAATAAATCATAGCACATAAACTAGTTATCATTATCAGGTATTTACCTGGCAATCAAATTCAGTATAAATTTAAATAGCCATTTAATTCAATAAAAATTCAAATTAAATTCAAATAACAATTTAAAATACCATAGAACAAACAATAAATTTCTAATTACATCATAAATTTAATTTAACTAACATAAGATGGTTTAGTATTCGTGAGTGGGTTAAAACACTCATTATTGATTTGTCATCGACTAACAATCCAAATTTGGCCCAAAAATTGAATAGCCTCGGAACTTGACAAAGCCTAGTCCTTAATGTCTGAAAATTCGATACGATCGCAATGGAGAAAACCGCGTGTGAATCCGAGCTCGTACGAAAAAGTTATTGATGTTAGAATGTTTTAAAAAATTAAATTAAAAATAAAATAAACGAAAGGGCACTATTGTAAATTATCTCACCTCTCTCTACGGAAACCATAATCGAGCAACAGATCGCGACCCAGCTGCGACCCATAGCCGCTGCTAAACTCTGACCTACCGCCGCCTATCCACGCGCCTACGACTAGATCAGGCATCGCCTTCGACACCCACACCTTTGGTCGACCACCACAGCCTTGCACGGCCAGCCACGACTCCTCTAACCACCTCCGTAGTCGTTGCTCTTTGATGGTGATTTGTGGAAAAATCAATGACTATTAGGACAAACTAACCACACGTATCTACTCCAATCAACCTTCCCTACGCTCTAGCACCAGCCGATCGCCATCTAATTGAAGATCCACCATTTAAAAGAAAACCCTTGTTTCGATGGCCAAGACTAAATCGCCAATTTCTGGCCAAACCGTGATTCGATTTCAATAGCAAATTTCAGTGGTAGATTATGCTCTTGAGTGCTTTCCAATGATATATAATATGATAGGGTTTGGAGAGTTTGAATTTTTCTATTTGATTTTGATTTGAAATTGTATTTAGGATATTAAGGTTTCTGCCATTGGGAAGGAAGGAAAGAGCAGATGGAAATGTACGTATAGGAACAAGAAAAAAGCTGATGGGGTTTCAGAAAAGAAATCTATTTATATGGACAAGGTTAGATAAGAATGATTGGGCAAATCAAATTGGGTCGAAATGATAACGATGACCCGAAAAGCCCGTTTCGTTTTAGAAACGGAAATGGGTCATCCAATATAATAAAATATAGGATTTCGATATTTTTAAACTCAATGGAACCAGTTTCAAACCCAAATTTCATTGCATATAGAAGTTAGCTTATAAAATCAGCTTATTTTAATCGAATTCATTAAATTGATTTCTACGTGTTTCGAGCCCGCACGATCAAACTATAAGTCTGATCGCTACGACACTAGAAATTCTACAATAATTCACCGTTATGGATGCAATGAAACTAGTTTCGTCAAAATTCGAAACAGTGGCCAAAATGGCTATTTTCGCGTTAATTAAATAAATAATTATTAAATTAGTTTAGTCACTTTTCACATTCAAATTCAATAGTTAATAATTTCATCATTCTAGATTACACAGAAATTAATAATCTATCAAATAAAATTTCTACGTTAAATTCGCTATTAAAATATTTCACTAAATTCAGTGTTCAATTACATTGTAATAAAATCCTAGTTAATTATATTTTAAATAAAAATAAATTCTTTTATTTTGATTTCCACTCATATTATTAAATCAACTATCACGTTATGGATATAATTGTAACAACCTGCATATTTTATGATTATATATTTAAATGTTTTATTTAAATATAGCATCATTATTTGAATTTAAAGTCCAAAACATGACTTTTTGTAAACAGTCGAATCTGGACTCACGAACACTTTCATTGAGTTCAAAACAACGCTTACAACTTGTTTGAGTACAAACATCGATATGTTTGGAGTTGATTAGGATTTTGGTATTTTCAATTGGGCTTTGGGTTGTGTTCTAGCCCACTAACCCAATAAGAGACCACAAATTCTTATACCTAATAGCTCCCACTCCATTTCTCTTCATTCATTCATTTCATTTTCTAAATCCCTAACACTCAAGCCCTAAAGGAAAAAAATGGGGGAAAGGAGGAGAAATCAAAATTCCTAAGCCTTAGATTCTTAGGAAATTCAAATTAAAGTTGCATAATCAAAGAGAAACTTAGGTAAGCATGCTCTTCATCTTCTCCATTTCAATTCCTCTTCAATTCTTGATTTTTCCTATTACCTAGCTTAGGAAATTTATTGCATGTGATCACAGATTGAAGGTTCTTGAAGTGAAGTTGAAGAGAGATTGATCTTGCTTTGTTTTAGAGCTTCTCATTCCTTGTCTTTGAGTTTAAAGGTGAGCACTTGAACTCACATCTATATCTATAGCTTTCATTATTGTTAGATATGAATTCCTAACATCTATTTCATGTTCAATTGCTTTTGAATTGAATTGTTTGGTGAATTTTCCAATTTTTGATATTTTGAAGTCAAAATCTATGGAAATCCTACTATGCATGTTTATACATGTTGTTTGAAGTGTATTAAAGATTTTATAGGGCTGGGTTTTCGCTTGGCATAAACCCTAGCCGCCGCCAACGCTCATTCGATCACTTCTGAGTTGATTTGGCCATCATTGGTCTAGGCAAATTTTTCCCTGAGCTTCAGCTCAGACGTCTGGCAAAACACTCAGACGTTTGAGGCATAGGAAAAAAAAATCCAGACCTTCCGCTCAGAAGTCTAAGGTTATTTCCAGACATCTGAGCAATCTGGAAGAAATTTCTAGATCTTCAACTTAGACTTTTGGGAAAACCACCAAACGTTTGGCGCCATTAAATTCAGCCAACTTGCCAATTTTTATGTGGGTTTCCGTTTATCGATTTCTGTTGATCCGGTTGGTTGTTGTCATTTATTATCGACTTTGATGACTTCTTTTTTGGGTTTTTGGGAATATCCATTTGATGGATTTGATATTGATTTTTATAGTTTTAATTCACGTCGTCGAATGTAAATTTTTGGTGATAGATTGTTTTTACAATCGTTTATGTGATTTGTCACTTAAAAATACAAAGGTTTTTATTCTGGTAGTAAATACTCAAACTCTTTCACAAAAATGATTTCAACATTACTTTTAATACAAAACTTGTTTTTAAAACAATTTTCCAATCAGTTAGTCTATATAAAACTTTACCTCATTCGTATGAGAAATCCAATTAAACGACTTAGCAAAACAAGTTGTATGAAAGACTTGTGTTTACTTTGTCGGTTAAGTCTTAGACTTGTTCGATTGAAATCTTGTGATAATTTTCAAGTGGAATCTACAATTTATTCGTAAATATTTAAGTTAAGCCAACGATTATGAGACATAAAGCTAAACTCAATTATTTATTAGCTTGGTGTAATTTACACTTATTGATCTATGATGATCATTTTGTGATTTGGATTTGCGATGTGCAATGTCTCTTAGTCCGCATAGGGGACTGTATCCCATTCTGTGGAGTTTCATCTCAGTTTTATGGGTTAGCGACCCATGGTCACTTTATGAAGTTCGGTTCATCGGACGTATCTTTGTACAACATCGTTGTTTCGGCTTATTTGAGTTTCAGGTTCCTCGGGCATATGGTTGTACTACATCGTTGCGACGGCTCTACGGGTTAGCGACCCATGGGATAACGTCGCGTTTATGATACACGTGTTGGTGAGTTTCGTGCTCCCATTTGTGGTAGGCCTCCCCCTGTTGTGATTTCTGGAGTTCTGATTGATGATTTCTAGAATTTGTGTTTCACCAATTTTTTCGATTTGCATTGATATGTTTTGTCAATATTTGAGATTTGGTGAATAAGCTAAAGAATATGTTATTCTTTTTAGGTATTTGAGAAAACTTGAGATATTATATGATTTTTATTATTATCAAATATATACTTGTCACAGTATGGCATTATTGTTATCATATATTTCTGTCATATCTCTTATACTTTCTCTTTTTATTTGATATTTATAGCTAAACTGATCCGTTTATTATTTTCCTTCTTAAATAATATTCAGGGTCAGACTGAGGTGTTTTAGTTGCTTCCACTTGACTTCTTGGCAGGGACTAGTTTCTGACTTTTGGCTAACTACTTTAGCTTAGTAGTTTTTTCTTTTATACATTCGAGATAAAAGACTCCTTGATGTATACATATTCTTTTGTCTAGCACTTATGCCTATTCTTTTGTGATGTAGTGGATCTTGTATGACCGGTACTTTGATGTTCACTTCTATGTGTTATATTCATATCTATTTACGCCTTAGTGATATTAATATTTGTGACTGATTTATGTTATGCTTATTTTATATTTGTTTTTGAAGGTCACATAGCCACTGTGTAGTAGCTTTGAGTTTGTATTTGATATGCCATATTTCCTCTTGAAATGAAATGCATGACATACTATTTGACATATTGGTACTCGCACAAAGCAATTACACAGATGATCGTTTCTCAACAGCCTTATTCTTCGTGCTAGTCGATGGTATTACCCCGTAGTGTTCTTGGCTAGTGTTAGTATAGAGGTATGGCATCATAGCTTGGTATCAGAGCCAAACTTCAGAGCAATATAGAATATTATGACAAGGATCACTATCCTAAGTCTCTCTTAGGAATCGTGTCTTAGGATGTAATTCGAGTATTAGGACTCGTTCTATCCTATTTTCTTTTATGATGCCTTATTTTATCAATTAAGCTTGTTTGATATTCATTCAAAGAATAACCTTTTCCCCATATATTTTTTCTTTCTTAAAAAAAAGAGTAATGTTAGATCGGGTCGTCTCAGCGCCGGTCAATCCAGTGCTACTCCTCAGGATGGTGTATTCATGTCTGCCCAACAACTGTTGGATCTTGTAAAGAATGCCCAAGCTGCCAGACCCATTCCTGAGCCTACTCATCCTAAATCCGGACTTGCACGCTATGCAGTGATTATACCAATTTGGGTAAAAGGCCATTCAAGGGTTCCGAAAGCGTTATAGAAGTCCAAGCTTGGCTTAGAACATGTGATCGCATCTTTTCTCACATGAATCTTATGAACCTACATCGAGTCCAATTGGCTTCTAGTATGCCCCAGGAGAAAGCATTAGATTGGTATGAGATTTTGGAAACTGTTGAAGCGGATCTTACTTGGGAGAAATTTTAGGAAAGGTTCGAGTTGAAGTTAGTGCCGAAAGCTGAAAAGGTAACTTTAGCTTGGCACTTTGTTGACCTTGTTCAAGGTGAATCTTCTATGATAGATTATGTCACATCTTTTAAATCCCTCTCTAAATATGGGGTCGAGTATATTAATAGCCCATTGAAGAAAAATCAAAGGTTAATTTATTCGTTAAATAAGAACCTCAAAAAGCTTTTACTTCTGAAATTAGAAGTTCGTTTCGATCAGCTTGTAGATATCGTTGTTCAACTTGAAGAGGCCGATAAAGAAAGTGATGTTGAAGTTGTGGGTGCCAAGAAGAACTTCAACAACAACAACGAGAAGTGGCATCTCGATAATAAGTTTAAACCTAATCCTAATAGGAAAAGGAAGCAAGCAACTTCGGTAACAAAGACTCCTTCCCCTAATCGTGGAGAACGCTACAATTGCGGTTCTAAGGAACATCATGCAAACAGGTGTCTGAAACCCCTTTATTGTCGCTACTGTAAAAGTTCGGGTCATATTATATTTTCATGTCCCAAGCTTCAATGCAAGAAAGTGGAAAAGCTGAATGTTGTGCGAGCCCCTAGTAACACTTCTTTTGGTCAAGGTATTTCTCATTCAGTCCTTGATGGCATTATTATGTTGATCATCCTATTTGAGTTATTTTTGATACGGTGCGTCTCACTCTTTTATATCAAAGGAACTTGCCAATACTTTGTCTTTAAATGTTATGTGCTTAATGACTTCACTGAGAATTGTGAATCCGGTTGGTGCATCTGCAACACTCGGTTTACTTTGTAAATATGTCGAGATTATTTTGTGTGATTATGTTTTTTGAGCCGATTTGCATGTTATGCGCACTTAGGTTTTGGAATGATTTTGGGAATGGATTGGCTTAATCGTTATGAAGCCCACATCCTATGTCCCGAGAGGACTATCCATCTTCGACATCCCCAATCTATTAAGCAGATTTCTATTGTTCCTAAAGATTCAGATTTCAATTCGGTGGCATCCTTATATTCTCTAAATCCACATAATGACGATAAAGATGATGAGGAAGATGTGATTGCCCTCATTCATGTTGTTCGTGAATTTCCTGATATATTTGAGCCAGTTTTAGGATTACCTACCTAAGCGAGCAATTGAGTTCAGAATTAATCTAATCGCTGAAGCTCTACCAATCACCCATCCTCCTTATCGTATGTCCAATAAGGAAAACGTAAAGATGCATACACAATTATTCGAATTAGAAGCAAAATAGTTTATTCGTTCCAGTTCCTCAATTTGGGGAGATTCGGCTATTTTTATGAAGAAATCCGATGGTGCACTTCGGCCGTGCTTTGACTACCGCAAGCTTAATGATCTTACCATTAAGAATAAATATCCCTTACCTCGGGTTGATGATCTATTCGATCAACTTTGTGGTGCTAGAGTCTTTTTATCGTCAGACTTAGCAATCGATTTTCATCAGTTTCGTATTATGGAGGATAGTGTTTCTTTCACGTCGTTCTATACCCATTATGGATCTTATGAATGGTTTTGTAACGGCCCGCAAATCCATGCCCCTTTGAGCCGACCATATTCTCTATCAGTTCAACTCAAAGGGGACGGAAATACAAACCATTATGGTTAAAGAAGAAAGAGGTAGAAGAAGAGAAAACAAAACAACATCAGAATCTCACAATCATAGCGGAACAATATATAATAGATAAAGGACTGATCTTTGTACAAAAAGAACTATACTATTTTATACATCACATCAGAGTACATACAACAATAGCTAAACACTGGACAGTTATATTAACTTGTCCTCACAAAAGCTGACTATACAGCTTAAACTGCACAGCGGATTATACATCAAGTACGTGTGATACGTCTCACCATCTAGCTCGTCTCCTGAGCTCCATAGCATCCTATCCTGTATTGTATGATACTCGATCTGACCCAAGCATTATAGTAAAATAAAACCCGAGTCAGTCTGAAAAACCAGCGTGAGAAAACACACTTAATTAGATTATTAAGGTTTCAAAATCCTTTGAAAATCAAAGGTATCTCGTAAGACCACGCCATAAATAAACATGTCGGGTTTTTATCTTATGATAACCAAAACATTCCTTATCAAAATCCTCTGATATTATAAAAGTGTCTAAGTACAAATACTTATTCGAATAGCCGAAATTGTTACATTCATTAAATTCAGCAATTACTAGGCTCTACAATCAAAACCGTAAAGGCACGTAGGGAGAATGGATTTCCAACTAATGACAAGGCACTAGGGTACCACCTGTCACGGTACCTGGTCTAAATCAGCATACCGAGGACCCCTCCCAACCTCTGCAACATAAGACCGAAGCTACCCCTTACTGGATAGTCCGAATAAGATCACCTTGCGGTTGGGATCAGCAACCGTCCACACATCATAAATAAAAGGGACATCTAGACAGGGATGGCCTTACCCTAATTGGTTGCTAGCCATATAGCCTTGCTGCATAACCCCTGATTTTCAGTCATTCCTGGTTGATGAGACTCGAGGCTAAGCATTAACTTTCTATAACACATCTCACTTAGAATGCTCATTGTCCTCCAATGACAATGTTCTGAAAGCATTCATCCATACAAGTCTGTTCCCGGTCCAAATAGAACCTCCTACTACATCCATTTTTGGATCATCTTCAAGATTAGTAGCGATTCACCCTTGCACTTCACTGCTCCACCTTCGACTCTAAGCACTTGTCTTCATCACGAAAATGTAATCATTGGATCAAAGTGGTTTTTGGATCACAAATCCAATCTCGATCTCTTCGAAACAACGTTCGCTATTTTCCCGTAAACTCAACCCCGGTTCTTTAGGAAATAAAAAGATGAAAATAAGATCGGAGTTCACCTCCTAACCATTAGTGGATGGATTTCCTTATAAACGTCCTAGAAGAATGAACGAGTTTCTACGTACAGTATAGCACCTCGAACGGTAACTGTAACATATAATTCTCATACCTCTTCCCTATATTTCCAAAGTTATATTTAGGTTCAGATTTGATAGTCGGTTATTTAACTATCAAATAAACAATCAATTCAACCAATTATTTTATTCCCACTGAAAAACCAAGTCTCATTAAATTTAGATTTTAATAATATAAATCGCTTTACCCAAATATATATACTTAAGACATTTTAAATAAAACTACTTAAGTCACTTTATTCAAACAATAGTTATGAAATTCTATAATAATTTCCAAGTAAAACTTTAGCCAAAACCACTTTAAAATAAAATTATTATATAAAGTATAATATTAAATAATTATCTTTTTAAATCATAATACTAGTTAAACTTTTAAAATAATCACTCCTACAATTAACTTAATATTTACTTAAAAATATTAAAATGATTAAATAATAATTTCTCTAAAACCTTCTTTAAAACAACTGTAAAACTTCCAACTTATACATAAAAATCTCCTTTGAAAATATACTTAGCTTTTAAGGGAAAATACGCTTCCCATTTCAATATAGCCCAACTAATCCTTTATAAATCCTGCTCGATTTATCCCAATTTAATTTACGTCCCAATCCCGTAAATTTCTTTCAACACTTTAAAACTAAAACCACCTTTTTATTTTCAAAACACATTTCCCATCTCCTTATAAATTCCCATTATGAATATATACTTTCAAATTTATCCACAGATAAATATTTCACTTTATTTATAAATCTAGTTTATAAATTTCCATTCCTCGTTATCCTTTAAATCACAGTTTCCAAAACACTTAATCGATTTCAAACCGATTTCTTGAGTTAAATTCCCTTTAAAATTTATCTGTTGAATTAACCAAAATCAATTCCAAAATCCATTAACACCAAATTGACCCTTTATTACGATTTAAAATCCTTATTTAAATCTGAAACATCAATTTCCTTCTTTATTTCAAAAATTCTCTTTTCATTTCCTTTAAGAACTCAATTCATTATATTTCCATATTTAAAATACCAAAATAGATTCATCCAAACCATAGCACCGAATAACTTTGATTTCCGAAACAATCTATCATAGGATATCAATAAAACATATCATAGATTGTGAAAATAATTTCAATATTTTGAGGAATCCAGTTGGATCCCTCCAACCTGTTTCCTTGCATCCATTGATGTTAGCACAATATAATAATACCAATCCCACTTCGAGTGGGATATCGCGGTATAAAGGGTCATCCGCTATTATGCGAGGCGAATAGGGTCTCATCCGCTATATAATGCGGGAATATCAATCACTCCAATATATATATATATATATATATATATAATATACCACATCCAAACTGATAATAAATCATCAATTCAAGCAATCAACCAATAATTTAAATTTAACTATTTAAATTTAAATGGTAATCCAAATGAGTGAGATTAACTCACCTTTGATTTTATTATTTGCAATCCACTCCAACCTGCTTGCCTCTCCACTATTTTTGACCTTGTATAAACATTTTATGGTTTATTATTATTTGAACTAATCAAATAGTCAATTACCATTTAATAATTTAATTAACCAATAATTTAATTAAACTAATAATTTCCCTTTTAGAACCCTTTTTGTAACATAAATTAAATCAGTTTATTAAACAAATTAATCACTAATATACGTTATTTAAAATAAACTGGTAGATTTGAAAATGCATATATTTATATATTTTTCATTTCTAAACTGCATATAAAAGTAATTTATATAGGCTTAAAAATCGAACTTTTATATAAACTCCCTTATATTCCTAAATCTTATGCATGTATATATTTTCTTTTTATATCATACTTTCCCTTACTGTTACCGATTTCAACTAAGATAGATATAATAAATTTCCAAATTTGCAAATAAATTAACAAATTATGAATGGTAAAGTTACTAACTTGTAAGAGTAAAACATTTTAATTAGCTACTTTAAATAAACCAATATGCTAAACAAATATAAATATTCTCACCCCAACTGGCAATAAATGAAACCTCCCTGAACATGACCCGGCCTGCTAACGCAACGTGCCCAGATCTTCTTCCCTCCTCTCTGCTTCTTCTCTTCATTCGCAGTAACCATGTGTGCATATCCCCTACTTGCTTGCGTGCACACCATCGAACTACCATCGACACGCTGTCACTCACCAAAGAAATTACCACCAAACCGTACCCTCCTCGACCACTCCAAGCCACGAAGTCCATCGCGTCCCGCCAAAAAATCGCACGCTACAGCCAATGCCATGACACCCTAACCATGACCGAGCTACCCTAAATCCTACCCCCCTCCAGTTTGCCTATCCACGACGAGCCCAAGCATGTCCACGAAAACATACACCGACCATCATCGAATCGACGTTCATGCCCAAGTCTTTCACCGCAGTTCGGCACTTCCTGTCAATCCATCCCACTATAAGCCACACTCAATAGTTCGCAAACCAATGCGAAGCTCAGAGAAAAAATTGAATTCCCAAATTGTTTTTAAAGTTCGGTCCATTATTTTTTTTATAATACGCGAATGACTTTTGAAAGGGAAAGGGCTGAAATCGTTTGATTTGAAAAAGGAGGAGAGGGGTTCGTTTAACTTTTCTTTTTCTACATCGATTTTAAAAAAAAATTAAAAAAAAGCGTGTCCTCGGGGAGGACAAGTGTAGGATGTGGTCTATAGTGCATTGAAGGATAACATAAAGTTTTGATGTTAGGCAATTTGACCAGTCAACCCAAAACATATACATTATATTTAAATTTAAAATTTAAGTTGTCTCGATTTTCGCAACTCACCATCTCGACCTCCTATCGAGGCATGCCGCTAGGCGTTTATAATGTTATACTCCTATTCCGAATACAATGGAAAAGGCTTTGAGTTCTAGCTCGATCGTATGGAGAAGATTGCTTTTGGACCCAGTTATTATATCAAATCTTCGATATGAATTTCAGCGCATTTATTTACCGTACGATCACACGATAACTCCAAATGTTACGTAATTTGAAATCCGATAATAATACAATATTACGGATCCAATAGAACTGATTTCATCAAATTTCGAGACTGTGCCTCGAAAGGTTATTTTTAAATATCAATTTAAACGGTATATTTTCAAAAACTGAACAAATCATCTTTAAATTCAATTTTATCACTTCTACCATCTTCAATATCATCATTATAAATTTTATAAGCCTTCAAATTATTTTTAACATGCTCGAAACTCTAGATTTCATATTTTACCCAATTTCTAATTATCAAATTCAATAAAATTAAATGATATGAGCGCGTATTTGTTAGTGAATATAAAATTGTTTTATATTGTGTTGAGTGGCTTATGGATTCTGGTCAATACGAGTAATTAACGTTATTGATAGGGATCTCTGAACACTTGAACAGAATAATTCGACACAGTATTGTTTTAAATAGGGTAAATGAAATAATTTTGCCCAAAGTTATTTTTATACAAAAGAAATACTTTTTCGTAAATTATTATAAATATATGGTTGCATGGTTGTTACGAAGTGACAATATAAAATTAGTATCATTGTGTTGTGGAAATTGAATAGAAGTTAAAGTTATAACCACAGATTAAGAAATAAATTCATATAACAAAAACAGAGTTTGTAAATGTGACTTTATAAATGTGATTTATAATTTAAAATAGAATAAAATTCCAGAGTAATATTGAATATGAATTGAAAGGATTTGGAATTCAAATTTTTGGGAAATTAAATTGCTTTGAGCTTGAAAATGATTTTCAAAGGCTTTAAAGAAATAATAATGATATTACTCGGAAATATTTTTGAATTGGGTATGAAATCGGATGAGATTTGGAATTAAATATATTTGAAATTGTTTTTAAAGGTAAAAGCACTAAACTCACTTCGATCGTTGGAAAATAATTTCGGTGATGACTGCAACATCATCGATGTTCATTTTCGAGTTTCCAAGAGAGGAATTACTACCTAATTGTTTTAAAATTAGAGTGTTTGCAAAGCTGAGTTTGGTTCTAAAATTCAAGAGAAAATTAGATCTCAAAGGATTTTGGATATAATTGATTTCAAAAATGATTTTGAAACACTTAATTGATTGTTAGAGACTCTGGAGTTGGTTGAAAATGTTTATGGAATATAAATAAGTTTGATAACTTATAAAAAATTCCTTAGAATAAAATTTAACTTAAGAGGGGTTAAATTAAAGTAAGTGTGAGAATGAAATAAAGTGGTAGGCAAACAAATTAAGAAAAGTAAATCAAAGTAGATTAGTAAATGGAATCTAAATAAGTTAAAAGACTTATAAAGGTATAAACCTGAATTAAAATGAAGTATAACTGAATTAAGTTAAATAAAGGTCTAAGTAGACTGAGTAAAATGGGCATTGAAATAAAATTTATTAAGTTGGAAAAATAAATGTGCGATTAAACAAAATAATTTAGTTGGTAAATAAATGAAATTGGAAATGAATATTGGAATTTAAATTGAATTGTGTGAAATGAGAACTTAATCAAGTTGTACTAAGTGAAACAAAGTATTGAAATTAAAATTAGTAAGTAAATTAACTTATTTAAATGGTAAGCAAATGAATGGAAATTGAATATTGAGATGATATTTAATTTAAATTGGGTAAAGTAAAGTGAAGTTGTAGAATTAGTTCGAAGTGGACTAAGAATAACAAAAGTTTGGAAATAAAAATTGATTGAGATATAAATAAATGAGTTAGTGGAATTGAAAATGCAAAATGAATAAAAATGGATATAAACCAAAGTGATAAAGAGGAAAGAAATATAAGAAGTTATATAAAATATTTATATTGAACTTAAGAAATGGGTGGTGAAATTCTTAAGTAAATTTGGAATTGAGTAATATACTAAGTTAATATTTGGATGAAGATCAAATAACGGCGTGTGAAATGATAACTAAGAATAAGTGAGTGGAAACCAAAAATAAATGTGAATAAAGGAGAACTGATAAAGCTGATAATCAATTGAGATAAATACGTAGGATGTACGTATATTATTTTATTCGCATAGCGACTTGATCCAGATTCGAGCACAAAATTTCAAGGTAGTTATATCGATCCCAGTTGGCATTTTTCACTCGATTTTCGACGGCGAACCTTGGATATGGATTTTTGATTGATTCTGGAAATTCTCTATCATAGTTGTGGCTAAGCAAGGAAAATGACGGTTTATGATCAAGAAACCAGAGCTGAGTCCGCACTAGGTAGTCGGGTGGAGGATACTAGTTCAGAAATGAAATTGTGCGATCGAGTGAGCAATCGGATTTGATATTGCTTACGGATGATATAGATACACCGTACGGGCTTGAATGAAATAGATATTGAGAATTCTGAAAGGAAATTAATAAATGTTTTTGAATTTTGTGATTGGATATTATTGCTAAGCAGGATACAGGTAATTAAAAGCAAATGATAAATTGATCTTTTTGATTTCAGAAGATAAAATTGAATTGCCGACTAAAAGGTATGTGTTTAATTGTCATATAAGATTTGATGATTTTCTAGTCTAGCCACTTGGCTTTTTGTTTTCTTTTGAAATTTGGGGACCCGTAGAGGCATTTTGTAGCTGTGTCGAGCTAGTCGTGCAAAGGAGATGCTGACGAAATTTTTCAAAATTTAGGGAGTTAAAAAAGTTTGAGAAAATTTTAATAATTTAAATTTGGTTTTAAATTATCATTTAAATGGTTGTGTAAGTAATGTTGTTCGAGAGCTATGGATGAGTTTGAAAAGTTATTAAGAGGGATGGTGTGTCTTTAATAAAAAGATTGTTTTGAGAGTTTGTTTGAAACTGTTTGGTTTTGGGAAAATGATAAACAGGTTATGGACCATTCTTCTTAATTAGCAAATTTCGGGACAAAATTCTTTTAAGGGGGAGGAATGCGACGACCCGGAATTTTGGACATTTGAAATTGGAATATTTAACTGATTTTAAATATTTAAAAGTTAATTTTTAACTTGAATTTCAAATATCACTGTTTATTGGATAATTTAAGTTAGAAATTAACTTTTAAATATTTAAAATCAATTAAATATTTCAATTTTAAATGTCCAAAATTCTGGGTTGTCACATGTTTGTTATGCCATTTGGTTTAACGAATGCTCCAGCTTATTTTGTTGACCTTATGAATCAAGTTTTCAAAGACTTCCTCAATCGATTTGTTCTCATCTTTATAGATCATATTCTGGTTTATTCAAAAACCGAGGAAGAGCGTGAAAAACATCTTCGAATTGTGTTGGAAACCTTTTGGAGCAATCAATTGAAAGCAAAATTTTCTAAGTGCCACTTTTGGCAGTCCCATGTGAAATTTTTAGGACATATAATTTTTGAATCCAGAATTTTCATGGATCCTTCAAAGATTGAAGCGATTCAAAATTGAAAAATACCGGAGAGTCTGACGGAAATCTGTAGTTTTCTTGGACTGACAGACTATTACCGCCGTTTCATAAAAGACTTTTCTAAAGTTTGCATACCTCTTACTAGTTTGATAAAAAAGTGAGTTAAGTACATTTAGTCAGACAAATGTGAAGCTACTTTTCAAAAGTTAAAAGAACTCCTTTCCGATGCTCCAATTCTTGTGAATCTCGAGGGGAACCAAGACTTGATTGTTTATACCGATACTAGTCGTGTTGGATTAGGAGCCGTTCTCATGCAAAGGGAACACGTTATCACTTATGCTTTTAAGCGATTAAAGCCTACCGAGATTAGATATGCCACTCATGATTTAGAGCTTGCAGCAACTATTTTCGCCCTTGGAATATGGCATCATTATCTTTTGGGAGAGAAATTTGTTCTCTACATCGATCATAAATCTTTGAAGTATTCATTCTCTCAAAAGGAACTTCATTTGCATCGACAACGTTGGCTTGAATTCCTTGCATCGTATGATCTTGACATTCTTTATACACCTTGAAAGGGAAATCGTGTTGTCAATGCCTGTAGTCGTAAGCAACAAAGGGTTGTTTCCATGATGATATCCGAATGGAATGATCTCAAGAAGTTGTCCACTTGTGAGATTCGAGATTGTGAATTTGATTCATGTTCATCTCTTGTTTTATGTAGCCTTGAGGTTCAACCTTCTCTTTCAAACCGCATCCTTGAAGCTCAAAAGCAAGATCTCGAATTGGCTCTTCTTAGCTAAAGTTGTAGGGATAAAAATAAGATTGATGGTTTGAAAGACTTTGATATAGATGCTCGGGAAGGCATTCGAAAATTTGATAAACTTATGGTGCTTAGTATTAGTGATCTCTGTAAAGATATTTTAGAACATTATCATCATTCTAAATTTACCATTTATCCAGGTATAGTAAAATGTACGTGGACATGAAGCGACTTTAATATTGGGACGGAATGAAATCTGATATTGCTAACTTCATTAATCGTTACATGATTTGCCAACTTGTAAAGGCCGAGCATCAAAGGCCCGATGGGTTATTGCAACCTTTGGACATTCTAGTTTGGAAGTGGGATCAAATCTCCATGGACTTTATTGATGGTCTTCCCCATTCTCGTTCAGGTCATAATAGTTTATGGGTGATTGTAGATAGACTTACAAAATCCACCCATTTTATTCTCGTTCAGTCCAATTGGACCATGCCTCTTTTGGCCAAACTCCATGTCAGAGAAATTGTTAAATTGCATGGAGTTTCTACTTCTATTGTTAGCGATCGTGATTCATTATTTACTATTGGTTTTTTGAAAGGTCTTCGAAAGATTTGAGAATGAAGCTTAATTATAGCACCACTTATCATCCTCAGACCGATTGACAAACCGAGTGTGTGAATCAAACACTTGAAAATCTTCTTCGTGCATGTGTCCTAGATTTTGGTGGAAGTTGGGAAGGTCATATTTCCCTTGTTCATTTTTCTTACAATAATATCTTCCAATCCAGTATTGGTATGGCACCTTTCGAGGCACTCTATGGAAGGCCACGCCGATCTCCTTCGTATTGGCTCGAAACCAGTGAGAGGCTAGTTTTAGGTCCATATTTTATTCGTGATTCTATGGAAAAGATTGACCTTATTTTTCATAGGATGAGAGAAGCTCAAAGTAGACAAAAATCCTATGCCGATAACCGAGGAAAGAATTTAGAATTTTCTGTGGGAGATTTGATGTTCATTCGTGTTTCATCTATGAAGGTTGTTGTGTGTTTCACTCGATCGGGAAAATTGGCACCTCGATATATTGGCCTATTTCTTATCACCGAACGCATTGGTTTTGTGGCTTATCGCCCTTTATTACCGGCTCAATTTTCTACTATTCATGATGTATTCCACGTTTCTCAACTACGGAAATGCCTTAGAGATTCCAATTCTATTATTGAGCCCGGTGTTATTGAAGAAATTGAAGTTTCTCCTAATCTGGCTTATAAGCAACATCCTATTCATATCTTGCTACGGAGGTTAAATGCCTTCATAATAAAGATGTTCCACTTGTGAAAGTTCAATGTGTGAGAAATGCGGAATACGGATCTTAAGGCTAGGATTAACACTAGAGTGGGGTAAATAGTGTTTAAAGGAATTACTAATTTTTTTGAGTTTTTGTTAATTTGAACACAAATGTATGCAATATTCAGACACATATATGATCACAGAAACAAACACAGATGCAGAAATAAAGTAAAAGCAGTAAAGGAAAGAACACACCAGATTTTATACTGGTTCAGAGTTACCCTACATCCAGTCCCGCACACAAGTACGGATTTCCTTTCAAAAGCAATTGTACAATTACACCCTCGATTTCAAGGCTACGAGGTACATCCTCCAGACTCACAATCCTCTGGGTAGGGATACTTGATTTCATGGGCAACAAGTTCATCCAATTGATATCCTAGGCTACAATCACACCTTTTCTGACTTGATTGATTTCCAAGGCCACAGTCATACCATTTGTCGCTAAATTGATTACAAAAAAGTCTATAACTCTGAATAGCACTGAGATCTTATTGAGATAGTTATAGAGAATCAAACTATAAATGATCTAGTTAGATTCAATATTGATTTTGGCAGAGTAATGGTAAGAATATGTATAAATAAATGTGGAAGAAGAAGAGGAGTGAAAAATAGAAAAATATGATTGAAAATTCGTTGAAAACGTCCCCTATTTATATAAGAACGACATCCATGTCCATTCGTCAAAGGATATGATGAAAAGACACTTCTTTTGAAATTTAAATTTTGAAACCAACTACCACTATGTCGACATGGGTATCTTGGGTATGTCGACATGACAAAGTAAATTTTGGTGGTTTGTTTTTCTTTGAAAATAACTTTTATCTTATATTAAAACTATTTTGAACTTTTATAAATATACTTAACTATAGTTAAAATACATAAATAAATATAGAGAATAATATTTTGGTAGATATAAAATTTTACTATAATTTTATATTTAAATCTAAGTGTAAATATCAAAAGTTAAATATATTATTGATAGTTTAAACTAAGGATAATTTGATTTTGAAAATAAAGATTATTTTGAGGCTAAAAAAATTATAAAACCAGGATAGATGTTTTTTATTCTTTTAAAAGGAAGGTTTCGAAATCATTTTGAAAACAAGATATAATTTTGTAAAATCATTTGAGTAAAAGGTCGGCGGATACAAAACAATGTTCCACTAGATTTTTTGTAGGTTTCATCCTACTTAGGGTTTCATCCCTTTAACAGGCTCGAAGTGGATTCCATTCCACGAATAAATTAGATTTTAAGATGCCATTGCTTTTCTAGGAGTTTTAACAAAATTCCTAATTAAATTACTTACTATTGAAATCTTAAACTCTTGATAATCTTAATATTCTTGATACTCATGAGTCTTCAATCTTGATACCTTGAATCTCTATACTGTAGAGTCTTCATTCTTGGTACCTGCGTGGTTAAATCCTGCATATACATATATATCTAAACTATAATGTTAGTATTTATATTTTATAATCCTATTCCAAGGTTGTTGTCATCAAAACCATCATCTTAAGGACTAACACAATGGGCCGCAAGTCCTAAGGATTGTTCTTGGGAATCCATAGAATTCATCTGGCGAACATGTCCGAACTTACACTCTCGTGCTCCTTAAGCCGAACTTCTTACTTCAAATTTTTCTTTGGTGTTGTTATGCCTTAGAGTGGTAGTTACTCTTTATTTTCATCTTAAATATTGTGAGAACGCAATTTCTTTAAGCAGGGAAGTTTGTAACAACCCGCATATTTTACGATTATATATTTATATGTTTTATTTGAATATAGCATCATTAGTTGAATTTAATGTCCAAACCGTGACTTTTTGCAAACAGCCAAATCCGGACCCGAGACCACTTTCATTGAGTTTAAAACGACGTTTACAACTTGTTTGAGTATAAATATCGATATGTTTGGAGTTGATTAGGATATTGGTTTTTTCAATTTGGCATTGGGTTGCGTTCTATCCCACTAACCTAATAAGAGAACCCAAACTCTTATACCTAATAGCTCCCACTCCACTCCTTTTCATTAACTCATTGCATTTTCTAAATTCCTAACACTCAAGCCCTAAAGGAAAAAAATGGAGGGAAAGAGGGAAAATCAAAATTCCTAATCTCTAGGTTCTTAGGAAATTCAAATTCCAAAATCAAGGGGAAGCTTAGGTAAGCATGCTCTTCATCTTCTCCATCTTAATTCCTCTTCAATTCTTGATTTTTCCTATAACCTAACTTAGGAAATTCATTGCATGTGATCATAGATTGAAGAATCTTGAAGTGAAATTGAAAAGAGATAGATCTTGCTTTGTTTTAGAGCTTCTCATTCCATGTTTTTGAGTTAAAGGTGAGTTCTTGAACTCACGTCTATGTCTGTAGCTTTCGTTGTTGTTATTCATAACATCTATTTTATGTTCAATTGCTTTTCAATTGAACTGGTTTGGTTAATTTTCCAATTTTTGGTATTTCGAAGTCAAAATCTATGAAAATCCTACTATGTATGTTTGGACACATTGTTTGGAGTGTATTGAAGAGCTTATAGGGCTGGGTTGTCACTTGGCATTAATACCTAGCCACCATCGCTCATTCGATCGCTTCCGAGTTGATTTGGCCATCTTTGGCCTAGGAAAATTTTGCCTTGAGCTTTAGCTCAGACGTCTAAGGCATAGGAATAAAAATTCCAGCCTTTAGCTCGGACATCTGAGGTTATTCCCAGACATCTGAGCAATCTGGAAGAAATTCCAGATTTTCATCTCAGACGTTTGGCGCTGTTAAATTCTACCAACGTGCCTATTTTTATATGAGTTTTCGATTTATCGATTTTTGTTGATCCGATTGGTTGTTGCATTTAATATCGACTTGGATGACTTCTTTTCTGAATTTTTGGAAATATCCATTTGATGGATTTGATATCGATTTTTATGGTCTTAATTCACGTCATCGAATGTCAATTTTTGGTGACATATTGTTTTTACAATCGTTTCTGTGATTTGTCACTTTAAAATACAAAGGTTTCTATACTAGTAGTAAATACCCAAACTCTTTCAAAAAAATGATTTCAACATTACTTTTAATACAAAGATCATTTTTAAAACTGTTTTCCAATCTATTAGTATTTACAAACCTTTACCTCATTCGTATGAGAAATCAAATGACTTAGCAAAACAAGTGGTATGAAACGCTTGCGTTTACTTTTTCGGTTAGTTCTTAGACTTGTTCGATTAAAATCTTTTGACAATTTTTGAGTGGAATTCTACAATTTGTTTGCAAATATTTAAGTTAAGCCAGTGGTTATAGGACATGAAGCTAAACTCAATTATTTACTAGCTTGGTGTAATTTACACTTATTGATCTATGATGATCGTTTTTTGATTCAGACTTGCGATGTGCAATGTCTCTTAGTCCGCGTGGAGGACTGTACCCCATTCTGTAGAGTTTCATCTCATTTTTATGGGCCAGCGACCCAGGGTTGTTTTATGAAGTTCGGTTCATCGAACGTATCATTGTACTACGTCGTTATTCCACTTTATTTGATTTTCAGGTTCCTCAGGCGTACCGTTATACTACGTTGTTGCGTCGGCTCTATGAGTCAGCGACCCATTGTAACATCCCGCCTTTTCGCACGATTTAAATCGACGATAAACCACACACATCAGACTTAAACCATACAGAAGGGCAGATTGTTATGGGGTAAATAGGAAAAAGAAGGAAGAAATAAAACAAAACAGTATCTTACAGCGGAACGATAAAATATAATAATCAAATATACAGTTCATGAAACTATTTTACAAAAACCTTTGATTTACTTATATAATACATATCAGAGTTACCTATACTAGAGAATAATAACTAATGCAGCGGAAACAATATCAATGTGGTGGAATACTATAATTGATAATAGTAATAATAATTCTTCATCTTCGTCCTCCAGAATAAAAATCTTCAAATACTATGATGCTCGGACTGACCCGAGCGAATTGAAAAGACAAAACACTCGAGTTAGAACTAAAAGATCTTATGTAAGTTAAATCAACAGAAATAAATATGAGTGTAACGGAGTCAGAGATGTTTACGGGATTTGACATCTCCTATCCAGTGCCTAACGTAAGTGCATTAACTTAAGAGATGCTCGAGATTCACATCTCCTAAGGATCCGTTAAACTATTTACTATGTAGTAATATTTCGCTATTATAATAATGTCTATAGTAAAATAAACTTACTTTTTAATAGCATCAAGGGGTTACCCATACAGCCCTTAACACGTAATAGTCCCAGTAGTCCATCCAATATCATGGTCCCTCCTGATCGGGTAGCCATCAGAGGATACCACACGGGCTACGGGAGAAAACCAAACTCGTACAAGGCGCGATAGGGTAGGTGACACGACACAACTAAGAAATGCCAGGGTAGATATACCAATTGCTATCTAGGATGGTGGTAACGCGTAGCGCGCAGCTACCACCCATCTCGAGCCACACCCCCAATAAAAGAAATCAAAAGTGGCCACCGAATCAATCCAAAAGTCAAAGTACAATATCGAAGGGATGTGTCCGATCAAAGGTGCAACCTCATTGGCCCGAGAATCGCTCCTGTTTTAGCCACCTTATGCCAACTCACAGGAGTCGGGTCCACGTATTTACCTTAAAGGAAACATCGCCACCATCCTAATCTCCACCGCGTACACGGTTGTTAAAGTGGTTTTCGGAGTTGGTAGAGAGTATGACAACTTCCGATCCCGGTCTCTTCTACAACCAAACGTTATTATAATACCGCGGTCATTTTAAAATGATTATATTTCAAAACCAGAATATAATATCCATTTCAAAATCGTATAAATACGATATCATTTCTATTTTAAAACCAAATCAATATGATTTCATTTTAAAGAAATCCCAAATCGATATAATATCATTTTTATTTCAAATATATCCTTTTCCCAAAATCATAGCACTTTCAAATCATAATACCTTGAAATCCATAAATTTGAAACACAACTTCCAATACTTAAATGGTATACTATTAAATTACTTTATATAATAAATTAGCTTCTTTAATTTCGCAATTAATTCCAATACAGATTTAAATCCTCAAATAAACCATTTCAAATTTCATATATTTCAAAGCTTTAAAAATGTTTCAAAACTAAATTTTATAATTTATATATATACCAAATTTACTTTACTATTATTTAGTTTTGAAATATTTAATTAATAAATCCAGTATCCTTTATATAAACTTCAAATTTCAACAATTTAACATTCCTCAATTTATTTAGACTTGATATACTCACTTAAATCACCTTAACCCCGAATTTTGTTATAAAACCATATTCTTTTAAAATCTAAATTTCAGTAAGTTCCAAATGGATTCTTATTAAATATAATTCTGAGTTAAATAAAATCTCAATCAATTTCAACTGTCTTCTCAACCTTGATTTTAAAAATCAATATAACGCTATATTAAATATAATTTAAGTAAATACTTATCCATATTATATTTAATAAAATCAAACTTTATTTTATACTTTAAACCAATTTTATACATAGCTTAAAACCGAAAATTTGACTATATATAGAATAACCTTTATCAAATATCCAAATCAATATCTTATAAAATCATATATATATTCTTTACAAAACCATAGAAATCATTTCAAAATATTTATTATATATAGACCGCGGTGTCTGTATATAATTTTCTATCCTATGGTCAAGTGATACAGATATTTATCATTTCAATCCGTAATTTAAAATAAAAATTTGTGGTTATATATCATATCAAACCGCAATCCCAAATGAAATAAAAATGCATAATAACTTGCAGATTATGATGATATAAAAAAAACATTCATTCATCCATCATAAAAATCATACATCCATCACAATCATCATCCAAAACAATAAATCAATATCCATATATAACTGATAATATATAACAGGTAACTAACTGGCAGTTATATTCAATAATAAATTAAATAACGATTTAATTTAAATAAATTCAATAACTGAGATGATGATTAAAACTATACGAAAAAGTCGTAAATAAATGCGTAATCACAACAAAATTTAATTTAACAAATATAAGAAAATTTAGAAGTTGTGAGTGGGTTAAAACACTCACCTTTTGAATTTAAATTCAATTTAAACCCAAAAATTGAACAGTCTCCAAATTCGTCCAAACCAGCGCCAAAATGTTCGGAATGCCAATACGAACCTAGCGGAGAAAACCGCGCATGAAACAGATATTGTATGTGAAAGTTATTGCATTAAAACGAGTTGAAATCGAATTAAAAATAAAATAAAAATAAACAACAATAACCTTTCCACGTCATCGTCACTTCCTCTCCCCAAACATGCGCAAATCATTCGAACCTTACGGAACCCAACCCAGTCGACACGTTCGCGAGCAAAACACGCACGCAGTCCCCCCTTTGACCGCCGCCGCACGTCGCCGTGGCCCCCCATCGTCCAAGCCGCTGCCACCATCGCACTCCACAGCTCCGGCCGCTCGTGATGCCCCAAGTTCGGTCACCCAAAGCCATATCTGGCCGCCACCTTATCGAACCCTAGATGGCCAAATTCCAACGCCTCAGGTCACTGCATGACCTACAACCACCAGCGCCAGACTCCTTGCGACGAACCTCACCAAACCCATGTTTCAATTTTAGAAATTGTTGCTAAAATCAAAAGTGCCCAACTCGAAGGCTAGGGTTCGCGATTCGTGTCCTTTGACCGCGATTTCTTGCTAATCCGGGCAAAATTTCCAAAAACGAACAGTTGCCGCAGATTTGTATCGATGTAATCTTCGATATATATTTTTTCAAATTTTTCTGAGAAGTTTGAATTTTTTGATGTTGATTTTTGAATTGAAAGTTGAATTGGATAAATTAGGGCTTACAGCCATTGAGGAAGAGGAGCACAGAAGTTTCTGTACGTATAGAAATGAAGAATAGAGGTTGCTAGGGTTTATAACCTGGTATTTATAGGTAGGATTGAAATAGAATAGATGGATCGGGTTGAATATACGCGCTAACGACAAAGTGGCTAAAAAAGCCTGTTTCGACTCCGGAATGATATTGGGTCAACCCATACATCAAAATATATGTTTTAAAATATTTTAAACGCAATGGAAAAGGTTTCGAGTCCAAATTCCATCGTATGCAGAAGTTATGCTAAAATCCAAAAATTTCTAATTGATTTCAATTTCATTGATTTCAAGGCGTTTCACATTCGTACGATCAAATGACATGTCTAATCGCTACGAAACATGAAATCCTACAATAATTCACCATTATGGATTCGATGAAACTTGTTTCGTCGAAATCCAAGTCAGTGGCCAAAATGGCTATTATTACATTAATTAAAAATCTAATATTAAATTAATTAAATCCAATTTTAAATTCCAATTCTATAATTGACAATTTTTATCACTTTTATATTTTTCAATGATTCACAATGATTTTAAAAAAATTTAAATGTCAATTTTGAGTTGATTAATTCATCAATTCCAATGTTAGCCTCAATTTCAATATTTAATTTCAATTTCACTAAATTTAGAAATTATAAAATAAAACTCCAAAATCCAATTTTTAAATTCTTAACCCTTGTTATCTGAGTCTTATACCATTAAGAATATAGCTAACATTGCTTTTAAATCTTGGTTCATAATATTCTCCCATTTTAACTTAATTCCAATTAATGTACTATTTAATTACCATTAATTGCAATTAATCTTATTATCATTATAGGTCAAATCCCAATGAATTGATAAATCTTAATTTTCATTCACTAAAATAAATTGGGATTGCACTAATTAAGTCAATTACTGCAATTTCTTTCAAATTAAATTCTATGTATTAAACAAATAGGTAATTTATAACAATTGTAACCATTAAATTTAATTACCTTTAAGTTTATTTCTTTCAACCCAATGTTATAATTACTTACAGAACATTGATTTTATTCAATGACCATTTATTATAATTTAAATTCCTTAATTTAATTCAATGTTTACATTTTGTTTTCATATATTCAGTTTGTTGCTAAGTATACGTCTACATTATTTCCATTGATTTGAATTTCATTCAATTTGTTTATAGTCAACTTATATTAACATCACTACCTTTAATTTTAGTTATTTCACTCAAAAACCACTAACCATACCCTATTACCCAATATTGCCTTAACTCTACACTAATGTAATATTTAATTCCATTTATTGTAATAGGTTCCAATTAATAGTGATTGTGCTAAATTAGTTATTTATCAACTTGCATTAACGTTATCACATTAATCTACATCCAATTACAATTAATATTCCCAATAAATTTACTTAGCTTTCTATTACACCAATTACTATCTTAAAAATAAATTTTCCGTTTCCTTTTTAATTTACACCCACACTTTCCGTTATTATATTATTTATCATTAAAGTATATTTAGTTATCTTTATTCTTCCCAACCAATTACTATATATTCTTATAACTTTACAATTTTAAATAAATTCATTAATTGACATTTCATTCTACCTATTAATTATTAATCTAAATAGCACTTGTTACGTTTTAATTTACATATTAGCTTACAACGAGTGCTACCATTAGTTCATACACTAATTCATTCCATTTCCATTTCCATTCATTATACATTATTTTATTGGTAAGTCAACATTTTACATTATTAATTTACCTTTTATATCCCATTATGAATTAATGCACACATTAATTAAGATTTTAAATCAAATTAATCATTTCATCTTGGTAACATTCTTTTATTACAATAAGAGTATAATTAACATTTACATTGTTTCACTACTTGGAATTACATCCAAGTTATTAACAATTAACTTACATTTATACTGTTACATTCAAGTTATTAAAATTCTTACCAATCTTATCCAAGTTATTATTTCCATTAATAATTCACTAAATTTTTATTTCCTTCAACATTAAGTTACCAAAATCTTCTTAAATTAAGAAATTAAATTACCGAATTTTACGGGTCGTTACACCCACGGGATAACGTCCTGTTTATGATACACGTGTTCGTGAGTATTCGTGCTCCTGTTTGTGATAGGCCTCACCCTTTTATGATATCTGGATTTCTAATTGATGATTTCTAGAATTTGTATTTCACTAATTTTGTGACTTGCATTGGTAAGTTTTGTCAGTATTTGAGGTTTGGAGAATAAGCTAAAGAACATGATATTCTTTTTAGGTATTTGAGAAAACTTGAGATGTTATATGATTTTCATTGTTAACAAATATATACTTGTCTCAATATGGAATTATTGTTATCATATATGTCTGTCATATCTTTTATCATTTCTCATCTTATTAGATATTTATAGCTATACTGATCCATTTATCTTAAATAATACTTGGGTCAGACCGAGGTGTTTCAGGTGCTTCCACTTGACTTCTTAGCAGGGACTAGCTTCTGACTTTTGGTAACTACTTTAGCTTAGTAGTTTTTACTTTTATACATTCGAGATAAAGAATCCTTGATGTATACATATTATTTTGTGATATAGTGGATCTTATATAACCATTACTTTGATGTTCACTTCTACGTGTTATATTCATATCTATTTCCGCCTTAATGATATGAATATCTGTGACTGATTTATGTTATACTTATTTTGTATTTATTTTCGAAGGCTACATAGCCATTGTTAGTAGCTTTGAGTTTGTGTTTGATTTATCAGATTTTCTCTTCAAATGAAACGCATGACATACTATCTGACATATTGGCACTCGCACTAAGCAATTACACAGATGGTCGCTCCTCAACAGCCTTATTCTTCACCCTAGTCGACTACATTACCCTGTAGTATTCTGGGCTAGTGTGAGTGTGACGCCCCACCTCTATACCCATGCTAGCCAAGGACACTACAGGGTAATGCCGTCAACTAACGCGGAGAATAAGGCTGGTTAGGAGCGACCATATATAGCCTTGCTTTAACTATCAATTGAATACATCGACATATCCAATGAATACTTAAAACAAAACCATAGGTGGGTGGAGGATCTATAAGAACAGAATATAACAACTCAAATGTAATATACATCATAGAATAGTAGATCATCATACACATATATACGGATACACAACAGAGTATACAAACTGATACATGTCAAGTGGTATAGCAAACCACAATATACAGGCGAATCCATAAGAATACATATCAGAGTTACAACTGAAAAGGACCACACAAAAGCTATAACAAAAAGGAGCAAGCTGAATAGCCCGTGCGGAAGCAAAAGTGGCTAAGTCCAAAAGCACCTAACCTGAAACAACTCGGTCTGACCAGAGTATAAATACACGGGTCAGTCTAGCTACAAATCAGTTAGATAAACTGAACAACAATGAACCTGCAAGGTCATAAAGTATAACAAGTATCTCTAAAAGAGATAACACAATCATCTAACAAAAGATGAATCATAACAAGACAAGCCTCATATCATCGGCAACTCAAATAAACAAAGGATAAAAATAGCCCAAAACAAGCCAAAAAGGCCAATAACAAATACCAATGAAGGTAACACAAGTTCCACAAGGTAACCGGTATACAATGTGTGGCTCAAAAAGACCAACACCGAAGGGCGATACCTAGGGAATATACATAGCAATGAAACAACAGAAAATTTGCACGTGCTCAGTGTTGAATATGCGCCTATATGATTTTTGTTTGATGATAATAAACATATATACATTCGTTTAAATGTATTTGTTAATGTACTATTTTATTTTTCACAGATTAAATAAATATTTGCTGAATAAATTAAATAACACGGAATTTGAATTCAAACGAATATTTTATTCAAACAAATATTTATTACAATTTTGATAGTACAAATTCAAGCTCTCACTATACATATACATTTTTGATACAAATTCAATTACATCACTATTTTACACATTCACCTCACTACATATCACTCACACTCGTATTTTTATCTTCAACTTCATTCCAGTTAGAATCCAGCATCTGAGCAATCTGCAAAAATATACACTAACGCAGTAAAATTGAAAAAGAAATATTTTTGCAATATAAAATAAAACGTGAATTTTGAAATAACGCAGTAACATTTGCCTCAGTTATTTGGGTTGTTCGTCATCATTATTTGAATTCATCATACACGAAAAGTGTATCACTGTACATGCCACAAGGCCGTGCACACCTATATACACATGATTGATTTACAGGGACAGGTGAGCACAGGTCAAACCCAAATGAAAAGCCGGGTTCAACTCACGTGCAGTACATTGAAAATCACGATACGAGCACAAGGTAAAACCCGAGTTGTGAAACTGGATTCAACTCAAGTGATACAAGTTCGAACAATGCTCAATGCACAGCCAACAGATGCCACCAAAAACCAAACAAGGGACAGGCTAACAGGTGCAAACAAAAGACACAGTGCATATATGAAGTACACAAGTGCAACTACATCAACAAGACTCGACAATGTTCACAAATGCATATTCAAATGCCCATACTACATGAAATACATGGAGACAAAGCAACTGCCACAAGACGACAATGCAGTATACATGAATACAATTACAGGTACAAGTCCAAATACAACAGTGTGTTGCAACAGTCACAAGTGAACATGTCACAGTGAAAGACCAAGACTACAAATGTGCAAATGCTCAAACTCAGAGGCAACAAAGATCAGGGACTAAGTAAAACAGATACGATGAACCAAAAATATCATGGAGCTGCAGTCAATACACATGGATGAACAAAAACAATAAACAAGTCTATGCAATGATATGCGGCAGTATAAGCAAAATATAGAACGAACAGTTCAGATTCAATGCCATGAAAGCCAAGTATCAAGACCGAAGTCAGATGAAACAATGTCCAAGTTGCAATATGCATCAAAGCTTAACAACTACAAGCAGTTACAACTCAACAGTAAATCAATACACATAAATGCCAGCAAGTGATCTAGCCGAGGTCAATGAAGCCAAAGCAAACAGAAGGGATGACTGAAGTGCAGCCATAAATGTTCACCGACTTCATTTGAACAAATCAATAATAATGCAGTGAAGCATGTTCATGGAAAACAGCAACTACAAACTACTTAACAATGCTCAAGTGAAGTTAATGTCTGACCACACATCAAATTTGCTATCAAGTATGCAGTAGCAAAAAGTACTGATCAATGAATGCAACTGAAACAAATGCACGACAATGCAATGCCACAGCGAACATGCTTCAATGTTATTAGTGAACAAAGTCAATCAGAAATTCATGAAATCAAAGTGACCAAAGTCAAAGCATCAGAGGAAATCATCAATATCCAAACTGCAGATACAAAGCTAAATGTATCAAAGCCGTGTTTTTAACTAGTCAACAGAAAAAGGAACGGAGTGGAAACCGTGGTCATCACGAAATAAATCAAAGCCGTAACCATCAAGCAACCAAAATATACGATTACGAAAAAGTCAGTGAAATCATCAGCATCAAAGTATAATTGAACGGCCGAACAACTTATTTGACAAATTCAAATAAGTTTATACGAACGAAGATAAAGGAGTTCGAACGCATATATAACCCTAATCATCACAGGAAATCGACCATGGAGTTCGATGAAGCATAACAGAACAGCATAAACAAAAATCACATACCGAATCGAAGTTGAACTCCATCAACTCGAAGTAGCCAGAGAGAGAGCAACGAGAAATCGATCGCGCAAGGCAATTCTCGAACAACCACAGATTCGATCGAAGCAATAACGGCACTTCGAAAGCCCTAATCTAAATCAAGAACGAAAGCCCCAATTTTGCAAGAGGAACGACCGCCATTATTCTCAAGCAAAAAAAAGGAACCAGGCCGATAAAATAAAAAAGGAGAAAAGGGGGACGCAATCTTTTAATTAGTGGGCCGGTTCTAATAATATTATTTTGGGCTTAGTTGTTTTAAATTAGGGTTATTTTGTTTTAAATTGTTTTTAATTTGTAATTTTCTTTTTTTAAACCGTTTAATTTCTAGTCGTGTGACTAGGGGACAAGCTACGTGGCGTAGCTTGAGAATTCGCAACTCAGTGGCTGAGTTGTGGCAAGGTTTTGAGCGTAGAGTTAGATTTAGTCGATAGCGGGTGTCGCGAGTGTATGTGTGTAAGCGAGGGACTATCTAATTTCTAGTAGAAACCTTGGGGGCAGCACGTAGGCAGGGTTTTGCCGAAGCTGGGTAAATTCGGTGTCGTTCTATTTCTGCATTTATTATTCTGCTATTATCTGTGCTGCTATTGTTCTGTGATCTGTGTTGAAATTAATTTATAAGCTTCCGCGATTAATTTTAATAATTTATACCATCACCCTATTCACCCCCCCCCCCTCTAGGGTGAAATCGATCCTACAAGTGGTATCAGAGCTAGGAACAAAAGCCGTTTTTGTTTTAAAATTTTGATTTTACAAAAACCAATTTTTGTTTTAAAAATTCGTGTTTCAAAAATCAATTTTTGTTTTAAAAATTCGTGTTTCAAAAAAATCGGTTTTTGTTTTAAAAATTTGTATTTTTAAAATGGCTTCTTTTAATAATAATTTTGAGGGTCGTTCCAATATTATTCCTTCTATTTTTGATGGAACAGATTTTTTGAATTGGAAATTGAAAATGGAATTTATTTAAAATATGTTAATATTAAATGTTGGAATATTATTGAAAACGGGTGTGATATAACAGATAAGAAAATTATCTCGATTAACGCTCTTGCTATGCATATATTATATTCTCATATTAATCAAGATAATTTTAATTTCATCTCTCATTGTGAAAATGCACAGGAAATCTGGAATACTTTAATTGCAATATATGGTGGAAAAGTCAACAGCAATGAGAAGTCCTCCACAACCGATTCAGTTAAAGAAATGTGCTTAACAGGATTTGTAAAATGCAGTTGTGATGAGGATGATGATGATGGAGCAGCTGAGCTGGCGTTAATAATGAAGAAATTCAAAAGATGGAATCACAAATATAGAAATCCAGCTCTAAATCAAGAATTAAAAAGAAGAATAATCAAAGCGCTAGATAACTCGGAAGAACACGGGATCATTTGCAACAAACCCTGTGATATCAAGCCCAACTATCCCCGATTTCAATGCGATTTTGAAAAGAAATCAAAACGGAGAAATACTACAGCCATGTGGATTACAAGTGATGAAGATAATCAAAGTTCTAGCAGTAAGAGTGAGAAAACAGATATATGCCTTCATGGAAATATAACTGAGAGCGACGATGACGAGCCAAGCGAGGTATCAAAACTTACTCACTCTGAATTACTTATTTATTTCCACGAAGTAAATGGCTGTTTTGAACGACTTAGGGAAAAATACGCTAAACTTGAATCACAAAAAGACACTTTGATAGATTTAAATAAACAACTTGACCAATTAGTTAAAACCTATCAATGTAGGATCCCTAAAGTGTGATAAGTGTCCAACATTCGAAGATGAGAATAAAAAATCAGAAATTAAAATTAAATCGCTTGAAAATGAAATTCTGATTTTAAAAGAGAGTGAAAATACGAGAAGAGAAAATTCTATCAAATGGTGCACACAATTATTAAACGAAAATGAGTCTCTCAAAACACAAGTCCAACAATTGTCTACTACTTTAGATAAATTTTCCAAAAGTGAAAAATCATTGAATATGCTATTAGGAAAGCAAACTGTTAATACGGTTAGACAAGGACTTGGATATAATAGTTCGAAAATTGTTGAAAATAAGATTAATCAAGAAAATTCAATGTGCACGATTTGTAGAAAATATGGACACAATCACAATAATTGTTGGTATAGACCCAAACATGTGAAAACTATACCGATTTGGGTAGCAAAAGGCACAAATATAAAAACTCTCAAAGTTAAACAAATTTGGGTGCCGAAGGGAACAATTATAAATAGTTTTGGGTCTTCACAAAATTATTTTTCTGAATATTCTGCCACTAACAATCATGGACCTATAAAAACAAATAGGTCACATAAATCTTTTTCCGTGTAGGTGTGGTGGCAGGCTAAGGAACAACAATATTGTTCTCTGGATTTTTGGCTGTTCCGAGAACACAACGAGCAACAAAGCAAAGTTCCTTAGCCTAGTTCAAAGGTGACAGAATCACAATAGACAACCATGAAAAATATCGTAAAGGTAAAACAGGTAAAGGTATATTAATTTGAGCGATATATTAAATGTGATAATCTGCACCATATTCTGAATTAAAACCAGCCAATATTGAAATGATGAAAAGATGATGATTTTGACTCTGACTTATTCAACATAGTTGGCCAATTATATTCTTATGCCAAAAACACTATAATAATATCTAGATTCTTTGAATTACTTCATATATATCAGTTTGGATTAAAAATAGTGTTTTATTGGATAATAATACAATTGGTTATAATTCGGCTAACTCTATATTCACGGTTTTTGATTATTTACACGGTTTCATTTCAAATTCAAGAGAATATCATTTAAATTGTTGTTAAAATTGAGTTTCAAATTCTTGGTGCACACATCATGGTTTTGTCAATAAAATTCAACGAGTGATAATTGAGTGAAAGTAAAATTCAGATGCAGATTACACTGGTAATCTAGTTGATAGAAAAATTACTAGTTGAACGTGATTTTTGAGACATTTAGTAACTGCATCGTTTTTCAAAGAAAATATCTGCATATTCTTCATTTCAAATAATTTTCAAATAGCAGAAAATTTTCTTTTAAAACCCCCTGGAGAAAATCATTTTTGACCATAGTTTCAGACTAGTCATTTTTGAAAAAAATTTCATAATTATTTTTGAATTTGATTTTAAATGACTATTTTGACTAATCTGACTCCCTAATGTTTATCGAAAAGAAAAATAGTGATTGAAAAAGTGATGAGTGTTAATATTGATCAAATATTATGACTCGAGACGGTATAATTAATAAATTTCTTTAGAAATTTAAACAAGAGTTATAAAACTGTTTGTTGGTAAAAATTCCATGACCATCTCTATATCTATCATATTTCTAACGACCATCACTCATCAAAATTCTATATAGTTTGTCGATATGTGGTACTTTAAACAGGAATCGTTCATTTTTCATTTTTCACATTTTTTTTAAAAAAAAAGGGTAATAATAATAATAATAATAAATACCAAAGTATTCACTCTCATTTAAAAGTCCTCATGGTTATGCATGGGTGAATTACTTGGAATTTGTTACGTGCTTCCATGGTCATTTAAAAGTCCTCGCGGTTATGCATGTATGGAACGCATATCAAAAGTTGATTTTCAAAATAAACAAGTTGATTCTAATCCCATTTAAAAGTCCTCACGGTTATGCGTGGTTAGAAGATACTTGAATTCATTTTTTTTTTAAATAAAATTGGAATACTACTAATCTCATTGAAAAGTCCTAACGGTTATGCATGGTTAGTAGATATTCAAATTCCTGATATAAATATACCACAAATAGACACAACTATATGGTTTTACATAATTTCCATCATTCTAAAAGTGGAATATGCGCCTAACAAAATATTTATGATTTTTGTTTGACTTTTTATAGAAATTTAATATTTATATTCAATTGAGTTTTAATGTTGGATTGATATCGATTACTTTATCTCTATTTTCTCTAACACTATTATTCTTTTGCTGATAACAAAAGGGGGAGAGAAAAGTTAAGATTTTGTCAAATAAAATCAAGCAAAGGTCAAATAATTTTCCATTTACATATAAGCTCATTTACATATTTTTATGCATATATGTAGGGGGAGTATTGTGTAGAGAGGAAGCATTTAAATAGGGGGAGCAATTAGGATATATCCATGATCAAATACATTTAACATATTCAAAATCTTAAATATATGTTTGTTATCATCAAAAGGGGGAGATTGTTGAATATGCGCCTATATGCTTTTTGTTTGATGATAATAAACATATATACATTCGTTTAAATGTATTTGTTAATGTACAATTTTATTTTTCACAGATTAAATAAATATTTGCTGAATAAAATAAATAATACGGAATTTGAATTCAAACGAATATTTTATTCAAACAAATATTTATTACAATTTTGATAGTACAAATTCAAGCTCTCACTATACATATACATTTTTGATACAAATTCAATTACATCACTATTTTACACATTCACCTCACTACATATCACTCACACTCGTATTTTTATCTTCAACTTCATTCCAGTTAGAATCCAGCATCTGAGCAATCTGCAAAAATATACACTAACGCAGTAAAATTGAAAAAGAAATATTTTTGCAATATAAAATAAAACGTGAATTTTGAAAATGATATTTGCCTCAGTTATTTGGGTTGTCCGTCATCATTATTTGAATTCATCATACACGAACAGTGTGACATGCACAGTGTATCACTGTACATGCCACAAGGCCGTGCACACCGATATACACGTGATTGATTTACAGGGACATGTGAGCTCAGGTCAAACCCAAATGAAAAGCCGGGTTCAACTCACGTGCAATACATTGAAAATCACGACACGAGCACAAGGTCAAACCCAAGTTGTGAAACTGGATTCAACTCAAGTGATATAAGTTCGAACAATGCTCAATGCACAGCCAACAGATGCTAGCAAAAACCAAACAAGGGAAAGGCTAACAGGTGCAAACAAAAGACACAGTGCATATATGAAGTACACAAGTGCAACTACATCAACTAGACTCGACAATGTTCACAAATGCATATTCAAATGCCCATACTACATGAAATACATGGAGACAAAGCAACTGCCACAAGACGACAATGCAGTATACATGAATACAATTACAGGTACAAGTCCAAATACAACAGTGTGTAGCAACAGTCACAAGTGAACATGTCACAGTGAAAGACCAAGACTACAAATGTGCAAATGATCAAACTCAGAGGCAACAAAGATCAGGGACTAAGTGAAACAGATAAGATGAACCAAAAATATCATGGAGCTGCAGTCAATACACATGGATGAACAAAAACAATAAACAAGTCTATGCAGTGATATGCGGTAGTATAAGCAAAATATAAAACGAACAGTTCAGATTCAATGCCATGAAAGCCAAGTATCAAGACCGAAGTCAGATGAAACAATGTCCAAGTTGCAATATGCATCAAAGCTCAACAACTACAAGCATGTAACGACCCGTATTTTACGTGTCGATATAATCGCAGAATTACTAGGTTGTTAGTGTTGTTTATGTCATCCATAGCCTAAGTTGTGTGGGCGAGCTATAGAAGTTTGGACGAGTTAGCAGTTGGACGAGTTAAGGTGTTAACATGTTGCGACCTAGTGATTTGGACGACCTAAGACAGTAGACGAGTTAGTAGGCAGCGGCTTAAGGTTTGGACCGAGTCAAGGTAGTGAGCGACTCATAGGATAACCGACTCATAGGGGTGACCAACCTAAGAGTTAGCGAGTTAGAGGAGTTAGCGACTTAGTAGAGTGGCAACTCATTGGGGTGACTGAGTAAGAGAGGTGACCGACTCATGTATTGGACCGACTCATAGGATGGAACGACTTAAGGTGATTGGCCGACCTAAAGGAACTAACGGCTTAGGGGATGCCGACTCATAGGTTAGCGGCTTAAGGAGTTAAGGCTTAGGTCGTTGGTAGTTGAGTCGGTTGGTAGTTGAGTCGCCCAGACGACTTAGTGTTAGGTCGGCAGGGAACTAGATCGTGTGGCCCTGTGTGGTGTTAAGTCGGTAGGGGCTTGAGTCGTGTGCATGCTGTGCCGTGTGTGTGTGTTGTGTCGTATTTTCCTTGAGCCGCGTTGAGTCGTGAGTCGTGAGTCGTAGTGGTTTGAGTCGTGGGTCATGAGTCGTGGACGACTCATAGGGGCGGACGACTCATGGGGAATTTCAGCCTATAAATAGAGGGGTTTGGCTCACTTTTTGGCACCGGATTTTGAAGCGACGAAGTGCTGCCATTTTGAGAGCTCGACTACAGCATTTCTTCATCTCCTTTTCTCCATTCCAATCTAGTTCTAACATCCATTCAAGATCGAAGATCCAAGAGCCAAAGTTGAAGATCTTCATCTAACCAAGCTAAATTTCATCGTTTCAAGCGGGATTTCGACGAATCAAGCTTAGATCTTCGCTGTCCAGATCTGGAGTTGATAGTTTTTGTAGTGTTTGGGTGATTTGGTGAGTGGTGGTTATCTCTCACGCGGACCCAAAGGAGTATATTGGATTGGTGGTTTGTTGGAGTGTTGTAGATAGTGATTTTATGCATATTTCTTTAGATCCAGGTGTAGATCCATTACTTATGAAGATGTTTACTTATGCAAGTTCATTTATCAAGTTGTAGAGACAAAACCCATGATTTATATTTGTTAGATCTATGCTAAAAACCCTTGATTCATGTATGTTAGATCCATGATCATTTATTTACGAAATTGCCATTTTAGCTATAAATGCCTATTTAGATCTTGATTGATTACTTATTTGTTTGGATTAATGTTTGCCTTGTTTGATTGTTGTGAATGAATTATCTAGTTGATAGATTTGGACAAGTATGGTCAAAGACGATTCAAAAGCTACGGAAGAGGCTTTTGAATGGTGAAAGTTGCTTAAGGCATATGTAGTGGATGTTGAAGCTCATATGTATGGATTGGATGATGTTGAGATGGAATTTTGCCATGATGCGATGAGGCAAACCATGATGTTAAGATGAGCCTTTGCTATGATGAAGATGAGGCGAGGCATGATGTGATGTAGCCTTGGTATAATCGAGAAGGATTACTCCAACCATGTTGATAACCTGAAGGGTAGTTCGAGTTGATTGATAATGGATGGCTCAAGAGGTAGTTTGGGCTAGGTTGAGAATAGTCGTCAAGGAGGATGACTAGAAGGCTTGGATTTCATCGTTGTTGAAGGTTCTAGCAGACTCAAAGCAAGAGAACAAGGGTTGCCCTAAAGACTACAGGTAGGTGGTCTGGACACCCTAAAGACTACAGGTAGGTGGTCGAGTACTCTGGGTAGTTGCGAAAATTCCTAGGCACGGGTCATGATGACGTGCGGAGTTATGTCTAGAACCGGGGTTACCATGAGCCCTTGATAGATGGCTCAGGAAGGAGTCGGTCATTCAATTAACGGTGATTTCGAAGCAAGGTTAACAGTGATAGCCAGAGTCATGGATGTTTGATTGTACCATCATTCGGCCTCAAGAGCGGTGTTTTCTGGGTGCTTATCTGATCTTGGTTTAGGCCTTGGGGGTTTGTATTTGGAAAACATCGACCTTGACTCGAGTGATTATTGCTTTACTTAATTATCTGCCATGTTATGCTGTTTCTCCTTAGTGTGTGTCTGGGGGCTATCACTGTAGAAAGAGGTGGAGTGGGATGGTTTGGTTCCTATTCCTTTTATCCTTTATGCTCTTTTGGTATGTTTGATAGTTGATTTACTGCTCACTAAGACTTTGTCTGACTCAAGGTTTTATGTCTCATCTTATTACCTTGGGCTGTTCATCCATGTTGGGATGGGCAGACTAGGTAGCAGGTGACAGGTGCAGTTCATGGAGGTCTACGTTGATGATGACGAAGACGAGCAGGAGGCTTTTGCATATTATTTCCTATTATATGTACTGGGTGTTCCGCTGTTGTATTTGTTTGAGTGTTATGTAGTGAGGCTTTGATGTATGGATGATTCATATGTTTGTATAAAGCTATTATGATTAGATGATGATATTCTGTTCTATGGGAGCTTCACTGTATTATATTTCTCTATTGTATTTTATCCATGCGCTGTGAGTTTTACGATAGAGTCTGCGATGTTTATTTTACCCTTGACGGTCACTCATGGCTGCCTGGCACACTTTCAGCGCACTATTCCCTTGTTTCCGTGCGGGAGTCATGGAAGGTCGTCACATTTGGTATCAGAGCTTTGGTTAATCGATTTTAGCCAACGCTCGCTGACGTAACTACGTAAGAGAGACGTAATTGTATTTTTGATGGATGATTACTATATATATAATATAGTAGTTTAGAAGGATTTGAACTCCTCATGCAGTTGTTTCTCAAGGTGTTCTAATCATTCCTTTTTGTAGATATTAAGGATGAGTCGAAGAGGGAGACCAGCTGCTAGAGAAAACCGTGCTACTGGGGAAGCTACTGATTATGGAGCTATGTTTGAAGCCATGATGACTTCGATCATGAGGAGGATACCAGCTTCGGGGTCATCAGTAGATGTTGGAGTTCAAGTTCAAGCTCCAAGACCGGTGGATTTTACTAAGCTTTGTAAGGACTATACTTCTCTTAGAGGAAAGGTTTTCTTGGGAACGGAATCAACTATTGAAGTACAGAGATGGATTGAAGCTTGTAGGAGGATCTTTGGTGATTTGGGAATCGAGGATGCAACTAAGAGGAAGCTTGCATCAAGGCAACTTCAAGGGAGAGCTTCAGATTGGTGGAATTCTATCACCATTGATACTCCGGAGGAGGAGATTACTTGGGAGCAATTCCAAGTCATATTTGAAGCTAAGTTTATCTCTACAGCTCAAAAATCTGTTTTGTTCAAGAAGTTTGTAGAGCTCAAGCAAGGTGGGAGATCGGTCCTTGAGTATGTTTCTGAGTTTGAGGCTTTGTCCAAGTATGCCAGATCGTATATTGATTCTCCCTATCAGAAGAATGAGAAGTTTGTGACCGGTTTGGACACTTATCTTGGGAGACAGTTGGTGGATCATCTAGACGATCCGTTTGAGAAGCTTGTGGAGAAAGCTCTCAGGCATGAGAGTTTGTTTCCTAGGGAGAGTTCTGTTGTTGCTGTAACCAAGGAAGGATCTAAACCACATCAAGGTGGCAACAAGAAGAGGAAGCAGCAACAACAGAAGGGTAAGGATGGCCAGAAGAAGCCGAAGGGTGAAGTGACCTGCTACAACTGTCAGCAGAAGGGCCATCTCTTCAGAGATTGCAAGAATCCCAAGGTGCCGGGAAAGTGTTACAACTGTGATAAGCTGGGACATATCAAGAAGGATTGCCCAGAACCAAGGAAAGATAGGCAGATTGTACAAGCTTATGCTATGGGAGCTGTGCCGTCGTCTTCAAAAGCTCCTATTGCTGAAGAAAAGGGGAAGAGTGTGGTGGTTCAAGGTACTCTTTCTATTTGTGGTGTTCCAGTTAGAGTGTTGTTTGATACTGGAGCGTCACATTCTTTTATTTGTGATGATCTTGTAGGCCGGTTAGGTTTGGAACCAGATATTGTTGATAGACCATTGGTTGTGACTAATCCAGTTGGGGGTTCGTCCTGTTTGTGTATGATATGTCGTGGTTTAGTTGTGTCGAGTCATGATTGCTCTTTTGCTTGTGATTGCTTTGTTCTGAACTTTGTGGGGTTCGGAATTATTTTGGGTATGGACTGGCTTAGGAAGTATGCAGCAAGGATTGACTGTGAGAGGCTGGAGGTGACAGTCGGGAATGTGGAAGGGCGAAAGGTTGTGATACGATGTAAGCATGAAGAAGGCGTCTTCATGAGCTTCATGTATTCGCTGGTTGTTCCACGGGATGGACTGTCATCGGTGCCTATTGTGAATGGATTTGAGGATGTCTTTGACGAAGTCAAAGGATTACCGCCGCATAGGGAGATCGAGTTTCGTATCGATCTAGTTGAGGGAGCCAGACCCGTTGTGATGCCTCTTAGGCGGATGGCGCCTAGGGAACAGCAAGAGTTGAAGGTGCAAGTTGATGACCTTTTGCGAAAAGGATTCATTCGGCGTAGTGTGTCCGAATGGGGTGCACCAGTTGTGTTCGCAACCAAAGCGGATGGATCGTTGAGGTTGTGTGTGGATTATCGTGAGCTGAATAAGGTGACTAAGAAGAACAAGTATCCATTGCCGAGAATAGATGACTTGTTTGATCAGCTTCACGATGCTAAGGTGTTTTCTCAGATGGATTTGGCAACGGGATTTCACCAGTTGAGAGTGGCAAAGGACAGTGTGCCGAAGACTGCTTTTAGGACACCATCCGGATTTTATGAGTGGCTGGTAATGCCGTTTGGATTGACTAACGCACCAGCATATTTTGTGGATCTTATGAATAGAGTGTTCAGAGATCAGTTGAATAAGTTCGTGCTTGTGTTCGTGGATGATATTCTGATTTATTCCAGAACTGAGGAGGAACACAAGACACACTTGAGGATTGTTTTGGAAGTCTTGCGGAAACATCAGCTGAAGGCTAAGTTTTCGAAGTGTCACTTCTGGAAGAGTGAAGTGAGATTCTTAGGCCATGTTATCTCTGGAAATGGATTAGCGGTTGATCCTGCTAAGGTGGCAGCGATCCAGGATTGGATTAGACCTAAGAATGCATCTGATGTGAGAAGTTTTCTTGGATTAGCAGGATATTATCGTCGGTTTATCAAAGACTTTTTCAAGATAGCTGCACCGTTAACAGGATTGACGAAAAAGAACCAAGGGTTCAGCTGGGATGATAAGTGTGAGCAAGCTTTCGTAATCCTGAAAGAGCGACTGACAAGTGCTCCTGTTTTGACTATTCCAAGTGGGAATGATGAGATGGTGGTTTACACCGATGCATGTGGTACTGGACTTGGAGCAGTGCTGATGCAGAAGGATAAAGTTGTTGCGTATGCTAGTCGACAACTGAAGCCGCATGAAAGGAATGACCCGACTCATGATTTGGAGTTAGCGGCAATTGTTTTTGCTTTGAAGATGTGGAGACATTATCTACTGGGAGTTAGATTCGAGTTGTTTACAGATCATAAGTCGTTGAAGTATCTGTTCTCTCAAAAGGATTTGAATCTTCGACAACAACGGTGGCTAGAGTTCTTGGCATCGTATGATTTTGGTATAGCCTATACTCCGGGAAAAGGTAACGCAGTGGCAGATGCGTTGAGTCGAAGACATGCAGGATTGGGAGCCATGTTTTCGGAATGGAAGAGTCTCGAGTATTTAGCTGAATTTGACTTCAGGCCTAGATGTGAATTGGAACCTGAGATGTTGGCAAACTTATCGATAAGGCCTACTCTGGTAGAGAGAATTGGCGAGAGCCAAAAGCGAGACGATAAGCTTGTCAAGATTATCCGAGATTTGGAATCTGGATTGAATCCAGAAAAGGATAACGGATTTGGAGTCGATCGAGAGGGTTGGCTTCGAAAGCAAGGACGACTAGTTGTTCCCGATGTAGATGGATTGAGAGATGAAGTTCTTAGGGAAAGTCATCACTCGAAGTTGACAATTCATCCAGGTGGAAATAAGATGTATCGGGATATGAAGAGAACCTATTATTGGGCAGGCATGAAGAAGGATGTTGGAAATTTTATTTCCAAGTGTATGAATTGCCAGTTGGTTAAAGCAGAGCAGAAGAAGCCAAGTGGATTGCTTCAGCCATTAGAGGTTCCTACATGGAAGTGGGAACAGATATCGATGGATTTTATCGATGGTCTACCTAGAACAAGAGCAGGAAATGAAGCGATTTGGGTCATAGTAGATCGGTTGACCAAGAGTGCAAGATTCATTCCTGTTCGATCGACTAGGACTGCATCAAAGTTGGCTGAGTTGTATGTTAAGTGGATAGTTCGATTCCATCGTATTCCGAAAAGTATAGTGAGCGATCGAGACCCATTGTTCACTAGTGGATTTTGGAAGAGCTTCCAGGAAGTTTTGGGAACCAAGTTGTGTTTGAGTACAGCTTATCACACTCAAACAGATGGTCAGACTGAGAGAGTCAACCGAGTTTTGGAAGATCTTCTCAGAGCCTGTGTTTTGGATTTCGGAGGATCATGGGAAGATCACCTTCATTTGGTGGAATTTGCATATAATAACAGCTACCAGTCAAGTATTGGTATGGCACCATATGAAGCACTGTATGGAAGACCGTGTAACTCTCCGACATGTTGGTTGAAAACTGGAGAAAAACTGATACTTGGGCCAGAGATGATTCGACAGACTTCGGATTGTATAAAGATCATTCGGCAACGAATGAAGGCAGCCCAAGATCGTCAGAAAAGTTATGCCAATAATCGTCGTAAGGATTTGGAATTCGACGTAGGTGATATGGTTTTTGTGGAGATTTCTCCTCTGAAGAATGTTATTAGATTTGGGAAGAAAGGAAAGTTAACTCCGAGATTTGTTGGACCATTCCCGGTTATCGAGCGAATTGGAAAGCTCGCTTATAGATTGGAGTTACCGGAGAAGATGGAGGGTGTGCACAATGTTTTTCATGTATCATATCTACGGAAGTATGTGCATGACTCGAATACAGTGGTTTCTGCCGATAACTGTGAAGATTTAGAGGTTGATCCAGTGGTTACGAGACCTTGTAAGCCGCTTCGTGTTGTTGAAACCGACACGAAACAACTTAGGAGGAAGACGATTACGTTGCTCAAGATACAATGGAGTGATGATGTTAACGACTGTACGTGGGAGGAGGAAGAGAGGATGAAGGCAGCTCATCCCGAACTCTTCGAGGTATGGCCCTAAGGTGTCGTGACATCTCATGAATTTGTAGCTTGTTCTAAGTCTTAGAATTCTGCATGCTAGGCTAGAATTGGATGCATGGTTTGTTGGTTGCTATGGATGGTAGGCATGCAGAATAGCTTCGATTGCTGTTGTTTGTTTGGAATTTCGGGGACGAAATTCCTAAGGGGGAGAGAATGTAACGACCCGTATTTTACATGTCGATATAATCGCAGAATTACTAGGTTGTTAGTGTTGTTTATGTTATCCATAGCCTAAGTTGTGTGGGCGAGCTATAGAAGTTTGGACGAGTTAGCAGTTGGACGAGTTAAGGTGTTAACATGTTGCGACCTAGTGATTTGGACGACCTAAGACAGTAGACGAGTTAGTAGGCAGCGGCTTAAGGTTTGGACCGAGTCAAGGTAGTGAGCGACTCATAGGATAACCGACTCATTGGGGTGACCAACCTAAGAGTTAGCGAGTTAGAGGAGTTAGCGACTTAGTAGAGTGGCGACTCATTGGGGTGACTGAGTAAGAGAGGTGACCGACTCATGTATTAGACCGACTCATAGGATGGAACGACTTAAGGTGATTGGCCGACCTAAAGGAACTAACGGCTTAGGGGATGCCGACTCATAGGTTAGCGGCTTAAGGAGTTAAGGCTTAGGTCGTTGGTAGTTGAGTCGGTTGGTAGTTGAGTCGTCCAGACGACTTAGTGTTAGGTCGGCAGGGAACTAGATCGTGTGGCCCTGTGTGGTGTTAAGTCGGTAGGGGCTTGAGTCGTGTGCATGCTGTGCCGTGTGTGTGTGTTGTGTCGTATTTGCCTTGAGCCGCGTTGAGTCGTGAGTCATAGTGGTTTGAGTCGTGAGTCATGAGTCGTGGACGACCCATAGGGGCGGACGACTCATGGGGAATTTCAGCCTATAAATAGAGGGGTTTGGCTCACTTTTTGGCACCGGATTTTGAAGCGACGAAGTGCTGCCATTTTGAGAGCTCGACTACAGCATTTCTTCATCTCCTTTTCTCCATTCCAATCTAGTTCTAACATCCATTCAAGATCGAAGATCCAAGAGCCAAAGTTGAAGATCTTCATCTAACCAAGCTAGATTTCATCGTTTCAAGCGGGATTTCGACGAATCAAGCTTAGATCTTCGCTGTCCAGATCTGGAGTTGATAGTTTTTGTAGTGTTTGGGTGATTTGGTGAGTGGTGGTTATCTCTCACGCGGACCCAAAGGAGTATATTGGATTGGTGGTTTGTTGGAGTGTTGTAGATAGTGATTTTATGCATATTTCTTTAGATCCAAGTGTAGATCCATTACTTATGAAGATGTCTACTTATGCAAGTTCATTTATCAAGTTGTAGAGACAAAACCCATGATTTATATTTGTTAGATCTATGCTAAAAACCCTTGATTCATGTATGTTAGATCCATGATCATTTATTTACGAAATTGCCATTTTAGCTATAAATGCCTATTTAGATCTTGATTGATTACTTATTTGTTTGGATTAATGTTTGCCTTGTTTGATTGTTGTGAATGAATTATCTAGTTGATAGATTTGGACAAGTATGGTCAAAGACGATTCAAAAGCTACGGAAGAGGCTTTTGAATGGTGAAAGTTGCTTAAGGCATATGTAGTGGATGTTGAAGCTCATATGTATGGATTGGATGATGTTGAGATGGAATTTTGCCATGATGCGATGAGGCAAACCATGATGTTAAGATGAGCCTTTGCTATGATGAAGATGAGGCGAGGCATGATGTGATGTAACATTGGTATAATCGAGAAGGATTACTCCAAGCATGTTGATAACCTGAAGGGTAGTTCGAGTTGATTGATAATGGATGGCTCAAGAGGTAGTTTGGGCTAGGTTGAGAATAGTCGTCAAGGAGGATGACTAGAAGGCTTGGATTTCATCGTTGTTGAAGGTTCTAGCAGACTCAAAGCAAGAGAACAAGGGTTGCCCTAAAGACTACAGGTAGGTGGTCTGGACACCCTAAAGACTACAGGTAGGTGGTCGAGTACTCTGGGTAGTTGCAAAAATTCCTAGGCACGGGTCATGATGACGTGCGGAGTTATGTCTAGAACCGGGGTTACCATTAGCCCTTGATAGATGGCTCAGGAAGGAGTCGGTCATTCAATTAACGGTGATTTCGAAGCAAGGTTAACAGTGATAGCCAGAGTCATGGATGTTTGATTGTACCATCATTCGGCCTCAAGAGCGGTGTTTTCTGGGTGCTTATCTGATCTTGGTTTAGGCCTTGGGGGTTTGTATTTGGAAAACATCGACCTTGACTCGAGTGATTATTGCTTTACTTAATTATCTGCCATGTTATGCTGTTTCTCCTTAGTGTGTGTCTGGGGGCTATCACTGTAGAAAGAGGTGGAGTGGGATGGTTTGGTTCCTATTCCTTTTATCCTTTATGCTCTTTTGGTATGTTTGATAGTTGATTTACTGCTCACTAAGACTTTGTCTGACTCAAGGTTTTATGTCTCCTTTTATTAGCTTGGGCTGTTCATCCATGTTGGGATGGGCAGACTAGGTAGCAGGTGACAGGTGCAGTTCATGGAGGTCTACGTTGATGATGACGAAGACGAGCAGGAGGCTTTTGCATATTATTTCCTATTATATGTACTGGGTGTTCCGCTGCTGTATTTGTTTGAGTGTTATGTAGTGAGGCTTTGATGTATGGATGATTCATATGTTTGTATAAAGCTATTATGATTAGATGATGATATTCTGTTCTATGGGAGCTTCACTGTATTATATTTCTCTATTGTATTTTATCCATGCGCTGTGAGTTTTACGATAGAGTCTGCGATGTTTATTTTACCCTTGACGGTCACTCATGGCTGCCTGGCACACTTTCAGCGCACTATTCCCTTGTTTCCGTGCGGGAGTCATGGAAGGTCGTCACAAAGCAGATACAACTCAACAGTAAATCAATACACATAAATGCCAACAAGTGATCTAGCCGTGGTCAATGAAGCCAAAGCAAACAGAAGGGATGACTGAAGTGCAGCCATAAATGTTCACCGACTTCATTTGAACAAATCAATAATAATGCAGTGAAGCATGTTCATGGAAAACAACAACTACAAACTACTTAACAATGCTCAAGTGAAGTTAAGGTCTGACCACACATCAAATTTGCTATCAAGTATGCAGTAGCAAAAAGTACTGATCAATGAATGCAACTGAAACAAATGCATGACAATGCAATGCCACAGCGAACATGCTGCAATTTTATCAGTGAACAAAGTCAATCAGAAATTCATGAAATCAAAGTGACCAAAGTCAAAGCATCAGAGGAAATCATTAATATCCAAACTGCAGATACAAAGCTAAATGTATCAAAGCCGTGTTTTTAACAAGTCAACAGAAAAAGAACGGAATGGAAACCGTGGTCATCACGAAATAAATCAAAGCCGTAACCATCAAGCAACCAAAATATACGATTACGAAAAAGTCAGTGAAATCATCAGCATCAAAGTATAATCGAACGGCCGAACAACTTATTTGGCAAATTCAAATAAGTTTATACGAACGAAGATAAAGGAGTTCGAACGCATATATAACCCTAATCATCACAGGCAATCGATCATGGAGTTCAATGAAGCATAACAGAACAGCATAAACAAAAATCACATACCGAATCGAAGTTGAACTCCATCAACTCGAAGTAGCCAGAGAGAGAGCAACGAGAAATCGATCGAGCAAGGCAATTCTCGAACAACCACAGATTCGATCGAAGCAATAACGGCACTTCGAAAGCCCTAATCTGAATCAAGAACGAAAGCCCCAATTTTGCAAGAGGAACAGCCGCCATTATTCTCAAGCAAAAAAAGGAACCAGGCCGATAAAATAAAAAAGGAGAAAAGGGGGACGCAATCTTTTAATTAGTGGTCCGGTTCTAATAATATTATTTTGGGCTTAGTTGTTTTAAATTAGGGTTATTTTGTCTTAAATTGTTTTTAATTAGTAATTTTCTTTTTTTAAACCGTTTAATTTCTAGTCGTGTGACTAGGGGACAAGCTACGTGGCGTAGCTTGAGAATTCGCAACTCAGTGGCTGAGTTGTGGCAGGGTTTTGAGCATAGAGTTAGATTTAGTCGATAGCCGGTGTCGCGAGTTTACGTGTGTAAGCGAGGGACTATCTAATTTCTAGTAGAAACCTTGGGGGCAGCACGTAGGCAGGGTTTTGCCGAAGCTGGGTAAATTCTATGTCGTTCTATTTCTGCATTTATTATTCTGCTATTATCTGTGCTGCTATTGTTCTGTGATCTGTGTTGAAATTAATTTATAAGATTCCACGATTAATTTTAATAATTTATACCATCACCCTATTCACCCCCCTCTAGGGTGAAATCGATCCTACACTCAGTACTGTATAAACAAGGATCCATGAGCCCGAAGACTCCAAACCCAATATCACTCGAGTGATGATGAATGACCAACTCCAAAAGCGATACAATAGGGCAACAAACCCGAAGGCACAAACCTAAAGGCACAAACCCGAAGGCAACATACCCGAAGGCAACATACTCAAAGGCAACAAACCTGAAGGAGACAGTCCGAAGACACTATCCCAAAGGCAACAAACCGTAGTGGTGAAGGTCCGGAGGCCCAGTACTAGACACCACTAACTGGCAGAATGTGTCACAACTCTCGAAAAGGAACCCGAAAAGTATTAACGTGAGTCCCATAACCACCCGTTTGCACTAAACAGTTTACTATTCGATAGTCAACTTCACACTCAAAGCAGTGAAAAGTTTACCTCATCTCATCGGTAAACCAGACCAAAGGTCAAGCCAATCAATCGAATAGGTCGAGGATTAATTGGAAAGATAAACGCACGGATTCATGGTCCGTGTTTTACCTAACCATTTAATCTTCTTTCCACTTCGCTCGAAGTGCGAAATTGTGTATGTGTGTTTTAAATAGAATTTATAAATTAGAGAAGTGAGCTTTTAATACGATTGAAGAGATCATTTTATGAAAACCCGTGTATGAAATCGGAAAGGAATCATCAAAGTCAATGATGAATGATAACAACAAATCGGAACAACTAAAGGCGATAAAAATTGGAAATTTAACCCCAAAGGCAAATTGGGAAAAAACAGCAGATTCAGACGTCTGAAATAAATGGTTCAGACGTCTGAATCTGGAAAATGAATATTTTCTAGAGCCCTATTCAGACGTCGTATCATTTATTTCAGACGTCTGAAAATAGCTAATTTTAGCCTATTTGCTCTCGGGTTGGATTTGAGCAAATTAAGACGTCTGAAAATTATAAGTCAAACGTCTAATCTGGGGAATGAAATTTTGCCCAGAACAGATTCAGACGTCTGAATCTATAGTTTCAGAAGTTTGAAACTGAAGCTTTGGGAATTTTCTCCCTAAGGCTAATGATGGCCTAATAGTATCGGAAGCGATCGGATGGGCGATGATTACGGGCTTCGTCCAACAACTACCCAACCTTAACGACTGACCCAAACCCTCCGAACAACATAAACATCAACTATATAAAAATTCATGGATTTGGCTTCAAAAATCATAAATTGGCAATTTCACCGAAACAATCCAAATCGAAAGCAAATGAACATGTAAATATGTTAGGTAATTCATTCTTAACAATCCAACATAGTTGTTGACATAGATATGAGATAAAATCTCACCTTTTAACTCAAAAACGAGGATGAGAAGCTCAAATGCAAATAAAAGACCAACCACTCTCCACTTCAACTCTACAAGCTTCAATCTAAGATCAAAACAAGTATTTCCTTAGTTAGGTTTAGGGAACTTCTGAAATTGAAGGAAGAAAGAGTTGGAGAAGATGAAGAGGAGGCTTACCAATAGCTTCTCTTGGATTATGGAGCAAGACTTTGAGTTTTGCAAATGAACTAGGGCTTGGAGTTTCTAATTCTTCTTCATTTCCCCCATTTTTAGTTGAGTAAGAGTTTGAGAATTGAAAATGAGTGAATGGAGAGAAGAGAGGCGACTGAGTTGGGTATTAAGCTAAGATAATGGGCTGAACCTAAACCCAAAACCCAAATAGAAAAGGTAGCAAAAATTCTACTTACTCCCAACGTATCAAAGCTTGTACTCAAAAAGATCGCAAACGCCATTTTGAACTCAATGGAAGTAGTTCCGAGTCCCAAATCGACAGTTTGCAAAAAGTAACATTTCGGACCTAAATCCGACTAACGACGCTATATTTAAATAAAACATTTAAATATATAATCGTTAAATATGCGGGTTGTTACTGATCTCCCCTACTTACAAAATTGCATCCACACAATTCCTAGAGACGATATTTATAACAACTACATACATACAATTCCAAAAGGAAAAGGAAATAAGCCTGAGATGAAGAGATATTCTCACTGTTGCATAGCAAAGATAGAAAACCTGAATAGGATCGCTCGATAAACTCTCTGGTTTCCCAAGTACAGTCATTGGGATTAGCGGACCATTGAACTTTAATGAGCGGCACGTCCTTGTTTCGAAGGTGTCGCACCTCCATGGCAAGCACACAAATAGGTTGTTGCACAATACGTAAGTCTGGTGAGATCTCAAGCTCTTGCAAATCAAGAGAATCGATAACAGAATCCAACTCTCGAAGACACTTCCGGAGTTGAGAGACGTGAAACACGTCGTGAATGCCAGATAAATGAGCAGGAAGTGAAACTCTATAAGCCACAGGGCCAATACGTTCAGTAACAGAAAATGGCCCTATAATGCGGGGAGCCAATTTCCCAGTCGTACTGAAGCGCATAACCCCTTTCAAAGGAGAAACACGAATAAAAACAAGATCACCAATCGAGAATTCGAGAGGCTTCCTACAGTTGTCCGTGTAGGATTTCTGGCGACTCTATGCCTCTTTCATTCTCAGGCGAATAAGATCAATCTTCTCGGAAGAATCACGAACAAAATCTGGGCCAAGAATATGCTTCTCCCCAGATTCCAACCAACAAGAAGGTGATCGACATGGCCTTTCGTATAAGCCTTCGAAAGGAGCCACACAGATACTGGACTGAAAACTATTGTTGTAGGAGAACTCTACCAGGTAGGTGATCCTCCCAACTACCACCAAAATCAAGAATACAAATACGGAGGAGATCTTCCAAGATACGATTCACCCGTTCAGTCTGTCCGTCAGACTGCGGATGATAAGCTGTGGTAAAATTAAGCTTTGTTCCCAAAGCTTGTTAAAGACTCAGCCAAAAATGATTCATGAATAAAGGATCACGGTCACTCACAATAGAATTAGGAACACCGTGAAATTTCACGATTTCCTTGACATATAACTTAGCCAAATGCAAAGAAGTCCTATTAGACTTAATAGGAATAAAATGAGCAGACTTGGCGAGGCGATAAACAATAACCCAAATGCTAGAATGGTCTGATCTCGAACGAGGTAGGCCGTCAATGAAATCCATAGAAATCTGATCTCATTTCAACAATGGAATCTCAAGAGGCTGAAGCAGACCCGAAGGACGTAGATTTTCGGCCTTAATATGCTGACAGGTTATGCAATTACTCACATAACTCGCCACATCGCTCTTCATGCATTCCCAATAATAAAGGCGATGCATATCGGCATACATCTTACTACTACCAGGATGAATAGTATATTTAGAACGATGATAGTCATCAAGAATGTCACGCCTAAGCGCAAAATCAGAAGGCACAAAAAGACGGTTCTTCTTGCAAAGACACCCATGAGAATCAATGCTGAAATCCCACAATGCCTCATCACAGGATCCAAACTCACAAGCTGAATAAGATGCAACAACTCTGGATCATGCCGCTGAGCATCGGCAATACGATCCAATAAAATGGGTCGAGCTCCCAAACTAAATAATAGAATAGGAGAATCAGAAGATGAACCTCGATCATGAATTTCACAAAAAAATAGAGTCTCAAGAATATTCCATTTGGCAAGCATCATAGAAACAACAGCCGAATGTTTGCGACTAAGCGCATCAGCAACATGATTACCCTACCAGGGGTATACCGGATATCAAAGTCATAGGAAGCAAGAAACTCGAGCCAACGCTATTGTCTCATATTGAGTTCCTTTTGAGTGAACAAATACTTCAAGGATTTATGATCGGTATAGAGAATGAAGCGCTCGCCTAATAAATAGTGTCGCCAAATCTTCAAGGCGAAGACAACGACGACTAACTCAAGATCATGAGTGGCATAGCGAACTTCATTCGGACCCAGTTGCCTAGAAGCATAAGCAACTACCCGATCCTTCTGCATAAGAACAGCACCGAGACCACTACCACAAGCATCGGTATAGATAACAAGATCATGATTCCCTTCGGGAACCACAAGAATAGGAGCATTAGTGAGAAGTTCCTTTAATGTCAGAAAAGAAGCTTCACACTTGTCGGACCAAATATAATGAATGCCTTTCCGAGTAAGGCCGGTGATAGGAAGCACAACATGGGAAAAATCTTTAATGAACCGACGGTAATAACCCGCCAATCCAAGAAAACTACGAATCTCATGCACATTCGCAGACCTCTTCTAATTCTGGATGGCTTTGATCTTTGAGGGATCGACTGAAATGCTGTCGGAAGATACAACATGGCCTAAGAACTTAACCATATTCTCCCAAAAATGGCACTTGGAGAATTTGGCTCTAAGCTGATGGTGACGGAGAGTACTAAAGACAATTCTCAAGTGATTAGCATGCTCGGCTTCAGACTTAGAATAAACAAGAATGTCGTCAATGAACACAAGGACGAACTTATCGAGATATTCCTGAAATACTCGATTCATGAGATCGACAACGAAGCAGGAGCATTCGTCAAACCAAACGGCATAACGAGCCACTCGAAAGAACCATATCGAGTGCGGAAAGCTGTAAGAGGTATGCTATCCTCCGTGACTCGTAACTGATGAAAACATGTGGCAAGGTCAAGCTGAGAAAAGACCTTAGCACCACTCAATATATCGAACATATCATCGATCCTAGGCAATGGATACCCATTCCTAATGGTTAACTCATTAAGCTTGCGATAGTCAATGCAAAGCCTAAGAGTTCCATCGGATTTCTTCACGAAGACGACCACGGATCCCCACGGAGAAAAGCTGGACGGAATCAACTGCTTGGACTCAAGCTCTAAAAGCTGCTTTTTGAGTTCCTCATTTTCCATTGTAGACATCCTCGTGGGAGGACGACTAACAGGCTGCGCGCCTGGAATGAGATCAATGCGGAACTCGATTGCCCGCTTGGGTGGCAAACCCGAAACAGGCTCAGAAACATCAGGAAAGTCACAAGCAATAGGAATACGAGATATATCATCATCATCTCGCGTGTCAAGAGAATGTAAATACATTTCAGAATTTTCCACATTCCGAAGAACAAGTGATAGCTGAGTAGGCGAATCTGGATGTTGAAGATATAAAATCCTCTCAGGACAAATAATCCTGGCATCGTACCTCACTAGCCAGTCCATGCCCAAAATCATATCAAATCCCAGATAAGAAATAACGTGCAGATTCGCATGAAAAGAAAAGCCACACAAAACAATCTCAACATCTTCACAAAACAAACTAAGGGTCGCGGATCCTCCATAGGATTCACAATCCTCAATGAAGTAACCATACAAGAAACATCCAAAGATAAATCATCGACGAGCTTCTTTGATACGAAAGAATGTGAAGCACCCGTATCGAAAAGAACTCGAATACTATGATCATGAAATAAAATAGAACCTTCAAAAATAGATGGAGATATACCTTTGGGCTGAGAAGAACCTTCAGAAGCCTTAGCAGCATAAAGTTTGCTAGACTTGGCACCAGCAGGAACAGTAGAGCAGGTAGAAACATGATGACCTTCCTTCTTGCAATAGCGGCAGAAGAGAGGCTTAGGACAAGCTTGAATCATATTATCAGGAGAACCACAATTGAAACACTTCCGAAATGGAAGGAATTCCAACAGACTGAGACTGAGAGTTAGAACCACCAGTCTTCTTCTTCTTGGAAGGAAAAGACCTGGATTTCTGAAATGGAAACGGCTTCTTGTTGGGGTTCTTGGAAACCTCAACATCATTACCACTATTACACTTTTTCTCGATAGCTTCGAAATGAAGTGCAGAATCTACTAACTCCTCAAAAGAAAGCTTAAGCTGAAGCAATAAAGACTTCTTGAGATATTTCTTAAGACCAGAAACATACTTCAGATTCTTCTTATAAGATGTACTAATGAATTCAAGACCATACTTAGATAAAGCCTCGAATGATGCAACATATTCAGAAACGGAAGATTTCCCTTGCTTCAACTCAAGAAAGCGAAGGGTTAATAAAACTTTCTCAGATTCAGGAACGAACTTGAGTTTGAATCTCTCCCGAAACCGAGTCCAAGAAAGAGCAGACTCATCAATTTCGGCTATAAGAAGCTCATACCAATCAAGGCACGCTCTTGCAATAAGCTAGAAGTTAAAAGAACTCTATCATGATCAGAAAGATCCATGCAAGAGAAGATACGCTCGCACGTGTGAACCCAAGCTTGGACTTCAAGAACAGACTCGGAGCCTTTAAACGGCTTTCCTCCAAGATGAGAAAAATCACTACACAAACGTGCAAAGGAAGACTTGCGAGGTGGAGATACTCGAGTAGGAGCTGGAGGCTGGGTGCTCCTAAACAACTCCATAAACTGATCGGCAGACATATAAACGCCATCCGGATGTGAGCCACTGGATTGCCCAGCACCCGAACGTCGTCCCCTGCCTCTTCCAGCCATATGCTGAAATTTAAGATAAAACAAGATTATTCACAAGGTAGATAATTCAATATGGGATACTATGGAATTTAAATGCATTCCTGGACGTATTCCCAAATTCTATCTACCACCAAAGGCACAAAAGAAATAGAGGCAAGATGATTCAAAGATTGTAACACTTATACACTTTGATGTATCGTAATATGCGCTTCTATTCTGTGTTTATCATACTTTGTTCTGAACTCAGCTCTGATACCAAGCTGTGACGCCCCACCACTATACCCACGCTAGCCAAGGACACTACGGGGTAATGCCGTCAACTAACGTGGAGAATAAGGCTGGTTAGGAGCGACCATCTATAGCCTTGCTTTAACTATCAATTGAATACATCGACATATCCAATGAATACTTAAAACAAAACCTTAGATGGCTGGAGGATCTATCAGAACAGAATATAACAACTCAAATGTAATATACATCACAGAATAGTAGATCATCATATACACATATACGGATACACAACAGAGTATACAAACTGATACATGTCAAGTGGTATAACAAACCATAATATACAGGCGAATCCATAAGAAAACATATCAGAGTTACAACTGAAAAGGACCACACAAAAGCTATAACAAAAAGGAGCAAGCCGAATAGTCCATGCGGAAGCAAAAGAGGATAAGTCCAAAAGCACCTAACCTAAAACAACTCGGTCTGACCCGAGTATAAATACACAGGTCAGTCTAGCAAAACAAATTAGTTAGATAAACTGAACAACAATGAACCTGCAAGGTCATAAAGTATAACAAGTATCTCTAAAAGAGATAACACAATCATCTAACAAAAGATGAATCATAACAAGACAAGCCTCATATCATCGGCAACTCAAATAAACAAAGGATAAAAATATCCCAAAACAAGCCAAAAAGGCAAATAACAAATACCAATGAAGGTAACACAAGTTCCACAAGGTAACCGCTATACAACGTGTGGCTCAAAAAGACCAACACCGAAGGGCGATACCTAGGGAATATACATAGCAATGAAACAACAGAAAATTTGCACGTGCTCAATACTGTACAAACAAGGATCCTTGAGCCCGAAGACTCCAAACCCAATATCACTCGAGCGGTGACAAATGACCAACTCCAAAAGCGATACAATAGGGCAACAAACCCGAAGGCACAAACCCGAAGGTACAAACCCGAAGGCAACATACCCGAAGGCAACAAACCTGAAGGAGACAGTCCGAAGACACTATCCCAAAGGCAACAAACCGTAGTGGTGAAGGTCCGGAGGCCCAGTACTGGACACCACTAACTGGCAGATATGTCACAACTCTCGAAAAGGAACCCGAAAAGTATTCACGTGAGTCCCATAACCACCCGTTCGCACTAAACGGTTTACTATCCGATAGTCAATTTCACAATCAAAGCAGTACAAAGTTTACCTCATCTCGTCGGTAAACCAGACCAAAGGTCAAAACAATCAATCGAATTGGTCGGGGATTAATCGGACAGATAAATGCACGGATTCATGATCCTGTTTTACCTAACCATTTAATCTCCTTTCCACTTCGCTCGAACTGCGAAATTGTGCGTGTGTTTTTTAAATAGAATTTATAAATTAGAGAAGTGAGCTTATAATACGATTTGAAGAGATCATTTTATAAAAACCCGTGTATGAAATCAAAAGGGAATCATCAAAGTCAATGATGAATGATAACAACAAATTGGAACAACTAAAGCCGATAAAAATTAGAGATTCAATCCCAAAGGCAAATTGGGCAAAAACAACAGATTCAGACGTCTGAAATAAATGGTTCAGACGTCTGAATCTGGAAAATGAATATTTTCCAGACGTCTGTATCATTTATTTCAGACGTCTGAAAATAGCTAATTTTAGCCTATTTGCTCTTGGGTTGGATTTGAGCAAATTCAGGCGTCTGAAAATTATAAGTCAGACGTCTGACCTGGGGAATGAAATTTTTCCCAGAACAGATTCAGATGTCTGAATCTGTAGTTTCATACGTCTGAAACTGAAGCTTTGGGAATTTTCTCCCCAAGGCCAATGATGGCCTAATAGTATCAGAAGCGATCGGATGGGCGATGGTTACGGGCTTCGTCCAACGACTACCCAACCTTAACGACTCACCCAAACCCTCCGAACAACATAAGCACCAACTATATAAGGATTCATAGATTTGGCTTCAAAAATCATAAATTGGCAATTTCACCGAAACAATCCAAATCGAAAGCAAATGAACATGTAAATATGTTAGGTAATTCATTCCTAATAATCCAAAATAGTTGTTGACATAGATGTGAGTTAAAAATCTCACCTTTTAACTCAAAAACAAGGATGAGAAGCTCAAATGCAAAGAAAAGACCAACCACTCTCCACTTCAACTCTACAAGCTTCAATCTAAGATCAAAACAAGTATTTCCTAAGTTAAGTTTAGGGAACTTCTGAAATTGAAGGAAGAAAGAGTTGGAGAAGATGAAGCGGAGGCTTACCAATAGCTTCTCTTGGATTATGGAGCAAGACTTTGAGTTTTGCAAATGTACTAGGGCTTGAAGTTTCTAATTTTCTTCCTTTCCCTCATTTTTAGTTGAGTAAGAGTTTGAGAAATGAAAATGAGTGAATGGAGAGAAGAGAGGGGACTGAGTTGGGTATTAAGCTAAGCTAATGGGCTGAACCCAAACCCATAACCCAAATAGAAAAAGTAGCAAAAATTCTACTTACTCCCAACATATCAAAGCTTATACTCAAAAAGATCGCAAACGCCATTTTGAACTCAATGGAAGTAGTTCCGAGTCCCAAATCGACAGTTCACAAAAAGTAACATTTTGGACCTAAATCCGACTAACGACGCTATATTTAAATAAAACATTTGAATATATAATCGTTAAATATGCGGGTTGTTACAGTGAGTGTAGAGGTAAGGCGTCCCAATAATTAACATTGGTTTACATTTTATTACATTCATATTTTACAATTATCATCTTTTACCAAACTAACTATAATATTTCAGTTTCATTAATTCGGTTAATTACCAATTCAATTCCTTATTTACAATTATAGCCAAATTAACTTTACAATTATTTCAATTTGTTGAAATTACAAAAAAATAGTTGTCAAAATCATTAAAAACCACATTACTAAATCATATTCTAATTATTTTCCTCATTAATAAATCATAAAATTTTAATTTCTCACAATTATAAATTTTAAAATCTTATTTAATTTAATATTTTTAGTTATCGAAAAATACGGGTCGTCGCACTCTTCCCCACTCTAAACTTTTCGTTCTCGAAAAGGAAAGAAGGAATTAAGAAATTTAATGTATTTTACTTATAATAATCAATTTATAAACACTTTAAACTTTCAAAATCAAGTATTTTAAATAAAATATATCAATTTATAAAATATTAAAATTTCCATATCCGAATTTAACAGAAGTTTGAAAATGTTTTCACTTTCACAAAAAAATTCTGTCTTAAATTCATGAAATTTTTTGGCAGAGTCTCCTTTGTACAGATAGGTCCAAAAAATAATAATTTCAATATATATATATATATATATATATATATATATATATATATATATATATATATTTCAATAATAAAATATCCCAACCATGAGGAAAACAGTAAAATATCGTTGCAAAACCGTAATCTGAAAAACATACATAATTGTCGGGCAAACAAACTTTGTTTATGAGACCAAAAGCAGTAGTGATTGCTTCCATAAACTTGTATTGCACTTATATAATCCAAAATGTTAAACATTATGTAAGAAGAGTAATATATTAGCTGTTTCAATTAATTGCACAACGACACTACAATACGAAATAATCATATGCAAAACAAAAGACTACAATCAAAGAAATCAATCATACATCCATTGTAAGTAAAAACTAATGGTTATTCAGTTTCAGAAACTACTCATCGTAAAAGACAGATAAATAACCTACCAAGTGTGTCATGTGCTCAACGGCCTTAGATAACTATTTAATAGATTATTCATACAACCTTAAACAACTTAAAGTATCTTTTTCCAAACATCCCATTTGCCAAACAATATAGAATTTAAATGTTATTTAAGTTAGTTTCATTGGTTTCCCCTTTTCACTCTTTATTTAATTTATTTTCATTATTTACTTACATATGTTATTTTCTATTCAATTATTTGGATTATCAATAAATCAATTCTTAAAATATTATATAAGTTTCTTTGCAATTTAATTCATAGTTATTATTTACTTATAAAACTTGATTTCCACTTTAATATTAATATTCATTGGCGAATAAATTCATACTTAAGTTTCTCTACCTTTTTATTCACATTTATTGTTTATATAGCTTGATTTCAATTTAATGGATCATTCAACTCAAGTCTCTTAACTTTTAAATTTACATTCATTCCTTCCCTATATAGTATCGTTGAATATTAAATATATTTACGAATTATTTCATCAATTTCTTAATTTTATAATCATTTCCTTAAGTAATATTCACTTTTTCTATTCAATTTAGTTATTAAGCAATATAAAACTCAACTCATGCTTATAACATTACTTGTACATCTTCATTTTTCATTTATAAACATACGTTCATTTTGAAGCAATTTTGTTATTAAGCTTTTACTTGTATAATATTGTGTTACATATTCACATTAACATTCAACTTTTAAACATTTCTGGTAAGTTATATGTATGTTTTGGGAATGAAATTGAATGTTACACAATTTTATCTTATTCATTTTAGTTAACAAAATTTTCAATAATTACATCTTCTAAATTTTCATATCTTTTGATTTACAAGTTACAAATCTCCAATTTCTTATATATTTCATTAATCACTTAGCATCTAATTTCTTATTTTTCGTTTTAGAAGTTTCCAACTATTAAAATAGTCAAGATTTCGCTCATTATAACAATTAAAATTTCTAATTAACAGAAACTTAAGAACTAAATAACGGGTTCCTTTTCAAATCATTTAAAATAATATATACACACACACACACATACAATCTCATAGCCTTTATATATCCAATCATATTTAAAAATTAAAAATTAGGATTTGTTGGACGAAACATATGTGTTGTAAAACTACTACAGCGGTCATCCCACTTTGAAACTCAAAAATGAAAGTCGATGATGCAGCCATCATCACTGAAATTATTTTTCAGCGACAAAAGATGGGAGTCCAGGACTTATTTCCTTTAAAAAATCTTTTAAAACATTTCTTTCAAATCACATTGAAAATATTTATATACGAAAATACTTTCTAATAATACTAATATTATATTCCAAAATTTTTGAAAACCAATTTCAAAACCCCCGAACTTAAGTTCTCAAATTTCCAATTTATATTCATTTTCTTTATAAATCATATTTTACATCCAATGTTTTTAAAATTTCACTTCCTAGTAGACAAACATATCACATAAAACTGTATCCATTTGTAAAAAATACTCTTTTATATAAAAAATGTAATACTAGATAAAATTATTTCATTTGCTTATATTTCAAACAATATTGCGTCGGTCTGCCCTATTAAGTGTTTAGAAATCCCTATCGATGTCATAATGTCCTATGTACTGACTAGAATTCATAAATACTCAACATAACAAATTAACGCAACTTAAAAACATTTTATGACATTAACAAGATGCTCTCTCATATATATACACACTAACACAACTAATTCTAGTTTATAATTACCCAATCTCTGATGAGTCAGACCCCATAAAGCTAAGGTTATCCCTAAACCAAAGCTTTAATACGAAATGTAACAACCTCGTTTTTGGATGGTTTAAATCGACGATAGACCACACATGTCAACTCAAACCATTCAAAAGGGGGGATTGTTAATAGGGTAGATAAGAAAATAAGAGAAAAGCATAGAAAAACAAAACACATAATCTCACAGCGGAATGACAAAATATAATAATCAAATAAACAGTTCACGAAGCTGTTTTACAAATAGCATTTGATTACACTTTTACAATACAGATCAGAGTTATACATACAGCATGTAATAAAATAATGTGGCGGAATATCATGTTGTAGTGGAATAATACAAGTAATATAATACGAAATCTTCGTCATCGTCCTTTAGAAATAAGGTCTTCAACACTAAAATGCTCAGGCTGAACCGAGCGTAATGAAAGGACAAAATACTCAAGTCAAAACTAAAAGATCTTATGTAAGTTGAATCAAAATATGTAAATATGAGTGTAACGGCTTCAGAGATGTTTACGGGAGTTTACATCTCCTATCCAGTGTCTAAAGTGCATGCAATAACTTAAGAGATGTTCGAGATTCCATCTCCTAAGGATTCATTAAACTATCTACATATATAATACAATACGCTATTATAATATGTCTATAGTAAAGTAAAGTATTAAAATAGCGTTAAAGCATTACTCATATCATCCTTAACACATTATATATAAATGCCGTAGTCTACACAGTACTTAAACTCCACCGTAATTTGGTGGGATATCGGAGAGCACTCCATAGGTACGACAAAAACCAAACTCGTAATGGGCTCAATAAGGCATATAACAAGGCACGCGAGGCAATTCAGGGTAGGATTCTACTGTTTGCACTCCTGGACTGGTGGTAACGCATAGCAGCTCCTACCGCCCACCTTGGAACACACTCAAAATCAAATCGAGGGGTGGCCACCAAATCAATCACAAAGTAATAAATATGGTATCGAAGAAATGTGCTCGATCGAAGGAGCGACCTCACTTGGCTTTGTGTAGCTCATATTTTAGTCATATCAAGCTGACCTAAGGAGGTTAGGGCTGTGTTCAAACCTCACACAGTAGCGTTCTCCAAACCATTGTACTTTATTCTGGATTCTCCAACACGTCCACAGTTGTTAAACTGGTTTTCAGTATTGGTAGAGAGTATGAAAATATTTGCTCCGGGTCTTTTAAACAACCAAATGCTTATTTCACACAGGTTGGTTCTTTTACAATTCCAAAACCGATTCATAATTGATATCAAAATATCATATTCGCTTCAAAATCATATCACTTTCAAAATCATTTTCCCCTCAAAATCATATCACCTTCAAAATCATATTCACTTCAAAATCATTCACTTTCGAAATCATACTCACTTTAAATTTGTAACATACCAAAATTTATCAATTTAAATTGGTAAATGTTGAACTTTTATAATATAATTTAAAAAAAGTTATAGAATAAATAATAAGTGATAAATTAAATGAATAAAAATTTGAAATTGCTTTTGAGTTTAAAATTTTGGAAATATTAAAAAAATTTAAAATCATTTAAATCTAAATTTTGATCCATATATGTGAATATATATGTATTAGTACATATGTGGTAAATTTGAAATTTATATATTGAATTTGATTTTTAATTTGAATTTAAATTTTAAAATAAATGTTTTGTAAAATAATTTGATTTATAAATGTATATCTATGCAATTTATATAATATGTATTTAAAAATTCAAAACACTTTCTTTTGATAATATGCATTAATATAAAGTTAATATTTGTTAATGGGAATATATAAGTTTAAATGCAAATTAAAATAATGTAAAATACTTTGTTAATAAAAGAAAAAAATTAGTACAAGTGTTAAACTAATAATGACTAGGATTACAAGTGTAAATCAAGAGAGAAAGAAAAAGTGACAAGTGTCATTTTATCAATTTCTTTTTCTTAAGTAATTTTTGGAAAAAGGAAATAAACTTATACAACATCTTCTCCTCTTAATCACCTCAAAAAAAACTGTGAAATCTTCATATCAGAAGAAAAAAATATTCATCAAAACAAACAACATTTCCTCAACATTTGAAATCAGAAAACAGATTTCCAGGAAAAGAATAAAATCTGTAACACAAACCCTCCTCTCAATATCTTAAGCCAAAAGAAGGATCCAAAGTTGAATTCAGATCTTCAACATACATTATAGAATCAAGCAGAAAACTTCAAAGATTAAGGAATTCAGGAATCAAATTAAATAGAAGAAAGAAAGAAAAAACAACAGCAGACACAAGCTTTTAAAGGTGCAGGCCAGAATTTTCACCTCTGTTTTAACTAAGATTAAAGTGTAAGTAAATTTATTTATTTTATTTTGTTAAATAAGCAAATTAAATCAAAGATTTAAATGAGTTTATACAAATTGGTTGCAGCTAACAAAATTAAAAATCAAGCCAAGACGAAGAAGAAAAAGAGAGTCCAGTTTTTTTATTTTCAGAAAGAATCTGTCTCTGCTAAAATTTCAGGTGAGTAAACAACTAATTTAAATTTCAAGTAATTTCTGTGATAATTGTTTGTGATAATACTGCATAAATATGTAGGAATGTGTTAATGTGTATGCATGTCAATTCCTTTCTGTTTTTGAAACTGCAGTGTGTAAAATGAATTCAAAACCAGTTTGTTACTTCTCTGGTTAGTTTTCATGTTGAGATGTTCAAACAAAGGTTGTTTAAAACAACAATATTAAATTGTAAAAATATGAAAAAATAAAAAGGAAGTTTTTTGATGATGCCTGCATATAGTTGTATATAAATCTGGAAGTAGGAATGCATTTGAATCTGCATTCTTGAAAATGTGCTTCTCTGTTCATACTTGATTACAGAGTGTTATAAATAAACAAAAAAAATTCAAACATTCCATCTAAACACTTTGTAGCTTAGGGTTTTCAAACAAATTAGTTGAGGATAAACTCCATTTTGATTATGAAAACAAGTTTTAACAATATAAGCTTGGAAATTACCTGTAAACTAGAATATGCAGCGAAAACTTATAAAATGTAATAAATAAAATTTTGAATTATGTTGATTCATGTATATGTATTGAATCATCATTAAAGATTATGATTTTTAAAGAAAGAATTCAAATTTAAGATGTTGAATTGAATGAGAAATTTGGGTTTTGCTGGAAATTTGATTTTGGGGTGATTTCTTGAAGATGGAGCAACTGGGCTGATCAGAGTTGTTACTGGAGGTGGGGGAGGCCATGGGGGTTCAGGAAAAAATGGTAGTTGAGGCTATAAAAGGCTGTGGATATGGCGGTGATCGGAAATTGTTTCCAAGCCCTAGTTTTAGTTGGAGCTCGAGTTGTGGTATGTGCTTTGTCTCAGGGTGATCGAGCGTGGTGTAGCTTTGGGGATTGGTGGCACAGGGGTTCGGCAAGGTGTGACCGGAAGGGATTGACTCCTGGTGATCGGAGCTTTGGGGACGAGGCAATTGGCTGATGGTCGTTTTGGGTTTGGGTTCATCAGTAATGCTCAATTTCGATTCGTGGAGAGTATGAATGTTTAGGTGGTCGAATTGGGTTGCTGTGGTGATGAATGAGTTGCCGGAGGCGATGACGTTGGTCGGAGGCGACTAACGGCGACGTGCACATGCACGTGGTTGATTGTTGTCATAGTGTTATGATTGGGGAAGAAAGGGAAGTTGCTCAAGGCAATACACGGGGAAATGGGTGGAAAACTCGAAGGGAAACTCGTGTTAAATTTGCATTGTATCGGGTTGGTTTTTATACTTCACCAAATTTTTGAAAAAAATGTCACTTGGGTCAAATTTTGTAGAAGCTCGAAGCAAGCAAGAGAAAATCTCGGGGGAGACTCGAAGGGGCTTCGGGGGAAGTCAGCTTACAGGGTGGTTTACCCATATAAAAACAAACTAGTGCGTGGCCCGTGCTACGCACACAGGCAGTGTTGGTAGTCAAATTGGTAGTAAAAGTTATTTTAGAATATAATGTGTTGACGTAAAGGGATTTGACTACCAATTAAGCAAATTATTTTAGAAATTAAGCAAATTGACTATCAAAATATCCTACAAATCTGTAGTTAATATACTCTATTTAAATATGATTATATTGAAATGAATAATTTATGCTAAGAAATTAAGCAGCAGTTATGTGATGAATAAGCGGTAGTTAAGTGACATTAAGTGAAGCGAGACTTATATCGCCTCGCTTATTGCTTATATATGTATGTGCGTGTGTATGTATATATATGTATATATGTGTGTGTATGTGTCTATAATGACACCACAATTTGGATGCATCCAAATTGCACCTCAATTTAAGTCATAAGTTTATGTTTAACTAATCGAAAGAGTTGACATGGGCTCAACTTCTTGTAATGCTGCATAAAATAAGAAAACTGTTAAAAACTATCCCATTTTGGTAAATATCTAGTGAAATATATAGCCAATATAATGAGCTTAAAATTGTATTATATGCTAACCATTGCCAACTTTATTGATGGAAAATTTCTTTGACTAATTTGAATTTTCATAACTTTAGTGTATAAAGAAGAATTACATTAATTAATTTTATACCATAACTAAGGTTTTTTATGGTGCAAAAAGATTTCAGATAGCAGAATGATGTAGTGATGTATTATTTTATTTTCAGAGTGAACCAAATAAATAATAGAAGTTGTGAAAAGCAGTAAAGTTAAAGTGATCCAATTTTATCAAAACATAAGCATTATACCCATTGTCAGTTGGATTTGTAAGTACTGCAAGGTGCATTGGCTATCAGAATCATTTCTTCTTCTTCTTACATTCACTATTTTACGTCTGCACATGGGTACTTTTAAAAGGATAATATTGCACCTATGCTCCTTGCATTTATCCTATGCTACACACCTCATTTTATTTTTGAATCTTATTTAAATACATTTTAGTTCAACTGCCAAACCCTCTGAATAAACAAAAATTAAAATGAAACTTGAAAGAAATTATAGAAAAAAACTGTCTTAACTGTGCTTTGAACTCAACATGAAAAAATGGCTCAGACCAAAGAAAATGAATGTAAAGGTTTTTAGTCACTTGCTTAACTACCTAATCACATATTTATATTATACATTACAAAACCTATTCATCATCACAATAAAAATCAAAATCAATGGCATTTAGTACATTTTTATTACATTCATCACAATTTGTATGTACATTGCATTTACTGTTCACTCTACAATTCTTCTCCATTTACTGTTCACTGTTCACTGTTACAATCAACTACTTCACCATTCACTCAAATATTCTAACCACCATCCACTACAGACGACCTTGCCACCTAACTGCAGCAGTGCACCTCTTCTTCCATAACCATCAATCACCCTCCATGTTCAACTGCTCAGCCTGCTCGCTGCATCACTGTGTTCCTCATTATACAAATTTGCATTCACTTCACTCATCCACTGCCATACTTTCAAACCTCTTTACCATTCCTACCTCCCCTTCCTGACCACAAACGTACAAACACTGCACTGCACATAACCATACCGATACTACTGCCTTCCACCTGAAAATTCCAACTTAACCAACTCATTGCCTTGCCAGTGCATCCCCTTCAATAACAACTCATCACTCAAACTTCACAAACCTTACATCATACCACAGTTCCTTGCCTACATACCACTTAAACATCACAAAAACCACCACAAACATATACTGTCATTAATACCACAACATACAACCCTGCAACTACAATCACAATCATCACTCAACCCTGCTGTTGAAATTGCACACACCTCCTCCTTCAAACTGCTACAAACAGTCACCCCATATCTACAAACTTCCAGCCGTCCCTGCATACCCCATACAACCCTGAACACATAACTGTCATCAACTCAAACAACATCCTTTCAACAACATCCTTTCAACCAACATCCATACATCCTTCTCTATATCTCTTGAACAACCTCCAACTGCCTCAACATATCTCACAACAGTATCAACACAAAACATCACCAACCATCTGTGCACATTTTCCTGTGCACTGCCTTAAACATTTCACATCACTTCCACTTCACATCACTGCCATATCTTTCTAGGCATTTTATTCTTTATGTAGATTGATTTTTCATTATTTTTCTTTTTATTATACTTATTTAGTTCTGTCTAAAGAACTTACAACAAAATCATAGTAAACACTTTATTTACTGGTTTTCAATGTACATGTTTACCGATATAATTATTTGCAACAAAAATTACTTTACAATTAAGTGTTGATGGAAAAAAAGTTTACAATCACCATAACTTTTTTACGACTTAATTACTGATTTTGCATCCAAACTCTAATCCACCAACGTACTGTAGGTACATTTTGTCCAAAGGAATAATAGCTTGCGCTGCAAATTATGGACAAAGATTTTTTTTAATCCCATTTCCTCTTTATTTTTACCAAAAGCTCAGTAGAATTAGCAAAATAATAAGCCACTCCAATTAGCTTATAATAGATTCCAAAGTCAACTAACAGTATGTTTACAATAATAAAATAAGTTGTATCATAAACGTGCGTACGTATATACATTTATGCATGCAAACACATATTTGTGTATATACATATACGTCTACACACACATATATATAGGAGTGTTCATTTGCACCGCAAATAGTGCAGCAACCCTATAGCCTCCTAATTTTCAACCATACATTCTGAATTGAATAATATATCTTTCCATCTTAGAAATTGCAAGCAAACTCACAAAGTACTGTCAAAATCATGTTTTTGGAATAATTTTATATTTTCAATAAAAAAGTAACTTATACTCAGAAAAAATAAGAAATGCAATGTATAATCGAAAAATAGAGGTATATAATATTCATGGAAATAGATTTGAAAATATATGCACCGGTTCATTCTACCAACTGTAACACATACTTCATTTAGAAACATCTAAGAAATTAATAAGTGGATGATATGCATTAAAATTATAAAAGTATTAATCAATTGAAATTTAGAAGTTTAATTATAGAAAGATAAATGTTAGGTAAACATTTTAAGTTGATCTAGGCCTGGCCTCAAATTTGTAACCCGCTACGATTAATTTTTAACTCGAGTTCGCCTTCAAAATTGTTCTATCAATGAAAATAAAACAAAAAATGCAAATAATTTGGCCTTAAATAAAGTTTAGAAACATAGTAAACAAATTATGCCTACCAACCATGATATCATTCGATCAACCATATGTACTATATTTGTTTATAATCTGCTGTAATAGGATTTAATTGTGTGATGTTTCAGAAATAGTTGAAATGGTTATTTGAACAGCTGAATGAGATTTAGGATAGAAGAAAAATGGATAACAATGCACGTTGAAAGAGAATGAAAATATTGTTAAAATTAAGAGTTAAAATAACCATGATTGCCACATGAAACAACTACTATCAAAAATAGAACTTTTATCAGGTGTTAAATATTCTTCAAAAATATTTATAATATTGTTTTTCAATCTCATACCGTATGTAATGCACGAGTTACACTCAAACACTTATATCAGGTGTTAAATATAAGTATAAAAGCTTTAGTAATTTTCTATGTTTCAAATCTGACCATAATTTATATTCAAATCAACGAATTTTCAGATAATCATGAATATTATCTCAAATATGATGTAGAAAATAAGTAGTTAATAAGGGTATAAGAGATTTCAATAGATTGGGTAGTAGGAACATGTGTGTTAATGGTTAATATTGAGCCATAAAGTACAACATTATTTTGGAAAAGTTTTAAACGAAAGTGAATTGGATCCACTTGGTTGCTAAAATAATGGCTCCACCATAACACAGTCTAATAAACCACAATTATTTCTCCTATATAAATAATGAACATAAATTAGGACTACGTTACAGATATGTAATTCAAAGGGAAAAGAAGAGTTAAAATACATACAGTAGTCAAGTACTATTGTGTATCGGAATATGTAGTTAACACCCCAACTGAACCTTTTGTTACATTAACAGAAAAAGCAAAATGAGTTTTATAAGTACAAAAGCCAACCAGAAGCAAAATGAGTTTTGTTCGTTGTGTGCTATTGTTGAAATATTTCATATATTCGTTAATGCATGTGCAGTACATTTGTATTTGTTATTATTTGTTATAACTGCTTTCTTTCTGCTACTTAAAAAGAAAGAGCTTGCAAAGATTTGGAAATAGTTTCCAAAAACGATGAATTTAAGCATGTAGATGCATGTAAAATGAAAACCGAGTTTAGAGCAAAATGGTTTGGAAATATTTGGAAAGATGTCAATAAGCATAATTCTGTTTATTGTTTTTGGGTCAGATACAACATGAATAAAAACTTTTCGGTATTTCATCACAATTTAAGTATAAAGCATGTGATAATTTTAAAAAAATATAAAGCCAGAGAAGATAGCGGTCGTCACTCAGTCAGCTTCCCAAAATCAATAATGCAATATATGGCAGTATGGAGAAACTACCAAACTTGGTCTCCATACTACACCCTAATAATGCAAGGAGAAATTTAAAACATGCATCATCAAAAAATCCTTCATAGATGATAGAGATTTAACTCGTTAAAATTCAGTATTGAAAACCTACAATCTTATACAAATTTACCTTACCTCTAAGTCATCCTCAGTAAGCTTGCTATACAGCTTATGTAGTGATTGTTTTGGTCAAACAATAGTCATGTATACACTACATGAAGTCAATGTAAAATTATCTTGCAATTGCAGCCAGCTGTTGAGCTTTTTATGCTTTAGTTTCACACATCTTCTATCTTTATCTCTGTCCTTACCGTGTTATGCAGATCTGAAAGAAAAATCTATGACTAAAGAGGCCAAAATAATTATATTACGTGGAAAAATTTCAATTTATTTATGTTTAAGCTAATAATATATGTAAGATCGGTACGTTGACAGTAATTAAAAGTAATCACACCACTTAGCCATGTTATGCAGTTTTCATTCTGCAATGCATTAAATGAAGAAGACCACTGTCATGTGTGATAACAACCTACGAATCAAAAATAGGAAGAAATAATGTTAAATTAAATATTTTAATTGTTTTATTTTTCAGTGTCCAAATTGTACTTAGATTTTATCTTCTCATAAAGATGCAACAAATACACAACTGTTGGGATTATGAACCTTTTTTACGGCTTACAACTAATATGTGATAAGTTTAAGAAATTGGGCTGAACTTGTACTCTATCTTGAAATTTTCACCCAAAAATGCATTAAAAATGCAAAATAACATCATGCAGATGACTTTGGAAATCACACACATATATACATACACACACGCATGTGTGTATATGGATTATATATGTATATACATAGTATGCTCATACTTACATATACAAATATAAGTACATACATACATATATATGTGTGAATGTGTGTGTGTGTGTGTGCGTGCGTATGGATTATGTATGTATATACGTAGTATGCACATACTTACATATACAAATATAAGTACACATATACATATGTGTGTGTGGGGATTATGTATGTATATACATAGCATACACATACGGACATATACAAATATAAGTACATAATAGTTTCGTAATATTTTTATCAGATTTGTTTCTATTGAAACTAAATCATTTATGATAAAATGCCAAATAATAACTTTTCATTCTCGAGTGAAGGTCATGAGCTTGATATTCAAACCTGAAAACCCATTGGCATCGATTAACCACGTTAAGAAATACTTCTCACTGCAATAAATAAGGGGAAAACAAAACCATGGCTTTATAGCTTAAATTGAATAAAAACAAAGATATAGTGTAATAAATACAGTTTTACCATATAGTATACTGACATTAACAATGTAAATCATACTAAAATTGATATTTCGGCCCTCGGGTAACTTCATGTGCTCTTTAAAATAGAACTTCCACTTTTAATACTATCAAACCTCCAAAACTAAAACTGTATAAAAGATTGGTCAAACTATGCTCATCTCAATATTATGTCGTGAACCTAATACCTCAAGTTGACCGTTTTTTAAACTTTTTCTTGAGCTTACTATATTTACTCATGCAAATTGTGTAAATAATTTATGTTACTGTATGTACTATATTTTAAAATAGAGAAATAGTCCAAGAAAGCCTCAAGAGCTCTCTAGCATAAAGTTTTCAACATATGATATACCTATTGGCCTTTTAGCTTTATTGCTGGTCATAACATCCTTAAACTTGGATAATTTTTACTTTAATTGCCAATAATAGTAAAATAATTCACATGTCCATTTAAAGAATATTGGACGCATATTATAATCTAGTCTAGTGGTCTTTGCGAATAAATATTTCATAATTATACGCATACAGGAATGCCAAGATTAAATATATCTAGCATTATCTATAAGCATTACTCTGTATCCTGTGTTAAGAAATTGTGTTATATAATTTTGGTTAGCAAATGGGTAGAAAATTTGACAAAATATAACTTGAATAGAGAGTACTTACTATTTTGTACTAATATCCTTGCAATAAAACCTCAAACAATTCCTACGTCCAAACTATATCCATATTTTCTTAACATGAAAAGAAATCATATGTATGAAGCTTGAACAAAAAACAATATAGAAACTGGAGATACAAAAAGCGAATAAGAATTCACCAGAGCGAATTGATTCAACATTGTATGCCCAAAAAATAAAACGGTACATGTGAAACTTAAATCAAAACATATGAAATCTTCGAATCACAAATGAAAAGAGTAAATTTTCCATACCCGAAAATTTATAAAGTCCAACAATCAACAAAATTTCAAGAGACCTCATCCGTTGGGTAAATCACTGACGGTGTAGATCGAAATTTATTGAGTTATGAATGCAATTGGAAGATCAAAGGTTTTCTGAATGAATAATTTAGGTTAATTTTGAGGGTAATGAACAATCGGGAGAGGAATTAATGTTTGTGGAGTAATTATTTATGGCTTTGAAAATGATGTGAGAAATTGAAAGAGGAGTATGGTAGGATAACGGAGTAGTAAAAAGCTAACTGCTCCCACGTTAATTCCACATTGTTAAATTTTGGAAGTCAGTTTCCTCTGTTCGAAATAGTAGCCGAATAAAACAATTTTGTTCCTTTGTTAATGTATGCTTTTAGTTATTTGTTAACTAATTACGTGTTTGTACGATCGATTTGTGTGTTATGTGCAATAAGCGGTATATGAAAATTATGTTATGGAAGAGTCAAAATGTTCCTAAAGTTATATATACAATAGACTGGTTGTAAATAGAATTTATACCTCCCAAACATAATATTTGTGAACCAAAACTAATACAGTCAAAATAATAGGTTGTACCATCATTGTTCATATTAAGTTGACAAAAAACGCATGAAAGCATGTTAAAAATAAAGAAAATAAAATAGAAATGAACTTAAGTCATTACTACAGTAATTGAATATAAAGCCCAAACAGTGGATTAAAATTGTATTGGAGGTACTATTTCAGTTTGCATGGAATAAATTGCAATAAAATAACTAACTAAAACACAAAAGGGTTGATGATGCATGCATGCTGATGTTACAATGAACATCTCATGGAAGAGGAGAAATAGTACGAACCTTGGTTTTTTGCAATGAAAATTTTAGCCAGAAATTTTATAACAGTTGAAAAGTTGTGCCCATTTAGATGCAGCAAAAGGAATTTGGTACATTAAATGCATATGAAGTACTTACAGAAATGAAATGAACAACACTTTTTTTTAGAGATTGAAAGATGTCAATAATGAACATTCAATAATTTAGATGTATGTATTTGTGTGCACGCATAAATAATCGTAAAATATAATAGCAAAATTTTCATGTGGATATATTTGCAAAGAGCTCGGTAATGATAGAACTGCTTGGTAACACGGCTTAAAAAATAAAAATTCTAAGAAGAAACTAATGAGTTAAACATGATGAAACAACTACGCAATTAAAATGAAAATGTATTACTATCATCTTGTAAAAAGTTAAATGGAAACAAAATAAGCAAATGAAAAGAACTTAAATATCGATATTATGAGTAGTAACCAACGTATGTCACAGAGTGTGACAAAAATTTTGGACATAGAATATTTTAATTCAAGCAAGTCCTATGGCTTCATAGTATAAATACAGACAAAAAATACACTAATTTTAGTTTCTTGCAATTAGTTGCAACTAATGAATTTGAAATGCATTTAAATACCAACCTTTCATGCAAATTATGTATGATACTATAGAGGAATTATAAACACCACTGTCATTTTATCCTCGGCATGTCGACCGAATCAAATCCAACTATTGAGTAAAACATCAACAAAGAATTCACAGAATATCGAAGAAGTTTATATGTAAATACAGACTAAAATATTCCTAAATTAACAGTAGTAAATCAAACTAATTGTGGAAAATTTGAGAAAATCGGTACCTTAAAAGGAGGAGAGATGATTTTCCATTTCAAGTTAGAAGGCATGAAGTCGCCAAGGGAGAAGGGGGCGCCTCAATTGAAGTGATTGCCAATATCGCTTTTATCTTCAGTGTGTCGACCGTATCAAATCGAAGTATTGAGTAAAACATCAACAGAAAATTCACTGAATATCGAAGAAGTTTATATGTAAATACAGACTAACATATTCGTATATTAACAGTAGTAAATCAAAAAAATTGGAGAAAATTTGAGAAAATCGGTACCTTAAAAGGAGGAGACATGATTTTCCATTTCGAGTTAGAAGGCATGAAGTCGCCAACGGAGAAGGGGGTGCCTCAGTTGAAGTGATTGCCACTGTCGCATCCACAAAGTTGTAGGTTTTACTTGAAGTCTCCGTATAAATGGAACTTACCCATCAGTAATTCTCATATTTGTAGGTTAGAGAGAATGAAGAGGAAAGACGAGCAGTTGTGGATAAAGAACAATAAAATATAAAGTAATATTGCAACTGCCTGTTATTTTAATCTGGAAAGAAGAAAATAGAAAATGAGGTTCACGACATTTCTGTTAGATGACACATGTTAATTAGTTAGAGTGCTGGTTTCTGTTTTCCTTTTTAAGTAATAGATGATTCCAAAACTTTTAAAATTTTAAAACTCATGTTTTAAAATATGGTTTTGATTTGGATTTAAAACAAAATTTAAGTTAAGAAAGACATTTTGTTTTGGTAATTTGATTTAATTTAAATTTTGTCACATTACTTAAAAAATCAGTCATAAAATGTAATAAAAAAATGCAGTTAAGATGAAATGTTTTACAAATTAATTTTTGTCTCTCAAGTCGATTCACATAATGAATTTAAATTAGATTTACAAGGAAAATCAAAATTTTTCAATAAAGATAAGAAGATTATCTTTTGAATTTAATAGGTAATTTATGATTTACTTGTGTAATAAATGATTTAATTAAAGTAACTATTTAAATTTATTACTTAATATTAAATGATTAATTAAGGATTAATTTATTAAGATAATTAATTAAGGAAATAATTAATAAGAGTAATTAGGATGTAATTAATGAACAATTAAGGATAAATTAATTAAGGTAATTAACTAAGGAATGATTTAATTATGAAGATGATTAAAGATTTAATTAATTTTAATTAAGGATAACGAATCATTTATTAAAAATGATTAATGAATTAATTTTGTGATTAATTAGTTTAATTCACACGATTGATTCAGCGTAGTTGTATTTTATTGATAACTATTATATGATGTGTATTGATTGATATCTCTGATTTTTATTTGTGATGCTTTGTGATTGAATTGCTTTATGCCAAGCTATGATGAATATATTTCTGAGTGAATATGAAACCCCCCTTTGCCCGTAAAACGGTACTTTAAATTCGTTGCGACTGGGAGTCGGATTACAGTTGTTTATCCGAAACCCACATCGAACCTGTGAATCTTTGTAAATGACGTATCCACATGTTCTTTTTCGAAATTGACACTCACTATTCAGAATAGCTGGGAGAGGAACTTTGTGTCATATAACCCATTCCGAATAGTGATTCGACGAATGGAGAGCAATTGAAGACCGGTGGTGAAGACCGGGTGTCTTCGAAAACGATAGGATAACCTATCGATTGTCTCTGCATCGAGTTGCTCCAGTATAGGGATTCCTTAAGTGATGGGAAGTCCGATCGGGATTATGGACGCCCGGATTTGTAAGGACTTCTTCGTTTATGGAACGAAGTGCCTTCGATTCTGTTCGACCCTGGAATAGACTTGTATGGTCGTGTGTCTGACACTACACTTTGAGATATAAAGCCGATTTCTTTCAAATACATATGTGTTGGTGGCGGAGAATTTATCCTCTTGGCTTAACACCCTTCTCTGAGACATACGAGATCAGAGGTTATGTAATTGAAGGTTATCAGCGATATACTACCAATTTGGTAGTATGGCATGCTAAGTGCTGCTGTGTGATGATGATGATTAATTGCTAATCATTTGTTGATCAAAGCATGGCTTTTGTGAAAAGCGTAACTTTGTGGACGAGACTTTGTCGAACCTCACAACCCGGTAATGATCGAAACAGGAAAGATGCGGCAAGGTTATTGGGGGTAGCGCCCCTTAGGGTATGTGCATTTCCTTCGAGATAGAAGTGGTATCATGGTATGGAACCCAGATACTTAACTTATGTGGATATCGCAAATATATATATATATATATATATATATATATATATATATTACTTTGTGATTATTGTTGTTCGGGCCCCGGATAAAGGTTGGTTACAACCGGGGGATGGCATATTCGTGTAGTAATTACCTAGTTATAAAGGTAACCCGACCTTGTATTGGCAGAGATCCGGTTAGGTTCTCGGGACGTCCCTCCAGAGGCGTACCCATGTGGCCCAGGAAGTTCCTTAGCCTGACCATTTGTTGGAAATCCAAATAAAACAATACGTGCCCAATACGGTTTTAAATTGTATAACCTGCCACCTCAGGTGGTAGCTATAGTAGGCATAGTATAATAGTACCTATGCTGGCTAAGATTAATATTATACTTTAGAAAATGTTTTCACACTATGCACTAATAATAATATTTAAAGTGTTTTTCTCGTATTAAGCATTTTTGACTGTCATAAGGAGAAATCTCCTCCAAGTTGCATTTGCCTTGTGTGTGTAGCGGGAGGCCTTATGGTATTTTCATTTTCAAAAAGCATTGCGAATTTCTTTCAAATTCTTTTGTTTGCTTTTGATTTAAAATAAACTGCTTTTATTTCAAACAACTGTTTTGTTTACTCATACCAGTCCCATGATTGACCCGGAGTTTATTGTTTCTTTTCTAAACTCTGGGTGCCCATAATTTCCACACGGGCAGTCTAGTAGCAGGTCTTCCGTGTTTTGATGCTAGCTGGATTTTGGAGTCGTATGGTTTGGAGGCTACTGGTTTTTGAAGGTTTTAACTTGGAAATATTTTGTAACTTTTTGATCTCAAAGGTTCTTAGTTGGATGTTCGCTATCATTTCACTTCATTTGAAGACTTTCTTGAGACGCAATCACTTGTGGTTATGTCGTGATGGTCTATTTTAAAGTTGTGTTGTATATATATAAAAATACTCTGATGTTGGTGTTGTTGTTGTAATGATATTGTGATGATGTTGTATCTGGGATGTGGATGTTGGCAGTTTTATTTTCCGCTGTTTCTATTCATCTAATGTTGTTATAAGCTCTATCCGAACTGGAATTCGATGTTCGAATCTCCGGCAGTCGAATACAAGTGAGGTATTTAATGTCGACTTTTGAACGCTGAACTTCGGGTCGTGACAAAATTCATATCACAAAATAGGTTAAACCATCATATCAAAATATTCGCATTCAAAATAATTAAATCTATATCATAACAGTTCCAACTTTAAACATTTTAAGTTATTGAAAGTAGTTCATATATTGGAATAGTTATACATTAAAATAGTATACATTAAAAGTTGATTATAAATTTAAAATAATGTATATTGAAACAGTTTATAATTTAAAAATAGGTTATAGATTAAAATAGCTATTTGAATAGTTTATATATATTAAAATAGGTTAAAGATTAAAAATAGTCAATGTATTAAAATTACTAATATATTAAAATAGATTACAGATTAAAAATATTTAATGTATTAGAAATGGTTTATATATATATATATATATATTATTTTTTTGGGAACTAGGGAAACTTGTTCAATCACTACCGACCAACGATTCCTGAACAGTAAACCTAGGGAACAGCCGGAAGGCCCGCCACAACCAACTATTCCGGGCAGCCAGACCTTTCAGTTGGCTTGGGGCAAGAGGCGCGAAAATGAACCGGATACCTCCCAAGTGAAAAGTCATTTCTCCTCCTACACAAGGTGGGACTCGAACCCCAAACCTCCCACTTGAGAGCCGCATTGAAAATTGTTGATATGTTAAAATATATTAAATTATTAATACATTAAAATGGTTTATATGAGAAAAATAGTTGATATGTTAAAAGAGTTTGTATATTAAAGAGCTTATATTGAAAATTGTTTCGAATTAGAATTGTTTCTTCGAATTTCACAAATCAATTCAAATCAACTTTAGTTCCAAAATTCAATTTAATTTATCTTAGTTCAACGATTTCAATTTAAAAGGTTAAATATTTCAATTCAAATTCTCATTTAAACCATTTCAATTTATATCAAATACAACTTCATGTTTGGACTACGAGTTTAAACCACTTCAAATTTCATTGATTTCAAAGTTTAAATATTCAAATATTTATAATAACTTAATTTTGATAAATTTCATTTATATTTCAAAATTTAACTTTAAGATTTCAATTTAAATTCTTTAAACAATTCATTTAAACCATTTTTAATTTCAACATTTTAAAAGCATGGATTTTGAAAATAATTCAATTTATATAAATCTAATTTTATTTCATAACATCATTTAATAGGATAAAAAATTAAGGATTTTAAAATCATTTGATTTAACCAATCCGGTACACGTATATAGTTTTCTACCTCATGGTCAAGTGGTACAGATATATATCATTTCAATCCGCAATAATTTAAATTTATGGTATATATCATTTCAACCTGTAATCTCGAATCACAATTTTCCAAATCCATAAAATCGCTCGGGTTTATCATTTCAACCCATAATGAATTTTCTCTAATATATAAGATCATCAGGGCATGCATCATTTCAACCCATAGTGATTTTCCTAACAATAAATAAGGGAACGTGCAATGTGATAACAAAATACAAATAAACATACATCCAATCATCCAAAATATCAATAAATAAGCATCCATCTCGATCATCATTCAAATCAACCAATAAATCACTGCACATAAACTGGTTATCATTATCAGGTATTTAACTAGCAATTAAATTCAATATAAATTTAAATGACCATTTAATTTAATATAAATTCAAATTAAATTAAAATGACAATTTAAAATACCACACAAAAATCTATAAATTTCTAATTACATCATAAACTTATTTTAACTAACATTAGAAGGTTTAGTGTTAGTGAGTGGGTTAAAACACTCACCATTGATTTATCGCCGACTTATAACTCAAATTAGGCCCAAAAATTGAACAACCTCGGAACTCGACCAAACCCTTTCCATAATGTCCAAAATTTCGATACGATCACAATGGAGAAAACCGTGCATGAATCCGAGCTCGTATGGAAAAGTTATTGATGTAGAACGTTTTAGAAAATATAATTAAAAACAAAATAAACAAAAGAGCACTATTTTAAATTATCTCAACTCTCCTACGAGAAACCCTAATCGAACAACAGATCACAACCAAGCTGCAACCCATAGCCACCACTAAACTCTGACCTGCCGCCACCTATCCACGCGCCTATGACCAGATCAGGCATCGCCATCGACACCCATACCTTCGGCTGACCACCACAGCCACGCACGGCCAGCCATGACTCCTCTAATCACCTTCGCCACCGTTGCTCTTTGATGGTGATTTCTGGCAAAATCAATGACTATTACGACAAACTAACCACATGGATCTGCTCCATTCGACCTCCCCTACGCTCCATGTAACGACCCGTGAAATTCAATGATTAAATTTCTTAATTTAAGAACATTTTGGTAACTTAACGTTGAAGGAAATAAAAATTTAGTGAATTATTAATGGAAATAATAACTTAAATGGAACAATATAAATGTAAGTTAATTGTTAATAACTTGGATGTAATTCCAATAAGTGAAACAATGTAAATGTTAATTTTATTCTTATTGTAATAAAAGAATGTTACCAAGATGAAGTGATTAATTTGATTTAAAATCTTAACTAATGTGTGCATTAGTTTATAATAGGATATAAAAGGTAAATTAATAATTTAAAACGTTGGCTTACTAATAAAATAATGTATAAGGAATGGAAATGGAATAAATTAGTGTATGAACTAATTGTAGCACTTGTTGTAAGCTAATAAGTAAACTAAAAACGTAACAGTGCTAATTTAGGTTAATAATTAATAGGTTGAATGAAATGACAACTAATGAATTTATTAAAATTATAAAGTTATAATATAATAACGGAAAGTGTGAGTGTAAATTTAAAGGGAACGTAAAATTTATTTATAAGATAGTAATTGGTGTAATAGAAAGCTAAATAAATTTATTAAGAGTATTAATTGTAATTAGATGCAGATTTAAAGTAATAAATTGGTATAAGAATGGAATTAAGGTAAATTCATTAATTAGTTTTAAAACCTTAATTTCTGTGTTCAATTGATAGAAGTACACATACAGAAATGTAATATTTATCCAAATTAAGTTATAAATAGGCGCATATTAATGTAATGAAATAAAATTAGCGTTATATTGAAATTAAAATCCGGATTGATTAGTAACGAACTTATAAATGCAATTAAAAGCAAATGGGTGGCAATTAATATAGGTTGCTTGTTTATTTAGTGTGTTAAATAAACTTTGGTAAAAAATTTGTAATAAATCTAAATTTAACGTTTTGTTAATGTAAATTAAAGTAATAGTTGGAATATAATGATAATTTAATTTATAAAATGACAGTTGGTTGAATAAAAGGAATGCAAAATAAAGTTTTGTCAATATAGTGGAATTTAATGTTTGATAATATGGAATTCATGAGTGTAATTTAAGGCATGGTAACACTTGCATAAGTTACCTGTTTATTTCGTTTAATAATAAAATTGGAAATCAATTAGAGTAAAGGAACATTAATGTTATAATAATAAGAATTAATGCAATAACTAAATTAGTGCACACCCTATTAATTGAAACAGATTGTAAAGTTATGATTGATTGAAATTAGTAAATTGGGAAATGAATTCAAAGTTATGTTAACTGATGAAGTAATACGTAATAAACTGGAGTTGATAAATTAATCACCTCTAAATTGATATTTAAATTTGTTTAAAACCATTGTAAATGATTGAGAAATCAAAATGATAAGAGTTGTCAATTTTTGAATTTAAATTGGAAATTTGATTTAATTAATCAATTATTATATGATTTAATTAATGTAAAATAGCCATTTTGGCCATTGACTCGGATTTCGACGAAACCAGTTTTATCGGATCTATAACGGTGAATTATTGTAGGTTTTCAAGTTTCGTAGCGATCGGACTTGTCGTTTGATCGTACGGACTCGAAACGCCTTGAAATCAATGAAATTGAAATCAATTGAAATCACTTTGAAAAATACTGATTTTTGCATAACTTCTTCTTACGATGGAATTTGGACTTCAAACCTTTTCCATCGTATTTAACATATTTTAAAATACCTATTTTGATATAGGGTTTACCAAATTTCGTTCCGGAGTCGAAATGGGCTTTTCGGGCCATTCATCGTTCAGCGCGTTTATAAATCGGGTACATCTATTCTATTTCAACTTTCTCTATAAATACCCTATTATAAACCCTAGCCTACCTCTATTTATCATTTGTATGTGGGTACAATCTCTCTTCACCTCCTCGTTTCAGTGGCAGACAATTCCTAATTGCAATTACAATTCAAAAATCAAAGACAAATTTCAAACTCCACAAAATATGCCAAATTTTATATCAATTCGAAGCTCTCAAAGAGCGTAACCTAGATCTGCAATTCGTTTTCCAGTTTGGATCTCTGCATAGCCAGAAATCGATGAACCATTTTCGGTCGTTCATCGCTCGACGATGAACTTGCCTGATCGGAAATTCCTTTTTGGGTTTTGTAGAGAGGGCCGACGGGATCGCATCCATGTGGGTTTCAGGGTGAGTTGATGGCTGGATTTGGTGGAAAATTCGAATTAGGGTTTTAATCAAGTGGCGACGGCTGTACTTTTTAGAGCCAATCGAGATTCGCGTGGGGTGGTCGAAGTTCGGGGAAGCGGAGGTGGTGACGTCGCATCTTCTGGAGGTGAGACGCATGGCCACGCACGAGGACAAGGTGGCGGCGGCTTAGAGTTGGCGTGGGCGTGCTGAAGGATTGCGTTCGAACCCTGGTGATGATGGGTTCGTTGTTTTGCATGGCGTGGCAGTGTGTGAGATAAAAGTGTTCTTCTTTTGTTTATTTTAATATTGAAATTCAAGCACATTTATCGCTATATCTTTCACATACGAACACCAATTCACATGCGGTTTTTTATTAGGATCGTATTGAAATTTCGAACATTTTGGCACTAGTTTGGACGAATTCTGAAACTGACAAATTTTTGGATTTAAATTGGATTTGAATTCAATTTAAATTCAAAAGGTGAGTGTTTTAACCCACTCACAACTTCTAAAATTTATTATGTTTGTTAAATTAAATTTTTGTTGTGATTATGCATTTATTAATGACGTTTTCGTGTATTCTTAATCATCATCTCAGTTATTGCATTTATTTAAATTTAATGTTATTTAATTTATTATTGAATATAACTGCCAGTTAAATATCTGTTATATATATTATCAGTTATCTGTTGGTATTGATCGATTGTTTTGGATGATGATTGTGGTGGATGTGTGATCTGTTGATGGATGAATGGATGTTGTATTATACATTATTTTAAACTGCAAGTTGTATGCATTTTATTTCATTCGGGATTGCGGTTTGAAATGATATGTAATCGTAATTTTATTTTAAATTACGGATTAAAATGATAAATATCCGTACCACTTGACCATAGGATAGAAAATTATATACAGGCACCGCGGTCTATATGTAAAAATATTTTGAAATGATTTTTCTATGGTTTGTAAAGAAATATACGGGTTATGAGGTATGGATTTGGATATTGTATAAGTGTATTTTATATATAGTTAAATTCTTGGGTTTAAGCTATGAATAAAGTTGGATTTTATTATTATATAATATGGTTAAGTATTTACTTAAAGTATATTTTTGTATAGAGTTTATATGGATTTTTATAAATCAAGGTTGAGAAGACAGTTTTGTAATTGATTGAGGTTTTATTTAATTAAAGAATTATATTTAATAAGAATCCTTTTGGAACTTATTGAAATTGAGATTTTAAAAGAATACAGTTCATAACTTAATTCGGGTTTAAGGTGATTTGAGTGAATAAACTGAGGAATATTTCGTTATTGAAATTTAAGTTTTATTTAAAGGATATTGGATTTAGAAAGCATATATTTCAAAACTAAATAATAGAAAAAGTGAAATTGGGGTGTGTGTGTGTGTGTGTATGAATTATAAAATTTACTTTTGAAATATTAAATATTTAAGCTTTAAAATATATTGAATTTGAAATGGTTTATTTGTAGGTTCAAATCGGTATTTGGAATTTATTTGTGATGTTAAAGAAACTATTTTATTTATAAAATAGCTTAAAATTTAAACCATTTAAGTGGTGTAGTTATATTTCAAAGTTATGAAATTCAAAGTTTATGTTTTGGAAGGTTATATTTCAAATGTTGGTTTTGAAGTATATAAATTTGAAAGTGTTATGGTTTTAGAAAAAGGATATATTTGAGAAATGATATTATATTGATTTGGGTTTTATAAAAATAATATCATATTGATTTGGGTTTTTAAAATAGAAATGATATCGTAATTATGTGATTTTGAAAGGGATATTATATTCTAGTTTTGAAATATAATTATTTTAAATTGACCGCGGTGTTATAATAACGTTTGGTGGTTAAAGAGACCGGGATCGGAAGTTGTCATGCACTCTGCCAACTCCAAAAACCACTTTAACAACCGTGTACGCGGTGGAGATTCCAGAATGAAGTAGGATGGTAGAGACGTTCTATTAAGGTATATATGTGGACCCGACTCCCGTGAGTTGGCATAAGGTGGCTAAAACAGGAGCGATTCTCGGGCCAAGGAGGTAGCCCCTTTTATCGGACACATCCCTTCGATATTATACTCTGACTTTTGGATTGATTCGGTGGCCACTTTTGATTTTTTATTTAGGGGTGGCTCGAGGTGGGCGGTAGTTGCGGCTATGCGTTACCACCAGCCCGGATAGCAATTGGTATATCTACCCTGGCATTGCCTAGTTGTGCCGTGTCACGTACCCTATCGCACCTTATACGATTTTGTTTTGTACCATACCGATGGAGTGCCCTCTGATGACGCCCAGTACGGGGGAGATTACGGTACTGTATAGACTATGGGAAAATAAAAGTGTGTTAAGGTGAAAAATTTAAAGCCTTAACGCTATTTTCAGTATATTATACTTTACTTTAGACACTACTATAATAGCGTATATTACTACATAGTAGATAGTTTAACGGATCCTTAGGAGATGAGAATCCCGAGCATCTCTTAAGTTACTGCACTCACGTTTGACACTGGATAGGAGATGTCAAATCTCGTAAACATCTCTGACGCCGTTTCACTCATATTTTTTCGTTGATTTAACTTACATAAGATCTTTTAGTTCTGACTCGAATGGTTTGTTTTTCAATTCGCTCGGGTCAGTCCGAGCATTACAGGATTTGAAGACTTTATTTTGGAGGACGAAGACGAAGATATTATTACTATTATCTATTATATTATCCACTGCATCATGTACTCCGCTGCATTGTTATTTATTGGTATGTGTAACTCTGATATGTATTGTATAAGTAAAATCGAATATTTTATAAAACAGCTTCATGAACTATTTATTTGATTATTATATTTTGTCGTTTTGCTGCAAGATTCTATTTTTTTTATTTCTTTCTTCCTTTTTCTTATTTACCTAATAACATTCCGCCCTTCTGTATGATTTAAGTCTGACGTTTGCGGTTTATCGTCAATTTAAACCGTCCAGAAACGCGGGCCGTTACATCTGTATCAGAGCTTTGGTTTAGCGATAAACCTTAGCTTTGTGGGGTTTGAATCTTTATTAATAGGGTAGTAATACCTTAGGATGAGTCACTGAGAGGATATATGAGAGAGCGTATTTGTTAGTGTTATAAAAAGGTTTTAATAGTGTGTTAATCTGTTCCATTTTGTATTTATAAATTTTGGTTGGTGCATGAGACGCTATGACATCAATATGGATTTCTAAATATTTAATAGGACAGACCGACATAATATTTGTTTTAATATAGGTGGATGAAATAATTTTGCCTATTATATTTTCTATATATATAAAATAAATTTTATAAATAAGGTTATATTTGGTTGCAAGATATTGGTTGTTAGGTGATGAAATTTATAAATAATAGTCGAAATAAGATTGAAATAAAATAAATGAAATTGGAAATTTAGAATTAAGTTCAAGGCTTTTGAAAATTTATTTCGAATAATTTTGGAATATAATAATATTGTTTATAAGTATTTTATGATATAAATATTTCAATATAATTTGGAAGAATTGTTTTAAAGAAGAATTTGGAAAAAAATAAGTTCTGTACTTCCCTCTCTGTCGTTGGAAAATAATTTCGGTGATGGCGGCCGCATCATCGACATTCATTTTCGAGTTTCGAAGGGGAAAGGCCACAGAGGTAGTTTTACTACAGATTTATTTTGAAAAAAAATTTATTAATTTTAAATTGTTTTAAATATAATTGGATATATAAATACGTTTATCTATTATTTTAAAATGATTTGAGATTTAACCCGGTATTTAGTTCTTAAGTTTCCATTAATTAATACTTCAATTATTGTAGTGAATTGGAACGTAGGTAATTAATAATTGAAACCTCTAAAGAAAATAAGAGATTTAATGATAACTTATAAATTAAATAAATAGAAAATTTAAATTTGTAACATATAAAACAAAGGATTATTATTGAACATTTAATTAATTGAGAAAAACTTGTATAACTTTCAATTACATTCTTTAAAAACATATATATATAACTTACCAAATATTAAAAGTTGAAATGTTTAATAAGAAAATGTAATGGAAATTGTACAAATAAAGGTATGTAATGAAAGTGTTCAATAAATTGCTTTTATTTATAAGAATTGATGATATATTGTGATAACTTAAGTTATAATTGAAATTTTACTATAAGTAAATATAATTAAAGGTAAGTATTATAAATAGATGATTATAGACTTAAGTAAAGAAAATGAATATGCTAAGAAATTTACTTGAACATAAATACTATAAGCCAATGAATATAAATAAATGAAATTTTGCAAGAAATAATGTAAAATAAAAAGATAAATCATTATATGAAAGAAAAGAAATCAAACAACAAACAGTATGAAATGAAATTAATAAGAATGAACTTAATTTACTTTTTGGATTTGTTTGTTTTGGTTTATGGTTGTTTGAGTATGGTTACTTCAAAGTTGTTTAGATGAATGAATAATCTATTTAGCTTCATCTAAGACTATTGAGTAAATGGTGCACTAAGTATTTTATTTTCCATTCTGTGCAATTTAAAGTTTTGAACCCGAACAACTATTTGTTTGTTTGATATGAATGAATTATTGGTTTGTGTTGCTTCTATCTGATGGTTGTATACCTTGTTGCAAGTTATTGATGTTTGTATTGTTTTGTTTGTTTATGGTTGAAACTTTAAATATTTCATTTTATATAATCGTTAACCATTTGGATTATATATGTAACGACCCAGGATTTTTGATAATTAAAATTTGAATATTTAATTAATTTTAAATATTAATAAGTGAATTTATAAGTCAAATAAATTTTTATTTGAATAATTGGATTTAATTGAATAATTAAATCGATAATTTAATATGTTAAATTTCAGAAATAATTGAAAATTGGGTTAAATATGATTGAAAATGATTTGTAAAATTTTATTATATCATATTGAAGTTAGAATGATATTTTAAAACTTTTAAAATCGAATTTAAAGTTTATTTGTGAAAATTGAATATTTTAATATTTAAATCGACTAGTGAAAATAGTCAATTTTTGAACAGTCTCAGAATTGGACGAAACTAGCTCCATTGGATCCGTAATAGTTAGTTATTACCGGATTTCAATTTTCATAGCAATTGGAGTTATCGTTTGATCGTGGCAGCTCGAAACGCATCGAATTGTTTTTAATATTAAATTGGCGAGTTAAAATAGCCATTTTTCAAACTGTCTCGGATTTCGACGAAACTAGTTTCATCGGATCCGTAATGTGATATTATTGTATGGTTTCAAATTTCGTGTCAATCGGATTTACCGTTTGTCCGGTACAAATTAAAACGCCTAGATAATCGTTTAAATCGGTTTAATTTAAATTGAACGTTTATTGCCATAACTCGCACAGATGTACGAATTAGCTTCCGAAACCTATTCCATTGTGTCCAGAACGCGGGGTAAACCTTAGAAACGCTGGTTACGGCGCGTAAATCGGAGTTTGGAATTTCCAGAATGAATAGTGTTTCGTCGGTTCCCTATAAATAGCCCACCTTCACAAATTAAAAATATATATATATATGGCCGGACGCCATATACAATATCAATGGCCGATATACAATATCAATGGCCGGACGCCATCTACAATATCAATGGCCGATATACACTTGTCTTCCTCCTCCTTTTTCTCGAAATCCATTCACTTTTAACAGAAATTATCAACTACAAAAAGGTAGAGCACGTTGAGATCTTCGATCTCAACGGTGGAGATCGTCATAGGCGTTGTGGATTGGCGGTAGTCCGTGTGTGAAGGCAGCGGGTTCGAGCTCGTTTTTCGAGCAAAGGAGTGAACCGAGCCTGCCGTGGCCGGGGCCGAAGGTGGCACTAGCGTGGAGCTTCGCAACGGTAGTGGTTGATCGACGTTACGTCGTCGATAGGATGGTGCGGCCGTTAGGGATTTGGATGTGATTTGGGTTGCGTGATTTCCTGTAGGGTACGCGCGTGAAGATGGAAGAAGGTGATGGACGGTGGGGATTACAGAGGATGGAAACGCACGGCCACGATCTTGAGTTAGGTTTTAAAACAAATTTATGTTGTAATTTTAATTATAAAATCGTGTAAACTTCATAAATTCATAACTTTTTCATACGAGGTCGAAAACGTGCGAAACCAGTTGCGTTGGAATCGTATGGACGAGCACTACGCGATGGAATTGGATTGGAGTCGTTTGGAGTTAGTGAAAATTTCGGGTAAAATTAAACGTCCGTTTAATTTTATTCGAAATAAATCGCTAAAACGAAATTTAAATCAAGGTGAGAACTTCTCACTCAATCGAAGCAGTTTCGATTTTATTTTAAATAGTTATATTTAAAATATTTGAATGCATGTTTGAATGATGATTGTTATCTATTGATTGTTAAAATAGACATTATGCGCCGTTAGTAAGCGGATGTTATTTATTAAAAACATATACCGCGAATATTTCATAAACAGTGAAATTGGTATTATATATAATAGCAATATATATATTGGCATATGTATATATTGCAGTTATTGATTTCCCGCATTTGTATAGCGGATGAGACCCTATTGCGCCGTCTATTAAGCGGATAATATTTTAAATCCTATATACCGCGATAATTTCGTACTGGAGCGGAATTGGTATTGTGCTAATGTTTGTGGATGCAGGAAAACAGGTTGGAGGGATCCAACTGGATTCCTCAACAGTATTTATTTGATTTCAGATATTTTGATATTTGATGGACTATCATATCGATATATGATATCGTTGTAGTCGTGATTGACTATTTGGTGTGTAGCATCATTGGACCAAATTTTGGAATTTTAAAAAGGATTTTTTAAGTGATTTTTTTGAAAATATTTAAATATTTTTGGAACTGATCTATTTTAAATAAATAAACGTTATAATTTTTAAAGTTATAAAAATTATGATTTTGAGAAATACGGTTAAAGATTGATTTTTGAAAATATGGGGTTAATGATGTTATAAAATAGTTAAAACGGAATTTCTGAATTTATTATAAAAAGTTTAAAAATAGGATTTATAAAATTTGATTTTTTTTTATAAATCAAAATGGTGAAATTATAAAGGGGATTAAAGATGTTTTAAAATAATAGTATAAATTGATTTTATAAAGGATTTATAAATTGATATTTATAAATTAAAACATTTGAATTATAAAACGAGTTTTTATAAGTGTTTGAATGAAGTGAGAATGGATTGCATAAGTGAATGGAATTTATAAAATTATAAATGGTGAAGTTATAAATGAAATTTATAAATAGTAAGATTTATAAATTTTGTGAAGTTATTAAAGAATATATTTGGATAAATAATTTAATCTTATAAGTTATAAGATTTATAATTATGAGGTTTAAAAGAACGATTTTGTAAAATAATCGTTTTATAAGCATTTGACTTATAATATGAATTTTTAGTATATCATTGAGATATGAAATTGAATAGGTTAATAAATGGAATTTATAAACGTTGTTTTATAAATTCACAAACGACTTATTTTGATAAGTAAATTGTTGTAACTTATTTATGGAGTTATATTCACGTTTTAGACAGTGAATAATCCTTTAAAATAAAATGAATAGAAATGATGAAATTGGTTAACGTAGTATATTCACGTTTTTGAACAGTGAATAATATGTTAAAGAAAATGTTTAGATTTGATGTTTTAAATAGAATTAAAACGATCTAACGATGTTTTAAAATGTGTTCAGATTCGAAACCATAGATTTCAACAATTATTGTTGAAATAGACGTTTTCGAGAAATAAAAGGAAATGGTGGACTATGACACTGTTGTTATAGTAAATGATTTCCGAAAGGAAATGTTTTGTATAGTATTGGGATTTATATATCTATTTTAATTTCAAATCCCTATACTAGTGATTTTGGGACGTCGTAACGATTTTTTCCGCAACATTCGTTTTGGCCCCAATAAATATGTTTAAGAGCATGATTTCCTTAAAGAATGAAATATATACTTAATTTCGATATAAGTATATTGGATATTTTCCAAAGGTTGAAAATAAATAAAATTTGTGAATTACTTATGAATAAATAAGTATGGAAATGTCTTCCAATATAAAGTGAATATTTTGAGAATTTATCCTTTTGAAGATAAATTGAAATGAATAATTGAAATCGTATATGCATGGATATTTTGGAATGAAAATTCACTATGGAATTTATGAATAAAAAGGGAAGTTGTTTAAAGATAAATATTGATTTATTTTTGAGGTATTGAAATTTTATATCTTGTAAAGATATTTTGGAAAATAAATAATTTGGAAAATTATTTGGAATCTGGTGATGTTGTGCATATCCATTGATAGTTCAATAACCGACTATCAATATTTCCCTTTGAATGGGTAATTGATGTGATTTGTTTGAATTTGAATGCCACACTTATTTTTGAATAAGCGCTCACTATTCGGGTTAACCGGGAAAGGACCATGGGGTCGTATAACCCATTCCGAATATGTGATACGTCGTTATGAATTTCATTTGAAGACCGGTGTTGAAGACCGGATCTTTTTGAAAGCGAAAGGACAACTCGTCGATTGTCTTTGCACCGAGTAGCTACGGTATAGAGACTCCCTATGTGATGGGAAGTCCGGACGTGATTAGAGATTATCCGGATTGCAAGGACTTCTTTGTAAGTGCCTTCGGTTCTGTTCGAGCCCGGAACAGACTTGTATGGATTGTATGTCTGACATTACAAATTGAGATATAAAGCCGATTTCTTTCAAATATATTTCTGTTGGTGGCGGAGAATTTATTCTCTTAGCTTAACACCCTTAGAGGTTATGTAGTTGAAGGTTATCAGCGATATATTCCCAATTTGGTAATGTGACATGCTGAGTGTTGCTGTGAAATGATCATTGTGTTGATTATTTGTGATAGGATCATTTGTTTGATCGTCTATCTTTGTGATCATTTCTATGATCATTTGTTGACCCAAAGCACGGCTTTTGTATAAAGTGTGTTTTTGTGGACGAGACTTCGTCGAGCCTCACAAACCGGTAATGGTCGAAACAGGAATTGTGCGGCAAGGTTTTCAGGGATCGCTTCCCTAGGGTATGACCATTCCTTCTGGAAAAGGGTAGTATCGCGGTATGGAGCCCAGATACTTACTCATGTTGAAACACTTATTATTATGGTGTGATGTTGGTTAGAGAGCTCTCGTTTAAAGGTCCCAAAGGACCGGGGGTGGCATATCTGAGGGTTTGTAATATCCCTTGGGAAAAGGGGTTCCCGGCCTTGTTTAGCAGAGAACGGTTTGGTTCTCGGGGCGTCCTTCCAGAGGCGTTTCCATGTGGCAATGGGAAGTTCCTTGGCCTGACCATTTGTTGGAAAATCCATTCTTCAAATACGAGCCTTGTACGGTTTTAGTTGTATAACCTGCCATGGAATATGGCGGTAACCCGCTATTGAACATGGTAGCTATAGTAGGCATAGTTCGAAATGTCTATGTCGGCTAAGATTTATATCTTTATTTTCGAAATGTATTTTCTCTACACTATGCACTAGTAATAATATCAAATGTTCTTTTAAATGCGTATCAAGCATCTTTGACTATCATAAGGAGAAATCTCCTCCGATTCTGCATTTGCATTGTGTGTGTGTGCGGGAGGCCTTATGGTAGTCTCATTTTTAAAAGCATTGCGAATTGACTTTAAAAATATTCCTCTATTTTGATTTTAAAGATAAATAAACTGTTTTGAGTTCTCACACCAGTCACATGACTGACTCGGAGTTTATTGTTTTCCTTCCTAAACTCTGGGTGCCCACCAATTTCCACACGGGCAGTCAAGAGTTAAGGTTTATCAGGATATTCTGGATATTCTGAAGTTGCTGGAGGCAAGCTGGATGGCATGGCGTATTACTAGTTTATATAGTATTTCTTTTCCGCTGTTTGTTGTTGTTGTTGTACACTCTGATGATATGAAGAAATGAAATGTAATGTAATGTAATGTAATAACTGATATAGTTCTTTGTTTAAAGATTATTCATTTATCTATTATATGTTGTTCCGCTGCGAATTGTGAGATTCTGATGTTGTTCAGTTATTGTTCTGTTGTCTATTCCGTTCTATTTTCTATTCTCTTTTCCCTCTATTTTATCTTTTCTCTCTTCTTCTACCTCTTTCCTTTTCTTAAACCATAACATTTCGGGTTTCCGGCCTTCGATTTCTCGGCAGTCGATAAAGTGAGTATCGATGTTGAATTTTCGAAAGTCGAAAATTTCCGGGACATTACATTTGGTATCAGAGCATATGGTTAAGCGACAACCATGGTTCTGTTGGGTATTACTCATTAGAGATAGAGTCAGTAGTACTCTAGAATGAGTTTGAGTGTAATAATAGATATGAGTGCGTATTTGTTAGTGAATATATAAAATTGTTTTATATTGTGATGATTGGTTTGTTGAGTGGCATATGAACCTTCGTCAGCGTGGTCTCGACAACTATGCCGAAGGGGTTTCTAAACACTTGAATAGAACAATTCGACACAATATTATTTTAAATTGGGTAAATGAAATAATTTTACCTTGATTATATTTTTATATATAAAGGAATAATTTTTCAGAATTATTAAAGTATATAAGCTGATTGTTTAGATGTTTGAATAATCTAAATAAAAGAATAATTATATAAGTAAAAAGAATTATAAGAGTTGAATTATAATTAAAGTGATTTACAATTGTGAAATAAACTTATATATATAAGAAGTGAAACTATATGAATATATTTATGAATATGAGTTGTAAATAAAAATGAATTTAAAGTTAAATGAAAATTTACTTTAGAATTGAGAATCTGAATAAATTCATAAGTGGGAATTTAAGTTATGTAAAACCAAGTAATGTTTGTAAAATGGAGTATAACTTAAGAGATGTTGAATGAAGTTGATATTGGTATCAAAGTAAATTAACAAAGTTAAGTAATAAATATGAACTTGAGTTATGTAATGAAATTCAACTTTTGTAATTGAATTGAATTAATGGATTAAATGTTAATCAATTAAATGTAAATTAAGTTGATATGGAATAATGAATGTAAGTGTTAATTCATTAAAATCTAATGTTATTAGAAGTTGAAAAATTGAATGAGAATCAATTTAATTAAACCAAATTGAATGAATATAGCAAAGGAATTTGGTTGTAACTAATATACATTGGTTGTTATTTGATTGTTAGTTGATTGTATATAATTCATTAAGTGTTAATGAAATTGAATTAATGAAATAGGAAGCTAAAGTAATTAAAATCCAATTGGAAGTTAAGTGAATCTTGAATAGAATTGAATTTGATTTGGAAGTGAACCAACTTGAATATGAATTAGTGAATATAAACTAATTGAAATGAATGTTAGTAAACATCCACTGTTAATGAATCAAATATGATTAAATTGAAAAACCTATTTCATTAAATATTAATGAGAACATGAATGAATATTTATTGGTTATGAATGTTAGTTGGATGATAGTTGGTTGATGGTTGAATATATTGCTTTTGTTTCAATTGCTATGTTGACATATATAGTTATTATGTTGCTATATGTTGTATATCGATACTATTGTCTATATACATGTTCTCATGTTGTTTGTTGAGTGATTAGTAGGTGCGGATCGCGTTTGCTTCGCATTTGGAGCTCGCTTTCGCGCTATATTAGCCGTATATGCTCGCTAATAAAATATAAGGTACATATCTCGGATTAAATATCGTACTTTTATACTTTTTTCCCTGCGGGATGCCTCATTACTTGATGAGATGTATATTTGATATATACTGTCATTTTTTTTTCGGATCGAGCCGCGCAAAGGAGACTATGGCGAATTTTTCCGAAAATTTAAGGCGTTAGAAAAATAAAATTTGAGAAAATTTTGAAAATTTTGAAAACTTTAATTTTGATTTGGAGTTGAAAGTTAAACAATAGTAGTTGTTTTTGAAGAGATAACTAAGTATGATTTGAAAACTTAGTAAAGATTTTGTAAGAAGTTTAATTATGAATTTTGGAAAGTTAATAGATTCTGTAATTTTTCTTACTTAGTAATTTCTAGGATGAAATTCTTTTAAGGGGGGAAGATTGTAACGACCCAGGATTTTTGATAATTAAAATTTGAATATTTAATTAATTTTAAATATTAATAAGTGAATTTATAAGTCAAATAAATTTTTATTTGAATAATTGGATTTAATTGAATAATTTAATCGATAATTTAATATGTTAAATTTCAGAAATAATTGAAAATTGGTTAAATATGATTGAAAATGATTTGTAAAATTTTATTATATCATATTGAAGTTAGAATGATATTTTAAAACTTTTAAAATCGAATTTAAAGTTTATTTGTGAAAATTGAATATTTTAATATTTAAATCGACTAGTGAAAATAGTCAATTTTTGAACAGTCTCAGAATTGGACGAAACCAGCTCCATTGGATCCGTAATAGTTAGTTATTACCAGATTCAATTTTCATAGCAATCGGAGTTATCGTTTGATCGTGGCAGCTCGAAACGCATCGAATTGTTTTTAATATTAAATTGGCGAGTTAAAATAGCCATTTTTCAAACTGTCTCGGATTTCGACGAAACTAGTTTCATCGGATCCGTAATGTGATATTATTGTATGGTTTCAAATTTCGTGTCAATCGGATTTACCGTTTGTCCGGTACAAATTAAAACGCCTAGATAATCGTTTAAATCGGTTTAATTTAAATTGAACGTTTATTGCCATAACTCGCACAGATGTCCGAATTAGCTTCCGAAACCTATTCCATTGTGTCCGGAACGCGGGGTAAACCTTAGAAACGCTGGTTACGGCGCGTAAATCGGAGTTCGGAATTTCCAGAATGAATAGTGTTTCGTCGGTTCCCTATAAATAGCCCACCTTCACAAATTATATATATATATATATATATATATATATATATATATATATATATATATATATATATATATATATATATATATAAACTAGGGTTTCAGGTTGAAGGCCGGACGCCATCTACAATATCAATGGCCGATATACACTTGTCTTCCTCCTCCTTTTTCTCGAAATCCATTCACTTTTAACAGAAATTATCAACTACAAAAAGGTAGAGCACGTTGAGATCTTCGATCTCAACGGTGGAGATCGTCATATGCGTTGTGGATTGGCGGCAGTCCGTGTGTGAAGGCAGCGGGTTCGAGCTCGTTTTTCGAGCAAAGGAGTGAACCGAGCCTGCCGTGGCCGGGGCCGAAGGTGGCACTAGCGTGGAGCTTCGCAACGGCAGTGGTTGATCGACGTTACGTCGTCGATAGGGGGGTGCGGCCGTTAGGGATTTGGACGTGATTTGGGTTGTGTGATTTCCTGTAGGGTACGCGCGTGAAGATGGAAGAAGGTGATGAACGGTGGGGATTGCAGAGGATGGAAACGCACGGCCACGATCTTGAGTTAGGTTTTAAAAGAAATTTATGTTGTAATTTTAATTATAAAATCGTGTAAACTTCATAAATTCATAATTTTTTCATACGAGGTCGAAAACGCGCAAAACCAGTTGCGTTGGAATTGTATGGACGAGCACTACGCGATGGAATTGGATTGGAGTCGTTTGGAGTTGGTGAAAATTTCGGGTAAAATTAAACGTCCGTTTAATTTTATTCGAAATAAATCGCTAAAACGAAATTTAAATCAAGGTGAGAACTTCTCACACAATCGAAGCAGTTTCGATTTTATTTTAAATAGTTATATTTAAAATATTTGAATGCATGTTTGAATGATGATTGTTATCTATTGATGGTTAAAATAGACATTATGCGCCGTTAGTAAGCGGATGTTATTTATTAAAAACATATACCGCGATATTTCATAAACAGTGAAATTGGTATTATATATAATAGCAATATATATATATTGGCATATGTATATATTGCAGTTATTGATTTCTCGCATTTGTATAGCGGATGAGACCCTATTGCGCCGTCTATTAAGCGGATAATATTTTAAATCCCATATACCGCGATAATTTCGTACTGGAGCGGAATTGGTATTGTGCTAATGTTTGTGGATGCAGGAAAACAGGTTGGAGGGATCCAACTGGATTCCTCAACAGTATTTATTTGATTTCAGATATTTTGATATTTGATGGACTATCATATCGATATATGATATCGTTGTAGTCGTGATTGACTATTTGGTGTGTAGCATCATTGGACCAAATTTTGGAATTTTAAAAAGGATTTTTTAAGTGATTTTTTTGAAAATATTTAAATATTTTTGGAACTGATCCATTTTAAATAAATAAACGTTATAATTTTTAAAGTTATAAAAATTATGATTTTGAGAAATACGGTTAAAGATTGATTTTTGAAAATATGGGGTTAATGATGTTATAAAATAGTTAAAACGGGATTTCTGAATTTATTATAAAAAGTTTAAAAATAGGATTTATAAAATTTGATTTTTTTTATAAATCAAAATGGTGAAATTATAAAGGGGATTAAAGATGTTTTAAAATAATAGTATAAATTGATTTTATAAAGGATTTATAAATTGATATTTATAAATTAAAACATTTGAATTATAAAACGAGTTTTTATAAGTGTTTGAATGAAGTGAGAATGGATTGCATCAGTGAATGGAATTTATAAAATTATAAATGGTGAAGTTATAAATGAAATTTATAAATAGTAAGATTTATAAATTTTGTGAAGTTATTAAAGAATATATTTGGATAAATAATTTAATCTTATAAGTTATAAGATTTATAATTATGAAGTTTAAAAGAACGATTTTGTAAAATAATCGTTTTATAAGCATTTGACTTATAATATGAATTTTTAGTATATCATTGAGATATGAAATTGAATAGGTTAATAAAGGGAATTTATAAACGTTGTTTTATAAATTCACAAACGACTTATTTTGATAAGTAAATTGTTGTAACTTATTTATGGAGTTATATTCACGTTTTAGACAGTGAATAATCCTTTAAAATAAAATGAATAGAAATGATGAAATTGGTTAACGTAGTATACTCATGTTTTTGAACAGTGAATAATATGTTAAAGAAAATGTTTAGATTTGATGTTTTAAATAGAATTAAAACGATCTAATGATGTTTTAAAATGTGTTGAGATTCGAAACCAAAGATTTCAACAATTATTGTTGAAATAGACGTTTCCGAGAAATAAAAGGAAATGGTGGACTATAACACTGTTGTTATAGTAAATGATTTTCGAAAGGAAATGTTTTGTATAGTATTGGGATTTATATATCTATTTTAATTTCAAATCCCTATACTAGTAATTTTGGGACGTCGTAACGATGTTTTACGCAACATTCGTTTTGGCCCAAATAAATATGTTTAAGAGCATGATTTCCTTAAAGAATGAAATATATACTTAATTTCGATTTAAGTATATTGGATATTTTCCAAAGGTTGAAAATAAATAAAATTTGTGAATTACTTATGAATAAATAAGTATGAAAATGTCTTCCAATATAAAGTGAATATTTTGAGAATTTATCTTTTTGAAGATAAATTGAAATGAATAATTGAAATCGTATATGCATGGATATTTTGGAATGAAAATTCACTATGGAATTTATGAATAAAAAGGGAAGTTGTTTAAAGATAAATATTGATTTATTTTTGAGGTATTGAAATTTTATATCTTGTAAAGATATTTTGGAAAATAAATAATTTGGAAAATTATTTGGAATCTGGTGATGTTGTGCATATCCATTGATAGTTCAATAACCGACTATCAATATTTCCCTTTGAATGGGTAATTGATGTGATTTGTTTGAATTTGAATGCCACACTTATTTTTGAATAAGCGCTCACTATTCGGGTTAACCGGGAAAGGACCATGGGGTCGTATAACCCATTCCGAATATGTGATACGTCGTTATGAATTTCATTTGAAGACCGGTGTTGAAGACCGGATCTTTTTGAAAGCGAAAGGACAACTCGTCGATTGTCTTTGCACCGAGTAGCTACGGTATAGAGACTCCCTATGTGATGGGAAGTCCGGACGTGATTAGAGATTATCCGGATTGCAAGGACTTCTTTGTAAGTGCCTTCGGTTCTGTTCGAGCCCGGAACAGACTTGTATGGATTGTATGTCTGACATTACAAATTGAGATATAAAGCCGATTTCTTTCAAATATATTTCTGTTGGTGGCGGAGAATTTATTCTCTTAGCTTAACACCCTTAGAGGTTATGTAGTTGGAGGTTATCAGCAATATATTCCCAATTTGGTAATGTGACATGCTGAGTGTTGCTGTGAAATGATCATTGTGTTGATTATTTGTGATAGGATCATTTGTTTGATCGTCTATCTTTGTGATCATTTCTATGATCATTTGTTGACCCAAAGCACGGCTTTTGTATAAAGTGTGTTTTTGTGGACGAGACTTCGTCGAGCCTCACAAACCGGTAATGGTCGAAACAGGAATTGTGCGGCAAGGTTTTCAGGGATCGCTTCCCTAGGGTATGACCATTCCTTCTGGAAAAGGGTAGTATCATGGTATGGAGCCCAGATACTTACTCATGTTGAAACACTTATTATTATGGTGTGATGTTGGTTAGAGAGCTCTCATTTAAAGGTCCCAAAGGACCGGGGGTGGCATATCTGAGGATTTGTAATATCCCTTGCGAAAAGGGGTTCCCGGCCTTGTTTAGCAGAGAACGGTTTGGTTCTCGGGGCGTCCTTCCAGAGGCGTTTCCATGTGGCAATGGGAAGTTCCTTGGCCTAACCATTTGTTGGAAAATCCATTCTTCAAATACGAGCCTTGTACGGTTTTAGTTGTATAACCTGCCATGGAATATGGCGGTAACCCGCTATTGAACATGGTAGGTATAGTAGGCATAGTTCGAAATGTATATGTTGGCTAAGATTTATATCTTTATTTTCGAAATGAATTTTCTCTACACTCTTCACTAGTAATAATATCAAATGTTCTTTTAAATGCGTATCAAGCATCTTTGACTATCATAAGGAGAAATCTCCTCCGATTCTGCGTTTGCATTGTGTGTGTGTGCGGGAGGCCTTATGGTAGTCTCATTTTTAAAAGCATTGCGAATTGACTTTAAAAATATTCCTCTATTTTGATTTTAAAGATAAATAAACTGTTTTGAGTTCTCACACCAGTCACATGACTGACTCGGAGTTTATTGTTTTCCTTCCTAAACTCTGGGTGCCCACCAATTTCCACACGGGCAGTCAAGAGTTAAGGTTTATCAGGATATTCTGGATATTCTGGAGTTGCTGGAGGCAAGCTGGATGGCATGGCGTATTACTAGTTTATATAGTATTTCTTTTCCGCTGTTTGTTGTTGTTGTTGTACACTCTGATGATATGATGAAATGAAATGTAATGTAATGTAATGTAATAACTGATATAGTTCTTTGTTTAAAGATTATTCATTTATCTATTATATGTTGTTCCGCTGCGAATTGTGAGATTCTGATGTTGTTCAGTTATTGTTCTGTTGTCTATTCCGTTCTATTTTCTATTCTCTTTTCCCTCTATTTTATCTTTTCTCTCTTCTTCTACCTCTTTCCTTTTCTTAAACCATAACATTTCGGGTTTCCGGCCTTCGATTTCTCGGCAGTCGATAAAGTGAGTATCGATGTTGAATTTTCGAAAGTCGAAAATTTCCGGGACGTTACAATATAAGTGAAATACAGGTTATGAAAGCAATTGCTACTGCTTTTGGTTTCATAATTTAAGCGTTGTTTGCCCGACAAATAGGTACGTTTTCGGATTACGGTTTTATGGCGTTATTATATTGATTTTCCCGGGTTGGGATATATATTATTTTGGAAAATATATGTATATATTGTTATATTTGATATTATATTTTTCTCCCGAGCCCCTCCGTACAAAAGAGACTCAGCCAAAATTTTCGAAATTTTTGGACTTAGGAATTTTTTGAAAATGTTTTCCAAACCTTATTAATTTAAACATAAAAGATTTAATGGTTATAAATTGGCACATTTTATCTAAATTAATTAATTTTTTAAATTCATTTGTTTATAAATTTAATGTTTAAGTAAAATATATTGATTTCGTAATTCTTCTTTTCCCTTCTTTTTCCTTTTCGGGGACGAAAAGTTTTGAGTAGGGGAGAGTGTAATGACCCATAAAATTCGGTAATTAAATTTCTTAATTTAAGAAGATTTTGGTAACTTAATGTTGAAGGAAATAAAAATTTAGTGAATTATTAATGGAAATAATAACTTGAATGGAACAGTATATGTGACGACCCGGAATTTTAAGCAATATCAATTTAATAATCTTTGATAATAATTAAATTAATTTGATCATTTTACATTATAAATTGAAAAGTTAAAATTCTTTTAAAGGCTGATAATAATAATTTGATAATATCTATTAAAAATTTTCCTAACAATATAAAATTGGCAAGTTTAATTCTTCTGAAAATTTATAATATTTTAATTTGGAAATATTTATTTTGGCAATTTAGAATTGGTAAGATTTATTTTTCAAAAGCTAATCAAAATATTTTCTATTTATTATAATATATATATATATAGATATATCTTGTAAATAGGAAGTTTTTAATGTAATAAAATCTATATATTCAAATTGTAATATATATGAATATATATATATATATATATATATATATATATATATATATTATGATTTGGTTTGTGTTTCAAAATTTAATATAGTAATTAAAAAATCTAATGGTAAAATGATTTCCATTTGAAATATATATATATATATATATATATATATGTTTGTATATATTAGAAATAGGGAAATATTGATTTGAATTTAATAAGTGTTTTCAAACTTTAATATATATATATATATATATATATATAATTTGTAATTTGAAATGTTAATTTGATTTAATACTTTTGAAAATGATATTTGAGGTTTAAATTAAAGGTTCACTTGTTTTAATATCCTTTCATTTTAATTTTATCATAAGATAAATTGTTTTAATTTTTTTATATAAAGAGTTAAAATCAATTTCTCAAGTTTATAAACATATAATACCATTAAAATTAAATCAAAAGAATAAATAATTTATAATTGTTAACATAAATTCACTTTTGTATATTTATTAAATCTAAAAGCTTATTTATATAGGATAAAAACATTATATATACATTACATAAATACATATATATAGCTTAAATAAATTATTAAAATGAAAATAACATTTAAAACATTAATAAAACATTAAATAACACTTATAAAACACTTGTTAGTATATTAATATTTGTTAATGACACTTGTAAATCTTTGAACATATGTGTAAGCAAACTAGGCATTAAGGTGACAAGTGTAATTCTCTTAATAATTTAAATTGTAAAATAAAAAGAAGAATTTTAATCTTTAGCTAATTCTTTTCTTCATTCTCAACCAAAACACAAAATTGAATACTAATCAAAGAAAGAAGAAAACATAAAACTATAAAATCTGGAAAATAAGAAAGAAGTAAATCTGTAAAATTGAAAACAAAGAAGATGATCTGGAAATTTAATCAACATGCAAGGATAGATTCAGGAAATTCAATCAACATGCAACTGGAATCAAGTACAATCAGAAGCAAAGGGAAGTTCAGCAGTAGGATTAAAATTCAACATGCAAATAAATTCAAAAGCCTGGAAAGAGTTTCTACCCTCTGCATATAAAGGTGACTAAAAGGAATTTTAAAAATAGTTTTGATTCTAGATTTTATCTTGATCTTGTGTTGAATATCATGATATTTGAATTTAATTCAATTGCATGTCTGGATATATGGATTGAAATGCCTGTATAGTTAAAAAAATTACTATGTGTTTATAAATAGTTTCCATTTTTATAATAAAATTTAATAACTAGTTTTTGAATTCGAATTTGACTTTGAATTGTAAATTGAAGCTGTTTGTAATCAAGTAAGTTATCCTCTAAAAATAATTATAAGTTTTTAAAGTGAGAATTAGCTCTGAAATTTTGAGTTTAAAGTAAATTTTTATGTTGGGTCAAAAATTTATCAAAACAATTTTAAGTTTTGATTACATAATTTAATTCGTGATGTTAAATTATGAGTTCTAATGGTTGAATCACAATTTTTAGGTTAGTATTTAGTGTGAATTCGTGGTTTATCATTTTTGGACATTTCGGTCGATTGATGGCAAACGACGGCGAACTGTGCAACGCCGTTAAGCATGAAGATCATGGGGAAGACTAGGACTATAGGAAAATTGTCCTGGAATTTTATTATGGAGTGTGTTGGAAAGAATTGTTCGAATTAGGGTTTTCTTCTGTGAGTTCGTTGACAATGTTCAATTGGGAATCACGGCGTCGATAGGGAACCGGAGTTGATCGCATTTGTGCCGAAGATTCTGAGGGTTGTGGCGTAGCTACGGTGGAGATAGTGGGTTTTTTCGAGGCTTGGATTGCTGTGGAAGGTCGGTTTCTGGTGATGGTGGTTTCGAACAGTTTGGTTTCAGAGAGTCAATTTTTGATTTTCGGTAGGAACGAGGTTGCAGGGTTTCGCGAAGCTATGTAGTGGTCGAAGGTGACTCGTCGAGGTCGTGGTGATGGTCGTTGGTGACCGGAGGAGTGGTGCATGATGCACAGGCGTGATGTTGTATCAGTCGATTGGGTTTTGGGAAGGAAGATGGTAGGAGCTTGAGTACTACTTCGGGTATGTGATGGTTGGGCTCGAAGCAGGTTAAGGATTGGGATACTCGGGGCTGTCACGTGAAATTTCTGTGGGTTGCTCGAGTTTGTTGGGCATGTTTTAGTTTGGGTACAGGAAGTTTTAAAGTTTTAAAATGTTAACAGAAATGTTTTTTTGAAAGTTTTAAAACAAAGGAAATATGATTTTGTAAATCATTCAAGTTTTAAAACCAAAGTAAACAAGTTTTTACTTTTAAAACTAAATTTGTTTCAAGTTAAAGTTTTAAACAAGTTTATATATATTAAAATATGAAAGTTTTAAAATAAAATAAGTGGATTTTGAAATGAAGTTTGTATTAAATTTTATTAAATAACTTTGGAAAAGTTTTAAAGATTTAAAAGTTCAATTTAAAATGTGTTTAATTATAAATTGATTTCTAAAATATTATATTTTAAATAAAGTTTAATGATTTAGAATTTGGAAATCAATTATAATAAAGATTATCTTAAGTAATTTATAATTTTGATTTAATTAAAGATAAATAAATTTGTGAAAATAATTAAGATAGTTCAAATTTTTATTAATAATTAAAGTATTTTGGTTCATATAAATGATTTAATTAAGATAATGGTTTCTTAATTAAGGATCTTTATAATATTAGAAGTTAAAGAATCATTTAATTAAATTTAAATGATTAATTAAATAATTAATTAGGAAAATAAATAGTGATTAATTGAAGATAATCAGTCATGAATTAATTAAGTGTAATTACTTGGTGAAGTAATTAAGTAATTAATTTCTGGAGGAATTTAAGCAATTAGAGGTTAATTACTTCATGAAAGTAATTTAGTGGAAGTGATTAAGGGTTAATCACTTGTGTTATTAATTAAAGGATTAATTAATATAAGTAATTAAAGGTTTAAATTATTTAATTAATGGTTAATTAATAAAAGGATTAAGAGTATTTAATAGTGTGATTAATTACTTGTTAAAGTAATTAATTAAGAAAGAAATTTAATTAATGAAGTAATCATTAATTAATGGAAATAATTAATTAATTATTAATTAATAATTAAAGGATAATTAATTTATAATTATGTTTTAATTACGAAATGTAATTAAAAGTAATTAATTAAATGTGATTAATTAAAAGTAATTAATCAAGTGTGATTAGTTAAAAGAAATAAATCAAGAGTGTTTAATTAAAAGCAATTAATCAAGTATGATTAATTAATGAGGTGATTAATCAAGTGTGATTAATTTTAAAGGGTAATTAAGAGATAATTACTTAATATAATTAAGAAGTAATTAATCAAAATGATTAATTAAATTTATCATTAAGGAATAATTACTTAAAGTTATTAAGTAATAATTAATCAAGGATGATTAATTTAAAATGGATAATTAAGTGATGTTTATTAATTAATTTGGAAATAATTAATGTATATATAAGCTGGATTGATGATAATCCAAGTGATTAAGTAAAGAATTAATTTAATTAAGGATTTTTAAATTAATTAAGTTTGGATCAAACTTGTTATGGATGATTAATGATTGAATTGATAAATATCATTGGATGAGTTAATGATATTGGGTGATATCTTATGTCATTGATTGATATGTGACGATATGAATGTGATATATCTGAGATATATACGCTGCTTTGTGATGTGTATGGATGAATGTGATAATAGTGGATTATCTATCCGTGTAACGTGAATCATCCATTTATGTTAAGTGATATTCTGAATATCTACTGTTTAAAACCCTTAAGTACAACCTGGACATTAAAATGGCGTTTGGATTCGGTGAGACCAGGATCGGGTTTCCATATTTGGATATCCGAAAACCACACTGATCCAAAATAAACGTTAGGTCGTGAATCCAAGTGGAGTGCAAGTGAAGACTCGAGGTGTAAGAACTATTCGTCAGTATAACTCTGGGGTGATTCCGTGATGAGTTTGACGGAGATAGTACTTACAGGTTCGAGATGGTGATTCAGAGTGCAAGGGCTATGGTCGTTGACTCTGAGGGTGATTCCAAAATGAGTGCAACGAGATAGTGCCTTCCGTTTCGTTCGAACCCGGAACGGACTTGTATGGATTGAATGCTTTCAGAACATCGTCAGGGGGACGATGAGCATTCTAAGATAAATGTGTCCTATAAAGGTAATCGCAGCCTCAAGCCTCATCAACCGGGAATGGCTAAAACAGGGGAGGTGCAGCAAGGTTAAGTGGGTCATGCCCAAGTAGGACGAGATTTACCCCTGTCTAGATGTCCCTTTTTATTTCGGCTTTGTGGGCAGTTGGATCTGCAGCCAACTGCGGGGTGGTCTTGTTCGGGACTGTTCAGTAAGGAATGGTCCCGACCTTGTGTTGTAGGGGATCAGGAGTGGTCCTCGGTATGGTGATCTAGGCCACGTATTATGACGGGTGGTACCCCAGTAGCCCTGCCATTGTATGGAATCCAGTCTCCAATAAGTGTCGTACGTTTTGATTGTGCCCAACTATGTTGGAACGTGAGATGTAAGCATTCCAGCTATTTCTGTATTTTACTTGAAAACCCTAGACACTATTATAATATCACTGGATTTCCTATCAAATATTTTGGTTAGCGTAAGGTATAAACTTCTCCATGTTTATGTGTGGGAAGTCTTACGTGATACCCTTTCTTTTCAAAGGATTTTCTAAAGTTAAGCAATTTTAAACAGTTTATTCACACCAGACCCCTGTCTGACCCAAGTGTTTATTTTCTGTTTTATTAAACTCTTGGATACTCATATTATGTATGAGTAGTCAAGCGATTCAGGTTATCCTTGACGAATTCTGGAGGAGCTTTGGAGCAGGAGGCTTCAGCGTAGATATATAGATAGAGTTTCCGTTGTGTGTTATTCTGTATAGTTGTTCTTGTATTGTACATTAGACAAAAATGTTATAACTGTCTAAATTGAGATGTAAAGTTGTGTACTCTGATATATACGATACTATGTATATGTTATATATTATATTTCATTCGTTCCGCCGTGAGATTTTGATGTGTTGTTGTTCTTTCTTCTCTTTCTTTTCTTCTTCTATCTCTTTCTTTCTTAAATAGTGATGCGTCTTTCTGGTGATAGAAAGTTGGGTCGCTACAGTATAAATGTAAGTTAATTGTTAATAACTTGGATGTAATTCCAATAAGTGAAACAATGTAAATGTTAATTTTATTCTTATTGTAATAAAAGAATGTTACCAACATGAAGTGATTAATTTGATTTAAAATCTTAACTAATGTGTGCATTAGTTTATAATAGGATATAAAAGGTAAATTAATAATTTAAAACGTTGGCTTTCCAATAAAATAATGTATAAGGAATGGAAATGGAATAAATTAGTGTATGAACTAATTGTAGCACTTGTTGTAAGCTAATAAGTAAACTAAAAATGTAACAGTGCTAATTTAGGTTAATAATTAATAGGTTGAATGAAATGACAATTAATGAATTTATTAAAATTGTAAAGTTATAATATAATAATGGAAAGTGTGAATGTAAATTTAAAGGGAACGTAAAATTTATTTATAAGATAGCAATTTGTGTAATAGAAAGCTAAATAAATTTGTTAAGAGTATTAATTGTTGTTGGATGCAGATTTAAAGTAATAAATTGGTATAAGAATGGAATTAAGATAAATTCATTAATTGGTTTTAAAACCTTAATTTATGTGTTCAATTGATAGAAGTACACATTTAGAAATGTAATATTTATCCAAATTAAGTTGTAAATAGGCATATATTAACGTAGTGAAATAAAATTAGCGTTATATTTGAAATTATAATCCGGATTGATTAGTAACGAACTTATAAATGCAATTAAAAGCAAATAAGTGGCAATTAATATAGGTTGCTTGTTTATTTAGTGTGTTAAATAAACTTTGGTAAAAATTTGTAATAAATCTAAATTTAACGTTTTGTCAATGTAAATTAAGTAATAATCAGAATATAATGATAATTTTATTTATAAAATGATAGTTGGTTGAATAAAAGGAATGCAAAATAAAGTTTTGTCAATATATTAGAATTTAATGTTTGATAATAGGGAATTCATGAGTGTAATTTAAGGCATGGTAACACTTGTATAAGTTACCTGTTTATTTCGTTTATTAATAAAATTGGAAATCAATTAGAGTAAAGGAACCTTAATGTTATAATAATAAGAATTAATGCAATAACTAAATTAGTGCACACCCTATTAATTGAAACAGATTGTAAAGTTATGATGATTGAAATTAGTAAATTGGGAAATGAATTCAAAGTTATGTTAACTAATGAAGTAATACGTAATAAACTGGAATTGATAAATTAATCACCTCTAAATTGATATTTAAATTTGTTTAAAACCATTGTAAATGATTGAGAAATCAAAATGATAAGAATTGTCAATTTTAGAATTTAAATTGGAAATTTGATTTAATTAATCAATTATTAGTTTATTTAATTAATGTAAAAACAGTCATTTTGGCCATTGACTCGGATTTCGACGAAACCAGTTTTATCGGATCTATAACGGTGAATTATTGTAGGTTTTCAAGTTTCGTAGCGATCGGACTTGTCGTTTGATCGTACGGACTCGAAACGCCTTGAAATCAATGAAATTGAAATCAATAGAAATCAATTGGAAAAATATTGAATTTTGCGTAATTTCTTCATATGATGGAATTTGGACTAGAAACCATTTCCATCGCGTTTAAAATATTTTAAAATACCTATTTTGATATATGGGTTGACCCAATTTCATTGAGGAGTCGAAACGGGCTTTTCAGGCCATTCATTGTTCAGCGTGTTTATAAATCGGGTCCATCTATTCTATTTCAACTTTCTCTATAAATACCCTGTTATAAACGCTAGCCTACCCCTATTTCTCATTTGCATGTGCGTACATTCAATCTTCACCTCCTCATTTCAATGGCAGACAATTCCTAATTGCAATTACAATTCAAAAATCGAAGACAAATTTCGAACTCCACAAAATATGCCAAATTTTATATCAATTCGAAGCTCTCGAAGAGCGTAACCCAGATCTATAATTCGTTTTCCAGTTTGGATCTCTGTATAGCCAGAAATCGATGAACCATTTTCGACCGTTCATCGCTCGACGATGAACTTCGCCTAATCGGAAATTCCTTTCTAGATTTTGTAGTGAGGGCCGAGGGGATCACATCCATGTGGGTTTCGGGCTGAGTTGACGGCTGGATTTGGCAGAAAATTCGAATTAGGGTTTTAATCAAGTGGCGGCTGCTGTACTTTTCAGAGCCGATCGAGATTCGCGTGGGGTGGTCGAAGTTCGGGGAAGCGGCGGTGATGTCGCATCTGCTGGAGGTGAGACGCGTGGCCGCGCACGAGGACAAGGCGGCGACGGCTTAGAGTTGGCGTGGGCATGCTAAAGGACTGTGTTCGAAACCTGGTGATGAGGGGTTTGTTGTTTTGCATAACGTGGCAGTGGGTGAGATAAAAGTGTTCTTCTTTTGTTTATTTTTAATATCGAAATTCAAGCACATTTATCGCTATATCTTTCACATACGAACATCAATTCACACGCGGTTTTTTTGTTAGGATCGTATTGAAATTTCAAACATTTTGGTGCTGGTTTGGACGAATTCTGAGACTGTCAAATTTTGGGTTTAAATTGGATTTGAATTCAATTTAAATTCAAAAGGTAAGTGTTTTAACCCACTCATAACTTCTAAAATTCCTTATGTTTGTTAAATTAAATTTTTGTTGTGATTATGCATTTATTTATGACTTTTTCGTATGTTTTTAATCATCATCTCTGTTATTGCATTTATTTAAATTTAATCGTTATTTAATTTATTATTGAATATAACTGCCAGTTAAATACATGTTATATATATTATCAGTTATCCATTGGTACTGATTGATTGTTTTGGATGATGATTGTGATGGATGTTTGATCTGTTGATGAATGAACAGATATTGTATTATATATTATTTTAAGCTGCAAGTTGTATGCATTTTATTTCATTCGGGATTGCGGTTTGAATTGATATATAACCGTAATTTTATTTCAAATTACGGATTGAAATGATAAATATCCATATCACTTGACATAGGATAGAAAATTATATACAGGCACCGCGGTCTATATGTAAAAATATTTTGAAATGATTATTCTATGGTTTGTAAAGAAATGTACGTGTTATGAGGTATGGATTTGGATATTGTATAAATGTACTTTATGTATAGTTAAATTCTTGGGTTTAAGCTATGAATAAAGTTGGATTTTGTTATTATATAATATGGTTAAGTATTTACTTAAAGTATATTTTTGTATAGAGTTTATATGGATTTTTATAAATCAAGGTTGAGAAGATAGTTTTGAAATTGATTGGAGATTTTATTTAATTAAAGAATTATATTTAATAAGAATCCTTTTGGAACTTATTGAAATTAAGATTTTAAAAGAATATGGTTTTATAACTTAATTCGTGTTTAAGGTGATTTGAGTGAATAAATTGAGGAATATTTCGTTATAGAAATTTAAGTTATATTTAAAGGATGTTGGATTTAGAAAGCAAATATTTCAAAACTAAATGATATAAAAAGTGAAATTGGTATATATATATATATATATGAATTATAAAATTTAGTTTTGAAATATTAAATATTTAAGCTTTGAAATATATTGAATTTGAAATGGTTTATTTGTAGGTTCAAATCGGTATTTGGAATTTATTTGTGAAGTTAAAGAAGCTATTTTATTTTATAAAGTAATTTAAAATTTAAACCATTTAAGTGGTGTAGTTATATTTCAAAGTTATGAAATTCAAAGTTTAAGTTTTGGAAGGTTATATTTCAAATGTTAGTTTCGAAGTGTATAAATTTGAAAGTGTTACGGTTTTAGAAAAAGGAGATATTTGAGAAATGATATTATATTGATTTGGGTTTTATAAAAATAATATCATATTGATTTGGGTTTTTAAAACAAAAATGATATCGTATTTATGTGATTTTGAAAGGGATATTATATTCTGGTTTTGAAGTATAATTATTTTAAATTGACCGCGGTGTTATAATTACGTTTGGTGGTTAAAGAGACCGGGATCGGAAGTTGTCATGCTCTCTGCCAACTCCGAAAACCACTTTAACAACCGTGTACGCGGTGGAGATTCCAGAATGAAGTAGGATGGTGGCGACGTTCTATTAAGGTATATATGTGGACCCGACTCCCGTGAGTTGGCATAAGGTGGCTAAAACAGGGGCGATTCTCGGGCCAAGGAGGTAGCCCCTCTTATCGGACACATCGCTTCGATATTATTCTCTGATTTTTGGATTGATTCAGTGGCCACTTTTAATTTTTTATTTAGGGGTGTGGCTCGAGGTGGGCGGTAGCTGCGGCTATGCATTACCACCAGCCCGAGTAGCAATTGGTATATCTACCCTGGCATTGCCTAGTTGTGCCGTGTCACCTACCCTAGCGTGCCTTATACGATTTTGTTTTGTACCATACCTATGGAGTGCCCTCTGACGACGCCCAGTACGGGGGAGATTACGGTACTGTATAGACTATGGGAATATAAAAGTGTGTTGAGGTGGAAAACATAAAGCCTTAATGCTATTTTCAGTATATTATACTTTACTTTAGACACTACTATAATAGCATATATTACTACATAGTAGATAGTTTGACGGATCCTTAGGAGATGTGAATCCCGAGCATCTCTTAAGTTAGTCCACTCACGTTTGACACTGGATAGGAGATGTCAAATCCCGTAAACATCTCTAACGTCGTTCAACTCATATTTTTCCGTTGATTTAACTTACATAAGATCTTTTAGTTCTGACTCGAATGGTTTGTTTTTCAATTCGCTCGGGTCAGTCCGAGCATTACAGGATTTGAAGACTTTATTTTGGAGGACGAAGACGAAGATATTATTACTATTATCTATTATATTATCCGCTGCATCATGTACTCCGCTGCATTGTTATTTATTGGTTTGTGTAACTCTGATTTGTGTTTGTTAGTCCGTGAGATGATGGTTTGATGACAATAACCTTAGAATAGATTACAAAATATAAATACTAACATTATAAGTTTAGATATATATGTATATGCAGGATTTAACCATGCAGGTACTAAGAATGAAGACTGTACAGTATAGAGATTCAAGATATCAAGATAAAATATCAAGATAGAAGACTCATGAGTATCGAGACTATCAAGAGTTCAAGATTTCAAGGATAAGTATTTTTTATTATTATTAGGAATTTTTGTTAAAACTCGTAGAAAAGCACTGGCATCTTAAAATCCAATTTATTCGTGGAATGGAATCCACTTCGAGCCCGTTAAAGGGATAGAACCCTAAGTAGGATGGAACCTACGAAAAATCTAGTGGAACATTGTTTTGTATCCGCTAACTTTTATTCAAAATGATTTTTCAAAATTATATCATGTTTTCAAAATGTTTTCAAAACCTTCCTTTTAAAAGATTCAAAACCCTCGATCCTGATTTTAAATAATTTTAGCCTCAGAGACATCTTTATTTTTAAAGTCAAATTACTCCTGATCTTAAACTATCTTTAACTTTTAAATATTTATACTTAGATTTAAATATAAAATTATAGTTAAAATCTACATATATTATTTTTTATATTTACTTATGAATTTTAACTATAGTCAAGTATATTTATAAAGTTTAAATTAGTTTTTTTATAAGATAAAGGTTATTTCCAAAGAAAATCAAAAACACCAAAAAATCCTTTGGGATGTCGACATGCCTAGCATGACCATGTCGACATGGTGACAATATGATTCAAAAATTCAAATTTCAAAAGAAGTGTCTATTCGCCATAACTCTTCATTAATGGTCATGGCTGTTGTTCTTCTATAAATAGGGGTCAGTTTCAACGAATTTTCAATCATAATTTTCTGGTTTTCACCCCTCTTCTTATTCCTTATTTCTTAATACATATTCTTATCATTACTCTGCCGAAATCAACATTGAATCATACTCGATTACTTCTAGTTTGATTCTCTATCACTATCTCTACAAGATTCTCAGTGCTATTCAGAGTTATAGACTTCTTTGTAATCTATTAAGTGAGAAAAGGTGTGATCGTAGCCTTGGAAATCAATCAAAAGGGAAAAGGTGTAATTGTAGCCTTGGTAAATCAATTGGGTAAACTTGTGGCCCGGAAATCAAGTATCTCTACCCAGAGGATCGAAATTCTGGAGGGTGTACCTCGTAGCCTTGAAACCGAGGGTGTAATTGTACAATTGCTTTTGAAAGGAAATCCGTACTTGTGTTGCGGGACTGGATGTAGGGTAACTCCGAACCAGTATAAAATCTGGTGTGTTCTTTCCTTTACTGCTTTTATTTTATTTCTGCATCTGTGATTGTTTCTGTGATCATATCTGTGTCTGTATATTGCATACTTTTGTGTCTAAATTAACATAAATTAAAAAGATTTAGTAATTCTTTATTAACACTATTCACCCCACTCTAGTGTTAATCTTAGCCTTAAGATCCGTAATCCGCACTTATCGCAATTGGTATCATAGCAAGGTTTTCAAAGTTTCACAATCTGATTTTTGAAAAGTTTTCAAAATGGCTACCAACAATGGTACTGTTATTAACACTAGTATCTCTGTCGCTAGTTCATTTGTAGAGGGTCAGTCTACTATCAGACCACCACTTTTTAATGACAATAAATATGCATATTGGGCATGTAGGATGAAAATATATTTACAATCTATAGGATTAGACACTTGGAATATCACACAAACTGAATATTCTGAACCCACAATTGATTTTGCACAGTGGACTGCTGAGCAAAATACAGTTGCATAAAATAATTCTAAGGCAATGAATATTCTATTTTGTTCACTAGATAGAAATGAATTCAATAGAGTGTCAGTTTGTAAGTCTGCATATGAAATCTGGGAAACTTTGCAAGTTACTCACGAAGGAACAAGCAAAGTTAAACAGACCAAAATTTCCATGCTCACAAATCAGTTTCAATTATTTAAAATGAATGCTAATGAGTCTATTTCGGATATGTATAGTAGATTTCAGGATATTGTGCATTCTTTAATATCTTTGGGAAAGGAATTTTCTGAAGAAGATCAAGTCAGAAATTTTTTAAATTCTCTAACTCCAGAATGGGATCAAAAGACACTTGCGATCGAAGAGCTAAATGACATCAGTATTTTGAAGATAGAAGAATGAATTGGAAATCTAATGTCGTATGAAGTTCAAATGATCAGGAGAAGAGAAAGTAAAGCATCTGAAAAGAGATCAATGGCATTCAATGCATTGACTGATGGATCAGACTCAAACAACGATAATGATGAAGAGATAGCCTTTATGACCAGAAATTTTAGGAAATTCCTGAAATACAGAAAGATGAATAATCTCAAGAGAACCAACTATAAGAATTCTGGAAATCAGAATATAGTGCCAAATAATGACAAGTGTTACAACTGTGATAAACCAGGCCACTTCAAAAGAGACTGTCCGTATCCAAATAGACAGAATCCTCCTATGAACAATGAACCAGCAAAGAAACGGAAGCATGCATTTACTGCTACTCTAGATAACTCAGACTCGTCCTCAAGTGATGATGATCAGAAGATTGATAATTCGAATTTGTGTTTCACAGCTGTTCACGACTCCGACGAATTCAGAGAAACGGACTCAGAAAAAGGTACACGTTTATAATACAATTGGTTGAAATTGATTGCCTAGAATTAATTGCTTGATTGATTGATTTTTAAATTGGTGTGTTGTTTGAATTTTAAAATTTGTTTTCTATTTTTTGTTATTTTTATTATTATTTTTATTATTTTTAATACTTTCTGAAATATATTATAAGTATAATAATATTTCAGAAATACATAATAGACATTAATAATAATATATATTAGAAGATCTTAGGAAAAATCAATTCGTGAAAATTCAAAAGAACATGTCGACATGGTCCTTACCATGATGTCGACATGGGTACCTAAATTTCAATTTCAAAATTTGATTTCAAATGTTTGAATTTCCCTCCACCTTTTCACTTCATTCAATTCTCTAAAAAGATACCTTTTGACCAGAGAATATGTCCTTTAAGAATCTATTTATTCACTATCTTTTATCGTATTTTTTCGCTTTCATTTTCAAATTCAAACTCTCTCTTCATAACTTCAAGCTCTCTACTCTCTACTCTAGTGGCTTCTTCAAGCAACCACTCAACCATGAGAATTTCCAGAAAAATCAAAGAGCAATTATTCAATGATCTGGAGGCAATTAAAGCATAGATCAATTATGCTAACTATGCCAAAGTCCATCCCGGAAAATTTGCTATTTTTCAAGATTTTTCTTCTTATGAAATTGACTCTCTTTTTGCAAACAATGGTGTTCTTAGTCTTATTGATGCTTCTCAAAATGATTTTGTTTGCTATCCTAATCTTGTCAAAAATTTCTATGCAAATTTAAATCGCTGATTTTATGTTGGAAAAGAAGATGAAATTTGGAGTAGTGTAAAAGGCACTCAAATTGTTTTGAATTGTTATCTTTTGGGTACCATTCTCAATTGCAAGAGTTCGGGAATGGATCTTTCTAACTTTAAAATCGATGAACATGATCATGAGACATTTCATCACATTTTTGAAAGAGATGATGATTTTGATTTTAAAAATAGAAATTTTCGACCAAAAGCAAGAATTGTTAATCTTCTTTTGCAACACACTTTGACCCTAAGATCGGAAAATTTTAACAATCCTACTTCAAAAGTTTCCAAAGCTCTTTTTGCTATTTTCGGAAACTATGACATAAATTGGGCGCAAGTTATTTTGGATGAACTTCGTCCTAAAAATCTTGAAATGGGTGAGAATACTTTATACCATGGAATTTATCTCACTCGGATTTTTAACTATTTTGGAGTGGATTTCAAAGGCGAAGAATTTGTTTCTAGAAAAGTTTTGAAACATTTCCTACATTTCGCTTATGAAAATTCCATTTCTTTTTCAACCTTATGAGACACTTACCGAAAAGGAAGAGCGTTTGGCTCATGAGGAAATGGAAGAAGAGGAAGTTGAAGAAGAAGAAGAAGGGAATGAAATGGAAATTGAAGAAGAAGAAGAAGAAGAATAAGGTGAAACGTCTTTGGAAAGCATTGAATATCCTTCCAATCCATCCAACAAAACCCTTCACAAAAACCAAAAGATAATTGTGGAGAATCAACGGATTCTAAAATGATCCGTTAGTAAAAAGTTGGATAACATTTCTTCGAAGATGAATAAGTTATTTTCCAAAGTCAGCAAGAAAATTGGACTATCTTCATCATCTTCATCCTCTAACTAGTTTTATCTTTTCGTATCTTGTTGTATTTGTTTTAGTTTGCTTTATTTCGAATGTTCGTGTGCTTTGTTGTGTGCTTAATCATTGTATTATCATTGTATGCAATGAAATGAAATTTCCTTTCTGTTATCTACCTTATCTTATCTCTAGAATAAATGTAGTATATTATATAAATATATATATATATACACAATTATTCACAAAATCAAATTAGTCATAACATTTCACTAACCCATGTCGACATCCCCTGTGTGACCATGTCGACATGTACTGGTCAGAAATGGCAATTGATTTTGAATTTGAAATTTAAATAACTACCACATGTCTATTCAATTAAAATGAATTCCTATACCTATATATACCTGTTTCTTCCAGAATTCTTCGCTGAAATTTATTTCTTATCATCTATATCCTCCATCTCTTTCACAAATTCAACTATGGCTAATCCTATTCACAATTTATCCGAAAATCTTGAAGAAACTCTTAATTCGTTCAAGAATATTCTCTCATTTATTCTACGAAACCAGCGTCATTTAGAATTAAGTCAAATGCAGATGATAAAGGAACAAGAAAGGCACTTCGATGCGATACGATGGATGATCTCCTCTCTGCACAAGGATGATAACGAAGCACATCCTTCTGTCTCTCTCACCAATGACAATGATAATTGGGATGCTATTAAGGCAGACCCAATCTTTGGAGAAGAAGGATGGGTGGAAGTTCCACGTAACGTTTGATTTACTTTGTTTGATTTGTTTGAATTGATTTGGTTTGAATTGATACTTTGTGTGGATTGATTTCTTATTGATTTGAAGATTTGTGTGTAAAACATAGATACACACACACACACACACACACACACACACATTGAAATGTATATAATCTTTAAAATAGTTATCATGCTTAGAAGTATAATTATTTCCTACTCTATATAATCCGTTGTATAGTTTATCAATGCAGGTACTGAAGTCCAAGAATGAGGGGGGAGTAAGTTTTTGTTGATGACAAAGGGGGAGAAATATAAAATAGGGTAGTCAGGTACAGATTAAGGGGGAGTTGTTAGTTTTGGGGGGAGTTATTAGAATAGAAATAATATTTTATAAACAAAGGTTGTCATCATCAAAAAGGGGAGATTGTTAGTCCGTGAGATGATGGTTTTGATGACAACAAGCTTAGAATAGATTATAAAATATAAATACTAACATTATAAGTTTAGATATATATGTATATGCAGGATTTAACCATGCAGGTACTAAGAATGAAGACTGTACATGTGACGCCCCACCCCGAGACCTACATTAGTAAAGAGAATTACTAAGTAATCCTGTCTACTAATGCAGAGAATAGGGCTGGTTAAGGGAGACCATCATAGTAATACGTTAGTTAAGAGCTAAGCATGTCAATTTTGTCTTGATTTTTTTTCTTTTCATTACCTCATAAGTGGTAGACACGCTTAGTCCCTAACTAATGCACACTATGGTGGATTCGGAGCATTTCAGAAATAATGTAATATACATGCAGATAGAAGACATCAGTCACAGAACAGCAAACCCAGATCAGAGTATATATATATAAATACATACATCACCATACATCTCCATAATAATACATCATATATAAGTAGCATGGACTACCGAATCACATATACACCCATCCCACAAAATAACATACAATAAGACACATAAATGCAGACGACTCAAAACGATATCCAAGCCAAACTGACAAGTCCAACCAAAACTATCAAGCTGATCCAAGAAGTGAAGCAATCCAATCTAACCTGCAACTCGGTCTGACCCGAGTGAAAAGCACACGGGTCAGGCAAGCTAAACTTATCAGTAGTAAGGATCTCAATAATAAGCGGAATAGTGAGAATCACTCCGTTGTTGCCAACGGAATGACTATTATTCATCATATCATTTATAAGAAAGGGGACATCGGGGATTCATTTATCTATTTCAAAGGAATTCAATAAGTAACATGCATATGGTTTCTCTTAAGGACATCTCTAAGTAAAGTGGATAAGGGATGAGAACCATATAATAACTTCATAAAGAAACATCAAATCATCATAATCTATCATAAGAACTCATTAAGAGTTAAAGGAAATCATAATCGAAATCACCATATAGAATAATATGAATGTATCCTATATCATACTCAAGGCCATATTCGAATAACACATCACAAAAAGGTGAAATCGAACATAGAAAACTTCATAGAAAATTTGCACGTGCTTTTCATCTTGACTAGTACTACTATTATTTGGTACCATACATCGTGATGACTTGGGGTCATTAACATCTTAGTATCGTGATCATCTTGATTGACTATAGTCGAATATCGTGATGACACCCAAATCATAAAATCCGAGCAAACATCATGATGATTGGAATCTAGTAATGACATCAAGAACATCGTAATGATTCCAATCTTATACTCGGTTTGTAGTACTAACAACATCTTGAATGTGTCACAACATCTCGAATAGGAACCCAATGGGTGTTAATGTACGTCCCATACCATACATTCGCACCTATTAGTTTACTAATCGTCAGTCGATGCCACATTAGAAAACATTCACAAAAATCCAAATCAAACGTACACCGCCTCGTCTCATTGGCGAGTGTAAAGCACCCAACTCATCGTGTCTCATACTTTGATGAGTTTAAAGTGACATCAAGACTTGTCTCATTTCATCGACAAGTAAAAGTCCATATTAAACATCACAACCATCATCAATTCATCATAACAACCAGCCTCATGTCCTCGGCAGGTAAAAATATCATAAAATAGTACTTCAAAGCCGATTCGACAGTACAAGTCCGATATTAAGCGATGAGGCGAAAATACATGTCCCATACCACGTATTTTTGCCAAATCGTTTAATTCTCATTCTTATACATCGAAAATCATCTAATTAAGCTATAATATATTTAGAATAATTTTATAGAGAAAACGGGATTTTTAAACAATTTTTAGAGATTTTTAAGTAAGTTTTATAAGGAAAAATCTATTTATCAAATAGATTATCTATTTATAAAATACTTTTTTTTAAAAAAAATAATTGCTTAAAACCCTTTAAAATGTCTTAAAAACATTTATATAATTAACCATAAATTAAAAAAAAATTCAGAAACTCATTCAAAACCAAAATCAATTAAAACCATCAAATTCTTCAAATACCGATATTTATCGATGTTTAGATTAAAATAGAATTTAAATAAAATTTAAATTCTAAAAATTTCCAAAATTAAGCTAATCCATTATCGGGTAATAATACTAAACATTCATCATCAAACTTATTCAAACAATATTTAAAATCATCGAAATTTGCAGTGAAACAGCTAACGAAAGCGCAAAAAAAAAAAAAAAAAACGAGAACAATCTACCAAACAACCTTGTTTTTGGCTAACTTTGGACAATAATTTGGAGAACCAAAGCAACCCAGATTTTCACCAAATTTTGCTGCATTACACTATGACATGAGGTCTCTAACATATCCAAAATTTGGAGCAATTCGCTGCAAAATGAAAGAGTTATGATTTTTCAAACATAACTCTTTTCAGCAGGCACAAAAAAACAAGATTTTTGGCTGTTTTGAAACAATGATTTTCTGTAACAAAACAACTCAAAATCACATGAAAATTTCTAGGAACATTTCATGGTCCAACTAGAGAAGCATATACAAAATTGGGAGCAAATGGCTCTAAAGTGAAGAAGATATAATTTTATTAACAAGGTGCATTTTCAGCCAACAAACAGAGAGCGATTTTTGATCGAATTCAACAAACAATTTTTAATATCAAAACAAACCAAAATTCGATCAAAATTTCAAAAAATATTTTCCATACCAACTACTACATCCTATCCAAAATTGGTAGCAATTGGCTGTAACATGAGAAAGATGTGATTTTATGAATATCGTGTATTTTCGGCCTACACACAGGGATGAATATTTGGCCGAATTCAACAAACAAATTTCTATATCAAAACAAATCATAAATCAGCGAAACTTTGCATAAATGTTTTAAAATCCATCTACTTCAACATATCAAAAATTTTGAGGAATTGGCAGTAAATTGGGAAAGATATGATTTTATGAACATGGTGCATTTTCGGCCATAAACAGAGATCAAATTTTTGGCCAATTTCAACCAATAATTTCCAATATCAAATCAAATCAAAATTGAATGAAAATTTTCAGAATTGTTTCTCAGACCAACTACGACAACATATAGAAAATTGAGAGAAATTTGCCATAAATTGAAGTAGATATGATTTTTTGAATATAACACAATTTCAGCCAAGAAAAGAGAAAACTTGTTCAACAAATTAAACATTTCAAGCAATACTTTGATAGCAAAATTTGATTTTTTTAGCTTTAGCTTGCTGTAAGAAACCCTTACCTTGCTTACCACTTGATTTAGAAAGATATAGCAGCGATTTGAGATAAATTTGACGACTTTTGGTGAAGATATGGTCCTTAGCAACCTGAAGAAGCTAGAAAAGACACATGCAATAGCAAAAGAGATTGTTACAGCCAAATCCATATCTAACTCAAAAATTTTGATGAAATTCATTCAGCAATGGTGGAGATTACCTTCTATAATCTTGTTTTGATGAATTTTCTCTTTTATTTGCAGCAGATTTGGGTGAAAAAAAATTGAATTTAGTTGAAGGGAGCCATGGTTTTTTTTTTCTTATTTTTCTTTTACTGTATGTTTTGATTTAGGAAGAAGGAAGATGGGAGGAAAGAGTACGTACTGAATGTTTTCTCTACACCAGAAGTTTCCAGATTAAGGGTTTTGGATTCAAACCTAACCCAAATAAGCCCAAGACTATGTATACTTAGAGAAATTCCTATGTTATATACATACTTAACCTATTTAATCAATTTATACACTAGTTTCCTCATTTTTAACCAAATAAAAACACTATTTTTAATTCAACAATTTGAACAAAAATTGTTCTCTTGTCAAATAAATAAAAATAAATCATTTTAACTCTTTTAAATCTTCAAAATATCATTTTTAAACCACATTTCACTCTTTTATTTTATCAATAAATACATAATTACTTCGTATTTCTCTTTTTTTTAAAATCAATAAAAGATTAATATTGGCAATAGTTTCCAATATTGTTGTATTGACTCAATTAAAATCAATGAATGATCATTTTCTCTCCAAATTCTCAAAATAAAGTTTTTAAAACTTTATTTTCATCAATTATATTTATTTCAACAATTTAAATGTTGAAATATATCCCTTATTTAATTTATTAGCTCCAAACAAATAAAAACCGCATATTTATAATTTATTTAACCGAATACTTATCCAATGAAATTTAATCCCTTATTTAACCTCAAAACATTGTTTATTTTAAATAAACAATTTTTAATAAAATTTATCTTCTCTAATTTCTTTTATTCTCAATTAAAATACAACCATCGTCATATTTTAATATTATAGGTAATCACCGATACTAAGGTTGTTACAGACTCCACCCCTTATAAAAATTGCGTCCCTGCAATTTTCTAGGAAAAGAGTCGTAAAAAAAAACATGAAAATTCTATCAACAAAGGATAAAAGACAAGCTCGAAACTCAACCCATTCATACTCTCAACATAGAATGGGAGAGAGGAACAAGGAAAAATTCACTGGGTTAATCCAATGGCCCATCAAATGCTAATATAGTGATTAGCAAACCATCAAATTTTCTAAGTATCTCGAAACAATTTCGAAGATATCCCATCTTCGAAACAAAACTCAATAAGACGCTCAACAATTAATCAACCGAAAATGATTTCACAAAACTCTATGAATAGAGTCGGGATCAAACTCTCTTAAACCCGAACACTAAGCAATAAAGAATATCATCAATAAGATTTTCCGCATAATAATACGGAAAGAACATCCTCTCAACAAGATAAACACAATAGACAAGATGAATAAATCACGAATGACTTCTTACAAGGCCACCAAACTCGAACGACCGCGATAATGCATGTCGTTGATACTAACTCAAGGATAGAATATACTCAAGAAACAAGGATATAAGCTCAAATTACTTTTCAATCCAAGATATTTATAAAAAAAAAATTTAAATCTCAACATCCTTTAAATTTTTAAAACTCAATTTTCAACATTTGAAAATTTTCAAACTCTTTACTATATTACTTAGTAAGTAATATAAAAATCAAACTAAAAGTCCAAATTTCTTCTCTTACTTCTTAATTAATTTTCAAAGAATTTTGTAAATCCATAATAATACTCCTTAAAATAAATTAAGGGTTTAAATTATCTTTACTCTTTTTATTAAACCACTTAAATAGTTTAAAACAATTTTCAAACCCTCTTATAACTCTTCTCTGAAAACATCCAATGTATATAATATAGATTCTAAAATCTCAAGATATACTTTCAATAAAGTATAGCTCAAAGTAAATAAATAAATAAATGGCATTGCCTCGCCATTGAACCTCTAATAAATAGATATATCTGTTGGCTGCAGAGTCGATCAAACGATCAAAACTGCCTCGCCACTCTGTTACTCGTCTCTAAAATCAATGGCTGCAACTACCATTCAAAAATAAATTTAATCTATAATCTCATAATATTATTTTCAATATCTCAATTTTTATAACACAAACCATTGTGTCTGATTGCCTCATCATAACATTTAGGAGATTCCTATCGATAACGTTGATCAGGCGTATCGACCAGAACTCTTAACTACTCGATGGACAACCCAACACTCTCAAATTATTTCTAAGAAAAATACTACTCTTGTAAATATATTCTCAAAATATTCTTTGAATTTTTTTTTTATATATCTCAAAGCTTAAATTTCTCTTTAAAACTCATATATATATAGCTTCAAAACTCAGACCAAAGAACATTAAGAGAATACATCGAGATATTCCCCGAATACTCGATTCTCAAAATCAACAGAAGGAGATAGAGTGTTCGTCATTCTTACGATGTCACGAGCCACTCCCAAAAATCATCAAGACACAAGACAAGCAAGATATTCTTCTCGAAGGAGAAGGAGCACACAAACAACAAATTATTACTTCAAACAAAGTAATGCTACAAAGGATAACACCGATTGAGTATCCGAAAAGGATAATTCAAAGAAACTGAATAATAAACTCGATCAAGTTCGAACAATCAAGAAACTCACCCATTCCTTGGTGGAAGTTCTCATGGAAGGATAGCTGTAGGCTAACAACTAGGAATAAGGTTAATTTAAAACTCAGTTGGCCGATTGGATATCAAACGCAAACAGACTCATCAAAACTCAACAAGGTCACCTTGACTGGAATTCGAGATATGTCATCAACATCTCGATACTCAAGAGTGAATTCAAAAGCTTTGGAATCGTCATTAACATCCCAAAGTGACAGAAATAATGAACCAATCAAAATAGGAAATCTACATATACAATAGGATCTATAAAACAAAGGATTGGACTTAATATCAAATAAGTCAATCCATCTGAAATCAAATGCATCTCAAGATTGTGAGTACAAACAAATACTCACAAAAGAAACATCAAAAATAAAAATCTCAGAACGCTCACAATGAGCCAATCATTGTGGATCACTTCAATACAATTCACAACTCTCAAAGGAACACAACAAGAATAGTCTAAGGAATCAATGAGCTTCATCGATACGAACTCACTCGCATCGTCAGAAATAAGAATAGAATAATCCTAAATAAAATCATTCATAAGATAAGATAACATCAAACTCAATTATGGAATGCTACAGAATATAATTAACATTCCTAGACATATTCCTTTCTATCTACCCCAAAGGAATTAAAAAGGGACACGAATCAAAACAAGGATAGGGCCAAGGCAAGGTTAAGGTGAAACCGATCATGATTAAGGGATGATGTATAGGGATGTATTATATCTGATGTGTGGTATCTCGTATGTTGTTCTGTATATATTACATTATATTCTGAAACAATGCTCTGATACCAAGCTGTGACGCCCCACCCCGAGACCTACATTAGTAAAGAGAATTACTAAGTAATCATGTCTACTAATGTAGAGAATAGGGCTGGTTAAGGGAGACCATCATAGTAATACGTTAGTTAAGAGCTAAGCATGTCAATTTTGTCTTGATTTTTTTTCTTTTCATTACCTCATAAGTGGGAGACACGCTTAGTCCCTAACTAATGCACACTATGGTGGATTCGGACCATTTCAGAAATAATGTAATATACATGTAGATAGAAGACATCAGTCACAGAACAGCAAACCCAGATCATAGTATATATATATATATATAAATACATACATCACCATACATCTCCATAATAATACATCATATATAAGTAGCATGGACTACCGAATCACATATACACCCATCCCACAAAATAACATACAATAAGACACATAAATGCAGACGACTCAAAACGATATCCAAGCCAAAATGACAAGTCCAACCAAAACTATCAAGCTGATCCAAGAAGTGAAGCAATCCAATCTAACCTGCAACTCGGTCTGACCCGAGTGAAAAGCACACGGGTCAGGCAAGCTAAACTTATCAGTAGTAAGGATCTCAATAATAAGCGGAATAGTGAGAATCACTCCGTTGTTGCCAACGGAATGAATGTTATTCAGCATATCATTTATAAGAAAGGGGACATCGGGGATTCATCTATCTATTTCAAATGAATTCAATAAGTAACATGCATATGGTTTCTCCTAAGGACATCTCTAAGTAAAGTGGATAAGGGATGAGAACCATATAATAACTTCATAAAGAAACATCAAATCATCATAATCTATCATAAGAACTCATTAAGAGTTAAAGGAAATCATAATCGAAATCACCATATATAATAATATGAATGTAGCCTATATCATACTCAAGGCCATATTCGAATAACACATCACAAAAAGGTGAAATCGAACATAGAAAACTTCATAGAAAATTTGCACGTGCTTTTCATCTTGACTAGTACTACTATTATTTGGTACCATACATCGTGATGACTTGGGGTCATTAACATCTTAGTATCGTGATCATCTTGATTGACTATAGTCGAATATCGTGATGACACCCAAATCATAAAATCCGAGCAAACATCATGATGATTGGAATCTAGTAATGACATCAAGAACATCGTAATGATTCCAATCTTATACTCGGTTTGTAGTACTAATAACATCTTGAATGTGTCACAACATCTCGAATAGGAACCCAATGGGTGTTAATGTACGTCCCATACCATACATTCGCACCTATTAGTTTACTAATCGTCAGTCGATGCCACATTAGAAAACATTCACAAAAATCCAAATCAAACGTACACCGCCTCGTCTCATTGGCGAGTGTAAAGCACCCAACTCATCGTGTCTCATACTTTGATGAGTTTAAAGTGACATCAAGACTTGTCTCATTTCATCGACAAGTAAAAGTCCATCTTAAACATCACAACCATCATCAATTCATCATAACAACCAGCCTCATGTCCTCGGCAGGTAAAAATATCATAAAACAGTACTTCAAAGCCGATTCGACAATACAAGTCCGATATTAAGCGATGAGGCGAAAATACATGTCCCATACCACGTATTTTTGCCAAATCGTTTAATTCTCATTCTTATACATCGAAAATCATCTAATTAAGCTATAATATATTTAGAAAAATTTAAAGAGAAAACGGGATTTTTAAACAATTTTTAGAGATTTTTAAGTAAGTTTTATAAGGAAAAATCTATTTATCAAATAGATTATCTATTTATAAAATACTTTTTTTTTTTTAAAATAATTGCTTAAAACCCTTTAAAATGTCTAAAAAACATTTATATAATTAACCATAATTAAAAAAAAAATTCAGAAACTCATTCAAAACCAAAATCAATTAAAACCATCAAATTCTTCAAATACCGATATTTATCGATGTTTAGATTAAAATAGAATTTAAATAAAATTTAAATTCTAAAAATTTCCAAAATTAAGCTAATCCATTATCGGGTAATAATACTAAACATTCATCATCAAACTTATTCAAACAATATTTAAAATCATCGAAATTTGCAATGAAATAGCTAACGAAAGCGCAAAAAAAAAAAAACGAGAACAATCTACCAAACAACCTTGTTTTTGGCTAACTTTGGACAATAATTTGGAGAACCAAAGCAACCCAGATTTTCACCAAATTTTTCTGCATTATACTATGACATGAGGTCTCTAATATATCCAAAATTTGGAGCAATTCGCTGCAAAATGAAAGAGTTATGATTTTTCAAACATAACTCTTTTCAGCAAGCACAAAAAAACAAGATTTTTGGCTGTTTTGAAACAATGATTTTCTGTAACAAAACAACTCAAAATCACATGAAATTTTTTAGGAACATTTCATGGTCCAACTAGAGAAGCATATACAAAATTGGGAGCAAATGGCTCTAAAGTGAAGAAGATATAATTTTGTTAACAAGGTGCATTTTCAGCCAACAAACAGAGAGCGATTTTTGATCGAATTCAACAAACAATTTTTAATATCAAAACAAACCAAAATTCGATCAAAATTTCCAGAAATATTTTTCATACCAGCTACTACATCTTATCCAAAATTGGTAGCAATTGGTTGTAATAATGGAAAGATATGATTTTATGAATATGGTGTATTTTCGGCCTACACACAGGGATGAATATTTGGCCGAATTCAACAAACAAATTTCTATATCAAAACAAATCATAAATCAGCGAAACTTTGCATAAATGTTTTAAAATCCATCTACTTCAACATATAAAAAATTTGTAGGAATTGGCAGTAAATTGGGAAAGATATGATTTTATGAACATGGTGCATTTTCGGCCATAAACAGAGATCAAATTTTTGGCCAATTTCAACCAATAATTTCCAATATCAAATCAAATCAAAATTGAATGAAAATTTCCAGAATTGTTTCTCAGACCAACTAGAACAACATATCAAAAATTGAGTGAAATTTGCTATAAATTGAAGTAGATATGATTTTTTGAATATAACACAATTTCAGCCAAGAAAAGAGAAAACTTGTTCAACAAATTGAACATTTCAAGCAATACTTTGATAGCAAAATTTGATTTTTTTAGCTTTAGCTTGCTGTAAGAAACCCTTACCTTGCTTACCACTTGATTTAGAAAGATATAGCAGCAATTTGAGATAAATTTGACGACTTTTGGTGAAGATATGGTCCTTAGCAACCTGAAGAAGCTAGAAAAGACACATGCAATAGCAAAAGAGATTGTTACAGCCAAATCCATATCTAACTCAAAAATTTTGATGAAATTCATTCAGTAATGGTGGAGATTACCTTCTATAATCTTGTTTTGATGAATTTCTCTTTTATTTGCAGCAGATTTGGGTGAAAAAAAATTGAATTTAGTTGAAGGGAGCCATGGTTTTTTTTTTCTTATTTTTCTTTTACTGTATGTTTTGATTTAGGAAGAAGGAAGATGGGAGAAAAGAGTACGTACTGAATGTTTTCTCTACACCAGAAGTTTCCAGATTAAGGGTTTTGTATTCAAACCTAACCCAAATAAGCCCAAGACTATGTATACTTAGAGAAATTTCTATGTTATATACATACTTAACCTATTTAATCAATTTATACACTAGTTTCCTCATTTTTAACCAAATAAAAACACTATTTTTAATTCAACAATTTGAACAAAAATTGTTCTCTTGTCAAATAAATTAAAATAAATCATTTTAACTCTTTTAAATCATCAAAATATCATTTTTAAACCACATTTCACTCTTTTATTTTATCAATAAATACATAATTACTTCGTATTTCTCTTTTTTTTAAAATCAATAAAAGATTAATATTGGCAATAGTTTCCAATATTGTTGTATTGACTCAATTAAAATCAATGAATGATCATTTTCTCTCCAAATTCTCAAAATAAAGTTTTTAAAACTTTATTTTCATCAATTATATTTATTTCAACAATTTAAATGTTGAAATATATCCCTTATTTAATTTATTAGCTCCAAACAAATAAAAACCGCATATTTATAATTTATTTAATCGAATACTTATCCAATGAAATTTAATCCCTTATTTAACCTCAAAACATTGTTTATTTTAAATAAACAATTTTTAATAAAATTTGTCTTCTCTAATTTCTTTTATTCTCTATTAAAATACATCCATCGTCATATTTTAATATTATAGGTAATCACCGATACTAGGGTTGTTACAGTACAGTATAGAGATTCAAGATATCAAGATAAAATATCAAGATAGAAGACTCATGAGTATCGAGGCTATCAAGAGTACAAGATTTCAAGGATAAGTATTTTTTATTATTATTAGGAATTTTTGTTAAAACTCGTAGAAAAGCACTGGCATCTTAAAATCCAATTTATTCATGGAATGGAATCCACTTCGATCCCGTTAAAGGGATGGAACCCTAAGTAGGATAGAACCTATGAAAAATCTAGTGGAACATTGTTTTGTATCCGCTAACTTTTATTCAAAATGATTTTCCAAATTATATCCTATTTTCAAAATGTTTTCAAAATATTCCTTTTAAAAGATTCAAAATCCTCGATCCTGATTTTAATAATTTTAGCCTTAAAAACATCTTTATTTTCAAAGTCAAATTACTCCTGATTTTAAACTATCTTTAACTGTTAAATATTTATACTTAGATTTAAATATAAAATTATAGTTAAAATCTATATGTATTATTCTTTATATTTACTTATGAATTTTAACTATAGTCAAGTATTTTTATAAAGTTTAAATTAGTTTTGATATAAGATAAAGGTTATTTTCAAAGAATCAAAAACACCAAAATATCCTTTGGGATGTTGACATGCCTAGCATGACCATGTCGACATGGCGACAGTTTGATTCAAAAAATCAAATTTCAAAAGAAGTGTCTATTCGCCATAACTCTTCATGAATGGTCATGGCTGTTGTTCTTCTATAAATAGGGGTCAGTTTCAACGAATTTTCAATCATAATTTTCTGGTTTTCACTCCTCTTCTTCTTCCTCATTTCTTAATACATATTCTTATCATTACTCTACCGAAATCAACATTGAATCATACTCGATTACTTCTAGTTTGATTCTCTATCACTATCTCTACAAGATTCTCAGTGCTATTCAGAGTTATAGACTTCTTTGTAATCTATTAGGCGAGAAAAGGTGTGATCGTAGCCTTGGAAATCAATCAAAAGGGAAAAGGTGTGATTGTAGCCTTGGTAAATCAATTGGGTAAACTTGTGGCCCGGAAATCAAGTATCTCTACCCAGAGGATCGAAATTCTGGAGGGTGTACCTCGTATCCTTGAAACCGAGGGTGTAATTGTACAATTGCTTTTGAAAGAAAATCCGTACTTGTGTTGCGGGACTGGATGTAGGGTAACTCTGAACCAGTATAAAATACGGTGTGTTCTTTCCTTTACTGCTTTTATTTTATTTCTGTATCTGTGATTGTTTCTGTGATCATATCTGTGTCCGTATATTGCATACTTTTGTGTCTAAATTAACATAAATTAAAAAGATTTAGTAATTCTTTATTAACACTATTCACCCCCTCTAGTGTTAATCTTAGCCTTAAGATCCGTAATCCGCATTTATCACAGTATTGTATAAGTAAAATCGATTATTTTATAAAACAGCTTCATGAATTGTTTATTTGATTATTATATTTTGTCGTTCCGCTTATTTCTATTTTGTTTTATTTCTTTCTTCCTTTTTCTTATTTACCCCGTAAAAATCCTCCCTTCTATATGATTTAAGTCTGACGTGTGCGGTTTATCGTCGATTTAAACCGTGCGGAAAGGCGAGACGTTACACTCCAGCACCGCCCGATCGCTATCTAGTTGAAGATCCACCGTTTAAAAGAAAACCCTTGTTTCGATGGCCAAGACTAAATCGCCAATTTCTAACCACACCATGATTCTATTGCAAAAAGAAATTACAGTAACAGATTGCGCTTGTCGAGCGCTTTCCAATGATATATAATATGATAGGGCTTGAAGAGTTTGAATTTTTCGATTTGATTTTGATTTGAAATTGTATTAAGGATATTAAGGTTTCTGCCATGGAAAGTCAGTAAGGAGCAGATGGAAATGTAAATACAGAATTAAGAAAAAAAACTGCTAGGATTTCAGAAAAGAAATCTATTTATATAGACAAGTCTAGATAAAAATGAGTGGACAACTCAAATTGGGTCGAAATGATAACAATGAGCCGAAAAGCCCGTTTCGTTTTTGAAACGGAAATGGGTCATCCAATATATCGAATATTAGGTTTTGATATTTTTAAAATCAATGGAACCAGTTTCAAACCCAAATTCCATTACATACAGAAGTTAGCTTATAAAATCAATTTATTTTAATCGAATTCATTAAATTGATTTCTATGCGTTTCGAGCACGCACGATCAAACGATAAATCTGACCGTTAGAACACTTGAAATCCTACAGTAATTCACTGTCATGGATTCGATGAAACAGGTTTCGTCGAAATTCAAGACAGTGGCCAAAATGGCTATTTTCACGTTAATTAAATAAATAACAATTAAATTAGTTTAATCACTTTTCAAATTCGAATCCAATAGTTAACAATTTCATCATTCTAGATTCATAGAAATTAATAATCTACCAAATAAATTATCTCTGTTAAATTCACTATTAAAACATTTCACTGAATTCAACATTCAATTACACTGTAATAAAATCCTAGTTAATTATATTTTAAGTTAAAATAAATTCTTTTATTTTGATTTCCATTTATATTATTAAATCAACTATTACCTTGTGGATATAATTAACATTGATTTACATTTTATTACATTCATATTTTACCGTTATCATCTTTTACCAAATTAACTATAACATTTCAGCTTCACTAATTTCGTTAATTACCAATTTAATTCCATATTTACAATAATAGCCAAATTAACTTTATAATTATTTCGATTGATTGAAATTACATAAAAATAGTTGTCAAAATCATTAAAAACCACATTACTAAATCATATTCTAATTATTTTCCTGATTAATAAATCATAAATTTTTAATTTCTCACAATAATAAATTTTAAAATATAATTTAATTTAATATTTTTAATTATCAAAAAATATAGGTTGTTGCACTCTCTCCCACTCAAAACTTTTCGTCCTCGAAAAGAAAAGAAGAAATTAAGAAATTTAATATATTTTATTTATAATAATCAATTTATAAAGACTTTAAACTTACAAAATTAAGTATTTTAAATAAAATATATCAATTTATAATATATTAAATTTTCCATATCCGAATTTAAGAAAAGTTCGAAATGTTTTCACTTTCACAAAAAAATTCTAAGTCTTAAATTAATGAAAAATTTCGGCAAAGTCACCTTTGTACGGATGGGTTCGGAAAATAATAATATCAATAATTTCAATATATATCATATTTTATTAATAAATATCCCAATCATGGAAAAAACAGCAAAATATCGTTGCAAAACTGTAATCCATAAACGTACCTATTTGTCGGGCAAACAAACTTTAATTACGAAACCAAAAGCAGTAGCTATTGTTTCCATAAACCTGTATTGCACTTATATAATCCAAAATGTTAATGATTATGTAAGAAGAGTAATATATTAGTTGTTTCAATTAATAACACAATGACACTACAATATGAAATAATCATATGCAAACAAAAGACCGCAATCAAAGAAATCAATCATACATCCATAGCAACCAAAAACTAATGGTTTATTCAGTTTCAGAAATTTCTCGTTGTAAAAGAGTGATAAATACCCTACCAAGTATATCTTATGCTCAACAGCCTTAGATAGCTACATAATAGACTATTCATACAACCTTAAACAAATTAAAGTATCATTTTCCAAATATCCCATTAGCCAAACAATACATAATTTAAATAATATTTAAGTTTGTTTCATTGGTTTCCCTTTTTACTCTTTTATTTATTTATTTTCATTCATTTACTTACATATGTTATTTTCCATTCAATTATTTAGATTATCAATAAATCAATTCTTAAAATATTATATAAGTTTCTATGCAATTTAATTCACAATTATTATTTACTTGTAAAACTTGATTTCCATTTTAATATTAATATTCATTGGTGTATAAATTCATAATTAAGTTTCTCTACCTTTTTATGCACATTCATTGTTTATATATGTAACAACCCAATATTTTTGAAGTTAATTTTAATTGAATTTATTTCACTTTGAAAATGTTTAAAAATTATTTTACTTAAAATTTTGTTTTAAAATATTTTAAAGTGAAGTAGGAATTTTTCTAGAGTCAATGGTAATTTATTTGAAATTTTCATGTTCTGTCTGCTATTTTTTAAACGGTTTCTTCAATTCTTTTTCTATTTTCTCTGAATTTAATTATTTTTTTCACTTTGAAAATGTTTTAGAAATCAATTTATTTCAAATTTTGTTTTATAATATTTTTAAAATGAAGTAAACAATTTTTCCAAAGTCAATGGTGATTTATTTGTAATTTCTGGACACTGTTTTGGATTTTTAAGCGATTTCTTTTATTCTTTTTTATATTTTCTTTAAAATTAATTATTTATTTTTATATTTTTTCACTTGGTTTCGGTTAATAAAAGTAAATTACTGATTTTAAGTTTGTTTTATTTGAATTAAAGAAAATAGGAAATGTGAAGAGTTTTAAAAACTTATTTAACATAAGTCCTTTGACCTCCTAGAGTCCTTTCACTTGCCATAACCCCTCCTTTATGCTTTTGGCCATGTAATCTTTTGACTAGCCATGTATTTTCATTAATTTTCATGCAAAAAAAGTTCTCATCTCCATTCTATTCATGACTAGAGCAAAGAATTTGGGTAACGGCTGCACTTTCTTCTTCCTTTTCTTCTCATTTCTATGTCATTTTGTCTTGTTTTCTATGCTTTTTGGAGTGGCCTATCCTCTATATCCACTGTAACAACCCGTAGATTTATCGATTGTATGTTTAAATGTTTTATTTAAATATTTCACCGTTAGTCGGATTATAGTCCAAAAAGCTACTTTTTGCAAACGGTTGAATTAGGACTCGCGACCACTTCCATTGAGTTCAAAATGACATTTGCGATCTTTTTAAGTATAGAGTTCGATATGTTTGGAGATAGTAGAATTTTTCTACTTTTTCACTTAGGGCTTTGGTTTTTGTTTCAGCTCATTAGACCCAAGCTTCACCCCTCTTCTCTTCATTACTTTACTTTTATTTCCTAATATTCAAGCTTTAGCAACAATGGAGAGAGGAATGGAAAATTAAACTCCAAGCTCTAGTTTCCATTTACAAATCAAATTCTAGCTCCAAATCAATAGAAGAAGCTTTGGTAAGCCTCCTCTTCTTCTTCTCCAACTCATTCTCTTACCAATTTCAGAAATTCCTAAACCTAATTTAGGAAATGTTTCTCTTTTAAGCTTAGATTCAAGCTTGTTGGGTTGGAATTGAAGAGTGATTGTTCTTGCCATTGCTCTATAGCTTCTTCTTCATTTGTTTTGGGTTTAAAGGTGAGATTTTTATCTCACATCTTAGTCTATAATTATCTTCGATTGTTAGGTATGAATTCCTAACACTTATTCTTGTGAAATTGATTTTGGTTTGGATTGATTTGGTGTATATTCCAATTTTTGGTGTTTTGAAATCAAAATCTATGAAAATACTATTATGGATATTTGGACATTGATATTTGAGGCGTATCGAAGAGCCATTAAGGCTGGGTTGTCGCATGGCGTAAATCCTTAGTCGTCATTTGCTCGTCCGATCGCTTCCGATATTCATTTGGCCATTTTTGGTCGAGGTTCAGGACATGCTCTAAATTCCAGTTTCAGACGTCTGAATCTGGAATTTCAGACGTCTGAATTGGCTCGATTTCAAACAAAAAGGAAATAGGCTAAAAACGCCTATTTCAGACGTCTGAAAAATTTGGTTCAGACGTCTGAATTACGTTCTGGAAAACTTCTAATTTTCCAGATTCAGACGTCTGAACCACCTATTTCAGACGTCTGAATCTGCTGTGTTTTGCCTGCTTGCCTATTTTGTTTAAGAATTCCAATTTTATCGATTCGTGTTGATTCCCTTTTGTTGTTATCATCTATTATCGACTTTGATGACATTTTCTTTGGGATTTTTGGAAATACCCATTTTGATGGATTTGATATCGATTTCTTTTGAATTAATTCACGTCTTCGTATGTGAATTTTAGTGATTGATTGTTTCTACAAACATTTTTGTGATTTGTCACTTTAAAAATATAAAGGTTGTCTGTACTAGTAGTAAATAATCAAACTCTTTTACAAAGATGATTTCAAACTCTATTTTTAATACAAAGCTCGTTTATAAAACCGTTTTTCCAATCTATTAGTATATACAAACCTTGGACTTAGTAAAACAAGTGGTATGAAACGCTTGCGTTTATTTCGTCGGTTAATTCTTGGACTTGTTCGATTGAATCTCTTGTGACAGATTTTCTAGTGGAGATCTATGATTTGTTCGTAAATATTTAAGTTAAGCTAGTGGTTATGGGACATGAGGCTATGCTCATATATTTACTAGCTTAGTGTAATTGACACTTCTTGATGATCGATGATGATCATTTTATGGTTTAGACTAGCAATGTGCGATGTCTCTTTGTCCACGTGGAGGACTGTACCTCATTTTATTGAGCTTCGTCTCATTTTTTTGTGGGCTAGCGGCCCATGTACTTTTAATGTGTTTCGATTCATCTGATGTACCGTTTGTACTACATCGATGTCTCGGCTTTTCGATTCATCTGGCATACCGTTGTACTACGTCGTTGTTCCAAATTATTCGAGTTTCAGGTTCCTCGGGCGTACCGATATTGTACTACGTCGTTGCATCGGCTCTATGGTTAGGGACCATGGGATAGCGTCCCATTTGTGATACACGTGCTGGTGAGTTTTCATGCTCCCGTTTTGTGATAGGCCTCCCTTTTTTTGTGATTTCTGGATTTCTATTGATGATTTCTAGAATTTGTGATCCACCAGCTTTTATGATTGGCGTCGATATGATGTCGATATTTGTGACTTGGTGAATAAAACTAAAGAGTATGACATTCTTTTGATCTTTGAGAAGATTCTTGTGATATTTGTTAATCTCTGGTTGATTTCAATTACATACTTATCATCGTATGGCTTTATGGTTATCTTACTTTTTTTCATATCTCTTATTCTATATCATTTTATCTGATATTTATAGTTAGACTGATTCGTTTATTATTTTCTTATTAAATTATACTTGGGTCAGACCGAGATGTTACAGGTGCTTCTGCTTGACTTCTCATCTGGGATTATTATCCTGACGTTTGGCTAACTACTTAGATTAGTAGTTTTTGGCTGTATACATTTGAGATATAGACTCATTGATGTATACTTATTTTTTTTTGTAGCACTTGTAACTATTCTTTTGTGATATTGTGGATCTTGTTTGACCGCTACTCTGATATACACTTTTATGTGTAATATTCATATCTATTTCCGCCTTTGAGATATGAACTTCTGTGACTGATTTATGTTATGCTTATTTCTATATTTGTTTCCGAAGATATTATAGCCACTGTGTAGTAGCTTTGAGTTTGCATCGGTATTTCGGATTCTATATTTTTATCTGGCATATCGGTACTCGCACAAAGCAATTACACAGATGGTCGCTCCTCAACAGCCTTATTCTCCATGCTAATTGACGGCATTACCCTGTAGTGTCCTTGGCTAGCGTGGGTATAGAGGTGGGGCGTCACAGCTTGGTATCAGAGCCAAACTTTGAAAAAATGTAAAATAATCTAGCAAGGATCATTGTCCTAAGTCTTTCTTAGGAGTCGTGCTTTGGGATTTAATTCGAGTCTTTGTACCGTTCAATCCTATTTCCTTTTATGAATCCTTGTTTTATCAATCAAGTTTGATTGAAATTCATTTTGTGAATAACTTTTTCTTCTTCTTTCTTTCTTTCTTAAAGAAAAGAGATGGTCGGATCTGGCTGTCCTAGCGCTGGTCAATCTAGTAGTCCTTCTCTGGATGGCGTATTCATGTCTGCCCAACAACTTTTGGATCTTGTAAAGAATCAAAGGTTTATCTGTGCTTTGAGTATGAACCCCAAAATGGTTTTACCTCTAAAACTTGAAGTTCCTTTCCATCAGCTTGTGGATATCACTCTTCGACATGAAGAGGCTGATAAAGGAATTGATGGTGATATTGAGATTTCCAAGAAGAGGCATATTAAGTTCAAAAGCCCTATTGCCAATAAGAAAGTGAAGCAATCTACTTTCGTAGCAAAGACTCCAATCCCTAATCATGGAGGATGCTACAATTGTAATCTTAAGGACCATTATGTAATTAAGTGTCCGAAGCCCCTTACTTGTCGCTATTGCAAGAATCTGGGTCATTTTTTATCTTCTTGTCCCAAACTTCAAAGTAGGAGAGAAGGAAAACTAAATGTGCCTAGTGACATTTTTCTAGGTCAAGGTATTTTCCATTCAATCCGTGATGGCATTATTTTATTTCGTGATCTTCCTATTCTAGTTCTTTTTGATATGGATTCATCTTATCATTTTATATCAAAAGAACTTGTTGATTCTTTTTCTTTAAAACATTTTTGGCTTGGTGAATTTTTTTTGTTGCGAATCTGGTTGGTGGATTCGCGACATTCAATTTGCTTTGTTTTGGTGTCAAGATTATTTTATGTGATTTTTTTCTTTCCGAGCCGATTTGCATGTCATGCGTTACATAGGCTTTGGAAGGATTTTGGTAATGGATTGGCTTAACCGTTATGAAGTCCATATCCTATGTCCCGTGTGGACTATCCATCTTCGACATTTTCAATCTGTTAAGCAGATTTATATTTTTTCTTTGTGATTTCGATTCCAATTTGGTGGCATCATTTTATTCTTTCAGCCCACATGTTGAGTCAAGTGTTATTACATTCATTTGGGTAGTTGTGAATTTTTCGGTATTCTTGAACTTGTCTTAGGATTATCCCCTAAGCAATCTTTTGAGTGGTGTTAAGGTCTTTTCAGCTCGACCTTGCCACCGATTTTCATTTGGCTACGAATTGCGGGAGTTAGCATTCCGCTTACCACGTTCTGCACTCGTTATGATTCTTGTGAATGACTTATTATGTCATTCAGTTGTCCAGCTTATTTCATCCATTTTATGAATCGAGTAATTCTACGAATATCTCGATGACTCCATTCTTGTATTTATTGATTTTGGATGGAAACAACAATTTAAAATTGTTGCAAATCTTTTTTTTTAAGAAGATATTTTATGAGTATAGTTGGATTTTGTTCTTAAACGAGCAAAGAATATTCTTAAAACTTTTTAAGAGATATTTTTATCATATAGAAGATGATTTTGTGATTGTATTGCCCATTGAGTGCTTTAAGATTCTGGTCGATGCGCTTGATCAATGTTATCGATAGGAATCTCCTAAACGCTTTGATGAGACGGTCAGACACGATATATTGAATTGTAAAAATGTAAATTTTTCTAGAAAGATAATTACATAAAGATGATTGTAATTTAGAAAGTTTTAGCTTTTCGGGAAAGAAGATTATTTAAAAGAACTCTTTTTCGGCACTTTTATTCTTGTGATTCCCGAGTGGAACCAAGACTTTATCTTTTGTGCCAATGCTAATCGTATTGGTTTGGATGTCATTCCCTTGCAAAAGGGAATGTGCTATCACTTGTGCTTCTAAATCATTAAAGCCGACCGAGACTAGGTATGTCACTCATGATCTAGTGCTCGTGGCTATTGTTTTCGCTTTTAGAGATTGGCATCATTGTTTTTGGGATGAGAAATTTGTTCTCTACCCCGATCATAAATCTTTGGAATATCTATTTTCTCATAAGGAACTTAATTTGTTCCAACAATGTTGGCTCGAGTTCCTTGCATCTTATGATCTTGACATTCTTTATACTCCCGGAAAGGGAAATCGTGTTGCCGACGCCCTTAGCTGAAAGCTACAAGCGGTTGTTTCCATGATGATATCTGAATGGAATGATCTTGTAATTTTACCCAATTGTGAGATTCAAGATCGTGAGTCCGATTTATGTTCATCTTTGGCTTTATGTAGCCTTGAGGCTCATCCTTCTCTCTTGGACCGCATTCTTGAAGCTCAAAAGCTAGATCCCGAATTGGCTCTTCTTAGCCAAAGTTGTAGGGATAAAATTGGTATTGAAAGTTTGAAAGACTTTGATATTGATTCTCGTGGCGGCATTCGAAAATTTGGTAGACTTATCGTGCCAAATATTAGTGAACTTTGTAAAGATATTTTAGAAGATTCTTGTAACGGCCCGGAAATTTCGATCCCGAAATTTCCAGATAGTTAAAAAAAGAAGAAAAGAGAAAGAAGAAGAAGACAGAAACAAGACACAGAAACCTCACATTCGCAGCGGATCAAATATAATATCAAATAAAATAGCAGTTATACAAAGAAAACTATATCAGTTAATTACATTTAAATACATCAGAGTTACACATATACATAAATACTGGACAAAACAATCATGTCCATTCACATTACTTTTTTCCACTACTTTTAATGGCCGAGTTTTTCCTTCCCCCCTCCTCTCCTTCCCTGATTCCACCTTCCCCTGACCATCCTATCCCCGAACCTGACCCACCACCATTACTCTCTGGCTCATCCTCAATTACCAATCCTACCCCACTAGCGCCCCTGCCTGTCCCTCCCATCAGCACCGCAAGTCAACAACCATGGACTTCTCTCTTTAAGACCAAACCGCGCAACGCGGGGAAGTACATGCCTGTTAACTTTATCAATGAATATGTCGATGGTGCATTGGTCCTACCTGACTCTGTTCAGGAGGCTGGTCAGAGTATATGGCACGAGTACGTTGTTGGCTTCTTCCTTGACGAACCACTATCTTTCACTGCTGTGGTGCATCATTTAAAGCGTGCATGGAGGCTTAAGGGAAGCATTAAAGTTAAATCTGATGGTGTTGTCTTTATGTTCCTATTTTCTTGTGATGATGATCGGAGGAGGGTTTTGCAAGCTGACCCGATCATCATGAGAAATAAATTGTTTATTGTTAAACAATGGGACCCCACTATTAGCAATATTTGTGGCTCTGTCACTTCAGTGCCCATCTGGATACATATTTACAACATTCCTTTGGCAGCATGGTCCCCACTTGGAATCAATTGGCTAGCTGGAAGAATAGGCAGTGTTAAATGCTTGGATGAAAGTACATAAAGCATGGACAGGTTGACTTATGCTAAAGCTCTGGTGGAAGTGACCCACATCACCGAGCTAGTTGATAGCTTTCAAGTACTATGTAAGGATGGTTCAAAACAAACTATTTTCGTGGAATATCAGTGGAGGCCAAAAGCATGTACTACTTGTAAAGTGTTTGGACATGACATTTCAAATTGTAAAAATGCTGACAGGTCAGATGTAGTTAAAAAAAAGGTATCAAATAATTTGCCTAATCAAATTCCTAAAGGAGTCACCATGGTGAAAGATCAAAAAAACAAAGTAAAGCATAATAATGCCCCAAGTGTTTGGAGGAGAGTTGAGCATGAAAGCAAAAGAAAAAGTGTAATTTTGAAGAATAAAGAAGATAGTGGGAGTGACAATGTGACGACCCGGAATTTCTAACAACTTAAAATGAAATAATTAATTAATTTTAGATATTTAAAAGTTAATTTTAATTTGAATTTCAAAATATTAATATTTACTTGATAATTTAATTATTGAGTTATATAGTTTAAATATTAAATTTAATAAACTGAAATTGGGTAAATTGTTGAATCTGAAATGCTAAGCCTGTTTAAAATAGTTCGAAGGCTCGTAAAATTTATAATGGTGTTACTGAAGATAATGGAATGGACGGAATTTAATTTAAAGGTGGTTTGTTCAATTTTGAAAATATATCGTTTAAATTGAATTTAAAAATAGCCTTCCGAGGCATAGTCTCGGAATTCGATGAAACCAGTTCCATTGGATCCGTAATAATTAGTTATTATCGGATTTCAATTTTCGTAGCCATCGGGGTTGTCGTTTGATCCTGACAGCTCAAAACGCTTAGAAACTATTTTATCGATTTAATTTAAAATCGATCGTTTTCTTTTGTAAACCGCACATACGATCAAATTAGCCTCCGAAACATGTTCCATTGTGTTCGGAATACGGGTAAAACCTTATAAACGTCTGTCGGCATGTCTGATTCGGGGCTTGGGATTTTGCGTTATTCAACGCGAAATATTTTCGGTATTTTATAATAAAAATTGAAGTACATTTTTGTCAGAGATATTTTTATAAGTAAATAGGCGTACGCAGGAAGCCATCCTCCACCTTATATTTTTCCCCGTTCTCCCCTCTCTATTAAAAACGAGATCGAACCTCAAAAAAAAAAGATTGAAACCAGAAAAAAGAGAAGGGCCGAAGCCGACCCTGCCTTGTTTCTCAAATACTTTCGTCCTCGATTTAAAAAAAAGGGGATGGCGACACGGTTTTTAATCGAGTTCGAACTCGATGGCGTAGAGGCAGTCACGTGGAAAAAGGGGGGAAGCTCGACTTCATGCCATTCGATTGGGGCCGCGATGATGTGTTCGCGTACACGCGCGTGAGGCCAGGTGGGCAGGGAAGCGTTGAGTTCGCCGTTGAGGGGGGAGGCTCGTGGTATCAGCGTTTGCGATTTTTGGTGCACGCGATTTTGGCTTGCTCAGGGCGGCAACCTAGGGTTTTGATCGAGATGGCGGCGGCTCGATTTGGTAAGTTTGTCGAAGTCGAGTTCGTGACAGCTGCAGTCTTTCGTGAATATGGTAATTTCTCAGTTATTTCTGTAATTTAATTTGACTAATTCTCTTATCAAAAAGTTTTAGTTATAAGATATAAAGAAAATTATTAGTTAGAATTAAATTATGTTAATTTAATTTAATGGAAATTGATAGTTCAATTTGTTTCGAATATTAATAGCCCGTATAAATATTTATACAAGGTCAAAATGTGGATAAAACGAGTCGGGATAGGATGGAATTGCAGTTAAAACAAAGGTGAGTAAACCTCACGTTTCTGAATTTCTATTTAAATTTAAATGGTTAAATTTAAATGATTGGTTGAATTGGATTGATGTGCCATATTATATAGTACTATATAGTACATGCTGGAATGATTGATATTCGGTGATGAACATTTTTGGAAATTGGACTGCTGAATGCTGTGGTTTGCTTGAATATTTCGGTACCCTGAGTTATCGAAATATATAAATTGGATTTGGAAGAAATATAAGGGTGATTAAAATGGATAATTAATTAATTCAATTAACTAATGGGTTGGGTTAATTAATTTAGTATTTAAGGGTTTGAATTAATCAGTAACTTAAGTTATAAGTTAATTAATTAAGTGAGAGTAATTCAGAATAATCATCTGATGGCTTGATAAATAATTGTTTAATGACGTTAATAAATTACAATTACCGTGCAATTAAACAAGAGATTAATTAAGATAATTAATTAAGGAGAAATTGATTTATTTAATGAAGAAAATAAATGGATAGTTAATTGCAGGGTAAGATACAACAAGAATGATTAATATGGTATTTTAATTAATGTAATTAATTCAGATTAAGATAAATTGAAATATAATTGGAAATCGGTAATTTATATAATCAATGAAGTAATTAAAGATTTGAATAATTGTAATCCATTAATTCATAATAAGTGACTTATGAGAAGTTAATTAATATAAGTAATTAAGAATACTTAGTGTAATTGATTATAGTTAACTAATTCGTGAAGTAATCAAAGATTACTTATTGATTATGGATTAAGAATATTTAATATCGTGAAATGAAATAAAGATAATCGCCTGAATATAATTGGAGGAAAATTAATCCAAGGTGATAAATTAAGATGAATGGATATGGAAGAGTTGATTAATTAATTAATGGATTTGGAATTAATTAATGAGAAAATCTAAGTGATTGAAGTTTGAAATTTCAATTAGAATAAATTGAATTGATGTATATACGATTAAGCTTTGTGTATGGATGACTGAATGGTATTGGATGCTTTGAATGAGTTGATATCACTGGTATGAGATGTTGTGCATTTCATTTGGATAACTTGGGTTAGGATGACATGAGTTTCGAAGTGATCGGGGTCGGGTATTGGGAAATACCCAAAACCACTTCGAATTTTTATAAATTGATTTGTGAAATCAATAGGATGGAATTAAATGATTTAAGTAGTGAATTGGATTATTTTATCTAAGTTGGGTTCTAAGAAATTTATATGTGAAATAAGCATTGTTTATAGCAAATTATGGATCTGTTAAATTGATATAAGTTACCTCGGGTTTATGTAAGTTGTTGCTTTGGTATTCCATGTTAGATGTGTTTACTCACGCTGGTTTCCAGCCTGACCCGGGTGTTACTTTGGTGTAATGCTCGGGTCAGACCGAGTATTACAGATTTTCAGGTAGGTACGTTCTGGAGCTCAGGAGGCGAGCTGGATGGCAAGAACGTATAGATATTTCCGTTGTATTTATATATTCTGATACATGCTTGTTTGTATATGTTTAGTGACTATATATATATGTGAAACTCTGATGTAAATTATAATGTAATCGATAGATATAGTATTCTTTTGTAAACTATTATTGTTTATTATTATATTTTATCCGCTGCGAATGTGAGAGGTTTGGTGTTTCTATTCTTCTTCTATCTCTTTCTTCTTTTCATAACTATCTGGAATTTTCGGGTTCAAAAATTTCGGGTCGTTACATTTGGTATCAGAGCTGAAAGGTTAAGCGAGAACCTTGGCTCTGGTGGGGATTACTCATTTAATAGAGTCCGTAGTACTCTATAATGAGTTGAGTGAATATATATATATATATATATATATATGAGCGCGTACTTGTTATTTTCTTATATAAAGGTTTTAAATGATTTTATATAAGAATGTAATTTGATATATAAAGCTATATCTTCTTCTAATAAATATTAAGGAGATTGGTTGTTAAATTATTGGAATTAAATTAAGAAGTAATATAATACAATCAAATTGAAATCCTGAATTTGGACTAAGTGAAGAAGGAATATAATACAACCAAATTAAAATTAAATCAATTAAAAATGAAATTCTAGAATTAGAAATCAGAAATTAGAATTGTTTGAAACTTTAAAATGAACAAAGTTAAATTTGCTTTAAAAGGGTTAAACCAATTTTTTGAGAATTTAGCTCGAATTATATAATTCGAGATGGTTTAAATTTGAAGTTGGAATTGAACTCATTCAAATTGAATTCGATTTGAATTAATTGGATTTGGGATGGAAGATGTATAAGTTCAAAAATTTTGATAATTCAAAATTGGTTTTAAATTGAAACTTAAATGATTGAGTGGAAGGGTAGTGTTTGAAAACGATAGAAGGTTTTGGAAATTGGCTAAAGTGATAGTAGGCCTTTAATTAAAGATGGTTAGTAGAATGTTGAGTTGTGAGTTTTGGGAAAGGTAAACGGGTTTTGAACCATTCTTCCTAAATAGTAATTTCGGGGACGAAATTCTTTTAAGGGGGGGGGGATGTGATGACCCGGAATTTCTAACAACTTAAAATGAAATAATTAATTAATTTTAGATATTTAAAAGTTAATTTTAATATGAATTTCAAAATATTAATATTTACTTGATAATTTAATTATTGAGTTATATAGTTTAAATATTGAATTTAATAAACTGAAATTGGGTAAATTGTTGAATCTGAAATGCTAAGCCTGTTTAAAATAGTTCGAAGGGTCGTAAAATTTATAATGGTGTTACTGAAGATAATGGAATGGACGGAATTTAATTTAAAGGTGGTTTGTTCAATTTTGAAAATATATCGTTTAAATTGAATTTAAAAATAGCCTTCCAAGGCATAGTCTCGGAATTCGATGAAACCAGTTCCATTGGATCCGTAATAATTAGTTATTATCGGATTTCAATTTTCGTAGCTATCGGGGTTGTCGTTTGACCCTGACAGCTCAAAACGCTTAGAAACTATTTTATCGATTTAATTTAAAATCGATCGTTTTCTTTTGTAAAACGCACATATGATCAAATTAGCCTCCGAAACATGTTCCATTGTGTTCGGAATACGGGTAAAACCTTATAAACGTCTGTCGGCATGTCTGATTCGGGGCTCGGGATTTTGCGTTATTCAACGCGAAATATTTTCGGTATTTTATAATAAAAATTGAAGTACATTTTTGTCACAGATATTTTTATAAGTAAATAGGCGTACGCAGGAAGCCATCCTCCACCTTATATTTTTCCCCGTTCTCCCCTCTCCACTAAAAACGAGATCGAACCTCAAAAAAAAAAAAAAAAGATTGAAACCAGAAAAAAGAGAAGGGCCGAAGCCGACCCTGCCTTGTTTCTCAAATACTTTCGTCCTCGATTTAAAAAAAAAAGGGATGGCGACACGGTTTTTAATCGAGTTCGAACTCGATGGCGTAGAGGGAGTCGCGTGGAAAAAGGGGGGAAGCTCGACTTCATGCCATTTGATTGGGGCCGCAATGATGTGTTCGCGTACACGCGCGTGAGGCCAGGTGGGCAGGGAAGCGTTGAGTTCGCCGTTGAGGGGGGAGGCTCGTGGTATCAGCGTTTGCGATTTTTGGTGCACGCGATTTTGGCTTGCTCGGGGCGGCAACCTAGGGTTTTGATCGAGATGGCAGCGGCTCGATTTGGGAAGTTTGTCGAAGTCGAGTTGGTGACAGCTGCAGTCTTTCGTGAATATGGTAATTTCTCAGTTATTTCTGTAATTTAATTTGACTAATTCTCTTATCAAAAAGTTTTAGTTATAAGATATAAAGAAAATTATTGGTTAGAATTAAATTATGTTAATTTAATTTAATGGCAATTGATAGTTCGATTTGTTTCGAATATTAATAACCCGTATAAATATTTATACAAGGTCAAAACGTGGATAAAACGAGTCGGGATAGGATGGAATTACAGTTAAAACAAAGGTGAGTAAACCTCACATTTCTGAATTTCTATTTAAATTTAAATGGTTAAATTTAAATGATTGGTTGAATTGGATTGATGTGCCATATTATATAGTACTATATAGTACATACTGGAATGATTGATATTCGGTGATGAACATTTTTGGAAATTGGACTGCTGAATGCTGTGGTTTGCTTGAATATTTCGGTACCCTGAGTTATCGAAATATATAAATTGGATTTGGAAGAAATATAAGGGTGATTAAAATGGATAATTAATTAATTCAATTAACTAATGGGTTGGGTTAATTAATTTAGTATTTAAGGGTTTGAATTAATCAGTAACTTAAGTTATAAGTTAATTAATTAAGTGAGAGTAATTCAGAATAATCATCTGATGGCTTGATAAATAATTGTTTAATGACGTTAATAAATTACAATTACTGTGCAATTAAACAAGAGATTAATTAAGATAATTAATTAAGGAGAAATTGATTTATTTAATGAAGAAAATAAATGGATAGTTAATTGCAGGGTAAGATACAACAAGAATGATTAATATGGTATTTTAATTAATGTAATTAATTCAGATTAAGATAAATTGAAATATAATTGGAAATCGGTAATTTATATAATCAATGAAGTAATTAAAGATTTGAATAATTGTAATCCATTAATTCATAATAAGTGACTTATGAGAAGTTAATTAATATAAGTAATTAAGAATACTTAGTGTAATTGATTATAGTTAACTAATTCGTGAAGTAATCAAAGATTACTTATTGATTATGGATTAAGAATATTTAATATCGTGAAATGAAATAAAGATAATCGCCTGAATATAATTGGAGGAAAATTAATCCAAGGTGATAAATTAAGATGAATGGATATGGAAGAGTTGATTAATTAATTAATGGATTTGGAATTAATTAATGAGAAAATCTAAGTGATTGAAGTTTGAAATTTCAATTAGAATAAATTGAATTGATGTATATACGATTAAGCTTTGTGTATGGATGACTGAATGGTATTGGATGCTTTGAATGAGTTGATATCACTGATATGAGATGTTGTGTATTTCATTTGGATAACTTGGGTTAGAATGACATGAGTTTCGAAGTGATCGGGGTCGGGTATTGGGAAATACCCGAAACCACTTCGAATTTTTATAAATTGATTTGTGAAATAAATAGACTGGAATTAAATGATTTAAGTAGTGAATTGGATTATTTTATCTAAGTTGGGTTCTAAGAAATTTATATGTGAAATAAGCATTGTTTATAGCAAATTGTGGATCTGTTAAATTGATATAAGTTACCCCGGGTTTATGTAAGTTGTTGCTTTGGTATTCCATGTTAGATGTGTTTACTCACGCTGGTTTCCAGCCTGACCCGGGTGTTACTATGGTGTAATGCTCGGGTCAGACCGAGTATTACAGATTTTCAGGTAGGTACGTTCTGGAGCTCAGGAGGCGAGCTGGATGGCAAGAGCGTATAGATATTTCCGCTGTATTTATATATTCTGAGACATGCTTGTTTGTATATGTTCAGTGACTATATATATATATGTGAAACTCTGATGTAAATTAAAATGTAATCGATAGATATAGTATTTTTTTGTAAACTATTATTATTTATTATTATATTTTATCCGCTGCGAATGTGAGAGGTTTGGTGTTTCTGTTCTTCTTCTTCTATCTCTTTCTTCTTTTCATAACTATTTGGAATTTTCGGGTTCGAAAATTTCGGGTCGTTACAGACAAAAATGGAAGTGGTAGAGAGTATGAAGTTAGAAAAGAAGTTGGTGCAACGGACAATAACAAGGACAATGTGATTAATTTAGTTGAAGAAGGTGAAGTAGTTGAGGATTTAGATATGATTATTGGCAATAAATTTCAGGTTCTTAACTACTTGGCTGAAGATAATGGAAGTTTAAGTGTTGAAGGAAGTGGAGATAAAAATAATAGTGTTACTGTTTTGATGAATGAAGAAGCAACAGTGGATGGTGATAGTTTAGAAACAGGTCAGGAGAAGAACTTGGAAGTAACTAGTGTTATGGCAGATGTTGAAGGTAATATCCAACTAGCAAAAAATTATGGTTTGCTAGTTCAAGAACTGATTGGGGTCAGAAGAGCAAGAGAGCATGAATTTAGTAAGCTTGTTCAAAAGCATGATGATGCTTTTTTGCATACAGAATATAATGAAAACAAAGACTTCTTGGATGGGAAGACATCCCAATTACCCTGTGATAAGACTCATTATTTAACTACCAAAGCATCACAACCCAGTAACATGAACAATCTCCCAGAGCAACCTATTCATGCACATGCACACAATTCCTGTGTACATGTACCTGAAGCACCCTCATCCCCTGGCCATCAAACCAATCTTCCTTATTCACACATTCCTCCCCCTCCTGGATTTTTGACTAATCAAGTGATCCCACCACCCTCTATACCCACAACTCCAATCCCTATTCTTAAACATCACTACTGTTTTAAGAAGCAAAAGGATAGTAACAGGATAGATTTTGACAATGGAAAGAATATTGTTTTTGCTGAAACAGTACCTGAAAAAGATATTACCCCTAATTCAGGCTTCAGAAGGTCTACGCGATTGCTTACTTCTCTCCCATAAGTTAATCCATGTTACAGAATTTTGGGTTTTGGAACATTAGAGGTGCTCACAAGGAAATTAAGCTTGTGCAAGCAAAACGTATTATCTCTGACAATAATCTTGGCATCCTTGCCATGCTGGAAACCAAACTCAACCATGACCTAACCCACAAAGCTGCAAAACTAATTAATCCATTATGGAGTCTTCATCATAATTTGATTGAGGCACCATATGGAAGAATCATGGTTTTGTCTGACCCTTCCATTTACACCCTCACCCCTGTTTTATCCCACAAACAATTTATCCACTTCCATGCTATACATATTCCTTCTGCTACCACATTCTACCTTACCTTTACTTATGGGGATAATCATGTTGCTACTGGACAAGAAATGCTTAACTACTTACCGCATTTTAGACAGGAAACACACTCGTGGTTTGTGTTAGGAGACTTTCATTGTATGTTAGCTGCTAATGACCGTTTTGGTGGCTCTCCCCCTACAATTTCTTATATCACTCCTCTCAATCAAGCTATCTCTTCCTCCAATTTACATGAAGCTGCCTATGTTGGACCTAAATTCACTTGGAACAATAAGAGTAGATCTGGTGTGAGAACCATGAGCAGACTTGATTTAACTTTTTTCAACACCAAAGCCATTACCCTTTTTCCCAATTCCCTTAACCATATCCTCCCACCTCTTCTCTCTGACCATTCTCTTGTCTTTATTGCCTTGGAATGCGAAGCCATTAAAAGGAACTCAAGTTTTAAATTTTTTAACTCATGGACCTATGATCCAGAATTTATGCCTTTAGTGGTTAATGTTTGGAAACAACCTAAATTTGGAAATAAAATGTCTATTTTGCAGCAAAAATTGAAGGCAACCAAGGTGGCTTTAAGGACATGGGCTAGAAGCAAATATGGTGATGGTGACAAGAACTCTACTAAACTGCAGAACCAACTTTCAGCTATACAATTAAGTATGATTGAAGACCCTGGCAACATTAGCTTTTCAAAGCAGGAACATGAGCTATCTCAACAACTTTCTGAAGCTATGATCATTGAGTTAAGTATGAAGAAACAAAAATTAAGGAAGGAGTGGGATTTGTTTGGTGACAGAAATTCAAGTTTGTACCATTCTACTCTTCAGGTTAAAAATGCCAAAAGATACATTCATCAGCTTCTTGATGATGAAGGTAGGACTTTGAGCAAGCAGGAAGACATTGACTGTGCCTTTATTAACCTTTATACCAATCTTTATTCCACCAATGATGCTTGGAACCCTGACTATCATGAACTCTTGCTAACTCCATTGCCTATGCTAAATGAATCTGACATTCAACTCTTATCTTCTAAAGTGACTGATGAGGAAATATATAATGCCTTGTTTGGTATGAAGAGGGATTCCTGCGGTGGTCCTGATGGCTTTAATGCCTTTTTCTTTATTCATTGTTGGGATGTTATTGCCACTGACTTCAAAAATGCTATGCACAATTTTTTTGACCACAATAAATTTCCTCCTTCCATTAATGCTACCAACTTATGTCTGGTGCCAAAAGGTAAAGATCCTTCTACTCTGCATGCTTATCGACCTATTGCTTGCTGTAACATAACATACAAATGCATCTCTAAAGTTATTGCTGCTAGGCTTAGGCATGTGCTTCCCACTGTTATATCTGATAATCAGGCTGACTTCTTGAATAACAGAAGTATACTGGACAACGTGCTAGTTACTCATGCGCTTCTTAATAGGTATGGTAGAACTCATGTTTCCCCTAGAGCTATGATGAAGCTTGATATTAGACGTGCTTTTGATACTATTAGTTGGGAAGCATTGAGTGGTATTATGTGTTTAATGGGGTTCCCTGGTCACTTTATCAGCTGGATCTATACTTGCATATCTACTGTTAACTACTCTCTATGCTACAATGGGGGTACTGTTGGTTATTTCAAAAGTCAGAGGGGCATAAGGCAAGGTGACCCCATGTCTTCATATCTGTTCATTGTTGTGATGGAATTTTTTACTCATCTTGTTAATCAGCAGGTAGTGAACAATAACTACGATCTTCATCCCAAATGCAAGAATCCCCTCATTACCACTCTCCTTTTTGCTGATGATGTTTTACTCTTTATCAAGCCTACTGTGTCTACTACGGAATGTGTCAATAGTATCCTTCTCACCTTTGAGAAATGCACTGGTCTGCAGGTTAATAGAAGCAAGTCTTCACTTTTGGTGGCTGGTCTCACTGAGAGTGATAATCATAACATACACAATTATAGTCAACTACCAAAGCTTCCTGTGGGTACTTTGCATCTTGGTATCCCCTTGTGCACTAGAAGAATTGGTGTTACTGCTTATTTACCTCTGTTTGGAAGAATTACTGAAGCAATGAATAGATGGGCCAGCAATAAATTATCCCAAGCAGGCAGAACCACCATCATCAATTCTATAATCCATGCTATGACTGTTTATTGGTGCAGTTGTTTCATCTTACCTGCTTCTCTGCTTTCTAGTATTAGAAAAGCAATGAATCATTTTTTATGGACAGGGAGTATGTATTCTAAAAAGCTAATTCCTATTGCCTTTAATAAATTAGAGAAACCACAAATATTTGGTGGTTTGGGAATAAAATGTATGAGAACCTAGAATCAAGCTGCATTCTCTAAGCATTTTGACAATTTGATTAATGATAAGCCAAATATGTAGGTAAAGTAGGCTAGGCATCATCATCTTGGCAACAAAAATTTTTGGTCTATGGAACCATCTCCTCTGTGTGGTTGGGTTTGGAGATCTATTCTCAAGATCAGAGACATATTACTCCCACTTGTCCAACTTGTGCTTGGTCCTCATAGCAATGCCAAATTCTGGCATGATCCTTGGGTTGGAAGAGGAATTATACTGTCCAATCTACTCACATATGAATAGAGGTATCAGACTGGCATTCCTTTGGACGCTAGTGCTTTTGATTATTTTCATAATGGTGAAATTACTCTGCCATACACATCCAATCCTATCATCCAGCAGCTGTGGGCTGATGTGCAGTGTATGAACATCCCCTCTGGTGATCCTGGGTATGTCTGGTTTACTAGTCAGGGTCAGCACTCCATTGCTGGGGTCTATAAGGCTTTAAAACATGATGACAGTAGCCCCATTTTTAGATGGCATGCTAGGGTTTGGAACTCTCTTACCTCACAAAAACTGAATTTCCTTCTTTGGAAAGTTCTTCGTAATGCTATCATGACCAAGGCTAAACTGTATAGAAGAGGTTATACTGTTGACCTGATGTGTGCATACTGTAATAATGTTGTTGAGGATGGTGCTCATCTCTTTTTTGAATGTTTGATTACTAATAGAATCCGGGAGACTGTTCGTGTCAGTAATGGTTATACTGAGATGGTATTACATGGTGAAGCTGAATGGAATAGGCTGTTTACTAGAACTAGATGGAAGAATGCTACTACTTACAAGCTGCTGCTCATTCTGAAGGTGTTTGTGCATGTTATATGGGAAGAAAGAAATGCCCGTGTCTTTGAAAACAAGATGAAGCTTGAAAGTTCCTTAATTAACATAATCAATTTTAGGGTCAAAGAAAAGTCTGTTCATCACAATGCTTATAGTTCTACGGTTTAGGGCCTTGTTTTTTCCTTTTCCTTTCTTCTTTTTTTGTTTGTTCTGTTTCAGTCTTCTTTCTTCTTTCATTGTTTTCCCTGTGTTCTCTTTTGTGAGCTCTAGTATGTTAGTGCTCACTTGTAACTTGTGTTTGTATTCTGGTTAATAAATATGGTAAGGGTCCATTCAACCCTGCTTGCTTTTCAAAAAAAAAACAATCATGTCCAGAGACTACAATATCACAGTGAAAACTCTCCATACGTCTCTGCCATCCTGCTCGCCTCCTGAGCTATAGAACATCCTTACTTGCAAATCTGTAATACTCGGTCTGACCCGAGCATTACATCAAAGTAACACCCGGGTCAGGCTGGAAACCAGCGTGAGTAAACCCATATAATTTGAAATACTAAGTTCAAACCATAGGAGAAAACCCGGTTAACTTATATCAATTTATAACTTCACAATTTATTATAGACATCAACCATTTCACATATCAATTTCTAAATGCCAAAACTAAGATTTAAATGGTCCAATTTACTTAAGTCATTCCACTTCAGCCTATGTGTTTCACATATCAATTTATATGAATCGAAGTGGTTTCGGGTATTTCTAATACCCGACTACGGTCTCTTCGAATTCAGTTCATCTTAACACCAGTCTTTCAAGTGAAATGCAACTCAACTTTAAATTAAAGGTGTCACCCCTTTTTACTCTGTAATTTGTCATTGACTGCTAACCACACCATTATTGTCCACCAAACACAACATATCACGAACCTTTCATATCAGGGTATTAATCAATTCAGGGTATTTAATTATCCTTAATCATACATAAGCAAGTTAAATCAATCACACCATCTCGAATAACTCTAATTTATCATAATTAAATCAATTACCTTTAAGTTCTGCTTATTAATTAATTACAACCCAAATGAACTACCACCCCATAATCATTCATCTTTAATTATATTAAGATTATCATCATTATCTAATTACTTCCATTAAGTAATTATACTTAACCACATTCCAAGAATGATTATCCTTAATTAATTGCATCCATTAATCAACCCCAATTACTCATAAGCAGTAATTACCCCTCTGTATTACTTACTTAAGTAATTAACTTCTTACTTAATTACTAATCTTTTTTTTATTAATTTCACCAAGTAATTTACCCTTAATTACTTCCATTAAGAAATTACCTTTAATTACTTAAGTTAAATAAGTTAACCCTTAGATACGTTCATTAATTAATTATCTTTCTATTTATTCACTTTAAATTATCACATTAATAATTAAATATTCTTTAATGAATTTATTTCAATAATTACTCTTTAATCACTTATACTCAGTAATTAACTACCCATAAATTTATTTTAATAGATTATATTTCAATTTCTAAATCTTTAATAATTAAGATAAACCACATACTTAAATTAGTTACTTAGTTCACCAATAAACTTGTTTAAAATCCAAAAGCTTTTTAAATTAATTTAGTCAAATCACTCGATAGTAAAGTTTCAATATGCTTATATTTGCAACCTGTTGATAATGGCTTTGAAGACTCGTTCATTTTTTTTTGAAATCGGTTATACATTCCCTTTGTAAACCTTTTATAAATAAATCAAAGCAAAGCCCATTCCTTATGAAATACTCGGCCCACAAAACAAACTGCTCGAATCAAAAAATCCAGGCTGCTCATGAACCCTATTTTCTTCGAGACAAATGTAGCTATAACTCGAGTTTAACACGGAATCGATCTCCTTCCCCAAACCTTCACTAGTACCAGACATCAATCAAAATTCAAATTTAAAGCCGACGCCTCCAAACCGGAGTAGACCCTACTCCGATCAACCCAACATCCATTGTTCGAACATTGATGCAACCCAGAACCACCTGAATCGCCTCGTCCAATTACACCCAACACAGAGCCTTCCAAGTGCATGCTGTGCACGTGTACAGCATCACCTGCGACGATCTCACTGCCGCGACAGGTCCAACCAATCACCCATCACCCCTCGGCACCAAAACCACGCTGCCAGAGTCTCTCGGCCGTCTGATCGAAATATTGATCAACTATGAAACACATTAGAACTGGAAAAATATCACAGTCACCATAATCGACCACTACACCTTCCCCTGACCATTATCTCGAACACCACTCATCTCCGATGATAGTCCACCCCAGCAGCTATCTCCGGCCCAAAATTCACACACTGCGATCACGCCTTCAACTTCCAATCGATCACGATTCCATCATTTCTGCAGCCACCACAAAAACCTAAATCAACTCGCAAAGCCAAACTAAACCCAAAATCGAAATTCTGCCAAGGTCGCCCTCATCCCTACGACCACCTGCCTCCTCCCAAACAAACCGCAACATCTCTCGTTGACAAAGACAACCGGAATAAATTTTTGAACATAAATAAGTCCTTCAACCATTTCTCGAGCTAAGGTACTTCAGAAATCATAATTTTACTTTTAAAATTCGTATTTCTACAAAAGAAATTAGTTTGCATGCTCGGATTCATAATTTAAACATATCAGTTTTTCACTGAAAACTGTTGATCACGGTAATTTGTAACTCTGTTGAACTACACAACATGGTTTACATCCAAACTATTTTTAACATAAGCTATACCCAAAATTAATCACTTTCCTAGTTTATAGCATCCATAATCATCAACTAGATATTGAAATAAGGAAATTTGAGTACTGGTATGAGCAGATATTTCACAATTTAACATATAACAGAACAATTTACTTTCTAGATTAAATCTATGGCTTCACACAATCATACTTAATCTTAGTCATAAGAAGTCAAGATTTAACTAATTAAAGTTTCCTTAGGTTTGTTTCTCACCACTTATAAGTTTTTAAACAAAAGAAATCAGGATTTGAAAGCAGTAGCTTGATCATCAGAAATTCCATGTGAATGTAAACAGAGAACAGGCCCAAAATTCCTGGATTTGGAACTTGTATCTCTACTTAGTTTTGAAGATTTGAGCAAATGGAGTTGTTGCTAGAGTTTGTAGTAGACCCGATTGAAGTTGTTGAAACTAATGTTGTCTGTTTGATAAATCATTTCATCATTTTTTTTAGTATTTGAAATGGAGGAAGATTGAGAAAGAAAGTGAAAAATGATTTTAAACTGAGAACCAATTTTTCTCAAAAACATTTACTACATATTTTCAACTACAGGGAACAATAAAAGCAACATGTTAACTTGCAAATTACTTAATTTACACTTGTTAATTTGGATTGTATCCTTCTTACACTTAGTTTGTGTATAAACAAACATATTTGTTTTGAAATCCAATGCATATCTGTAATTAGTTGAAGTGATGTTGATTTTGAAGGCTAAATCCAAACTTATATCTTTAAACAGAGATGAATGAGACATAACAGTCATGCCTTCCATCTAGTTCATGTATAAATATAATTAATTCATATCATGCATCAATTATTACTTCGAACTTCACAGATTAATTTCATGCATCCCAGCTTAAATGAATTAATGTTTGGTTTACTCACCTTATCCAGGAACAGAGGCTCGAGAACTGGAAATATTATTAACTCTGAAAGTTGTATTCTTGAATAGTTCTGGAATTCCTGAGATGAACTTGAATCCAGTCCTGTTAGCTTGCTTTTGATCTTGAAGTTTCAATTCCCGGTTGATATCCTGAGTTGATTCTTGTTTGATCAGGTAGTTTTGGTTACTTATGAATTCTCTAATTTAAATCGTACACAGGCTTAGATTTTTAAACAGATCTTGTTTTTATCTTACAGATCTTTGTTTACGGTTTTTGGTACTTTGTTTGAATATGGAAAATAAAATAGGTAAGGGTGGAGATATGTTTATATTTGGTTTGTTATTAAATTTATTTCTAAATTCTGAAAATAAAAGAGCTAGTGCCACTTGTATTTCAAATATAGACATGCTTACACTTGTTACCATGCATATAATTATATTTACAAATGTTAAATTGATAACAAAACTTCACATACACTTGTTATTAAAGAAAATATGATTTTAAAAGATATTTACATTATTATTCTTTTATTCAAATTTGTATATGTATGTTTTAATACATCTTTATTAAATATATTACTTTATATTACATTTATGTTTATATACATATGTACTATTAATTTATATAAAATGAAATCTTTTTTTTTAATTTTTTTTTTTAAAAATTAATTCTAAATTCATATACAATTTCAATTTAAAACCAACTCATATTTAAACACAAATTCAATTTGAAAATAATTATTCTATTAAAAATCTAATTATATACATATCCAAATATTCTTTAGCTTATCAGAATTTCTTTTTTTCAATCAAAAATTCAGTATTTTTATTAATTAGGCCAATTATTTTATCAATTACAGATCCCTAGAAATCCGGGTTATCACAATTCTCATGGTTCTAAATTTACCATTCATCCCGGTAATAGTAAAATGTACGCGGATATGAAGCGACTTTATTATTGGGATGGAATGAAATCTGATATTGCTAACTTTATTAAGCGTTGCATGACTTGCCAACTCGTTAATGCCGAGCATCAAAGGCTCGATGGGTTATTGCAACCTTTAGACACTCCAATTTGGAAGTGGCACCAAATTTCCATGGATTTTATAGACGGCCTTCCCCGTTCTCGTTCGGGTCATGATAGCTTATGGGTGATAGTTGATAGACTTACTAAATCTGTCCATTTTATTCCCGTTCGGTCTAACCGGACCGTTCCTCTTTTGGCCAAACTCTTTATTAAAGAGATTATTAAATTACATGGAGTTTCTACTTCTATTTTTAGTGATCATGATCCATTGTTTAATAGTGGATTTTGAAAGAGTCTTCAAAAAACTTTGGGAACGAAGCTTAATTTTAGCACCGCTTATCATGCTCAGTCCGATGGACAAACCGAGCGTGTGATTCAAACTCTTGAAGATCTTCTTCGTGCATGTGTTCTTGATTTTGGTGGAAGTTGGGAAGATCATATTTCTCTTGTTTAGTTTTCCTATAATAATAGCTTCCAATCTATTATTGGTATGGCACCTTTCGAGGCACTCTATGGAAGGCCATGCCGATCTCCTTCTTGTTGGCTTGAGGCCTGTGAGAAGCTGGTTTCAGGTCAAGATTTTATTCGTGATTCTACAGAAAAGATTGACCTTATTCGTCATAGGATGAGAGAAGCCCAGAGTAGGCAAAAATCCTATGCCGATAACCGAAGAAGGAAATTGAAAATTTTCTATGGGAGATTTGGGGTTTATTCGTGTTTCACCTATGAAAGGTGTTGTGCATTTCAGTCGATCGGGAAAGTTAGCACCTCGATATATTGGCCCCTTTCCCATCCCTGAACGCACTAAGTTCCGTGGCTTATCACCTTTTATTACCGGCTTTATTTTCTGCTATTAAGGACGTTTCCCACGTCTTTCAACTATGGAAATGCCTTTAGGATTCCCATTTTTATTCTTAAGCCCGGTGTTATTAAAGAAATTGAAGCTTCACCTATTTGACTTATGAGCAACATCCTATTCGCATCTTCGCTTCGGAGGTTGAGCGCCTTCGAAATAAAGAAGTTTTTCTTGTGAAAGTTCAATGATTCTCAAATCCCAAGGATTGCTCTTAGAAAATCTAGAGAATTCATCGAGCGAACTCGTCTGGGTTTACTCTTTCGTGCTCTTTATGGTGAACTTTTTATTTCAAATTATCTTTTGTGTTGATATGCTTTTATGGTTGTTACTATTTATTTTGTTCGTAACTATTGCGAGGACACAATTTCTTTAAGGAGGGGAGTCTGTAACAACCCGCATATTTATCGATTGTATATTTAAATGTTTTATTTAAATATTTCACCGTTAGTCGGATTATAGTCCGAAAAGCTACTTTTTGCAAACGGTTGAATTATGACTCATGACCACTTCCATTGAGTTCAAAATGACATTTGCGATCTTTTTAAGTATAAAGTTCGATATGTTTGGAGATAGTAGAATTTTGCTACTTTTTCACTTAGGGCTTTGGTTTTTGTTTCAGCTCATTAGACCCAAGCTTCACCCCTCTTCTCTTCATTACTTTACTTTTATTTCCTAATATTCAAGCTTTAGCAACAATGGAGAGAGGAATGGGAAATTAAAACTCCAAGCCTTAGTTTCCATTTACAAATCAAGTTCTAGCTCCAAATCAATAGAAGAAGCTTTGGTAAGCCTCCTCTTCTTCTTCTCCAACTCATTCTCTTACCAATTTCAGAAATTCCTAAACCTAATTTAGGAAATGTTTCTCTTTTAAGCTTAGATTCAAACTTGTTGGGTTGGAATTGAAGAGTGATTGTTCTTGCCATTGCTCTATAGCTTCTTCTTCATTTGTTTTGGGTCTAAAGGTGAGATTTTTATCTCACATCTTAGTCTATAAATATCTTCGATTGTTAAGTATGAATTCCTAACACTTATTCTTGTGCAATTGATTTTGGTTTGGATTTATCTGGTGTATATTCCAATTTTTGGTGTTTTGAAATCAAAATCTATGAAAATCCTATTATGCATATTTGGACATTGATATTTGAGGCGTATCGAAGAGCCGTTAAGGCTGCGTTATCGCATGGCGTAAATCCTTAGTCGTCATTTGCTTGTCCAATCGCTTCCGATATTCGTTTGGCCATTTTTGTCGAGGTTCAGGAAATGCTCTGAATTCCAGTTTCAGACGTCTGAATCTGGAATTTCAGACGTCTGAATTGGCTCGATTTCAAACAGGAAGGAAGTAGGCTAAAAACGCCTATTTCAGACGTCTGAAACATTTGGTTCAAACGTCTAAATTACGTTCTGGAAAAATTCAAATTTTCCAGATTCAGACGTCTGAACCACCTATTTCAGACGTCTGAATCTGCTGTGTTTTGCCTGCTTGCCTATTTTGTTTAAGAAATCCAATTTTATCGATTCGTGTTGATTCCCTTTTGTTGTTATCATCTATTATCGACTTTGATGGCATTTTCTTTGGGATTTTTGGAAATATCCATTTTGATGGATTTGATATAGATTTCTTTTGAATTAATTCACGTCTTCGTATGAGAATTTTAGTGATTGATTGTTTCTACAATCATTTTTGCGATTTGTCACTTTAAAAATATAAAGGTTGTCTATACTAGTAGTAAATAATCAAACTCTTTTACAAAGATGATTTCAAACTCTATTTTTAATACAAAGCTCGTTTATAAAACCGTTTTTCCAATCTATTAGTATATACAAACCTTTACCACACTCGTATGAGAAATCTAATTAAACGACTTAGTAAAACAAGTGGTATGAAACGCTTGCGTTTACTTTGTCGGTTAATTTTTGGACTTATTCGATTAAATCTCTTGTGACAGATTTTCTAGTGGAGATCTACAATTTGTTCGTAAATATTTAAGTTAAGCTAGTGGTTATGGGACATGAGGCTAAGCTCATATATTTACTAGCTTAGTGTAATTGACACTTCTTGATGATCGATGATGATCATTTTATCGTTTAGACTAGCAATGTGGGATGTCTCTTTGTCCACGTGGAGGACTGTACCTCATTTTATTGAGCTTCGTCTCATTTCTTTGTAGGCTAGCGACCCATGTACTTTTAATGTGTTTCGATTCATCTAATGTATTGTTTGTACTACATCGATGTCTCGGCTTTTCGATTCATCTGATGTACCGTTTGTACTACATCGTTGTCTCGGCTTTTCGATTCATCTGATGTACCGTTTGTACTACATCGATGTCTCGGCTTTTCGATTCATCTGGCGTACCGTTGTACTACGTCGATGTCTCGGCTTTTCGATTCATCTGGCGTACCGTTGTACTACGTCGTTGTTCCGAATTATTCGAGTTTCAGGTTCCTCGGGCGTACCGATATTGTACTACGTCGTTGCACCGGCTCTATGGTTAGGGACCATGGGATAGCGTCCCGTTTGTGATACACGTGTTGGTGAATTTTCATGCTCCCGTTTTGTGATAGGCCTCCCCCTTTTTGTGATTTCTGGATTTCTATTCATGATTTCTAGAATTTGTGATCCACCAGCTTTTATGATTGGCATCGATATGATGTCGATATTTATGACTTGGTGAATAAAACTAAAGAGTATGACATTCTTTTGATATTTGAGAAGATTCTTGTGATATTGGTTAATCTATGGTTGATTTTCAATTACATACTTATCATAGTATGGCTTTATGGTTATCTTACGTTTTTGTCATATCTCTTATTCTATATCATTTTATCTGATATTTATAGTTAGACTGATCCGTTTATTATTTTCTTATTAAATAATACTCGGGTCAGACCGAGATGTTACAGGTGCTTCTGCTTGACTTCTCATCTGGGATTATTATCCTGACTTTTGGCTAACTACTTAGATTAGTAGTTTTTGGCTGTATACATTTGAGATATAGACTCATTGATGTATACTTATTCTTTTGTGTAGCACTTGTAACTATTATTTTGTGATATTGTGGATCTTGTTTGACCGCTACTCTGATATACACTTTTATTTGTAATATTCATATTTGTTTCCGCCTTTGAGATATGATCTTCTGTAACTGATTTATGTTATGCTTATTTCTATATTTGTTTCTGAAGATATTATAGCTACTGTGTAGTAGCTTTGAGTTTGCATCGGTATGTCGGATTCTATATTTTTATCTGGCATATCGGTACTCGCACAAATCAATTACACGGATGGTCACTCCTCAACAGCCTTATTCTCCGCGCTAGTTGACGGCATTGCCCTATAGTGTCCTTTGCTAGCGTGGGTATAGAGGTGGGGCGTCACATCCACAGCCACAAACTCTTACACCTCTTCCATGCCATCATCACCATCTGTACTCCAGACCATGACCATAGCCGAGCCAACCATGGTGACAAAACCCCTCAAAATCCAACCTAAAGCCGTAAAAACATGTTATTTAACCACTACTTGCTCATCCACTTCACCCACCACCATAACCACCACTATAGCCGCCACCACCACCTCTGACCTGACCACCACACACCCCTTTCCGCCACTGACCAGTCATATTAATTGGACGGATTGCCCTGTTTCTTATTATTCTTGTGGTGCACCCAGGCCGAGCCATAACCCCATGGTTGAGCCTTTGTTTTGACCAAAAATTACACTATTTGCCTTAAAACTCTTCACATTCTCATATATAAACTTCTCCACCATATTCCACTACCTAGGCCGTGCATACACATGACCAAACCTGAGCCAAACTTGTTCAAACCAGAGCCAAACAACATCCCTAGGCCATGCCAAATAGTAGAGAAGGCAAGGCAAAAGGCTGTGTATTCATATCTCTTTTTATTCCAAAGTTATACAATTTCAATATGGTATTGCATTTATAAATTGTTTTGATTTTGTTTGGGTTGTAACACAAAAGTTGTAGCATTGGATCTCGCTCTCCACTCAAAGTTCGTAGTCTTGTCAGTTTTCTTTTGATTCCGTTGTGTTATTGGTTTTGCGATCTCCAGCATTTAGAGGTGAGTAAATCTCACACGACACTATATACTTATGCAATTATGAAGCAACAACATTTGAATGTGTAGAATTATAAATGATGCTATAACTGCTGTGATTATTCATATATGATATTAAACCTGTTAAATTACATGTCATATCACCTGTTACTGTTGCATAATGTTAAACTATTCATTTATATATGTTTATCACACTGCAAGTTCCCTGTTAGATTAGAAATCACTATGGGTTGAAATGATACATACCTGAACGGACTTTAGAATAGGGAAAAATTATTATGGGCTGAAATGATAGGCCTGAACGGTTTTTAATTATTTATTTTGACTTGGGACTGCGAGTTTGAAATGACGAAACTCGGATTTTTATTTGTAAACTGCGGATTGAAATGATATATATCTGTATCACTTGACCTAGGCTAGAAAACTATATACAGGCCCGTGGTTATTTTTATAAAATTTTCTGGAATTTTAAGTAAATTTTAAAAGTATATATATATGAAAATTTGATTTAAATTGGATTTCTAAATATTAAATATAGAAATTTGGAAACTCTATAAGTTAAAAATGTTGAAAAATGAATTGTTATATTGAATTTTGAAAATATAATTCAAGTGCAAAAATTTGGAATTTGGTTAAATAAAATTTAGTTATATAAATAAATAATGGAAATTAAATTTTATTTCAAAAAAAATGGAGAAAATTTAAGTGTTAAGTTATTTATTTAAAAATGTGAAGAATTTGAAACTTTTACACTTGAATTTATTAAGTAATTTGGTGAAATTGGAATTAATTAAAAGAAACTTATTGTATAAAAATAATATGTTAATTGATATGTTAATGAACATTTTTAAATGTTAAATTATAATTTTGACAATGTTTAAAGGGTTTAAAATGAAGATTATTAATTGTTGGAAATACACTAAAATCTGGAAATCACTTTTAATAGCATTCAGAAGTGCTATGGTTTCTGGAAATGAACAAAAAGGCTAATAAAAAAGCTATTATAGCAGTCTGAAATGCTCTAGTTGCTGTAGTAAATTGAATAGGCTAAAAACTTAACTCAGGCCTATTACAGCAGTTTCTGTAAATGCTGTAGTGGTCTGTTGTGTTTGCAGAATTGAACTAAAGCCCTTGTTTGAAACCTATGCTATTACAGCATTTTTGGAAATGTTGTCTTTGTTGTTTTGAACTTATTTAACTAAAACTGAGTTTTCACAGCAGTTTTTAAGTGTTGTTTTTGCTAAATTAAAATGTTTTCAAGTATAACTTATAATAGCTTTTTCTAAATGCTGCGAAAGGCTGAAATTTTAATAATTATGGATTTTGACTTAGTAAATGAGCTCAGAATGACTCGAAACATTGAAATTTGATACTTGACCTGAAAGGATAATAACTTCACTTTTAAATGATTTAAATGAATAAATTTAATTGGAAAAATGAATCATTTTAAAAGATGATTTGAATTGAAATTAATGAATGTTATCTTTGAATTTTAAAAGGGTATTTAAATTGGATATTTGGATATAAATTTAAATAATGATTTGAAAGGGAGTTTTGAAAGGATATGATATTTTGAAATATTGAAATGGTTTAGAAATGATTTAGAAGTATAAAGTATTATTTTTAAAATTATAACTACGGGTTATAATAACGATTGGTTGGCAAAGAGACCGGAATCGGATATGGACATACTCTCTATCGATACCGAAAACAACTTTGACAACTGTGTACGCGGTGGAGATTCCAAAATGAAGTAGGATGGTGGTGACGTTCTTATGGTATGTTACGTGGACCCAACTCCCGTGAGTTGGCATAAAATGGCTAAAACAGGAGCGGTCTCGGACCAGTTGAGGTTGCACCTCATAGCGGACGCATTTCTTCGATACCATTCTATTACTTGTGATTGTTTGGTGGCCACCCTTCGATTTGGAATGTGTTCCGCGGTGGGCATATGTGGCTGCTGCGTTACCATCAACCCGAGTGTCGTAATTGGTATATCCACCCTGGCATTGCCTTGTGTGCCGTGTCACCTACCATATCGAGCCTTTCCTACGAGTTTGGTTTTCTCTCGTAGCCCATGCGTATCTTCTCGTAGTCTCCCGATCAGGAGATGTGTAGATATTGGATGGACTACTGGGACTATTACGTGTTTGGGGCTATATGGGCAACCCCGTGATGCTACTTTAAAGTATGTTTATTTTACTGATAGACACTATTATAATAGCGCAATATTGCTATATAGTAAATAGTTTAACGGATCCTTAGAGGATGGGAGGTCCCAAGCATCTTCTAAGTTACTTGTACCTTTACTACAGTTCACTTGAGTTGGTTTACATTGGATAAGTATGTATGTCCTGACTCGAGTGTTTGTGTTTTATTTACGCTCGGGTCAGCCTGAGTTATTCACAGATTTGGGTTTTCACTCTCTAGAGGTCTGGAATTGCTGGAGATTTATCAGCTTATCTAGTTATCTATATTTCAGTTCTGTTGTTAGTGGACTTCTTTGTATTTGGGATTTTATGTTGTATCTGCTTTCCGACTGATATTATGTATTTGGTTTTGAGACTTGTGATAGTAGCTTCATGAACTACTATGGTATTTTATTTTCCGCTGCGAGATATTCTGATGTTCTGTGTCTGTGATTCTGTGATTTGGTTTTATTTGCTCCGAATTTTTATTACAATCTCTTATTTTGTACTATTCAAGTCCGGCATGTGTGGATTATTGTCGATTTGAATGGTGGAAAATAATGGGTCGTTACAATAGCTTGATTTCAATTTAATGGATCATTCAACTTAAGTCCCTTGACTTTTAAATTTACATTTCCTTATATAGTATCATTGAATGATAAACAAATCTATGAATTATTTCATCAATTTCTTAAGTTTATAATCATTTCCTTAAGTAATATTCACTTTTTCTATTCAATTTAGTTATTAAGCAGTTTAAAACTCAACTCATGCTTACAACATTACTTGTACATCTTGATTTTTCATTTATAAAAATGCGTTCATTTTGAAGCATTTTTGTTATTAAGCTTTTACTTGTATAATATTCTATTACATATTCATATTAACATTTCAACTTTTTAAGCATTTCTAGTAAGTTATATATATGTTTCAGGAATGAAACTGAATGTTACACAAGTTTATCTTATTCATTTTATTTAACAAAATGTTCAATAATTAAATCTTCTAATTTTCATATTTTTTGATGTACAAGTTACAAATCTCCAATTTCTTATATATTTCATTAATCGTTTAGCATCTAATTTCTTATTTTTCATTTTAGAAGTTTCCAACTATTAAAACAGTCAGGATTTAAGTCATTATAACAGTTAAAATCTCTAATTAACAGAAACTTAAGAAATAAATACCGGGTTCCTTTCAAATCAATTAAAATTATATATATATATATATATATATATATATATATATATATATATATATAAACCATAGCCTTTATATATCCAATCATATTTAGAAATTAAAAATTAAGATTTGTTTATCAAAACATACGAGTAGTAAAACTCCTACAACGGTCTTCCCACTTTGAAACTCGAAAATGAAAGTCGATGATGCGGTCGTCATCACTGATATTATTTTCCAACAACAAAAGAGGGGAGTACATGACTTATTTCCTCTAAAAATTCTTTCAAAACATTTCTTTTAAATCACACTGAAAATATTTACATTCGAAAATATTTCCCAATAATACTAATGTTATATTCCAAAATCCTTGAAAACCAATTTCAAAACCCCCGAACTTAAGTTCTCAAATTTCAAATTTATATTCATTTTCTTTATAAATCCTACTTTACATCTAATGCTTATAAAATTTCACTTCCTAGCAAACAAACATATCACATACAACTATATCCATTTATAAAAATTATTCTTCTATATACAAAATATAATATTAGATAAAATTATTTCATTTACCTATATTTCAAACAATATTGCGTCGGTCTGCCCTACTAAGTTTTAAAATCCCTATCGATGTCATAGCATCCTATACTCCAATCAGAATTCATAAATACTCAGCAGAACAAATTAACGCAATATAAAAAGCTCTGATGAGTCACCTGAAAGAATTCATTCTGGAGTATTAGTACCCTATCTCTGATGAGTCAGACCCCACAAAGCTAAGGTTATCGCTAAACCAAAGCTCTGATATCAAATGTAACGACCTACCTTTTTGGACGGTTTAAATTGACAATACACCACATATGTCAACTCAAACCATTCAGAAGGGAGGATTCTTAATGGGGTAAATAGGAAAATAAGAGAAAAGATAAACAAAACACAGAATCTCATAGCAGAATGATAAAATATAATAATCAAATAAACAGTTCATGAAGCTGTTTTACAAATAGCATTTGATTACACTTTTACAATACAGATCATAGTTATACATATAACATGTGAGAAAATAATGTAGCAGAATAACATGTTTTAATGGAATAATACTAGTAATATAATACCAAATCTTCGTCATTGTACTCTAGAAATAAGGTCTTTAACACTGAAATGCTCATGCTGACCCGAGCGTAATGAATGGAAAAAACACATAAGTCAAAACTAAAAGATCGTATGTAAATTAAATCAAAATAAGTAAATATGAGTGTAACAGCTTCATAGATTACGGGAGTTTACATCTCCTATCCAGTGTCTAACGTGCGTGCAATAACTTAAAAGATGATCGGGATTCCATATCCTAAGGATCCGTTAAACTATCTACATACATAATACAATGCGCTATTATAATATGTCTATAGCAAAGTAAAGTATTAAAATAACATTAATGTGTTACCTATATCCCTCTTAACACATTTTATATAAATGTCATTATATATACGGTATTGTAAACTCCATCGTAAACTGGTGGCTATCAGGGAGCATCCATAGGTACGACCCAGACAAAACTCATTATAGGCTCGATAAGCCATATGACAAGGCATGCGAGGCAATGCTAGGATAGGATTCTACCATTTGCACTCTCGAAATAGTGGTAACGCATAGTAGCTACTACCGCCCACCTCGGAACACACTACCAAAGTCAAATCGAGGGGTGGCCGCCAAATTAATCACAAAGTAATAAATACGGTATCGAAAAAATGTGCCCGATCGAAGGAGCGACCTTATTTGGCCCAGTATTGCTCTTGTTTCAGTCATATCATGTAACGACCCATAAATTTCGTTAATTAAATTTGTCATATTAATAAGATCTTGGAATTAAATTTAGACAGAAATAAAAATCTTATAATTTATAATGAAGCGAATATTAGAATTTAAAAGGTAGCAATTGTAATAAAATTTAACAATAAAAAAAAAAGAAATTACAATTAGTTGAAATAATCTAGCTTGTTAAAATTGGTTAAAGTTTAATATAAGAAACCAAATGGGAATATTGAATTAACTAGTGAAATGGTATAATTAGTGGTGATTGAATGAACTCAATATTATATATGAAATTATAGTAGTTGGTTGAAATTAAATTTAAAACGATTTATGGATATTAATTTTTTATTTAATTGGATCTATTGTAATAAATGGAATAATATTGAAACGAATAAAATATGTAAAGGAATAATGAATGATAATTAGGATAAAGTATAATAATGGTTATTAAAGCTAAAAGTTGGATAGATTTAATGAAACTGCAATAAATGAAATAGGGTAAGTGTTATACCGAGGTATGGAAAAGTTATAAAAGTTAGTATTGAATTGATTTATGAAAGAACACATTGTCAACGGTAACTGAATGTAATTTAAGGAAATTTAATATTAATAAATGGTCAATTAATAAAAACCAATTTTCCGTGAGTAATTATAATAGTTGTTTGAAATATGTATAAACTTTGATTTGGAAATCAATTGGATTTAAAATGAAAATTGGTATTACATTGATGAGTTTAAATGTTATTTTAGAAAGTAATAAATGATGTAATAAAAGAGTAAATCTAGATAAATAGATTTAATTGATACTTTAATTAAATAATGGGTGAAAAAAATAGGATAAATGGTAACATTGATATTGTAAGAAATAAAAACCCTATTAATGTAAGAAAACCAATGCAAACATTTAAGTTATAAATGTTATAATAAATAAAAATAAAATGACCATTGTATAAGGATTTGGCATATGAAAATAGTAACGGTTGTTTGTAAATATTGGAGTAAATATTATGTAGGCAACTATGATAATTTGTTGGAAATAATAAACCTTAGTGTATTGTAAGGTTACATGTTTATTTCGTTTATAATAAAATTTGAAATCAAGTAGAGTAAAGGAACCTTAATGTTATATTAATAAGAATTAACACAATAATTAAATTAGTGCACACCCTATTTATTGAAACAGATGGTAAAGTTAGGATTGATTGAAATTAGTAAATGGAGATAGGAATTCAATATAATGTTAACTGATGAAGAATACGTAATAAATTATAAATTTATAAAATCAATGTCCGTTAAGTAGTTATAATATTTATAGTTGATAATAAACGTTACTTTAGTGGTTATTAATATAATAACGGAAGGCGTAGATGTAATAATGAATTTATTTAGAATGTAAAACGCAATTAGCGTGTATATTGGTAGAGATGTAACAAAATGAAAATAGGGTGCTTAGTACGAAGGAAAGATGAAAATTTGAACTTACTAATGTATAATAGGGTAAACAAAGGTTGCCTTTGTTTATTGGATAATTATTGATTAGATAAAAAGGATTTGGAGTTAAATCAAGTTTATTTATTGAAACAAATTATAATAAATTGATTTATTGGAATTTAAAAATTAAATAATTGGGTTTTATTGCAAATTAGTAGAATTGGATATGAAATTTTACGTTAATTGAAAAGAAGATGGTATATGAGAATATTAATGTAATTGCTTTGAATCCAATGCTAAATCCATCTATTTGACAATAATGAATGGAATAATGATTTGTTAATTTAATTTAATATAAATTTCGGAAATTAAATTTATAATTTCTGAATTTGAATGGAATTGGGGAAAATACTAAAATCGATAAGTTAATCAACGTTAAATTGACTTTTAATTTGTTTTAAACATTGTAATTGATTGAGAAATATAAAATGATAAAATTGGTCAATTTTAAGATTGAAATTAAAATTTGGATTTTATTAATTAATTATTAAATTATTTAGTTAATATAAAAATAGCCATTTTGGCCACTGACTCGGATTTCGACGAAACTAGTTTCATCGGATCCGTAACGGTGAATTATTGTAGGATTTCAAGTTTCATGACGATCGGACTTGTCGTTTAATCGTACGGACTCGAAACGCCTTGAAATTAATGAAATTGAAATCAATTTGAAAAATATTGATTTGAGCACAACTTTTCCATACGATGTAATTTGAACCTGAAACCTTTTCCATTACGTTTAAAATACTTTAAAACATCTATTTTGATATATGGGTTGACCCAATTTCATTCCGGAGTCGAAACGGGCTTTTTGTGCCACTTTGGCGTTAGCGCGTATATCTATTTTATCCATCTATTCTATTTTCAATTCTGCCTATAAATATCCTGCTTTAAACCCTAGCCTCCCTAATCATCATTTGTCTGTGCGTATATCTTCTCCTCAACTCCTCCTTTCTAATGGCGGACAAACCCTAATTACAATTGCAATCCCAAAATGAAATCCAAAGCATAAATTTCAAAGTCCTCAGAAAAATTCAGAAAAAATATATGTTGAAGCTCTCGAAGTGCGTAATCTTCTGGTTAAATTCATTTTTCGTTTTGGATTGTTGTTTGATCGGTAAAAATCGAAGAAGTCTCGGCCGTTCATCACGTCGAAATCAAACTCGACGAATCGTTTCTGGGTATTGTAGAGTGGACCAAGGGGACTGCATCTATGCAGTTTATTTGGCAAATCGACGGTTAGATTTTACGCATAATTCGATTAAGGTTTAAATTCAAAGTGGTGGCCAACTTGTTTTACGCACGAGCGATGGCGACAGGATGGTGGAGTTTGACGAGGGGCTTGTGCATCTGGACGCGCGCAACTTAGGCTGGAGATGGCGGCATGTTTTTCGGGTGGCGTGTGTAACGTTCAAGGCGGTGGCGCTGGGTTTCATTCATGCTCGAGTGGATGGGTTCTGCGTTTCTGGAAAAAAAATGGAGCGTGTGAGTGAAGCTTGGTAAGGGTGACGTGGCTAAGTGTAATATGTTCTTTCTTGATTTATTTTTTTTATTGATTTCAATTCGCATTAATCATCATAACTTTTGCATACGATATCTGTTTTACGTGCAGTTTCTTTTGTTAGGATCGTATTGAAATTTCGGACTTGATGACACTGGTTTGGATGAATTCTGAGACGGTTAAATTTTTGGGTTTAAATTGGATTTAAATTCAGTTTAAATCCAAAAGGTGAGTGTTTTAACCCACTCACAACCTCTAAAATTTCTTATGTTTGTTAAATTGATATATGATGTGATTTAAAATTTACTTATGGTTGTTTGGCATATTTTTAATCATCATCTCAGTTAATTTCATTTATTCAAATTTAATTGCTATTTAATTTATTCATTGCATTTAAACTGCCAGTTAAATCGTTATTTATTGTATTGCATATAAACTACCAGATAAACAGTTATAATTTATTTTTGAATATAAACTGATAGTTGATACCTGTTATTTATCACCTGTTATATATTGATGTATTGTTTGAATTTGGATGATGATTGTGATAAATGGTTGATGGTTGATATTGGATGAATGGATGCTGTATTTTATATTGTTATAAACTGCAAGTTATTATGCATTTTCATTCCATTCGGGATTGCGGTTTGAAATGATATATAACCGTAATTTTTATTTTAAATTACGGATTGAAATGATAAATATCCGTATCACTTGACCATAGGGTAGAAAATTATATACAGACACCGCAGTATATATATATAAATATAATTTTGAAAATGATTTTCTATGGTTTTGTAAAGAAATATATGTGGTTTTATGAGATATTGATTCGGATATTTGATAAAGATTATTTTATATATGGTAAAATTCTTGGTTTAAGCTATGTATAAAATTGATTAGTAAAATGAGTTTAATAATGGAGTTTGATTGTTTTATATTATATGGTTAAATACCTACGTAAGATATTGTATATATAGAGATTTTAAATGACTTAAATGAAATTTAAGTTGGAAAATAAACATGATAGTGGTTTAAATTGAATTATTTGAAATTTGTACTTAAATAAAATTTGATTTGAAAAATAAATAAAAATGGAGCTTTTAAAGGATATGATTCTTATAATTTGATTTGGTTTAAAGTAATTTAAATGAGTATAAAGCGGAGATAAATGAATTTATCAAATTAAATAAATTGAAAGAATATACAGTTGTTTGAAGTTAAAAGTTTTACTTGAACTATTTTGGGTTCATTAAGTAAACATTTCAAATCTATATAATAGTAATTAAATTTGATATATGAAATTATCAAAGAATTAATTTTTAAATGGTGGAATATTTAAAGCTTTGAGTTATACGGAAATATAAAATGGTTTAATTGGAGTTCTAAATTGGAATTTGGAAATTTATTTATGAAATTAAAAAGCTATTTTATGATATAAAGTAATTTAGTATTTAAACCATTTAAGTATTCGGAGTTATATTTCAAAGCAATGGGTTTCAAGATATATAGATTTGAAAGTGCTATGATTTTTGGAAAAGGATATATTTGAAATAAAATGATATCATATTGATTTGGGTTTTATAATGTAACGACCCAGGATTTTTGATAATTAAAATTTGAATATTTAATTAATTTTAAATATTAATAAGTGAATTTATAAGTCGAATAATTGGAAATAATTGGAAATTGAGTTAAATATGATTGAAAATGATTTGTAAAATTTTATTTTATCATATTGAAGTTAGAATGATATTTTAGAACTTTTAAAATCGATTTAAGAGTTAATTTGTGAAAATTGAATATTTTAATATTAAAATCGACTAGTGAAAATAGTCAATTTTTGAACAGTCTCAGAATTGAACGAAACCAGTTCCATTGGATCCGTAATAGTTAGTTTTTACCGGATTCCAAATTTCGTGTCAATCGGAGTTATCGTTTGATCGTGGCAGCTCGAAACGCATCGAATTATTTTTAATATTAATTTGGCGAGTTAAAATAGCCATTTTTTAAAAAGTCTTGGATTTCGACGAAACTAGTTTCATCGGATCCGTAATGTGATATTATTGTAAGGTTTCAAATTTCGTGTCAATTGGATTTACCGTTTGTCCGGTACAAATTAAAACGCCTAGAAAATCGTTTAAATCGGTTTAATTTAAATTGAGCGTTTATAGCCATAACTCGCACAGGTGTCCGAATTAGCTTTCGAAACCTGTTCCATTGTGTCCGGAACGCGGGGTAAACCCTCGAAACGCTGGTTACGGCGCGTAAATCGGAGTTCGGAATTTTCGGGATGAATAGTGTTCGATTTTTTCCTATAAATAGACCTAAATTTCTAAAAATAAAAAAAAAGAGGCAAAACCCTAATTCTCTATGCAGGCCGCCACCATTGGAATGAAGGGCTGAAAAACAATCCTCTTCCCCCTCTCTTTTCTCCAAATCCGTCGACTATTAGGCTAAACTTTCAACTAGAGTATTGAAGAGGGCGATGAGAGCTTCGATGTGAACGGTGATGATCGTGTTTGGAGCGACGTGGGGGGAGATACAGGGGGCCGACGCCCTGATGTTGCACACGAAAATCGAGACTACATGGGTGGCCGAGCTTCATTCTGTTGGTGGTGGGGGTAGCTCTTGTGAAGGGCTTCGACATGGCAGTGGTTTGATGAGGTTTAGTTGAGTATTGATGGTGCAAATTGAAACCCTAGTTCTTGGTTGATGGGTTCTTTTACACGGCAATAACCTGTAGAGGAATGAAGAAGAGAGGGGTGGGGGATGGACGGGCTAGATTGCATGATGAAGGATCCAAGGGTAATGAGGGGTAGTGGGTATAAAATTTTATAATTTAGTTGTAAATTATATATATAAATACGTGTAACTTATAAATGCATAACTTTTTCATACGAGGTCGAAAACGCGCGAAACCAGTTGCGTTGGAATCGTATGGACGAGCACTACGCGATGAAATTGGATTGGACTCGTTCGGAGTTAGTGAGAATTTTGGGTAAAATTAAATGTCCGTTTAATTTTATTCGAAATAAATCGCTAAAACGAATTGAAATCAAGGTGAGAACTTCTCACTCAATCGAATCAGTTTCGATTTTATTTTAAATAGTTAGATTTAAAATATTTGAATGCATGTTTGAATGATGATTTTATCTATTGATTGTTAAAATAGACATTATACGCCGTTAGTAAGCGGATGTTATTTATTAAAAACATATACCGCGAATATTTCATAAATAGTGAAATTTGTATTATATATATAATAGCAATATATATATATATATATATATATTGGCATATGTATATATTGGAGTTATTGATTTCCCGCATTTTTTGTTTAGCGGATGAGACCCTATTGCGCCGTTATTAAGCGAATAATATTTTAAATCCCATATACCGCGATAATTTCGTACTGGAGCGAAATTGGTATTGTGCTAATGTTTGTGGATGCAGGAAAACAGGTTGGAGGGATCCAACTGGATTCCTCAACAGTATTTATTTGATTTTGAATATTTTGATACTCGTTGATTATCATATCGATATATGATATCGTTGTTGTCGTGATTGACTATTTGGTGTGTAACATCATTGGACCCAGATTTTGGGATTTTAAAATGATTTTAAAGTGATTTTTGAAAGTATACGTTTATAAAATATTTTTGGAATTGATTTATTTTAAATAAATAAACGTTAAAATTTTAATGTTATAAAAATTATGATTTTTGAGAAATATAGTTAAAGGTTGATTTTTGAGAATATGATGCTAATGATTTTATAAAATAGTTTAATCGGGATTTTAGAATTTATTGTGAAAAGTTTAAATATAGGATTTATAAAATTTAATTATTTTATGAATCAAAATGGTGAAATAATAAAGGAGATTAAAGACGTTTTAAAAGAATAATATAAATTGAATTATATTAAGAGATTTATAAATGGATATTTATAAATTGAAATATTGACATTATAAAACGAGTTTTTATAAGTGTTTGAATGAAGTGAAAATGAATTTTGTAAATGAATGGAATTTATAAAATTAAAAATGGTGAAGTTATAAATGAAATTTATAAATAGTAAGATTTATAGATTTTATGAAATTATTAAAGAATATATTTGGATGAATAATTGAATCTTATAAGTTATAAGATTTATAATTATGAAGTTCAAAGGAACGATTTTGCAGACAAATAAATTATAAGTATTTCACTTATGATATGAACTTTTGTTTTATAATTGAGTTATAAATCGAATAGGTTAATAAAGGAATTTATAAAAGGAAGTTGTTATAAATAATTAGAAATGGAATTTATAAACGTTGTTTTATAAATTCGCAAATGACTTATTTTGATAAGTAAATTGTTGAAACCTATTAATGGAGTTATATTCACATTTTTGACTGTGAATAATACTTTAAAATAAAATGTATAGAAATGATGAAATTGATTAACGTAGTATATTCACGTTTTTGAATAATGAATAATATGTTAAAGAAATTGTTTTGAATGTGATATTTTAAATTGAATTAAAACGATCTAACGATGTTTTAAAATGTGTTGAGATTCGAAACCATAGATTTCAACATTTATTGTTGAAATAGACGTTTTCGAGAAATAAAAGGAAATGGTGGACTATAACACTGTTGTTATAGTAAATAATTTTCGAAAGGAAATGTTTTGTATAGTATTGGGATTTATATATCTATTTTAATTTCGAATCCCTATACTAGTGATTTTGGGTTGTCGTAACGATGTTTTACGCAACATTCGTTTTGGCCCAAATAAATATATTTAAGAGAATGATTTCCTTAAAGAATGAAATATATACTTAATCTCGATTTAAGTATATTGAATATTTTCTAAGTGTTGAAAATAAATAAAATTTGTGAATTACTTAATAAGTAAGTATGGAAATGTTTTCCAATAATAAAGTGAATATTTTGAGAATTTATCTTTTTGAAGATAAATTGAAATGAAAAATTGAAAACGTATGTGCATGAATATTTTGGAATATAAATTCACTAAGGAATTTATAAAAGAAAGTGGAATTGGTTTAAAAAAATAAATATTGATTTATTTTTGAAGTGTGAAAATTATATATCCTGTAAAGATATTTTGGAAAATAAATAATTTGGAAAATTATTTGGAAAATGGTGATGTTGTGCATATCCATTGATAGTTCAATAACCGACTATCAATATTTCCCTTTGAATGGGTAATTGATGTGATTTGTTTGAATTTGAATGCCACACTTATTTTTGAATAAGCGCTCACTATTCGGGTTAACCGGGAAAGGACCATGGGGTCGTATAACCCATTCCGAATATGTGATACGTCGTTATGAATTGCATTGAAGATCGGTGTTGAAGACCCGGTATTTGCGAGAGCGATAGGATGACCTGTCGATTGTCTCTGCACTGAGTTGCAACGGTATAGAGACTCCCTAAGTGATGGGAAATCCGATCAGGATTGTGAATATCCGGATTGCAAGGACTTCTTTGTAAGTGCCTTCGGTTTTGTTCGAGCCCGGAACAGACTTGTATGGATTGTATGTCTGACATTACAAGTTGAGATATAAAGCCGATTTCATTCAAATATATTTCTGTTTGTGGCGGAGAATTTATTCTTTTAGCTTAACACCCTTCTCTGAGACGTACGAGCTCAGAGGTTATGTAGCTGAATGTTATCGGCGATATATTCCCAATTTGGTAATGTGACATGCTGAGTGTTGCTGTAAATGATCATTGTGTTGATTATTTGTGATAGGATCGTTTATTTGATCATCTATCTTGGTGATCATTTCTATGATCATTTGTTGACCCAAAGCATGGCTTTTGTATAAAGTATGTTTTTGTGGACGTGAATTCGTCGAGCCTCACACCCCGTGAATGGTCAAAACAGGAAAGATGCGGCAAGGTTATGAGGGGTAGCGCCCTTTAGGATGTGTGCATTTCCTTCTGGAAAAGGGTGGTATCATGGTATGGAGCCCAGATACTTACTCATGTTGAAAACACTTTGTTATGATTGTGTGAATTGATTACGAGCGCTCGGTGAAAAGGTCCCAAAGGACCGGGGGATGGCATATTCGGTCAGTTGTTACTCAGTTAGGGGTAACCCGGCCTTGTGTTGGTAGAGATCCGGTTTGGTTCTCGGGGATGTCCATCCAAAGGCATTCTCATGTGGCAATGGGAAGTTCCTTGGCCTGATCATTCGTTGGAAATCCAAAGAAACAATACGAGACTTGTACGGTTTTAGTTGTATAACCTGCTATGGAATGTGGCGGTAACCTGCTATTGAACATAGTTAGCTATAGTAGACATACGATAATGGTCGTATGTTGGCTAAGATTTATATTCTACTTTCGAAATGAATTTTTCCTACACTATACACTAGTAATAATATCAAATGTTCTTTTAAATGCGTATCAAGCATCTTTGACTATCATAAGGAGAAATCTCCTCCGATTCTGCGTTTGCATTGTGTGTGTGTGCGGGAGGCCTTATGGTAGTCTCATTTTTAAAAGCATTGCGAATTGACTTTAAAAATATTTCTATATTTTGATTTTAAAGATAAATAAACTGTTTTGAGTTCTCACACCAGTCACATGACTGACTCGGAGTTTATTGTTTTCCTTCCTAAACTCTGGGTGCCCACCAATTTCTACACGGGCAGTCAAGAGTAAGGTTTATCAGGATATTCTGGATATTCTGGAGTTGCTGGAGGCAAGCTGGATGGCATGGCGTATTATTAGTATATAGTATTTCTTTTTCCGCTGCACTGTTTGTTGTTGTTGTTGTTGTTGTATACTCTGATGATATGATGTAATGTAATGTGATGTAATGTAATAACCGATATAGTTCTTTGTTTAAAGATTATTCATTTATTATTATATGTTGTTCCGCTGCGAATTGTGAGATTTTGTTGCTGTTCTGTTGTTTTCTGTTCTATTCTCTTTTTCTTCTATTTTAAAATTTTCTGTTTTCTTTCCTCTCTATTTTCTTTCGGTTCTCTCTCTTCTATCTTTTCCCTCTTCTTCTTTCTTTTTCTTTTCTAAAACCCATAACTATTCGGTTTTTCGGCAACGAAAAATCGAAAACGTTACATTTGGTATCGGAGCTTATGGTTAAGCGACAACCATGGTTCTGTTGGGTATTACTCATTAGAGATAGAGTCAGTAGTACTCTAGAATGAGTTTGAGTGTAATAATAGCTATGAGAGCGTATTTGTTAGTGAATATAAATTGTTTTGTATTGTGTTGACTTATCGGTTGATTGTTTATAGATTTCGGTCGATGTAGTCTAGCTAACTATCGTAGAAAGGGGTTTCTAAACTCTTAAACAAGATAAACCGACACGATATTGTTTTAAGTTGGGTAAATGAAATAATTTTACCTTGATTATATTTTGTATATAAAAGAAATGATTTTTCAGAATTATTAAAGTGTATATATGTTGATTGTTTAGTTGTTTGAATAATCTAAATAAAAGAATAATTGTATAAGTAAAAAGAATTATAAGAATTGAATTATAATTAAAGTGATTCACAATTGTGAAATAAACTTATAGATATGAGAAGTGAAACTATATGAATATACTTATGAATATGAGTTATAAATAAAAATGAATTTAAAGTTAAATGGAAATATAACTTAAAAGATGTTGAATGAAATTGATATTAGTATCAAAGTAAAGTAATAAAGTAAAATGAAATGTGAACTTAAGTTATATAAATGAAATTCAACTGTTGTAAATGAATGTTAATCAATTGAATGTGAATTAAGTTGATATGAAATAATGAATGTAAGTGTTAATTCATTAAAATCTAATGTTATTGGAAGTTGAATAATAGAATGAAAATCAATTTAATTTAAACCAATTATAAGCAAAGGAATTTGGTTGTAATTAATATACATTGGTTGTTATATGATTGTTAGTTGATTGTATATAATTCATTAAGAATTAATGAAATTAAAAGCTAAAGTAATTGGTAATTCAATTGGAAGTTAAGTAAATTTTGAATAGAAGTGAATTTGATTTGGAAGTGAACCAACTTGAATATTAATTAGTGAATATAAACTAATTGAGAATGAATATTAGTAAACCCACTGTTAATGAATCAAATTTGATTAAATTAAAAACCTATTTCATTGAATATTAATGAGAATATGAATGAATATATATTGGTTATGGATGATAGTTGATTGATGGTTGAATATATTGCTTTTATTGAATTTGCTATGTTGGCATGTATAGTTATTATATTGCTATATGTTGTATATTGATACTATTGTCATATATGCATGTTCTCATGTTGTTTGTTGAGTGATTAGTAGGTGCGGATCGCGTTTGCTTCGCATTTGGAGCTCGCTTTCGCGCTATATTAGCCGTATATGCTCGCTAATAAAATATAAGGTACATATCTCGGATTAAATATCGTACTTTTACAAATTTTTCCCTGCGGGATGCCTCATTACTTGATGAGATGTATATTTGTGATATATATACTGTCATTTTTTTTTCGGATCGAGCCGCGCAAAGGAGACTATGGCGAATTTTTCCGAAAATTTAAGGCGTTAGAAAAAATTTGAGAAAATTGGAATTTTTTTGAAAACTTTAACTTTGATTTTAGAATTGAAAGTTAAACAATAGTAGTTGTTTTTGAAAAGATAACTAAGTATGATTTGAAAACTTAGTAAAGTTATTGTAAGAAATTTAATTATGAACTATGGAAAGTTAATAAATTCTACAACTTTTCTTACTTAATAATTTCGAGGACGAAATTCTTTTAAGTGGGGAAGATTGTAACGACCCAGGATTTTTGATAATTAAAATTTGAATATTTAATTAATTTTAAATATTAATAAGTGAATTTATAAGTCGAATAAATTTTATATTTGAATTATTGGATTTAATTGAATAATTAAATCGATAATTTAATATGTTAAAATATGTAAATAATTGGAAATCGAGTTAATTATGATTGAAAATGATTTGTAAAATTTTATTTTATCATATTGAAGTTAGAATGATATTTTAGAACTTTTAAAATCGATTTAAGAGTTAATTTGTGAAAATTGAATATTTTAATATTAAAATCGACTAGTGAAAATAGTCAATTTTTGAACAGTCTCAGAATTGAACGAAACCAGTTCCATTGGAATCATAATAGTTAGTTATTACCGGATTTCAAATTTCGTGTCAATCGGAGTTATCGTTTGATCGTGGCAGCTCGAAACGCATCGAATTATTTTTAATATTAATTTGGCGAGTTAAAATAGCCATTTTTCAAAAAGTCTCGGATTTCGACAAAACCAGTTTCATCGGATCCGTAATGTGATATTATTGTAAGGTTTCAAATTTCGTGTCAATTGGATTTACCGTTTGTCCGGTACAAATTAAAACGCCTAGAAAATCGTTTAAATCGGTTTAATTTAAATTGAGCGTTTATAGCCATAACTCGCACAGATGTCCGAATTAGCTTTCGAAACCTGTTCCATTGTGTCCGGAACGCGGGGTAAACCCTAGAAACGCTGGTTACGGCGCGTAAATCGGAGTTCGGAATTTCCGGGATGAATAGTGTTCGATTTTTTCCTATAAATAGACCTAAATTTCTAAAAAAAAAAAAAAAGAGGCAAAACCCTAATTCTCTATGCAGGCCGCCACCATTGGAATGAAGGGCTGAAAAAAAATCCTCTTCCCCCTCTCTTTTCTCCAAATCCGTCGACTATTAGGCTAAACTTTCAACTAGAGTATTGAAGAGGGCGATGAGAGCTTCGATGTGAACGGTGATGATCGTGTTTGGAGCGACGTGGGGGGAGATACAGGGGGCCGACGCCCTGATGTTGCGCACGAAAATCGAGACGACATGGGTGGCCGAGCTTCATTCTGTTGGTGGTGGGGGTAGCTCTTGCGAAGGGCTTCGACATGGCAGTGGTTTGATGAGGTTTAGTTGAGTATTGATGGTGCAAATTGAAACGCTAGTTCTTGGTTGATGGGTTCTTTTGCACGGCAATAACCTGTAGAGGAACGAAGAAGAGAGGGGTGGGGGATGGACGGGCTAGATTGCATGATGAAGGATCCAAGGGTAATGAGGGGTAGTGGGTATAAAATTTTATAATTTAGTTGTAAATTATATATATAAATACGTGTAACTTATAAATGCATAACTTTTTCATACGAGGTCGAAAACGCGCGAAACCAGTTGCGTTGGAATCGTATGGACGAGCACTACGCGATGAAATTGGATTGGACTCGTTCGGAGTTAGTGAGAATTTTGGGTAAAATTAAATGTCCGTTTAATTTTATTCGAAATAAATCGCTAAAACGAATTGAAATCAAGGTGAGAACTTCTCACTCAATCGAATCAGTTTCGATTTTATTTTAAATAGTTAGATTTAAAATATTTGAATGCATGTTTGAATGATGATTTTATCTATTGATTGTTAAAATAGACATTATACGCCGTTAGTAAGCGGATGTTATTTATTAAAAACATATACCGCGAATATTTCATAAATAGTGAAATTGGTATTATATATATAATAGCAATATATATATATATATATATTGGCATATGTATATATTGGAGTTATTGATTTTCCGCATTTTTTGTTTAGCGGATGAGACCCTATTGCGCCGTTATTAAGCGGATAATATTTTAAATCCCATATACCGCGATAATTTCGTACTGGAGCGAAATTGGTATTGTGCTAATGTTTGTGGATGCAGGAAAACAGGTTGGAGGGATCCAACTGGATTCCTCAACAGTATTTATTTGATTTTGAATATTTTGATATTCGTTGATTATCATATCGATATATGATATCGTTGTTGTCGTGATTGACTATTTGGTGTGTAACATCATTGGACCCAGATTTTGGGATTTTAAAATGATTTTAAAGTGATTTTTGAAAGTATACGTTTATAAAATATTTTTGGAATTGATTTATTTTAAATAAATAAACGTTAAAATTTTAATGTTATAAAAATTATGATTTTTGAGAAATATAGTTAAAGATTGATTTTTGAGAATATGATGCTAATGATTTTATAAAATAGTTTAATCGGGATTTTAGAATTTATTGTGAAAAGTTTAAATATAGGATTTATAAAATTTAATTATTTTATGAATCAAAATGGTGAAATAATAAAGGAGATTAAAGACGTTTTAAAAGAATAATATAAATTGAATTATATTAAGAGATTTATAAATGGATATTTATAAATTGAAATATTGACATTATAAAACGAGTTTTTATAAGTGTTTGAATGAAGTGAAAATGAATTTTGTAAATGAATGGAATTTATAAAATTAAAAATGGTGAAGTTATAAATGAAATTTATAAATAGTAAGATTTATAGATTTTATGAAATTATTAAAGAATATATTTGGATGAATAATTGAATCTTACAAGTTATAAGATTTATAATTATGAAGTTCAAAGGAACGATTTTGCAGACAAATAAATTATAAGTATTTCACTTATGATATGAACTTTTGTTTTATAATTGAGTTATAAATCGAATAGGTTAATAAAGGAATTTATAAAAGGAAGTTGTTATAAATAATTAGAAATGGAATTTATAAACGTTGTTTTATAAATTTGCAAATGACTTATTTTGATAAGTAAATTGTTGAAACCTATTAATGGAGTTATATTCACATTTTTGACTGTGAATAATACTTTAAAATAAAATGTATAGAAATGATGAAATTGATTAACGTAGTATATTCACGTTTTTGAATAGTGAATAATATGTTAAAGAAATTGTTTTGAATGTGATATTTTAAATTGAATTAAAATGATCTAACGATGTTTTAAAATGTGTTGAGATTCGAAACCATAGATTTCAACATTTATTGTTGAAATAGACGTTTTCGAGAAATAAAAGGAAATGGTGGACTATAACACTGTTGTTATAGTAAATAATTTTCGAAAGGAAATGTTTTGTATAGTATTGGGATTTATATATCTATTTTAATTTCGAATCCCTATACTAGTGATTTTGGGTTGTCGTAACGATGTTTTACGCAACATTCGTTTTGGCCCAAATAAATATATTTAAGAGAATGATTTCCTTAAAGAATGAAATATATACTTAATCTCGATTTAAGTATATTGAATATTTTCTAAGTGTTGAAAATAAATAAAATTTGTGAATTACTTAATAAGTAAGTATGGAAATGTTTCCCAATAATAAAGTGAATATTTTGAGAATTTATCTTTTTGAAGATAAATTGAAATGAAAAATTGAAAACGTATATGCATGAATATTTTGGAATATAAATTCACTAAGGAATTTATAAAAGAAAGTGGAATTGGTTTAAAAAAATAAATATTGATTTATTTTTGAAGTGTGAAAATTATATATCCTGTAAAGATATTTTGGAAAATAAATAATTTGGAAAATTATTTGGAAAATGGTGATGTTGTGCATATCCATTGATAGTTCAATAACCGACTATCAATATTTCCCTTTGAATGGGTAATTGATGTGATTTGTTTGAATTTGAATGCCACACTTATTTTTGAATAAGCGCTCACTATTCGGGTTAACCGGGAAAGGACCATGGGGTCGTATAACCCATTCCGAATATGTGATACGTCGTTATGAATTGCATTGAAGATCGGTGTTGAAAACCCGGTATTTGCGAGAGCGATAGGATGACCTGTCGATTGTCTCTGCACTGAGTTGCAACGGTATAGAGACTCCCTAAGTGATGGGAAATCCAATCAGGATTGTGAATATCCGGATTGCAAGGACTTCTTTGTAAATGCCTTCGGTTTTGTTCGAGCCCGGAACAGACTTGTATGGATTGTATGTCTGACATTACAAGTTGAGATATAAAGCCGATTTCATTCAAATATATTTCTGTTGGTGGCGGAGAATTTATTCTTTTAGCTTAACACCCTTCTCTGAGACGTACGAGCTCAGAGGTTATGTAGCTGAATGTTATCAGCGATATATTCCCAATTTGGTAATGTGACATGCTGAGTGTTGCTGTAAATGATCATTGTGTTGATTATTTGTGATAGGATCGTTTATTTGATCATCTATCTTGGTGATCATTTCTATGATCATTTGTTGACCCAAAGCATGGCTTTTGTATAAAGTATGTTTTTGTGGACGTGAATTCGTCGAGCCTCACACCCCGTGAATGGTCAAAACAGGAAAGATGCGGCAAGGTTATGAGGGGTAGCGCCCTTTAGGATGTGTGCATTTCCTTATGGAAAAGGGTGGTATCATGGTATGGAGCCCAGATACTTACTCATGTTGAAAACACTTTGTTATGATTGTGTGAATTGATTACGAGCGCTCGGTGAAAAGGTCCCAAAGGACCGGGGGATGGCATATTCGGTTAGTTGTTACTCAGTTAGGGGTAACCCGGCCTTGTGTTGGTAGAGATCCGGTTTGGTTCTCGGGGATGTCCATCCAGAGGCATTCTCATGTGGCAATGGGAAGTTCCTTGGCCTGATCATTCGTTGGAAATCCAAAGAAACAATACGAGACTTGTACGGTTTTAGTTGTATAACCTGCTATGGAATGTGGCGGTAACCTGCTATTGAACATAGTTAGCTATAGTAGACATACGATAATGGTCGTATGTTGGCTAAGATTTATATTCTACTTTTGAAATGAATTTTTCCTACACTATACACTAGTAATAATATCAAATGTTCTTTTAAATGCGTATCAAGCATCTTTGACTATCATAAGGAGAAATCTCCTCCGATTCTGCGTTTGCATTGTGTGTGTGTGCGGGAGGCCTTATGGTAGTCTCATTTTTAAAAGCATTGCGAATTGACTTTAAAAATATTTCTATATTTTGATTTTAAAGATAAATAAACTGTTTTGAGTTCTCACACCAGTCACATGACTGACTCGGAGTTTATTGTTTTCCTTCCTAAACTCTGGGTGCCCACCAATTTCTACACGGGCAGTCAAGAGTAAGGTTTATCAGGATATTCTGGATATTCTGGAGTTGCTGGAGGCAAGCTGGATGGCATGGCGTATTATTAGTATATAGTATTTCTTTTTCCGCTGCACTGTTTGTTGTTGTTGTTGTTGTATACTCTGATGACATGATGTAATGTAATGTGATGTAATGTAATAACCGATATAGTTCTTTGTTTAAAGATTATTCATTTATTATTATATGTTGTTCCGCTGCGAATTGTGAGATTTTGTTGTTGTTCTGTTGTTTTCTGTTCTATTCTCTTTTTCTTCTATTTTAAAATTTTCTGTTTTCTTTCCTCTCTATTTTCTTTCGGTTCTCTCTCTTCTATCTTTTCCCTCTTCTTCTTTCTTTTTCTTTTCTAAAACCCATAACTATTCGGTTTTTCGGCAACGAAAAATCGAAAATGTTACATATAATAGAAATGATATCGTACTTATATGGTTTTGAAATGGATATTTTATTCTGGTTTTAAAAGTATAAACTATTTTGAAAAGACCGCGGTGTTATAATAACGGTTGGTTGTTGAAGAGACCGGGATCGGAAGTTGTCATACTCTCTGCCAACTCCAAAAACCACTTTAACAACCGTGTACGCGGTGGATATTCCAGAATGAAGTAAGATGGTGGCGGCGTTTCCTTTTAGGTAAATACGTGGACCCAACTCCCATGAGTTGGCATAAGGTGGCTAAAACAGGAGCGATCGACGGGTTAATTGAGGTAGCACCTTTGATCGGACTATAACGATATAATATTTTCAATCATTCGCATCCGCACATGTCGGACTTGAATTGCTCAAAATATCGAATTGTGATACAAATTTGGCAAAACACAGCATAAAAAGTAAATAAATAAATCACAGATAACAGACATAGAGTAATAAATGCAGAAGAAGCAAAAAGATAGTAGTTCATGAAGCTACTATATAAATACATCAGAGTTATACATGATACAACTGAAGTTTAATATGATAAACAAGCATAAGCTAAATGCATCACCAGAATCAACAGAATACTGAAATTGAAATAGATGGTTGGATCTTCAAGCAAGGCTCCAGCTCCAAAGGTGAGTCTCTAATGCTGTATCACTAAGTCCGACCCGAGCGTAAAGCAAAACACAAAACACTCGAGTCAGGACATACATACTTATACAATGTAAACCAACTCAAGTGAACTATAATATAAGGTACAAGTAACTTAAAGGATGCTTGGGACCGTCCTTCCTCTAAGGATCCGTTAAACTATTTACTATGTAGTAATATTTCGCTATTATAATAATGTCTATAGTAAAATAAACATACTTTTAAATAGCATTAAGGCTTTACAATTTCCACCTTAACACGTAATAGTCCCAGTAGTCCATCCAATATCATAGTCCCTCCTGATCGGGAAGCCACCAAAGGATACCACACGGGCTACGAGAGAAATCTAAACTCGTACAAGGCGCGATAGGGTAGGTGACACGGCACAACTAGGCAATGCCAGGGTAGATATACCAATTACGCTTCCGGGTCGGTGGTAAAGCGTAGCTGCTACTACCGCCCACCTCGAACAACACCCCCAAATCAAGGAAATCAAAAGTGGCCACCGAATCAATCCAAAGGTCAAAGTATAATATCAAAGGGATGCGTCCGATCAAAGGTGCTACCTCATTAACCCGTCAATCGCTCCTGTTTTAGCCACCTTATGCCAACTCACGGGAGTTGGGTCCACGTATTTACCTCAAAGGAAACGCCGCCGCCATCCTACTTCATTCTGAAATCTCCACCGCGTACACGGTTGTTAAAGTGATTTTCAGAGTTGGCAGAGAGTATGACAACTTCCGATCCCGGTCTCTTTAACAACCAAACGTTATTATAACACATGGATATTTATTTCAAAATCATTTATACTTTCAAAACCAAACTAGCATATCCATTTCAAAATCATATCATTTCTTTCAAACTAGTATATACTTTCAAAACCAAAATATCATACTCATTTCAAAACCATATCACAATAGTATCATTTCCATTTCAAAACTAATTCAATAATATATCATTTAAATAAAACCTAAATTTCCAAATCATTGAATATTTCCTTCAATTTATTAAACTGAAATATTCCTTTAAATTATCATAGCATTTTGGAAATGTAACCTTAAGGAATCATAGCATTTTTGGAATGTAATACTTTCCACTTTTATATAATCAAAGTATTTATATACTTACAAATTTTAACATGGTCATTTTATCATAGTCTTATAGTTAAATAAACTTTGTTACTGTAATATCCAATTTAAAGCTGAAATTCTTATGTTAAGTTAAAAGTACCTTATTAACTTACATTATTATTACAATAAAGAACTTTATTATTTTAATCATTTAAATATTCCATTTACATTTATTAAACTTACATATTAAATGTACATTATCAACTTACATTTTATTATTACAGTAAGAAACATTTATCATTTTAATCAATTTAAAATACACCATTACATTAATTAAAACTTACATGTCAAATGTACGTTTTAACTTACATTTATTACAATAAAGAGCATTTATCATTCTAATCAATATTACACTAATTAAAACTTACATTATCAAATGCACGTTTTAATTTACCTTTCTATTACAGTAAAGGGCATTTATCATTTAATCAATATTACACTAATTTAAAACTTACATTATCAAATGTACGTTTTAATTTACATTTCCATTACAGTAAAAAGCATTTATTATTTTAATCAATATTACACTAATTAAAACTTTACATGTTTCTTTCATTAATTAGGACTTTACGCGCTTCTTTCATTAATTAAAACTTTATATGTTTCTTGCATTAATTAAAAACTTTACACGTTTCTTTCATTAATTAAAACTTTTCATGTCCTTTCATTAATTAGGAATTAACACGTTTCTTTCATAAATTAAAATTTTACATGTTTCTTGCATTAATTAAAACTTTACATGTTTCTTTCATTAATTAGGACTTTACACATTTCTTTCATAAATTAAAACTGTACATGTTTCTTGCATTAACTAAGACTTTACACTTTAAACCAATTATTAGCTTATAACATTTTAACTTATAAAAACTGATATCTCTTTATACTTCAAATCTTTAAATCAAATTTTAAGTTAAAATTCCATATATTCCAAAATTTAAAAAAACTTAATAAATTTTTAGGAAAATATTACTTTAAAAATATTAACCATAGGCCTGTATAATATTTTCTAACCTAGGTCAAGTGATACGGATATATATCATTTCAATCCGTAATTTAAAAAGAAAAATCCGGGTTTTATCATTTCAAATCCGCAATCCCAAGAAGAATAAATACGACAAAAATCAATTAAAAATCACTCGAGCCTATCATTTCAGCCCATAGTGATAGGGAACTTGCAGTGGTGATTAACAGAAATAAAATAACAGTATACATATAATATCATAACAAATGATGTAACAAATATATAAACGACATTTATCATTATGTAATCACAACACAGACATATATGAATGACATATCAATGTCTACAGATTCACTTGTCATTTTTTTCACAAAAATATAAGTACATATGTCTAGAGTGATAAAAACTCACCTTTTAAAAGCTAGAATTGACAAATTCAGAATAGAAATCCAAACTCCGCAAAGCACGAAAAAGCACGACAAAGCACAATGCGAACTTGAGTGGATGAAGAGTCAGATCCAAATCTTGTATGCAAACAAATATTACATACATAAGAATATGATTCAATACAAAACAATAGATGTTAAAGTAATGGAAAAATAAATGAATCAAATTGACATAACTTGCCTTAATCAATCAATGTCTTGGTACACCACATATGGTTTCAACCATCATCTTGTATTGCTTGGTCATGATGGTTAGAGGTGTGCTAGAGGCCAGAGGCTAAGTATAAGCATGAAGAACAAAGAAGAAACAAAAAGAGAAAAAGAAAGAAGAGGAAGAGAAGCCATGGATCTAGAGCTTGAATAAAATTTTCTTTCATGAAAATGATAATGAGAAGCTTTGGGAAGTTTTTATGCATGATAGGTAAGATAAATTCATGGCTAGATTAAAGGAATGAACGGCTAAGGTAAGTAGTAAAGAGGCTATGCAATAAAAGACAAGATTTTGAATGGTTTAGATAATAAAATGGCAACAAATACTTGATGTATTTAATAGAGAAATGGAATAAAATGAGATATGTTTGAGGATTTTTGTACGTGAATGATAAAAGGAAATACACGGCTATATAAGGAACGAAACAGCTAAGGAGTTATGAATACTAAGGAAATGGAAAGGCATAAGTTAAGGAGGAAGAAACATATAATATATTTAATTTTTAAATGCAAATAAAAAAATGAGAGATGGGAAATAATTTTTTTGTACAAGAATTTTCAACTTGGTATGCAAGGCTATGAGTAGAATAATTCATGGCTAGGAATAAGGAGGAAACAGATATAAAATAATAAAGGCCATGCAAATGAAAAAGGCAAGAGTTTAAACAATGAAACGTATGCCTCTTAAGTTTCTCCAAGCTATTTATTTGCATACATTTCCTTCTAGAAATGAAATGTGAAGTAAATATGTACGTGAATTATGAAGTGGAGTGGATGGCAAGAAAAGATTTGATCGGCTAAAGAGGAGTAAATGATAGGAAAACAAAAAAGCTAGGAAATAAAAGGCAAGAAATAAGGAGAAAGAAACACATACATACATACATACATACATACATACATACATACATACATACATACATATATATATATATATATTATTCTTAAATGAAATTGAAAAGAGAATATTTTGAGATGTTTGTACGTGATTAATAAGAGCAATTCATGGCTATGAATGGTGAATGGCTAGGATAAGTAATAAAGAGGGTAGATAAATAAAAAGGCAAGCATTAAAGAAATGTAACGCATGTCTCCTTGATTTCTTCCAAACCTTTTATGAAAAGATATACGCACAAGCAAAATCCAATAAATAAAGTTTAGATGAACAAAATAGAAAAATAAAATAAAATAACATAGAAAATAAAAATATAGAAATGAACATAGTAAAATAGAAATTGAAATACAGAAAATAACTGCGTGTAAAACGCTATAATTTATCTAATTTAAAAGGTATAACTCAGAATTTAACGAAACGAAAAGCAGAACAGATATCATAAATAGATTCTGCTTCAAAGAAAATGATTAAAATTTAAAAATTCAATTTTTTTAAAAATTTAAACTGAAAATTCAAATTTTGACCAAAATATAAAATTTTCAAAAATTGTTTATTTATTGCATTTGAAAAATAAATTACAAACAAATTCTAAACTTACATTGGAAAATTTTCTAAAAATTCACTTTTAAATGATTTAAAAATCAAAATTTCAAATAAAAAATTTAATTAAAAATATTCACAAAATTAAGGGTTGTTGCACAGACACATCCCTTGGATATTATACTTTGACTTTTGGATTTGATTCGGTGGCCACTTTTGATTTTTGATTTTGGGGGTGTTGTTTGAGGTGGATGGTAGTAGCTGCTACGCGTTACCACCGATTCGGAAGCGTAATTGGTATATCTACCCTGGCATTGCCTAGTTGTGCCGTGTCACCTACGATACCGAGCCTTTACTACGAGTTTCTATTTGTGTCGTACCTATGGAGTGTCTTCTCGTAGTCTCCCGATCAGGAGATATGGTGGCACTGTATAGACTATTGGCATTATTTGTGTTAAGGGCTATATGGGTAACCCCTTAACGCTATTTAAAAGTAAGTTTATTTTACAATTAGACACTATTATAATAGCGAAATATACTACATAGTAAATAGTTTAACGGATCCTTAAGAGATGTAAATCCCATGCATCTCTTGAGTTACTGCACTCATATTTATTTCTGTTGATTTAACTCACATAAGATCTTTTAGTTCTGACTCGAGTGTTTTGTCTTTTCAATTCGCTCGAGTCAGTCCGAGCATTTCAGGAATCGAAGACTTTATTTCTGGAGGACGAAGACGAAGATTTCATTATTATTATTATATATTTTATTGTTCCACTTCACACTGTATTCCGCTACATTATTATTCACTAGTATGTGCAACTCTGATATGTATGGTATAAATATAATCAAATGTTTATAAAACAGCTTCATGAACTGTATATTTGATTATGATATTTTATCGTTCCGCTGCAAGATTCTATTTTATTTTTTTATTTCCCTGCTTTTCTAATTTACCCCATAACAATCCACCCTTCGGTATGGTCTGAATTGCCATGTGTGTCGATTTAAAGCGTGCGAAAAGGTAGGATGTTACTTATCAAGCTGACCAAAGGAGGTCAGGGCTGCGTTCGTACCTCATATAGCAGTGTTCGCCAAACCATCCTACTTACATCTGGATTCTCCACCACGTGCACAGTTGTTAAAGCGGTTTTGGTATTGGCAGAGAGTATGACAATATCCAATCTCGGTCTCTTTAACAACCAAATGCTTATTTCGCACCGATTAGTTCTTTTACATTTTCGAAACTGATTTATAATTGATGTCAAAATATCATATTTGCTTTAAAATAATATCACTTTCGAAATCATATTCACTTCTAAACCATATCACTTTCGAAATCGTATTCACTTTAAAATCATATGACTTTTAAAATCATATTCACTTCAAAATCATATCAAAAAAATAGGTTAAACCATCACATCAATATATTCGCATTTAAAGTAATTAAATCTAAATCGTAACGATTCCAACTTTAAACAGTTTGAATTATTGAAAATAGTCTACATATTGGAATAGTTATACATTAAAATTTTGTGTGTGTGTGTATTAAAAGTTTTTTATAAATTTAAAATAATATATACTAGAATAATTTATAATTTAAAAATAGTTTATAAATTAAAATAATTATATATTAGAAATAGTTTATATATATTAAAATACGTTATAGATTAAAAATTCTTAATGTATTAAAATTATTAATATATTAATATAGGTTATAGATTAAAAATAGTTAATGTATTAGAAATAGTTTACATATTAAAATAGGTTATAGATTAAAATGGTTAATGTATTAAAATTATTAATATATTAAAATGGTTTATACGAGAAAAATAGTTGATATGTTAAAAGAGTTTGTATATTAAAGAGCTTATATCGTAAATAGTTTCAAATTGGAATTGTTTCTTCCAATTTCACAAAGAAATTCAAATCAACTTTAGTTTCAAAATTCAATTTAAATCAATCTCAGTTCAACAATTTCAAATCAAAAGGTTAAAGATTTCAATTCAAATGCTCATTAAAACCATTTCAATTTATATCGATTTTAAATCCATATTTGAACTTCAAATTTAAACCACTTCAAATCCCGTAGGTTTCAAAGTTTAAATATTCAAATATTTACAATAACTCAATTTTGATAAATTTCATTTATATCTCAAAATTCAACTTTAAGATTTCAGCTTAAATTCTTTAAACAATTCATTTAAACCAATTTTAATTTCAACATTTTGAAAGGTTAGATTTGAAAATAATTCAGTTCATATAAATCTAATTTTATTTCATAATATCATTTAACAGGATTCAAAAATTAAGGATTTTAAAATAATTTAATTTAACTAATCTGGTGTCCGTATATAATTTTCTACCCTATGGTCAACTTATACCGATATATATCATTTCAATCCCCAATAATTTAAATTTACGGGTATATATCATTTTTGTAGGATCGATTTCACCCTAGAGGAGGGGTGAATAGGGTGATATTAATAATTGATGCAGAAATATATGAAATAATTGCAGCACAGATAATAGCAGAATAATAAAAGCAGAAATAAAACAACACAGATTTGCCCAGCTTCGGCAAAACCCTGCCTACGTGCTGTCCCCAAGGTTTCTACTAGCAATTAAGTAGTCAGACGCTTACACACGTAAACTCGTGACACCGCTATCGACTAACCTAACTCTACGCTCACAAATCTGCCACAACTCAGCCACTGAGTTGCGAATTCTCGAACTACACCACCATAGTTCGTCCCCTAGTCACACGACAAGAATATAACGAAAGTTTAAAAGAAAAATGCAAATTGAAAAAAAAGTACAAAACCCTATATTAAATTACAGCCCAAAATATCAATAAGAAAACCAGCCCAATATAAAATAAAGAGAATCCCCTTTTTTCTTGTTTATATCTTCGGCATGTATCCTATATTTCATGAAATTAATGTCTGCTTCTTTCCTTTGCTCGAGAACGTTCGTTCCTCTTCGTTCAAAATTAGGGCTTCGTGATTTGTCGAATTCGCTGCTTGAAAAATGATGCTCGAAACCTTTATTGGTATGCTTGTAGGAAATGAGCCTTAAGTCGTCTGTTGATTACTTTCCTTCGCGACTGCTTCTCGATCGAGTTCGAATTGAACAAAAAACTGGTATGCGATTTCCTTTCTTAATCTCATTGATATGCTTGAACTCGATTGCTAGTATTTCTATGATCTTAAAGGTATTTATAGGGTTTAATTCCCTAAATTATCGTTCAATTGAAATCGTCTGATATTTTAGCTCGGTCGTTCAATTTTTCTTGAATACATATGATTTGTTTAGACTAGTTCAATTCATATATTTCGTCGCTTGATTCTCATGGCTTGTTTGGTTTTTGATTTTTCGTTCATACATGTTATCATCTAGCTTTGATTCCGACTTGTTCAAACTTTGCCTCGGTCACCACGGCTTTGATTCTTTTGCATTTTGAACTTATTTTGACTGTTGTTTCGTTCACTTTTAAATCATGACGTTGTTATAATTTTTGTGTTGCTCTCTGACTTCTTCGGCTTGATCAATTTGTGAAATCAAAACTATTACTTTTCTTTGAACAGTGACTCGCAACTGTGCTTACTATAACCATGTATATACATATATATATATATATATATGTATGTATATATGTATATATGTGTACAACTGTTTCCTATCCACTTGGTTTCATGTGAGCTTGTTACTGTGAAGTTTTGTGTTGATGTTACACTTGATTTCACTTGGGTCTTGTTGCAACCCTTATTGTTTATATATATATATATATATATATATATATATATGCATGCATGTATGTATACATGTGTGTTTGCACATATATGTATGTATGCTTGCTTTGACTTCACTTGAGTTTGCACTGGTTATCGAAAGCCTAGACTGTTTGGTTACATTTAGCCATTGAGCCATGTCTGTGCCTTTGATATTGTATTGTGTCTTGTCCGGTTGCATTTATATTTCACTGATGCATTATGGTCCCCATACATATATCTATGTATATATGTATGATTGCTTTGGTACCTATCCACTTGGTTCTTCTTGCCTTATTACATGTCAGGTTGCTCTGGTGCCTATCCACTTGGTATTCATGTATATGATGCATGTTGTAATGCCTGATGGATGTCATCACTCTCTAGAGTCTAGTGTGTATATTTGAACACTTTGAACATGTTGGTTTAGTTCATCATGCTCATCCATGCTTCTATTTTATACCGAGCCTTATTGAACTGGTCTATCATTCTCTACACTTTGGTTATTCATATTGCTTTGGCTTGTTTGGAGTTCAGTTTCTTCGAACTAGTTCATGTTATCGCTGGACTTGCGAGTTTGGCCATTTGAGGTTTTGTTTGTTCTTGAAGTCACCAACGTTGACATGTGCATTTTGGTTTCTCTGACCAGTCTGGGTTCAAGTGTACATTGAGTTGGTCTGTGTGGTCAAGTCTTCATTGAAATGCAATGTGTTGCATATATAATTGTTGCTCCATTGTTATGCACTTGACCGTTTGTATCTGGTCTAATCCGTGTTCACACATGAAGTCTGGTTTGGAGCTTATTGCATAAGAAACTTGTACTCGACAATTTTTTGATGCTTTTGTATTGCACCTGAGTTGAATCAAGCATCGGCTCGGGTTTGACCTGGTGCTCACCTGGCCTTGTAGTTTTATCAAGTGTATATCATTATGCACGGCCTTATGGCATGTACAGTGATACACTATTCGTGTCACAAGCTGTTCGTGTAAGATGATATCAAAATCAATGATGACGAGCAACCCAAATAACTGAGGCAAATAATATTTCAAAAAAAACATATTTTATTTTACACTGCACAAAAATATTTCTTTTTCAATTTTACTACGTCAGTGTTTATTTTGTAGATAACTCAGATGCTGGATTCGGGCTGGAGTAAAGTCAAGAATAAAATATGTGTGAAAGAGTGATATGTAGTGAGATGAACAATGTAAAGTGAAATTTGTGATGTAATTGAAACTGTATTGTAATTGACAAATGTATATGTAATATCCCGGAATTTCCAGGAGTTTAAAATGTGATAATCTCTTTAATTTAATTATTTGGAATTGATAAAATTGTTATTTTCAAAGATAATTAACCAAGTAATGTTTTAATTATGGTTATAAATTGGTATATTGTTTTCAAAATTTATAAGTGTGTTTAAAATGCATTTATATCTTTGTATTTAAATCTGTGTATTTTAAATTGATTTTAAAATAGGATATATTATTTGTAAATAATAATAAGCTTATTAAAAATAGTTGTTTATATTTATTTAAATTTATATAAGTACAATCTCTAAAAAGAAATGAAACAAGTTTTTTAAATTTCTTTAGAATTAGAATAAACTCAATATTTACAAATGTTTTGTTTTAAAACACTTTGTTAACAAGTGTTAACACATGCATGAGATTGAGACAAGTGTACATGTTTTTTTCTATTTTCTTTTTAATTTATTAAATCTGAAAATTCATCCATTTAAACCCCATCTCATCTCATTTTTCTTTTTTCTTCAAAAATTTTGTATTCATGTCTAAAAGAAAAACTAAAACCATCATGCAACTTTCACTCACCCAAAACCAGAAATCTTCAAAACAAATCTGCATCAATTCTTCAATTCAAACCATGTTCAAAAACCTGAAACATTTAATCTCTGTTTACCCAAAAATCTGAAAACAATCTCCTCAAATTCAAACACTCTTCAAACTCAAACACTACTCCCTGTTACCAAAACCTGAAAGCATCACAGTTTAAACTCAAATCTGCATCATGTTTTCAAATATTTTTGCAAGCTATCAACCCAGTTCTGCATACTTGAATGTCTGCATCATCTTCTAGTGCATGCAAATGAATTTGGGGTCAAAGGCACCTAAAGTACTCCAGTTTTTTAAAGGCTTCAAGTTCAAATTCTATTGCAATTTCCAGTTCTAGTTTTATGACCTCTGCATCTCCTTATAGAAAGGTGAGTAAACATTTAAGTTTAAACTTAAGTATATGATAGTGATTGCATGCAAATTGCTGTGTTGAAGTGTTTTACATATGCTTATATATAAGAGTAAATGTTGTGTGTTTCTGATTTTAAAACTGTGCAGGTTGATTTGAAATTTTTTTTCTTCTCTGTATTTTACTATAGAATCTGAGACAAAGAGTAAATCTTCAAACAATTCCTTTCAAAATTTGTTAAGTCATAGTTTTAAACTAAAATAAGTTGTTCAAGTATAAACAAAAAAAAAATTAAGTCTCTGGTTTTTGAAATGTACCTGGGAATCAAAAATGCAGTAACAAATTATTACCAAATGTTGAAGCCAAATGTTAAGATTTGATGAAATAACTATATGATCTAGATTGGCATTGGAATGTACGTATTTTGGAAAAGAAAATTACAATTTTTAAAATTATAATAAGGGAGTATTTGGGGGTTTCCTGCAAATTGAGTTTTGGTCTTTAACTGATGATCCTTGCATCTGGAATGCTTGAGATTTTTGATGGAGCTAGGTGAAGCATCAGAGAGTGTGGGAAAATTGGTTGAAGGATTTTTAATCCATTGAGGGATTTGAAATTTCTTGATTTGAATTTAAAACCTAGTTTTGGGTTCTTGTTGGAAATTGAGTTACTGTACTTTCTTCTCTGCATCGAGTTGGATGAAATTCAGGGAAGTGAAAGCACGGTGAGTCAGCATCTCATAGCCGAAAGCGTGGCGGTTATCATCGGAGGCGAGGTTGCAGAGGAATTTACTGGTGATGTATTTGGGCTCAGTTTCACCTGTAGTACTCGATTTTGATTCGAGGCATGAAGTGGTGTTTGGTTGGTCGTAGGGGCTTGTGAAGTGCTTGGGTGACTTGTCGGAGGTGTCGCCGTTGACCGGAGGAGGTTCTGGCCTTGGTACTGGTGCACGAGAGGTGGTTGGTGTCAGTAATATTTGGGTTTTGTTTTGGTTTATGTTACTGGGATTTAGCTCGGGTAGTAAGGGAGAAGACTCGGGGATAGCTCGAGTATTTTTGGTTGTGGCACGGGGTATTACTCGCGTGGTCACATGGTTTTGAGTTGCAGTGTCAAACTGTTTGTTTTAACAGTTTTTGATTTTTAAATTAAAAAAATTTTAAAATTTTAAAAGGGGCAGATTGTTTTAAAAAAAATGTACTATACTTACATTCAAGTATACATGGGTTGAATCCAATTTAATGTTCAACCAGGTTTTAATTTAAAATAAACAAAGTTTTAAACTTTAAAAATTTAAGCTAAGTTAAATTCTTGTTTTTTTAAATTGATTTGTTTTTTATAAATGAATTTGCATGATTTGTTTAAATGTTTTAAGTTAATGTTATCTCAAAATTTATCTTGAAATATAAAAGAGAATTTTAAGTAAATGTTTTATTTAAAATAATTAGTGGAAAATGATTTATTAATTAACAATTAAGTTTAAGGTAATTTATTAACTGGGAATTAGAATTGTTAATTAATAATTAAGGAAAGTAATTAATGATTTCTTTATATTTCAATTAATGAATTAGGCTAAGTAAAGATTTCAAAGTTAATTTAAGATAATGTTTTATCTTAAATAATTAATTAAGTACTAATAATTTGTAATTAGTTAGTTAATTAAGGAATTTTAAGTTAATTAATTAATTTTATTATTATTTTAAAGGGGGTCAATTAAGTGATTAATTAAGTATAATTAATTATTTAATTAACTATTAATTAAGATGATGATTTAATTAATGACAAATGATTAATTAAATTATAATTACTTAATTAATTAAGTAATTAAGAGTTAATTAAAATAGTAATTAATTAATACTTAATAAAGGTTTTATTAGGTTTTAATTGTGTTTTCTTAATTAATAATTAAAGGATTATTAAAGTATAATGCTAGTTAATTAAGAATTAATTAACTACTTTTATTTAAGGTTAATTAATTTTAATTAAGGATTAATTAATTATATTTATGGATTAATTAATTTGTAATTAAGATTGTTAATTAATAATTAATTTTATTAATTAATGATTAAGAGTTGATTAATTAGTTAATTAAGGTTAATCAATTAATTATAAAAGTAATTAGTGATTAATTACTTTGTATTAAAGGATTGATTAATAATTAAGGTTTATTAATTAATGGTTGATGATAATTAATCTGTTAATTGAAGATTAATTTGGTTAATGAGTAATTAAGGGATGAATTACTCAATTATAATTAATGAGATAAGTATGATCAAGTAAGTTAATTAATTTGTTAATTGATTAAATATAATCACTTGATAAAGGATTAAGTATGTTTACTTAATAAGTTTGATAAGGTAATTACTTAAGGTAAGTAATTAATAAATTACAAAGGTAATTGAGATAAATAAAACTACTGATTGGGAAGTAATTTTAAATGAATAATTACTTGTTAAAGTAATCAAAGGTTTATTACTTGGTATAATAAATCAATGAATTTATAATGTAATTAAAAGTAATTAAGAAGTAATTAAGAATAATTAATTACTGTTTATTTAAGTTGATTAATTGAAAGTAATTAAATTAAGCATGATTTATTAATGTAATTAATTAAGAAATAATGTAATTAATTAAAGTTAATTAATTAATGGAGGTAATTAATTAAGATTCATTAATTGATATGATTAATGAGAATAATTAAGGATTAATTATTTGATTTAGAGTTAATTAATCAAGATTGATTAATTAAGATGATGATTAATTAATTGGTTTAATTAGTGAATAGGTAAGCAAGATTTATTGTGATGAAGGTAATTAATTTAATTAAATTTAAATTAATTAAGAGATGAAGTAATTAATTTAATTCACTTTAAATTAATTAGAGATAGAGATAGTTAATTTAATTCATTTTAAATTAATTATATTGTGGAATGAGTAAATCGTTGCTTATGTATGAATGGATGTCATTGATTATCTTGAATGCTTTGTGATCTCAGTAATGAGATAAGTATGGTTGTATGGTATGAATACTTGGCTTCATTGTGATGATTACATCGATTATCGATTGGGATGTTGATATATGGATTATCTATTATAATATTGATAATGTGGATTACCTGTTATTTGATAATGTTGATTATCAACTGTGATTTATGAGTTATCTATTTGTGTGTATATAGATACTATATTGCATTGTTTTAAAAACTTTAAAACAACTTGGACTTAAAAGACACGCTTTGGATTTCGATGAGACCGGATCGGGTTTCCATGTTTGGATATCCGAAAACCACATCGATTCCAATTAAACGTTAGGTCGTGAATCAAAATGGAGCTTTGTGAAGACTCGAGGTGTAAGGACTGTACGTCAGTATAACTCTATGGGTGATTCCGTAATGAGTTTGATGGAACTAGTTCTTATAGATTCGAGATGGTGGTTCAGAGTGCAAGTGTTATTGTCGTTAACTCTGAGGGTGATTCCAAAATGAGTGTAACGAGATAATGCCTTCGGTTTCATTCGAACCTGGAACAAACTTGCATGGATTGAATGCTTTCAGAACATCGTCAGGTGGACGATGAGCATTCTAAGTGATGTGTTCACTAAAGCTAATCGTAGCCTCAAGCCTCATCAACCGGGAATGGCTAAAATAGGGGAGGTGCAGCAAAGCTTCGTGGGTAGCCCCCACTTGAGAGTAAGATTTACCCCTGTCTAGATGTCCCTTTTTATTTCGGCTGTGTGGGCGGTTGAATAGCTACATCCGCCGAGGTTGTCTTATTTGAAACTGTTCGGTAAGGAATGGGTCCGGCTTTGTGTTGCAGGGGAGTTAGGGTGGCTCCTCGGTACAGTGATTTAGGCCACGTACTGTGACGGGCGGTACCCCAGTAGCCCTGTCATTGTATGGAATCCAAAATCCAATAAGTGTCGTACGTATTAGTTGTGCCCAATTATGTTGCAACGTGAGATGTAAGCATTCCAGCTATTTCTGTATTTTACTTGAAAACCCTAGACACTATTATAATATCATCGGATTTTCTATCAAATGTTTTGGTTAGCGTAAGGTAAAAACTTTTCCATGTTTATGTGTGGGAAGTCTTACGTGATACCTTTTCTTTTCAAAGGTTTTTTTTAAAAGTTAAGCAACTTTAACTGTTTACTCATACCAGACCCATGTCTGACCTGGAGTTTATTTTTGTTTTCATAAACTCTTGGGTACTCAAATTTTTATGAGTAGCCAGGGAATTTTAGGTTGGCTTTGACGAATTCTGGAGGAGCAAATGGAGCAGGAGGCTTCTGCGTATAGCTGTAGAGTGTTCCGCTGTGTGTTCTTTGAGTTGTTGTATTGAGTTGTAATAACTAGACAGGTGTTTATAACTGTCTAGTATGTGTTGTTTTGCTGTGTATCTCTGATGTATATGATACTTTGTAATGTATTATGTGAGTAATATAATTTATTCGTTCCGCTGTTTAGATTCTGATGTTGTTTCTTTCTTCTTCTCTGTCTTTTCTCTTTTCTATCCCTTTCTTTCTTAAAGATGATGCGATTTTCTGTGGTAAGAAAGTCCGGTCGTCACATTTGGTATCAGAGCGTTAGGTTGAGTGAATACCTAGGCTCTGTAGTGGTGTCTTTCTTGAGAGAGCATAATTGTAATTTTTATATATAATTATATAACTATATATATATAACTATATATATATATATATTTCTACCTATCCGTTGGGTTACCTGTTCGGGTTTTCCAATATAAGTTATAAAGGTAGGTGAGGTAGTAGTGTGTGTAACACGACTACCAATGATTAGAGTTTGAATGTTTGAGGTTGGAAGTGTATCTGTCGAGACTGTAGACCTAATACCGTCTTGAGTAATCTTTGTAGTTTGGTGTAAGGATTTATTTGATCTCTGAAGGAAATCTGTTAAGGTTCGGAGTTCATTTCTGAAGTTGGATGAATAGAGTTTGGATCTGTCGGTTGGGCAGAAGTAAGTGGTGGTATCTTGGCAACCTCAGGAAGTAGTAGCTGCGTGATGAGATGCAGCGACTATGGATGTCTTCGAAGATGTTTTCTGTAACATCCGCCTTTTCGCACGATTTAAACAGACACACGTGCCGATTCAAACCATATATAAGGGCGGATTGTTATGGGATAAATAAGAATACAGAGAAAGAAAAAACTAAACAGAATCTCACAGCGGAAGGATAAAATATGATAATAAATATACAGTTCATAAATCTGTTTTCAAAACCTTTGATTTTATTTATACCATACATATCAGAGTACACATACCATATAACAATGCAGCGGAACAATATGAGTGTGGTACAATAATATAAATAATAGTAATACGAATCTTCGTCTTCGTCCTCCAGAGCTAAAACTTCAATCCTGAAACGTTCGGACTGACCCGAGCAAATTGAAAAGACAAAACACTCGAGTCAGAACTAAAAGAACTTATGTGAGTTAAATTTTTAGAAATAAATATGAGTGCAGTAACTCAAGAGATGCTCGGGATTTACATCTCCTAAGGATCCGTTAAACTATTTACTATGTAGTATATTTCGCTATTATAATAGTGCCTAATTGTAAAATAAACTTACTTTTAAATAGCGTTAAGGCTTTACATTTTCCACCTTAACACCTAAAATGCCAATAGTCTATACAGTACCGTAATACCTCCTGATCGGGAGGCTACCAGAGGATACTCCATAGGTACGACACAAATAGAAACTCTTAGTAAAGGCTCGGTATGGTAGGTGACACGGCACAACTAGGCAATGCCAGGGTAGATATACCAATTGCTATCCGGGCTGATGGAAACGCGCAGCACGCAGCTACCGCCCACCTCGAACAAACTCCCCCAAAATCAAAATAAATAAATAAAGTGGCCACTGAATCAATCCAAAGTCCACGTATAGTATCGAAGGGGAGTGTCCGATCAAAGGTATGACCTCATTGGCCCGAGAATCACTCCTGTTTTAGCCACCTTATGCCAACTCACGGGAGTCGGGTCCACGTATTTACCTTACAGGAAACGCCGCCACCAACCTACTTCATTCTGGAATCTCCACCGCGTACACGGTTAGGCAAAGTGGTTTTCGGTATCGACAGAGAGTATGTCCATATCCGATCCCGGTCTCTTTGCCAACCAATCGTTATTATAACACCGCGGTCATTTAAAAATAATTATACTTTTAAAACCAAAATAAAATATCCATTTAAAACCCATATAAAAACGATATCATTTTTATTCTTAAAACCCCAAATCAATACGATATCATTTTATTTTCCAATATATATTATTTCCAAAATCATAGGGTTTCCAAAGTAAAATATTTAGAAATCAAAACTCTTGAATATAATATTTCCAACTTATACTACCTTGGAAAAACATAGCTTTGAAACAAATTTCCATCTCTTAAATGGTTAAATATTTAACTACTTTTATAAAACAAAATAGCTTTTTTAGATTTCACAAATCAATTCTAAATATCGATTTAAACTTCCAAATACCATTTCAGTTCTTATGGTTAAAAGCTTTAAATATTTCACCATTTCAAAAACAAACTTATTTGACAAACCCATATGTATCAAATCCAATTACTTATTATTTAGACTTGAAATGTTTACTTATTGAATTCAATATAATTTAAGTAAACCTTTAACTTCACATAACTGGAAAAAATTTCAATTTATTTAACTTGATATATTCATTTAAAACAACCTGATACTCATTTAAATCACTTTACACAAAATCAAGTTATAAATCATATCCTTTAAAAATTTAACTTTTATTTAAATTCCAATTTAACTTAATATTCAACTTCCAATTTATTCTCATTTAAGTCAATAGAACTACCAGAAATTAAATTTTAATTAAATGCTTAATCGTATTTGATCTTAAAATCAAACTTCGGTTTATACTTCAAATCAATTTTTATACAAAGCCTAAAACCGGAAAATTTCTATATATATAGCTTTTATTAATGATCAAATCAAAACCAATAAACCATATATATATGTATAGCTTTACAAAACCATAGTAAAACATTTCCAAAAATAATTTTATATATTTACCGCGGTGCCTGTATAAAATTTTCTATCCTATGGTCAAGTGATACGGATGTTTATCATTTCAATCCGCAATTTAAAATAAAAAAATGCGGTTGTATATCATTTCAAACCGCAATCCCAAATGAAATGAAAATGCATGATGACTTGCAGTTTATACAATATAAATATAGCATCCATTCATCCAAATATCAATAATCAACCATTATTTGCAATCATCGTCCAATTTAAACAGTCATCGATATAGAGCATATAAATTATACAGGTAATAAATAACAGTTTATATTCAATAATAAATTTAATAACTGTTAACTAGCAGTTTATATGCAAAATAAATTATAACTGTAAATTTATATGCAATAATTAAAATAATAAATAGTTAAATAAATAAAAATGCGAATTAACTGAGAAGATGAATAAAACATGCCAAACAAATCATATATAAATTTCTACTCATATCTAAAAATCAATTTAACAAACATAAAATATTTTAGAAGTTGTGAGTGGGTTAAAACACTCACCTTTTGAATTTAAATTGGATTTAAATCCAATTTAAACCCAAAATTTTGCATTCTCCAAATTCATCCAAAACCAGCGTCAACAGATCTGAAATTTCAATACGATCCTAACAAAAATAATCTCGCGCGAATCGGACACGGTATGTGAAAATTACACAAGTTAAACGTTAAAGAAATTGTATTGAAAATCAAATAAACTAAAATAAAGAATACCTCTCTTCGAGAACTATGACATATAAATTTTTCTGGAATTTTTAGAGGAGTTTGAATTTTTATTTATATTTTGGACTGTAATTGGATCTAGAATTTTGCAGCCATTGGAAAAGAAGAAGTTGAAGAAAAGAACACACAGAGAAATGAAGATAGATGGAGGCTAGGGTTTACACAGCCTATTTATAGACAAAGTGAAAACGAATAGGTAGGCACGAATTTTAAACGCGCAAAACGGTTGTTGGCCCACCAGAATATTTCATGTAAATTGGATATGTTACGGATTAGTAAATAAATAAATTTCTTCCTCAAACATTTACATTGAATTTTAAACGTATTTACAAATATAAATTTAGACGCTTTATTTAAGTTTCAATATAATTTCATTAAATTTCAAATTCATAAATAATTTCCATTTTTAACTAAATTTCAAATTACCGTAATAATTATCTTAGATTCTTATTCATTCCCAATAGATTTAACTATTGTAAATCGACTAAGTTTACATGCTATAAACTCCACATTCCTATGTATATATAGTTTTGAATTCCATACTATAAATATTTTATTAACATTTCGCAAATACATAAATTGGTATTGCACTGTTACTTAAATAAATAGCCTATACCAATCACTAATTAAATGGGTTACCAAATTTTGGATTGGTTAATAATTATTAATTATTGCTTCATTTCTTAATTATACACTTGCATGGGTTATGCTTGTCTAATTATATTCCCATATTAATTAATGTTTCCAACAAACAATAACATTTCCTTAGTCCCACCCTTTTTACCAAATATTTCCCTGCAAATAATTCATTTTCCCATACATACTTCCATTTACACCTAATCTTATTATACCTCTTTATTTTCTCAAACAAATTACAATGATTAAACAAATTTAAATGAAAATTTGAGTTGATAGATTCATAGATTCAAATGTTTACTTTATTTCAATATCTACTAAACTTTGAAATTATAACATAGACTCCAAAATAAAATCCTCCACTCTAGTCATACAAGTCTTATTGAACTAAAATGTATCTACCCTATTTTTAGGTCTTGGTTCCTAATATCCACCCGTTTTGACTTAATTTAAAATAGCGTACAAATTACATTACCTTTAATTGCAATAAATCCTATCATTGCCATTCATATTCCAAATGAATAAATTATTAATAGGTTAATTGAATCAGATTTACAACTCAACTTTAAATATTTGCAAATTTTGTCAGTTTGGATTACTTGGTAAATTTAGAATCCCTTAAACAACTTCCTACATAAATTTATTATAGAATAATTCAAAATTAACTTACAATTCCAATTTATGCAGCGATTACAACTTAAATTTCAAGGAATTTATTTATTTAGGTTTAAATCCTATTATTCGCTAAAATTGTCATCCCATGTATACAATCCACATTGGTTTGTATTTATTCCATTTACCACTTTAGTCATAGCGTAAATTTCTCATTAATACACATTAAAGTCCACTAAATTTCAACTGCCTCTTAATTTCCATTTATAAGTCTTAACACCCTAAATTTGACCACTTCTAACATGGTATTACTTCTCATATTAAATGTAACTTTTATTTAGTGTATTAACATTTATTTCTATTTACATTTCATCAACCAAATTAAACATGCAACTTATAACTATTTCTTACAATCCAAATTATTACACCCATTTTCATATTCTGAATGGAGCCAACATTTAATTACACAATCTATCTAAATTACATTAGGATAATATTTAATTCTCTTTGATAATATTAAATCCCCAATTTATTAAATGGAATCAATATATCTTTCTTTATATACTGTACGTCTAAATATCTTAATTATCAAATTTCAACTTATCCCTCAACCCCAAATAACGTTATCAACAATCTTCATATTATAATTAATACTAACTTTTATTTCATCTTATAGAATCAACTATCTTTATTGACAAATTAACCTACCTTACTGCACAACTTAAGAAAATTAATTGCAAATATGATCTCACATTAGACTTCATAAATTATCAGTTGAAATCTACATAAAACCATTTATTTAATTAAAACCTTGCTATTATACATATTGACTCTTCACATGGAATTAGATTACATTCCTTAATTTCATTAAAACTTTATTTCTCACCTAAATCGCAAAATAGTAAATTTCAATTACTATAGAAATTTTATTTAAGATGAATTTGAATCCCAATCAATTGTTATTGCACTCCTTATTACATTAAATTACATTCAGTTTACACATTTTAGAATTAAATTCAAATTACCTACAAATCGTATTTTATTCATAAATGCCATCATTTACCACATTATTGCATGGTTTCATTTAATTATATTCATGCTATTAATGTTTCTATTAAACTTGCATACATACTTCCGTTATTATTTAATCAATTATTAAACATTATGACCAAATCATCTAACAAAATTGTATAATTTTCCATTTATTAACGTTCAGTTACTATTCAACATGTTTAATTCATGAGATAAATCAAATAATTACGGTTGCTTTTCTCATTTGATTTTATAAATTAATATACCATTCATATTAAACCTATTTCATTCAATTCATACAAATTCAGCTAGATTAACTTTACTGTCTAGATTTTCATGCAGTTACTTTTAATAAATCGAATATTGCATTGGATAATTTTACTGCTTACCTTTCATAAAAAAAAATTCAAAGTGTATGCTCTCACTACTACCTTTATTAGGATTTATTCCCTATACTAATATTTAGTTTTAATTACCCTTTATATTTCATCTCTTTTTAAATTAAATTACAAAATCTTAATTAAATTAACCAACTTAAATTGTCGAAATTTACGGGTCGTTACATTTTCTTTCGGAGCAAGTTTAAGGAAGTGTGTCTGCTTCAGGGTTGTAGCTGAGTTCAACAGGATGTATGTGTTTAGTTGGAGGTCCGAGTTTCTCAAAGAACTTTGGATAAGAAGTCTTTGGCATCTGCGTTAGCGGTGTAGCCCGGGAATGTTTTGTGTTTCAGCTGGAAGATCTTTTTGGCTTAGCATTTCCTGGAAGTGGAATTCAGAAGCAGCAGTGAGGATCTGTTTCTTAGATGGATTAGTTTGTCGAGGATAAACTGTTCTGATTAGTGGAGAGAGAACAGTATCTTGGATATTGGATTGGTTGATCGCAAAAGTGACTTGCGATAGTTGGATGATTATCTTAGATAGTCTTTGCTTGGATTTGTGGCATCTCTAAAGAATGTAGAAGTTATGGAGTTGTTGAAGATTTTCGGGATATATCTTCAGGAAAGTTAGAGTTTTGCCACATTGGAGTTTAAGTTCTGAATCAACTTGATAGGAGTGATACCGGTGATTCAATTGGGTAGAAGGTTGTCTCCTAGGTTGATTGTTTGGTGAAGCAGCTCTGTATTTCTTGGAATTTCTGTTGAACCTTATTTCTGAGATGTGATGTTTAGTCTGTGCCTATGTTCATTCGACGACATTTTCATCTGCTCCAGATCAGAGTTGTGCAGCGGAAGCAAGGTGGCTGTTGTTCTTAAGTAGAAGCAATTGGAAGTTGCAGAGTTTTGGATTAGAGAGTTTCTACTGGAATTTTTCAGAATTTGAGCCAAGTTGGCGAGTGATTATGTTCTTGATAGGAGGACTTGTTTCCTTCTGTTGATAGTAAAGTTTGGTTTTGATTTTTGGATTAATCTTGTGAGGATCAGTTTGTTGAGTTGTTTTGATCCAATTTGTCTGTAGAAACATCAACGAAGGTTGAGCTGATCGGGAAGTATCTGTAGGTAGCCCGAATCATCTGGGAAGTTTTGAGGTTAAGTAACGGAAGAATTTGAAATTTTCTCTGGTAAAGGAAGCAATAAGTTTTGGTAAGCTTCGATGTATATAGGATTCTTCTGAGTTTTTGTAGAGATCAGTGCATTGGTTTGAAGAGTTGAATTGCCAGTTTGGAAGACTGGAATTCAAAATATTTCGTGTGTCTCTGAGGGAGTACGTGTTTTGGTCCATCACTGGTTTTGAGACCAGTAGTTCTGTGAAGGATTTAGTTGTTGATCAGACTTGTCTTTGGCCTGGTATCTTGTGTAGGTTATAGATCTAGCTGAGTGGGAACTCAGTAGCTTAGCAGTATAGCTGGTTTGGGTTTAGTAGAGCGAGTATCCCTGTGTCTGTACTGGGGAAACTCGAGATAATTTTAGGAAGTTTATCCGGATCTGTGTCCGGATAGCTAGTGTTGTTTATTTGATTGAATTGGTTGTTTGGATGTAATTGTTTGTTTGATTGATAGTGTATGGCTGTTATGAATGTTTGAATTGGTTGAAATAAAATAAAACTGTGGATTATCTTTGTTTTAAATTTCGAGGATGAAATTCTTTTAAGGGGGGAGGATTGTAATATCCCGAAATTTCCAGGAGTTTAAAATGTGATAATCTCTTTAATTTAATTATTTGGAATAGATAAAATTGTTATTTTCAAAGATAATTAACCAAGTAATGTTTTAACTATGGTTATAAATTGGTATATTGTTTTCAAAATTTATAAGTGTGTTTAAAATGCATTATTATTTAGAAATCTGTGTATTTTAAATTGATTTTAAATAAGCTTATTATCATTTACAAATAATGAGGCATGTTTATATTTATTTGTAAATAATAATATGCTTATTTAACACAATCGTCCTCGAAATTCCGGGATATTTACATTTGAATAAAGAATAAAGAAAACTAACCTGGCTCTGATACCAAGCTGTAACGCCCAACCCCGAGACCCACATTGACAAAAAGCATTACTGGGTAATACTGTCTGCTAATGCAGAGAATAGGGCTGGATTGGAGCGACCATCTATAGCCTTGTCTTAAATATCTATTGAATACGTCGACAATGCCATTTTTTTCCTGATTCAAGTGGATCGACATATCCAATAAATACTTAATACAAAGTCATAGGTGGCTATAGGATCTATCAGAACAAAATACAATAACTCAAATGTAAAACACATCACAGAACAGTAGATAATCTCATAGATACACACATACACAGATACATCACAAAGTATACAAATGATACATCACATATGTGGTATGACGACCACAGTACAAACACGAATCAAAAGAATATACATATCGGAGTAGCAAACCAAAAAGGACTACACAAAAAGCTAAAACAAAAAGGGCTAGCAGAATAGTCCATGCAGAGGCAGAATAGGCTAAGTCCAAAAGTACCTAACCTGAAACACCTCGGTCTGACCCGAGTATAAATACAAGGGTCAGTCTAGCTAAACGAATCAGTAAAAGGTGATAGCGGAATAATAGAGCATAGTGATATTCTTCTTAAACAATAAGAAACAATAAGAAAGTTAACCATTGACATATGGAGGATACGCATCATATATGGCATATATAATTACACTAGGTGATAGAATGTGATTGCTTCAATAAGCATAAAACACAAAGGAGACGAAAAATCTCATGAATCACTAAAATGTAGCATGCCTCATATCATCGGCGATCGTAAATCAAATAAGAATGGTTTAGGGAATAATATAATGTAAACACCTAAAAGAGTATTCCCAAACCCTCCATATCGGCAACTCTAAGGAAAACATAAGCAAAAGCCATCTCGACATAAGCCATAAGGCAAATGTCAACAAAGAGAAAAATCTCATACAACGCCAAAAGGCAAATCCCATAAATAGCACCAATAGCCAATCTCAATATACATATACGCCAAAAGGCAAATCCCAACATGCCAGTGTAGGCAATGAAAACCTCAAAAGAACTCCCAAGAGTCCAAAATCCCAAAGTAATCGCCACCGAATGGTTCAAAGGACCTATTCCAAAATGACGACATACAAGGGAAAAAATCATCTCAAAAGGTTTTGCACGTGCTATTTTTTTGCCGAGTACTGTTTCACATAATAGGTACCTCGCCCAAAGGCAAACGTCAAAAGACAAATACGCCACAATGGCAAATACGCCGCAATGGCAAACGTCCGAAGAAAAATATGCCGCAATGGCAAACACGCCGCAATGGCAAACGTCCGCAGACAAATACGCCGCAATGGAAAACGTCCGAAGACAAATACGCCGCAATGGCAAATGACCTGAAGGTCCAGTACTGGCACGCCAACAAGCAAATGTGTCACAAACTCTCGGAAAGGAAGCCGAAAAGTGTTAATGTGTGTCCCATACCACCCGTTCGCACTAAACGGTTTACTAACCGCAAGTAAATTTCACACTCAAACTAGTAAAAGGTTCACCTCATATCATCGGTAAACTAGATCCATAGGCCAAAACGATCAAACAGACAAGTTAGGAATTAACCGAAAGGATAAACGCATGTATCCCATACTACGCGTTTTACCCAAATGTTTAACTCTCCTTCTCATTTTCTCGACAGTGCAAAAGCGTGTAATTTTTATAGAAAATAATTTACCTTGAAAATAAGCTTTTAAAACTGATTTCGAAAACCATTTGGAAACCATATTTGAAAATTTCCCTTATTACAAGGAACAAATAGGTTTTATACTTGAAAATACTTTAAAATATTATATAATAATTATTTTTAAATCCCCTAAATTTTAAAAATCATTTCAAAAAAAATTGCAGAAAACCGTGCTCGAAAACGACCAAAAACTAGCAAAATTCCACTCAACCCGAAATTCAAATTTAAATTCAAATTAAATTCAAATAATTCAAGATTTGAATTCAAAATTAATCAAAACTGGGTTAACCTATTGAAGGCATCATAGTCCTCAAAATACTTCAGAAATATCACAAAAACATGAGTAAATGTCAAAAATCGGACGGAAAAATGACATAAAAACACTTAGCCAAAATAATACTACATAATAATTTCACAAGCCAATTTGTTTGAAAAACACTTTAAAATGCTTTATAAAACCCGTGCACAAAATCTAGAGAGAAAATTCAAGAATTCGGGAAATGTCAAAAATGGCGGAAATTATTCAAGTATAAAAACCGCTGAAAACACGCTATGAACCCAAGTTAGACAGCAGGTTTGGACCTGAAAACAGAATCCAAATGACATGAAATTTTGTAAGAATATTGTTTAACATTCCTACTCCAATCTGAAAAAATATTCACCCAATTACGACTTGAAACGAAGAAACTGCGTCGTTCCGAAGTTGGACTAAAACCACTGTAAACTGCTGTGTAAAAACAACGCAAAGGTTCAACTTCGACGATGAGTTCGAAGGGGAAAATGAACCCATATCTTGGTGAAATTTGGTATAATCATAGATTAATGCATCTACTTCGATCTGCAAAAAGAATTGTTCAAATCCGATTTGAAACGAAGAATCTACGTCGTTTCAAAGTCGGACCAAAACAATGTTTAATACAGTGAATTACAGCAAGCTGTGATTACAAGTTCGACGGTAGTTTAGAAATATAAAACCACCCCAGATTGTCATGAAATTTTGTAGAAATGTAATTTATTTGGTAATATTATGTAACTTGTACATAATTGTATATGTACATGAATTAATTCTTTAAATCATTGATTTTTCTTTTATTTTTGGGTCCATTAGGCCCATTACTACACTTAACCTAATAGTGAGAAAGAGAAAAACATTAGTTGTACATTCATACTTCTCCTTCCTCCTCTTCTTTGAAATAAGAAAAAAAAAAGCAAACCCACCTCACCATTTTTGCAAATCTCAAGCTATGAACTCAATTCCTTCAATTTAAGCTAAAATTTCTTCAAACTAAAGTGAATTAAAAGGTAATCAGCTCCAAAACATCAATAATTTCATCAAAATCTTAGTTTGAGATATTGGTTTTTCTAATTATAATAAGTTTTACTTGCATGTTTATATACATTTTTTTTAGGTTGTTGAAGCAATTTTCAAGGGCAAAGCTTGCTCCTTTTCACCAATTTTCTCTTGTAGCACAAGCATCAGCAAGGTGAGTTGTAATACTCACAAAAATTAGCTGAGCCAAGCTCAAAATCGTAGAAATTTGCTTTAAATGTAACGACCCGGAAATTTCGATCCCGAAATTTCCAGATAGTTAGAGAAAAGAAAAAAGAGATAGAAGAAGAAGAACAGAAAACCAAACCCAAAGTCTCACATACGCAGCGGATAAAATATAATATCACATAAATAATAGTCATACGAAGGAAACTGTACTTGTAAAATTATACTTTATTATATCAGAGTTACAACAGATTTACAATCACAGAACAGATAAATCTATCTGTTTCAGATACTATAATATATTAACATCAAAATCTCTCCATACGTTCCTGCTCTCCAGCTCGCCTCCTGAGCTCCAGAACGTCCTTACCTGAAAATCTGTAATACTCGGTCTGACCCGAGCATTACATCAAAGTAACACCCGGGTCAGACCGAGTATTACAGATTTTCAGGTAAGGACGTTCAAGAGCTCAGGAGGCGAGCTGGAGAGCAGGAACGTATGGAGTGCTTTTGATGTTATTATATTATAGTATCTGAAACAGATAGATTTATCTGTTCTGTGATTGTAAATCTGTTGTAACTCTGATACAATAAAGTGTAATTTGACAAGTACAGTTTCCTTTGTATGACTATTATTTATGTGATATTATATTTTATCCGCTGCGTATGTGAGACTTTGGGTTTGGTTTTCTATTCTTCTTCTTCTATCTCTTTCTTCTTTTCTCTAACTATTTGGAAATTTCGGGATCGAAATTTCCGGGTCGTTACATTTGGTATCAGAGCCAGGTTTTTAAATTTAAAAAAAAAGAAATGTTACTTCCTGCAATTGTTAGAACAGGGGTAAGGCTTTATTATTTATTTAACTTGAATCCATATCCTTTATATGCTGTTATACAGATACAACCATCTATACTTAGAGATTAATGCCTAGAATCCATTTAGGTGAAAGATTTTAGTTTTTAAAACAAGTTTTTAAACCCTGAATTTCCAGACAGAGGCCAAAGTTTTGAAAACTCAAACATGCATCCAAACATCAACCATTCATAAGCAATCAGGTTTTAACCAGTTTAAGTTAAGTTATCCCACATTGTTACAGATAAAAAGAAAATGATTTATACATGTGAGTAATCTACACTACTATGGATGAATTTGATTTTTTGATGCATGCGATAGGAATGTAATGTGGTAATGATTGCCAAATGTAACGACCCAAAAATTTCGATCTCGAAATTTCCAGATAGTTTGTGAAAAGAAGAAAAAGAAAGAAGAAGAACAGAAAAGAAACACACAATCTCACATTCACAGCGGATAAAATATAATATCAATAATAGTTATACCAAAGAAATCTGTATCTATCAAATTACATCGATATATCAGAGTTACAACAATTTATACAACATTGGACATATACAATTTAACATGTCTCAGATATACAATATCATAGTGGAAACTCTCCATACGTCCCTGCCATCCAGCTCGCCCCCTGTACTCCAGAATGTCCTTACCTGAAAATCTGTAATACTCGGTCTGACCCGAGCATTACGTCAAAGTAACACCCGGGTCAGGCTGGAAACCAGCGTGAGTAAACCCATCAAACATGGAATACAAAAGCATACTTCTTATATAACCCGGAGTAACTTATTAATTTACAACGTCACAAGCTGTTATAAACATTACTTACATCACACCTTAATTTCTAAGTACCAGACTTAGATTAAATGGTTCCATCCATTTCATTCTATTTATTCCACACATCAAATTATAAAGAATTGAAGTGGTTTCGGGAATTTACTAATACCCGACTCCGGTCTCTTCGAATCCAATGTCATCTTAAAATTTCCAATTAAATATAATTCAACTTTAATTACCAGATAACATTTTTACACATCAACTCATAATTTATAGATAATCACGTTATCATCATCCATTCAACATATCATGTCACAAAGCAATTCATATCAGAGGTATCAACCAGTCCAACACACGCACCATCATTCAATCATTAATAAGCAAGATTGATCACTTCATTAATTATATTAATAAATGATCCTCAAATTACTTTCATTAGTAAATTATTCTTAAATTTCATATAATAATTAACCTTTAACTTAATTACATTCATTAATCAATCTTGATTACTCATCAATAGATATCAATTCAATAGATATCATCCAATCCAGACATTCAACAACCAATCATCCATAAGCAAGTATTTTCAATTCATATCATAATTATTTTAATTATATAAATTAAATTAATTCCTTAATAATTAATCACTTAATCTTGCTTATACAATCATTAATTAATTACTAACCTTAATTAATTAATCACATCCTTGATTAACTCAATCAATCAATTTATCAATCCCTAATCCCATATCAATTATCCTTTATTCATCAATTAAGAATCCTTAATTAACTGTTAACCCATCCTTAATTAACAGATAATCAATCCTTAATTACCATTTAATTAATCCTCAATCACCATTGATTAATCAATTAATTACCACTTAACAACTTCTTAATTAATCTTTAATTACGAATTAATTATTAATTAATAAAACCTTAATTATTAATTAATAAAACTTAATTACAAGTTAAGCTCTTCTTAATTATTAGTTAAGTAACCTTTAATTACATAATTAATTACTCACTAATTACTTAATTAGTAAATCTTAACTACTTGATTAAATTAAGTTTAATTACACTTAATTACTTGATTAATGAATCCCTAATCATTAATTAATAATCTAATTAATGATCTTTTTAATCACAGATTAATTAATCTTAAATAATTAACCTTTAATCCTTAATCATTTATCAATTAAGTAAATTATTCCCTAATTAATTTCCTAATCATTCCCTTATAATTAAACTAATTAATTAAACTTAATTACCTTAAATTAATTTAATCAAAATTTAGATATTAAAACCTTAATTAAGATAAAACATTTATCTTATAAATGCTTTAATTACCCTCAATATATTTGCATCATTTACTTTATAATTATCTTTACTTAATTAAATTATTAATTAAGTTTTAAAATAAAACAATCATTTAACTTGATAAAATTAAAGTTATCAAAACACAACTTTAAATAGCTTAAATATTTTCAATTATTAGTTTTAAAACTATTTCAATTTGGATTTAAAACAAATCTTTTATATAAACCTTTAAAATTATGTTCAAAACTTGATTTTTTTTATTTTTTTTAAATCACTTTAAAACTTCTTAACCAAGTTTAAATTTAACAAACTTCACAACATCTTAAAATATGTTTAAGAAAACGTTTATTAAAACATCAAGTAATATAAAAAAAGGGTTTAAACCAATTTAAAATTTTTAAATATCAAAAACAAATTTTTAAAAACCTTTTTAAAACCTTAATTACTGTTTACTTTAGCTGCTTCGGGTCAAACCCGTAGCTTACTCGGGTAATACCCGAGTTCTCTTCCTCCCATCTCTCTTTTTAAAAAAAAAAACTTTGATTCAATTAAAGTTATGAAAACAACAGGTAATCCTTACCCAACATACTCGAGAACAAGCTCGAGTTTCCCACGCCAATACTCGAACATGACTTCGAGCAATCCCACGCCAAACCACTGACACCCCAAAACCGCCTCTGTGCACATGCACGCCGCCGCTGGTTGCCTCCGACCAACGTCATCGCCTCCGGCAATTCATTCATCACCACAGCAACCCAATTCGACCCCTCTAACATTCATACTCACCACGAATTTAAATTGAGCATTACTGCTGAAACCAAACCCAAACGACATCAGCCAATTGCCTCGCCCCCAATGCTCCGACCACCAGAAGTCAATCCCCTCCGGCCACACCTTGCCGAACCCCAACGCCACCTATTCCCAAAGTTACGGCACGCTCGATCACCCTGAGACCAAGCACAGACCACACACTCGATCCCAACTAAAACTAGGGCTTGATACAATTTCCGATCACCGCCAACGCCACAGCCACCTACAGCCTCAACCACCATTTTTGCCTAAACCCCCATTACCTCCTCCACCTCCAATAACAATCCCGACCACTCCAATTGCTACAGCCTCCAGAAATTAACCCAAACCCATTTTCCAGTAAACCTTAAAATTCACCTTCATTCCAACACTAAAAATTTTGATTTTGTTTAAAAATCATAAATTCCAATGATGATTCGATATATATATATATATATATATATATATATATATATATATATATATATATATATATATATATATATATGGATCAACATAACACAATATTTTATTTATTACATTATATAAATTTCCTCTGCAATTTCTTATTTACAGGTAATTTCCAAACTTAAATTACTTGGACATACTTTTATAATCTAGATGAGTTTAAACTTGACTAATATATTTGAACCCCAAAGCTTCAAAGTGTTTATATGGAAGGTTTGGATTTTAGTTTATTTATAAATCTCTGTAGTTAGATATAAACAGAGAAACACAATTTTCAAACATGCAGATTTAAATGCATCCATTCCTACAGAGTGGTATACAACTACATGCAGGCATCATTATCAATCCTTGCTTTTCATATTTTCTTCTTCAATTTAAATATTGTTGTTTAAACAAATTTTGTTTAACATCTCAACGTAAAATGAACCAGAGGAGTAACCAACTGGTTTGAATTTATTTTATACCCTGAAGTTCAAAAATAGAAAGAAAACTGACATGCACACACATTAACACATTCATATATATATATATATATATATATATATATGAAGTAATACCACAAACAATCATTATTAACACAGCAATTACTTAAGCAACAATATTATCCTACTTAAGTAAAAAAAAAATTAGATGTTTTACTCACTGTTTAATCAGTAGAGCTTGAAACTGGTATGAGAAATTGAAGCCTCCCTTCTGAAAATTTGAAAACTGTTGTAGCAAATTCCAGAAAACTTTGAATATTACTGATACTTAGCTCTGCTATAAGACTTTGATACTTGGTGGGTTACCAGGTTGCATTATGAAGCTTAAAGCTGGGAAAATGCCAACAGGTTTTGAATATAAATTCTGGTTTCGGATTATTATTATTTTAATTTCTTTTGACAAAAGAAGATTTTCCAGGCCCTTGAAAATGCTTGATCAAAACATGTTACATAGTTTCAAAAGCTGTTGAGATGATAGCAGGCTTGGTAAAAAGTGTTAAAGGGTTTTGCTTTTGAGGATTTTGGGTTGAAGATTTGTTACAACTTGTTTTTGAGGAGATTATAAGGTTGATGTTGGAAAGAATACTACAGTTTTTTTTTTCTTCTTTGAAAAGTAATTCTGGTTTAAACAAGTTTGTTTTGAGGAAGGTTTACAGGATTTTGAAGAAGTGCTTTTCAGGTTATGGCCATGGATTTTCTGAATTCAAAGAATAAGAATGAAGAAGAAAATGGAAGTTTTATATGATAGAATTTAGTGTTTATCAAAATTTAAAAAAAAAACAAAGAGGGACACTTGTTTAAATTTTTACACATTTGTCACAAACCATTGCTTAACACATAACACATGTATTCAATGAAGTTTATAAATGAACACATGTCAATTCTTATTTAAAAATTATTTTTAAAATGATTTTTAAAAGTCTTTATTGTTAATTTTTTTAATATGTAAATACTTTACTAATTCGTAAATACTTTTATAAATTTAAAAATGCTTTTCCCTTTTTTTCTATAAAAGTAAAACTTTCAAAAGAAAAATAAGATGTGTATCCATTTACTAATTCGTAAGATACACTACTAACTATCTTCGTTTCCCTTTGTTAATGTAATGTACCAGGTCGTTACAGCTTGGTATCCATCCTTTATTCGAGCTTGTTTTCGAATCATGCTTTGATTCTTTTTCGAGTTTTGAGATATGTTGAGATGGAATATGTCTAGGAATATATATTGTATTCCGTAGTATTCCATAATTGAATTTGATGTTGTTATCTTATGAATAATCTTATTTGGGATTATTCTATTTTTATTTTTGTCGATATGAGTGAATTCGTATCGATGGAGCTGATTGATTTCTTTGAGCAATCTTTTTGCATTCCTTTGAGAGTTGTGAATCCTATTGAGGGGTCCACAACGATTGGCTTGTTGTGAGCATTCTGAGTTTTCTATTTGTTGCTGCTTTAGTGAGTATTTGTTTATTACTCACTATATTGAGATGTATTTGACTTGAGATGGTGTAACGACCCGTATTTTACGTGTCGATAAATCGTATAATAGTTGCATTAAGTCGTGTGGAACTTAAGTCGTGACCGACTTAGAGGATAGACCGACTCATGGGGTCAACGGTTTATAGGTTGGCCGACTTATAGGAGTGAGTGGTAGTTGCCGACTTATGGTTGTTAGTGCGTTGCCGAGTTAACAGGTTAAGGGTTAGACCGACTCATAGGGGTTAACGAGTTACGACTCAAGGCTGGGACGAGTTAGTAGATGAGACCGGGTTAAGCTCTTCACCGACCTATAGGCTTGCGCGAGTTAGCGTGTTAGCGGGTCAGGAGTTAGCATAGCTAACGAGTTAGCGACCTAGAAGTTTTAGACGACTTAAGGATGCTAAGTCGTAAGTCGTTAGCGGCTTAGTTAGGTCGTAGGGTCATCTGGGCCGTTGGAACTGTTGGGCCATAGCACTAGTTAACCCGAGTTGGTTGAGTCGTTGGTACGAGTTAAGTCGTAAGTCGTAGCATAGTTAGGACGGTTTTTGAGATAGGTCGGCCGTGTTTATAGGTCGTATGTCGTTGGGTTCTGTTGAGTCGCATTTTGGTTGAGTCGTGTGCATGCTGCCGTATGTGTGTTGTGTCGTATTTACCTTGAGCCGCGTTGAGTCGTGAGTCGTAGTGGCTTGGGTCGTGAGTCATGAGTCGTGGACGACTCATAGGGGCGGACGACTCATGGGGGATTTCAGCCTATAAATAGAGGGCTTTGGCTCACATTTTGGCACCGGTTTTTGAAGCGACGAAGTGCTGCCATTTTGAGAGCTCGACTACAACATTTCTTCACTTCTTTTCTCCACTTTGATCGAGTGCTAACATCCATCCAAGATCGAAGATCAAGATTGAAGATTGAAGAGCCAAAGTTGAAGATCTTCATCCAACGAAGCTAGATTTCATCGTTTCAAGCGGGATTTCGACGAATCAAGCTTGAATCTTCGCTGTCCGGATCTGGAGTTGATAGTTTTTGAAGTGTTTGGGTGATTCGGTGAGTGGTGGTTATCTCTCACGCGGACCCAAAGGAGTATATTGGATTGGTGGTTTGTTGGAGTGTTGTAGATAGTAATTTTATGCATTTTTCCTTAGATCCAAGTGTAGATCCATTACTTATGAAGATGTTTACCTTTGCAAGTTCATTCATCAAGTTGTAGGGACAAAACCCATGATTTATATTTGTTAGATCTATGCTAAAAACCCATGATTCAGGTATGATAGATCTATTCTCATTTATTTACGAAATTGCCATTTTAGTTATAAATGCCTTTTTAGATCTTGATTGACTACTTATTTGTTTGGATTAATGTTTGCTTTGTTTGATTGTTGTGAATGAGTTATCTAGTTGATAGATTTGGACAAGTATGGTCAAAGACGATTCAAAAGCTACGGAAGAGGCTCTTGAATGGTGAAAGTTGCTTAAGGCATATGTAGTGGATGTTGAAGCTCATATGTATGGATTGGATGATGTTGAGATGGAATTTTGCCATGATGCGATGAGGCAAACCATGATGTTAAGATGAGCCTTTGCTATGAGGAAGATGAGGCGAGGCATGATGTGATGTAACCTTGGTATAATCGAGAAGGATTACTCCAAGCATGTTGATAACTTGAAGGGTAGTTCGAGTTGATTGATAATGGATGGCTCAAGAGGTAGTTTGGGCTAGGTTGAGAATAGTCGTCAAGGAGGATGACTAGAAGGCTTGGATTTCATCGTTGTTGAAGGTTCTAGCAGACTCAAAGCAAGAGTACAAGGGTTGCCCTAAAGACTACAGGTAGGTGGTCTGTACACCCTAAAGACTACAGGTAGGTGGTCGAGTACTCTGGGTAGTTGCGAAAATTCCTAGGCATGGGTCATGATGACGTGCGGAGTTATGTCTAGAACCGAGGTTACCATTAGCCCTTGATAGATGGCTCAGGAAGGAGTCGGTCATTCAATTAACGGTGATTTCGAAGCAAGGTTAACAATGATAGCCAGAGTCATGGATGTTTGATTGTACTATCATTCGGCCTCAAGAGCGGTGTTTTCTGGGTGCTTATCTGATCTTGGTTTAGGCCTTGGGGGTTTATATTTGGAAAACATCGACCTTGACTCGAGTGGTTATTGCTTTACCTTAATTGCCTGCTATGTTATGCTTGCTTCTCCTTAGTGTGAGTCTGGGGGCTATCACTGTAGAAAGAGGTGGAGTGGGATGGTTTGGTTCCTATTCCTTTATCCTTTATGCTCTTTTGGTATGTTTGATAGTTGATTTACTGCTCACTAAGACTTTGTCTGACTCAAGGTTTTATGTCTCCTCTTATTACCTTGGGCTGTTCATCCATGTTGGGATGGGCAGACTAGGTAGCAGGTGACAGGTGCTGTTGTTGGAGATCTATGCTGATGATGACGAAGACGAGCAGGAGGTTTTTGCATACATATTATGTACTGGGTGTTCCGCTGCTGTATTTGTTTGAGTGTTATGTAGTGAGGCTTTGATGTATGGATGATTCATATGTTTGTATGAAGCTACTATGATGCTTATATGATGATGTTCTGTTCTATGGAGCTTCACTATATTATATTTCTCTATTATATTTTATCCATGCGCTGTGAGTTGTACGATAGATTTTGCTGTTTTATTTCACCCTGACTATCGTCCATGGCTGCCTGACACGCCCTTCAGCGCACTTTTTTCCTTGTTTTGGTGCGGGAGTCATGGGCGGTCGTCACATTTGGTATCAGAGCCTTGGTTAATCGATTTTAGCCAACGCTCGCTGACGTAACTACGTATGAGAGACGTAATTGTATTTTGATGAATGATTGCTATATATAATATAGTAGCTTAGAAGGATTTGAACTCCTTATGCAGTTGTTTCTCAAGGTGTTCTAAGTCATTCCTTTTTGTAGATATTAAGGATGAGTCGAAGAGGGAGACCAGCTGCTAGGGAAGCTGTTGATTATGCTCCTATGTTTGAGGCCATGATGACTTCGATCATGAGAAGGATACCATCCTCGGGGCCATCAGTAGATGTTGGAGTTCAAGTTCAAGCTCCAAGACCAGTAGATTTTGCTAAGCTTTGCAAGGACTATACTTCTCTTGGAGGAAAGGTTTTCTTGGGAACGGAATCAACCGTTGAAGTGCAAAGATGGATTGATGCTTGTAGAAGGATATTTGGTGACTTGGGAGTTGAGGATGCAACTAAGAGGAAGCTTGCATCAAGGCAACTTCAAGGGAGAGCTTCGGATTGGTGGAATTCTATCACCATTGATACTCCGGAGGAGGAGATTACTTGGGAGCAATTCCAAGCTAGATTTGAAGCTAAGTTCATCTCTACAGCTTAGAAATCTGTTTTGTTCAAGAAGTTTGTAGAGCTCAAGCAAGATGGGAGATCGGTCCTTGAGTATGTTTCTGAGTTTGAGGCTTTGTCCAAGTATGCCAGATCGTATATTGATTCTCCCTATCAGAAGAATGAGAAGTTTGTGACCGGTTTGGATGCTTATCTTGGAAGACAGTTGGTGGATCATCTGGACGATCCGTTTGAGAAGCTTGTGGAGAAAGCCCTCAGGCATGAGTGTTTGTTTCCTAGGGAAAGTTCTGTTGTTGTTGTAACCAAGGAAGGAACTAGGCCACAGCAGAGTGGAAACAAGAAGAGGAAGCAGCAGCAACAGAGGGGTAAGGATGGCCAGAAGAAGCCGAAGGGCGAAGTGACCTGCTACAACTGCCAGCAGAAGGGCCATCTCTTCAAAGATTGTAAGAATCCCAAGGTGCCAGGAAAGTGTTACAACTGTGATAAGCTGGGACATATCAAGAAGAATTGTCCAGAGCCGAGGAAGGACAGGCAGATTGTGCAAGCTTATGCTTTGGGAGCTGTGCCGTCGTCTTCAAAAGCTCCTACTGCTGAAGAGAAGGGGAAGAGTGTGGTGGTTCAAGGTACTCTTTCCATTTGTGGTATTCCAGTTAGAGTGTTGTTTGATACTGGAGCGTCGCATTCTTTTGTTTGTGATGATTTGGTAGGCCGGTTAGGTTTGAAACCGGATATTGTTGATAGGCCATTGGTTGTGACTAATCCAGTTGGGGGTTCGTCATGTTTGTGTATGATATGCCGTGGTCTAGTTGTGTCGAGTCATGATTGCTCTTTTGCTTGTGATTGCTTTGTTCTGAACTTTGCGGGGTTCGGAATTATTTTGGGTATGGACTGGCTTAGAAAGTATGCGGCAAGGATTGATTGTGAGAGGCTGGAGGTGACAGTCGGGAATGTGGAAGGGCGAAAGGTTGTGATACGATGTAAGCATGAAGAAGGCGTCTTCATGAGCTTCATGTATTCACTGGTTGTTCCACGGGATGGACTGTCATCGGTGCCTATTGTGAATGGATTTGAGGATGTCTTTGAGGAAGTCAAAGGGTTACCGCCGCATAGGGAGATCAGGTTTTGTATCGATCTAGTTGAGGGAGCCAGACCTGTTGTGATGCCTCTTAGGCGGATGGCGCCTAGGGAGCAGCAAGAGTTGAAGGTGCAAGTTGATGACCTTTTGCGGAAAGGATTCATTCGGCGTAGTGTGTCCGAATGGGGTGCACCAGTTGTGTTCGCAACCAAAGCGGATGGATCGTTGAGGTTGTGTGTGGATTATCGTGAGCTGAATAAGGTGACAAAGAAGAACAAGTATCCATTGCCGAGAATAGATGACTTGTTTGATCATCTTCACGAGGCTAAGGTGTTTTCTCAAATGGATTTGACAACGGGATTTCACCAGTTGAGAGTGGCTAAGAATAGTGTGCCAAAGACTGCTTTTAGGATACCATCCGGTTTTTATGAGTGGCTGGTAATGCCGTTTGGATTGACTAACGCACCAGCATATTTTGTGGATCTTATGAATAGAGTGTTCAGAGATCAGTTGAATAAGTTCGTGCTTGTGTTCGTGGATGATATTCTGATTTATTCCAGAACTGAAGAGGAGCACAAGACGCACTTGAGAATTGTTTTGGAAATCTTATGAAAACATCAGCTAAAGGCTAAGTTTTCGAAGTGTCACTTCTGGAAGAGTGAAGTGAGGTTCTTAGGCAATGTTATCTCTGGAAATGGAATCGCGGTTGATCCCGCTAAGGTGGCAGCAATCCAGGATTGGGTTAGACCTAAGAATGCATCCGATGCAAGAAGCTTTCTTGGATTAGCAGGATATTATCGTCGGTTTATCAAAGACTTTTCCAAGATAGCTGCACCGTTAACAGGATTGACGAAGAAGAACCAAGTGTTCAGATGGGATGATAAGTGTGAGCAAGCTTTCGTTATCCTAAAAGAGCAACTAATAAGTGCTCCTGTTTTGACTATTCCAAGTGGGAATGATGAGATGGTGGTTTACACCGATGCATCTGGTACTGGACTTGGATCAGTGCTAATGCAGAAGGATAAAGTTGTTGCGTATGCAAGTCGACAACTAAAGTCACATGAAAGGAATTACCCGACTCATGATTTGGAGTTAGCGGCGATTGTGTTTGCTCTAAAGATGTGGAGACATTATCTATTGGGAGTTCGATTCGAGTTGTTTACGGATCATAAGTCGTTGAAGTACCTTTTCTCCCAAAAGGATTTGAATCTTCGGCAGCAACGATGGCTGGAGTTTTTGGCATCATATGATTTTGGTATAGCCTATACTCCAGGAAAATGTAACGCAGTAGCAGATGCGTTGAGTCGAAGACATGCCGGATTGGGAGCCATGTTTTCGGAATGGAAGAGTCTCGAGTATTTGGCTAGATTTGACTTCAGCCCTAGATGTGAATTGGAACCTGAGATGTTGGCAAACTTATCGATAAGGCCTACTCTTATGGAGAGAATTGGCGAGAGCCAAAAGCGATACGATAAGCTTGTCAAGATTATTTGTGATTTGGAATCTGGATTGGACCCAGAGAAGGATAAAGGATTTGAAGTCGATCGAGAGGGTTGGCTTCGAAAGCAAGGACGACTAGTTGTTCCCGATGTGGATGGATTGAGAGATGAAGTTCTTAGGGAAAGTCATCACTCGAAATTGACAATTCATCCAGGTGGAAATAAGATGTATCGGGATATGAAGAGAACCTATTATTGGGAAGGCATGAAGAAGGTTGTTGGAAATTTTATTTCTAAGTGTATGAACTGCCAGTTGGTGAAAGCTGAGCAGAAGAAGCCCAGTGGATTACTTCAGCCATTAGAGGTTCCTACATGGAAGTGGGAGCAAGTGTCGATGGATTTTATCGATGGCCTACCTAGAACCAGGGCAGGGAATGAAGGGATTTGGGTCATCGTAGATCGTTTGACTAAGAGTGCAAGGTTCATTCCCGTTCGATCAACTAGGACTGCATCGAAGTTGGCTGAGTTGTATGTTAAGTGGATTGTTCGATTCCATGGTGTTCCGAAGAGTATAGTGAGCGATCGAGACCCATTGTTCACTAGTGGATTTTGGAAGAGCTTCCAGGAAGTTTTGGGAACTAAGTTGTGTTTAAGTACAGCTTATCATCCCCAAACAGATGGTCAGACTGAGAGAGTCAACCGAGTTTTGGAAGATCTTCTCAGAGCCTGTGTTTTGGATTTCGGAGGATCATGGGAAGATCACCTTCATTTGGTGGAATTTGCATATAATAACAGTTATCAGTCAAGTATTGGTATGGCACCATATGAAGCACTGTATGGAAGACCGTGTAACTCTCCGACATGTTGGATGGAAACTGGAGAAAAACTGATACTTGGGCCAGAGATGATTCGACAGACTTCGGATTGTATAGGGATCATTCGGCAACGAATGAAGGCAGCCCAAGATCGTCAGAAAAGTTATGCCAATAATCGTCGTAAAGATTTGGAATTCGACGTAGGTGATATGGTTTTTGTGAAGATTTCTCCTCTGAAGAATGTTATTCGACTCGGGAAGAAAGGAAAGTTGACTCCAAGATTTGTTGGACCATTCCCGATCATTGAGCGAATTGGAAAGCTCGCTTATAGATTGGAGTTACCGGAAAAGATGGCAGGTGTGCACAATGTTTTTCATGTATCTTATCTACGGAAGTATGTGCACGACTCGAATGCAGTGGTTTCTGCTGATAGCTGTGAAGATTTAGAGGTTGAGCCAGTGGTTAGAAGACCTCATAAGCCGCTTCGTGTTGTTGAAACTGACACGAAACAGCTTAGGAGGAAGACGATTACGTTGCTCAAGATACAATGGAGTGATGATGTTAACGACTGTACGTGGGAGGAGGAAGAGAGGATGAAGGCAGCTCATCCTGAACTCTTCGAGGTATGGCCCTAAGGTGTCGTGACATCTCATGAATTTGTAACTTGTTCTAATCTTAGAATTCTGCATGCTAGGCTAGTAATTGGATGCATGGTTTGTTGATTACTATGGATGGTAGGCATGCAGAATAGTTTTGATTGCTCTTGTTTGTTTGGAATTTCGGTGGCGAAATTCCTAAGGGGGAGAGAATGTAACGACCCGTATTTTACGTGTCGATAAATCGTATAATAGTTGCATTAAGTCGTGTGGAACTTAAGTCGTGACCGACTTAGAGGATAGACCGACTCATGGGGTCAACGGTTTATAGGTTGGCCGACTTATAGGAGTGAGTGGTAGTTGCCGACTTATGGTTGTTAGTGAGTTGCCGAGTTAACAGGTTAAGGGTTAGACCGACTCATAGGGGTTAACGAGTTACGACTCAAGGCTGGGACGAGTTAGTAGATGAGACTGGGTTAAGCTCTTCACCGACCTATAGGCTTGCGCGAGTTAGCGTGTTAGCGGGTCAGGAGTTAGCATAGCTAACGAGTTAGCGACCTAGAAGTTTTAGACGACTTAAGGATGCTAAGTCGTAAGTCGTTAGCGGCTTAGTTAGGTCGTAGGGTCATCTGGGCCGTTGGAACTGTTGGGCCATAGCACTAGTTAACCCGAGTTGGTTGAGTCGTTGGTACGAGTTAAGTCGTAAGTCGTAGCATAGTTAGGACGGTTTTTGAGATAGGTCGGCCGTGTTTATAGGTCGTATGTCGTTGGGTTCTGTTGAGTCGCATTTTGGTTGAGTCGTGTGCATGCTGCCGTATGTGTGTTGTGTCGTATTTACCTTGAGCCGCGTTGAGTCGTGAGTCGTAGTGGCTTGGGTCGTGAGTCATAAGTCGTGGACGACTCATAGGGGCGGACGACTCATGGGGGATTTCAGCCTATAAATAGAGGGCTTTGGCTCACTTTTTGGCACCGGTTTTTGAAGCGACGAAGTGCTGCCATTTTGAGAGCTCGACTACAACATTTCTTCACTTCTTTTCTCCACTTTGATCGAGTGCTAACATCCATCCAAGATCGAAGATCAAGATTGAAGATTGAAGAGCCAAAGTTGAAGATCTTCATCCAACGAAGCTAGATTTCATCGTTTCAAGCGGGATTTCGACGAATCAAGCTTGAATCTTCGCTGTCCGGATCTGGAGTTGATAGTTTTTGAAGTGTTTGGGTGATTCAGTGAGTGGTGGTTATCTCTCACGCGGACCCAAAGGAGTATATTGGATTGGTGGTTTGTTGGAGTGTTGTAGATAGTAATTTTATGCATTTTTCCTTAGATCCAAGTGTAGATCCATTACTTATGAAGATGTTTACCTTTGCAAGTTCATTCATCAAGTTGTAGGGACAAAACCCATGATTTATATTTGTTAGATCTATGCTAAAAACCCATGATTCAGGTATGATAGATCTATTCTCATTTATTTACGAAATTGCCATTTTAGTTATAAATGCCTATTTAGATCTTGATTGACTACTTATTTGTTTGGATTAATGTTTGCCTTGTTTGATTGTTGTGAATGAGTTATCTAGTTGATAGATTTGGACAAGTATGGTCAAAGACGATTCAAAAGCTACGGAAGAGGCTCTTGAATGGTGAAAGTTGCTTAAGGCATATGTAGTGGATGTTGAAGCTCATATGTATGGATTGGATGATGTTGAGATGGAATTTTGCCATGATGCGATGAGGCAAACCATGATGTTAAGATGAGCCTTTGCTGTGAGGAAGATGAGGCGAGGCATGATGTGATGTAACCTTGGTATAATCGAGAAGGATTACTCCAAGCATGTTGATAACTTGAAGGGTAGTTCGAGTTGATTGATAATGGATGGCTCAAGAGGTAGTTTGGGCTAGGTTGAGAATAGTCGTCAAGGAGGATGACTAGAAGGCTTGGATTTCATCGTTGTTGAAGGTTCTAGCAGACTCAAAGCAAGAGTACATGGGTTGCCCTAAAGACTACAGGTAGGTGGTCTGGACACCCTAAAGACTACAGGTAGGTGGTCGAGTACTCTGGGTAGTTGCGAAAATTCCTAGGCACGGGTCATGATGACGTGCGGAGTTATGTCTAGAACCGGGGTTATCATTAGCCCTTGATAGATGGCTCAGGAAGGAGTCGGTCATTCAATTAACGGTGATTTCGAAGCAAGGTTAACAGTGATAGCCAGAGTCATGGATGTTTGATTGTACTATCATTCGGCCTCAAGAGCGGTGTTTTCTGGGTGCTTATCTGATCTTGGTTTAGGCCTTGGGGGTTTATATTTGGAAAACATCGACCTTGACTCGAGTGGTTATTGCTTTACCTTAATTGCCTGCTATGTTATGCTTGCTTCTCCTTAGTGTGAGTCTGGGGGCTATCACTGTAGAAAGAGGTGGAGTGGGATGGTTTGGTTCCTATTCCTTTATCCTTTATGCTCTTTTGGTATGTTTGATAGTTGATTTACTGCTCACTAAGACTTTGTCTGACTCAAGGTTTTATGTCTCCTCTTATTACCTTGGGTTGTTCATCCATGTTGGGATGGGCAGACTAGGTAGCAGGTGACAGGTGATGTTGTTGGAGATCTATGCTGATGATGACGAAGACGAGCAAGAGGCTTTTGCATATTATTTTCATATTATGTATTGGGTGTTCCGCTGCTGTATTTGTTTGAGTGTTATGTAGTGAGGCTTTGATGTATGGATGATTCATATGTTTGTATGAAGCTACTATGATGCTTATATAATGATGTTCTGTTCTATGGAGCTTCACTATATTATATTTCTCTATTATATTTTATCCATGCGCTGTGAGTTGTACGATAGATTTTGCTGTTTTATTTTACCCTGACTATCGTCCATGGCTGCCTGGCACGCCCTTCAGCGCACTTTTTTCCTTGTTTTGGTGCGGGAGTCATGGGCGGTCGTCACAGATGGATTGACTTATTTGATGTAAAGTCTGATCATTTTGTTGTTATAGGATCCTATATTTATTTAGGCATCCTAATTTGATTGGTTTATTATTTCTATTACTTTGGAATGTTAATGATGATTTCGAGGTTTCTGAATTCGCTCTTGAGTATCGAGAGGTTGATGATATATGTCAAATTCCAGTCATGGTGACTTTGTTGAGTTTTTGAGTCCGTTTTGATTTGACATCCAATTGGGCAATCGAGTGTTGAGGTAACCTTATTCCTGGCTCTTTGCTTTTCGGTTATCCTTCCACGAGGATATCCACTAAGGAACGGGTGAGTTTATGCGTTGTTCGAGTTTGATTGAGTTTATCATTCAGTTCATTAAGTTATCCTTTTCGAATACTCAATTGATGTTATCTTTTGTAGCATTACTTTGTTTGAAGTAATGATTTGTTGTTTGTATGCTTCTTCTCCTTCGAGAAATATATCTTGCTTATCCTGTATCTTAATGATTTTTGAGAGTGGATCGTGGCATCGTAAAATTGACAAACACTCCATCTCCTTCTGTTGATTTTGTGAATCGAGTATTCTAGGAATATCTCGATGCATTCTCTTAATGTTCTTTGGTTTGAGTTTATGATGCTATATATATATATATGAGTTTTAAAACGAGAAATTGGAGTTTTGAGATATTTTAAAAATCAAAGAATGTTTTGAGAATATATTTATATAAGTAGTATTCTTTTATAGAAATAATTGAGAGTGTTGGGTTATCCATCGAGTAGTTAAGAGTTTTGGTCGATACGCATGATCAACGTTATCGATAAGAATCTCCTAAATGCTATGATGAGGCAATCAAACACGATGATTTGTGTTTTAAGGATTAAGATTTTGAAAATAATATTTGGAGATTAAATATTAAGTTTAGTTTTGAATGGTAATTGCAGCTATTGATTTTAGAGATGAGTAATAGAGTGGCGAGGCAGTTTTGATCGTTAGCCAACAGATATATTTATTTATTAGAGGCTCAATGGCGAGGCAATGACATTTATTTATTTTTAAATTATAAAAATGAGAATATAAATGAGACTATTTTGAGTTGTGTTTTATTGGAAGTATATTTTGAGATTTTAGAATCAATGTTATATAATAATAGAATTTAAGCCCTTAATTCTTTTTGAGGGATATTATTATGGATTTACAAAATTCTTTGGAAATTAATTTTGAAGTAAGAGAAGAAATTTCAATTGTAACTTTGAGTTTTAAATTACTTACTAAGTAATATAGTAAAGAGTTTGAGAAATTTTTAACTGTTGAAAATTGAGATTTGAAAATTTAAAAGATGTTGAAATTTAAAATTCTAAGTATCTTGGATTAAAAGATAATTCGAGCTGATATCCTTATTCTTGAGTATGTTCTATCTTTGAGCTATTATCAACGACGTGCATTTTTCGCGGTCGTTCGAATTGGTGACCTTGTGGGAAGCCATCTTGTGATTTATCTTTCTCGTCTATTGTGTCTATCCTGTTGTGAGGATGTCCTTTCCGTATATTTATGCGGAAAATCTTCTTGATGTCTTCTTTATTGTTTAGAGTTCGGGTTTAAGTGAGTATGATCCCGACTCTATTCGTAGAGTTTTTTTTTGAAATCAATCATTTCTGATTGATTAATTGTTGAGCATGTTATTGAGTTTTGATTCGAAGACGGGATATCTTCAAAACTCTTTCGAGATACTTGGAAAATTCGACGGTTTGCTAATCACTATATTAGCATATGATGGGACATTGAGTTAACCAAGTGAGTTTTTCCTTATTTCTTTCTACCATTCTATATTGAGAGTATGAAAGGTTTGGAATTCGAGCTTGTCTTTATCCTTCGATGAATGCATCTTTTATGTTTTTACAGCTCTTTTTCTAGAAAATTGCGGGGACGCAATTTTTGTAAGGGGAGGAGTCTGTAACAACCCTGGTTTTAGCGATTACCTAAGAATATTAAATTATAACTGCAGTTATAATTTAATAGTGTGAATTAATAATTAAAGAGGAATTTAAGTTATTTATCAGGAATAAACAATATATTTGAGGATAAAATGAGAAAATAGAATTTTGAAAATTTTATTAAGATGGTTTGAGTTAATAAATAAATGAGGAAAATGTGTTTTATTTAGAGTTAATGCAATAATTTTGTTAATTATTGCTCTTTACTTCTTTAATATTTTTTTTAAAGGAAGTAATTAATTTTAAAATGGGATATATTTAATAAAATGATGTAATTGAGTTTAAAAATATAAGTTGAGCATAAAATTATATTTGAAATGAGTTATAAAATTTTATGACATAAAAATGTGATTTTTGTGTAATTTATAGTGTTAATTACAATGAGTTTTGTAATTAATAATGTAAATTTGCTATTTTCTTTAAATAGGGAAATATGATAATAAATATTTTCTAATTATGTAAATAATATTTTAATTGGGTGTAAAACATTTTTATTAGCATGAGTAATGAATTTCATAATTCTTATGAAGTGGAACTTGAAATAGTGTAAATTTCATCGTTGGTATGCATGTAACATGAAATAAGTGGTTGAATAATAACAAAAGTTAATTTCATTTACTTGTTGGGCTTAAGTCCATTAGTACAATTAAACCCTAACATGTTACTAAAGAATGAGAAAGAGGAGAAAAGTCTGTACGTTCATTCACTTCTCTCCTCTCAATTATAAACTTCTGAAGCTCAAAAATAATGGCAGCCTTCTCATTCTCCCAATCTATTCTCTATTAATCAAAAATAAAATGAAGAATGGATGTTTTAAAACATAGATTTAAGTATAAACTCAGGTAAACTTCAATCTAAAACCAATCTCTCCATCAAAATCAAACTTACAGTGAAAATTTATTAACTTCTTCTCTATTTAGGGTTTGCTAGTTTGGAAATTTGGGCTGAATTGGTGGTCTCGATTGTTGAATTAAAGGATAGAGGTGAGTTAATCACTCACATGTAAATCTTTTTTTGCTGCACATCATTATCTAAATGATCGTTGATTTAATTGTATGCAATTTGGTTGAAAACTTGTGTGATTATTGTGCTATTGTTTGCTGGAAATTTGTTATTAAAAAAAAGTCGCTGCAGTAAAACAATGATAACTTACGGTAGAATAATCCAAATTGACTCAATCTTTTTGTGGTAGAAATTTATTTCAATTAGCTACAAGTTTTCTTTTAATCATATATCGAAATTATGCTGTTAAATTGGTCGAAATTGAGTTTGAAACTAATGTTATAGCTCAGCCATATAAAATTTTTGAGTTAATACCTGAGAGTAAAATGAACATAACTTTTGATTGATAAATCCAATTATGTTGAATCTTTTTGCAGTAGAAAAATAATTCTCTAAGGAAGAACTTGTTTTAATTACTTTCTCATATTTTGAAGATTTCTTGGTCAAAATCGAATTTTTGACAGAGTAATAGTTTCTGCCCTATCAAATTTCTGTGCAAAATATTGTTAGTAATTTAAGCATAACTTTCTCATTTCTTATCAGATTTTGATATTGTTTAAAGTTATTAAAATTTTAGACATTGTGCTACAACTTTCATGTTATAAGTTTTTGCAAATTATATTATTTAAAGGATCGAAATTGGGTTTGAAACTGAGATACATGCTCCGCTCTGTCGATTTTCAGAATTGAAACCTAAAACTAAAATTAGCCATAACTTTCTCGTTTTGGATCGGAATTTGATAATTTTGGATGTTATGAAAATCACAAATAATGTGTTACAAGTTTCATGTTTTTGGTTTTCTTAAATTTTGAATTTAATTTGGTCAAAAATGCACTTCTTTGTCGATGTCCTGAGAGCAAAATACAGCGATAATAAATCCAGACCTGATAATTGTTTTGGGTATACCTTTTGACTTATAAGTCCGAATCAGGTGATTATTATTTTTTATTTATAGCTATGAAAATGATCTTCAACTTTTATGTTTTATGATTTATCAAAATCTTTGATCTACAGAGTAAAATTGGATCTTTGAGCCGCAGCCCTGTTTTTATGCTAATTATTCACAGTTTTGTAATTTTAGACCCGAGAATTGAAATTGTCGTAACTTTTGACTCGAATGTCCGAATTAGATGATTCTTTTTCTGACTTTGAGCTGTAACCATCATCTTGAACTTTTATGTTTCGTGTTTTCTCAAATTCTGAGTTAAAAATGGGCGAAATGGCAAAACAAGCCGCTAGCTTGAGTTCTTTTGCAAAGTTTGGCATTTTCCGTTGAATTGTTTTTGAATTTGAATATTTCGAGCGTTTTTTTTTTTTGAGATGGTTCTAAAAGGCTAACTCTTAATAATAGAAAAGCCGACATTAATGTCGATTCGCACCACGAAATGACGGTTTCATTTGGGTTTTATCGTATGTTAATTTTATTGAATTTTCATCGATTTTTTCTGTCTCTGTGCACGTGTTTTCTAAACCGTTTTTGAAATGATTTTTTTACATGGAAAAGCTTTCATATTAAATGTTTTACAAAAATTTATAATTATTATATATGTATAATACACACTTTTGTACTATTCGAACGTATGAGAAAGGGAATTAAACGATTTAGTAAAACATGTGGTATGTGACATGTGCGTTTACTATTTCGGTTGATTCCGGACTTGTACGATCGAAGCTATTTGAGATTATTGATTCTGAGATGTTTTTCCATTTTATGACATATTTTGATTTTTATAATTCCTATTTATTGGAATTATTTAAGATGACAAATATTAGGCAAACATTATGGTTTGAGATCTCCTATAACGGAGTATGGTCGATGAGATCCATCACGATGTTTTATTTACTTGCCAATGATATAAGGCAAGTCTTGAGTTTATGATTTCATATGTTGAGATTTACGGTTTATGAGGAACCATCATGATGTTTTTACTTGTCGATGAGATGAGATGAGACAAGTATGATGTTTCTTTATCACTCGCCAATGAGACTAGGCGAGATATAATTTTCTGAGTTTTATGATGTTTCTAGTGTGGCATCGACTAACGGATAGTAAACCGCTAAGTGCGAATGTGTGGTATGGGACATACGTTAACACTTTTCAGGTTCCTATCCATGAGCTTGTGACACATTCACGATGTTTACCTAACAGAACTGCTTGGAGAGGTGTCAGCGACCTTGTCATGAGGACAAACTGCTTTGGGAGGTGTTAGCGACCTTGTTAGAGCTGACAAAATAGCTTGGAGAGGTGTCAGCGACCTTGTCATAAGGACGAACTGCTTTGGGAGGTGTCAGCGACCTTGTTAGAGCTGACAAAATAGCTTGGAGAGGTGTCAGCGACCTTGTCATGAGGACGAACTGCTTTGGGAGGTGTTAGCGACCTTGTTAGAGCTGAAAAAATGGCTTGGAGAGGTGTCAGCGACCTTGTCATGAGGACGAACTGCTTTGGGAGGTGTTAGCGACCTTGTCTGAGGCTTCGGCCGTCTGAGTTTAGCACGTGCAACATTGCTTCGGCATTACAATCGGGGATTTGGCCAATCCGGATTTTTTGAGTTTTCTGTTTTGTTGTGATTTCACCTTTTTAAGATGTTTCATTACATTGATAGCCTAGTGCTATATGAGATGTTATATTTATGGTGATTTCAATTATGATGTTTTGAACTCTTATCGAGTTCCTTGAGTTATGAGTTTGGATAATTTCAGGATTTTATAGGATATTCTGGGTTTTGCCATTTTGGCGAGTTGAGATTGAGATTTATATACATTTACACCGATGAGATGAGGTATAATTGAATTTGGAAATTCATCTATAATTGAGTTTTGGATCGTCCTATTTGAGAATTTTATGTTTGCCATTTTGGCGAGAGTTTGTATTGATGTTTCTCTTTTTGAGGAGATATGGTTCATGGAAACCATGTAGACATTTTGGGATGTCGCCTATGATATGAGGCACTTGTGTTTGATTTGAATATTGAGTTTTGAGTTACCTCCTTCGAGGTATTTGTTCATCTAAGTAGCATTTGTTACTTAAGTGTGGAGCTTATGACTTTATTGATTCATTCTTCTCTTTCGAGAGAAGTATCTTCATGTCTATTCTGCTTCATATTACTGATATTGACTGATTCGTGTAGCTAGACTGACCTGTGTATTTATACTCGGGTCAGACCGAGTTGTTTCAGGTATCATCTATTGGACTTAGCTTGAAGTTGATGCTGGATATCAACTTCCTTTATCTTGAGCAATTTCTGTTCTTACGCATACTCTGGTGTATTTATATTTGATTCAATGTTTATGGTATGGTCGTGCACCAACTTTATTGTATTCATATTGTATTGTACTAAACATGTATCAGTGTATATGTTTATATATGATGTTGATTACTGTTCTGTAACGTGCTTTTCATTTAGTTATTGTATTTTGTTCTGATAGATCCATAAGCCACCTATAGTTTTGGATTAATCATTTACTGGTTATGTCGATCTAGTTGAGATAGAAAAGAAAAAAAAATCATATTGCATTTATCGACGTATTCAGTAGATGTTTAAGACAAAATTATAGAAGGTCGCCCTTAACCAGCCCTATTCTCCACTTTAGTAGACGGAATTACTCGTTAATTCTCTTTACTAAGATGGGTCTCGGGGTGGGGCGTTACAGCTTGGTATCCAAACTGTAACGCTCCACCCCGAGACCCACCTTAGTAAAGAGATTTAACGAGTAATTCCGTCTACTAAAGCGGAGAATAGGGCTGGTTAAGGGCGACCATCTATAACTCTGTCTTAAACATCTACTGAATACGTCGATAAATGCAATATAATTTTTTTCTTTTCTATCTCAATGGATCGACATACACAGTAAATGTTTAATCCAAAACTATAGGTGGTTGACGGATCTATCAGAACAAAATACAATAACTAAATGTAAAGTACATCACAGAACAGTAATCGACATCATATATATACATATACACTGATACATGTTTAGTACAATACAATAAAGGTGGTACTCGACCATAACATATACATCAAATCAAATGCATCTCAAGATTGTGAGTAACAAACAAATACTCACAAAAGCAACATCAAAAATAAAAATCTCAGAATGCTCACAACGAGCCAATCGTTGTGGATTCCTTCAATAGGATTCACAACTCTCAAAGGAATGCAACAAGAATGCTCAAAGAAATTAATCAGCTCCATCGATACGAATTCACTCGTATCGACAAAAATGAGAATAGAATAATCCTAAATAAGATTATTTATAAGATAAGATGACATCAAACTCTTTTGTGGAATGCTATGGAACACCATTTAAATTGATCCAATTCCAATTTAAATAACATCAGTTTCCATTAAAATCTATTTAACCCAATTCAAGTTGAATTCCTCAGTTCTTTCCAAATTTAACTTTATTCAACCTTCATCTTAAATTTTAATAATTCAAATAAATTTGAAATTAGAACTAGTTCAATTGAAATTTATTTGAATTAGTAAAATTTGAGATGAAGGTTGAATAAAGTTAAATTTGGAAAGAACTGAGGAATTCAACTTGAATTGGGTTAAATAGATTTCAATGGAAATTGAAGTTATTTAAATTGGAATTGGATCAATATATTTTATCCGCTGTGAATGTGAGATTGTGTGTTTCTTTTCTGTTCTTCTTCTATCTCTTTCTTTTTTTTCTAACTATCTGGAATTTTCGGGATCGATAATTTCGGGTCGTTACATTTGTTAAATATTCCCTAATCCTTTATTACCAGAATTTTGTCTGTTTACTGAATAAAACCAGTTTATTAAGAAAATACTTGAAAATTTTAAAAAAAGATAAGTAGTTGGAAAATAATTACTAGTTTGTAAAATAGGTGTAAAATAGTTTATAAAATAGTTAAAATAATTATATAAACGTTAGATAATTGCAAAATAATAGTAAGATAGTAATTTGTTTTGTAAAATAGTTGAAATATAGTAATTAGTTTATAAAACAGTTGGAAAATTGTTAAACAGTTTTAAAAATAATTGTAAAACAAATATAAGATAATTTGGCTTTTGAAAGAAAAGTTGTATATATAATAAATGGCTTGGAAAAATAGGTTTATATTAAAATAATTTATGTTAAAAATAGTCTAGAGTCAAAACTATTCACTTCCTAATCTCCTGAACCATTGATTTATGATACTTAAATTTTTCCAATTTTTTAGAATTTAGCTGTGTTGTTTATGTTCCAGACTTATAAATCAATTTATGGTTATGGTCGTTAAATAACATGTAACTCGAGATGGTGATTTAGAGTGCAAGGGCTATGGTCGTTGACTCTGAGGGTGATTCCAATAATGAGTGCAACGAGATAGTGCCTTCGGTTTCGTTCGAACCTGGAACGAACTTGTATGGATTGAATGCTTTCAGCACATCGTCAGGTGGACGATGAGCATTCTAAGATAGATGTGTTCTATAAAGATAATCGTAACCTCAAGCCTCATCAACTGGGAATGGCTAAAATAGGGGAGGTGCAGCAAGGCTTCGTGGGTAGCCCCCAATTGAGAGTGAGATTTACCCCTGTCTAGAGGTCCCTTTCTATTTCGGCTTAGTGTGTGGTTGACCGCGCCAACTACGGGATGGTCTTGTCCGGGACTGTTCAGCAAGGAATGGTTCCGACCTTTTGTTGCAGGGGAGCGGGCGTACTCCTCGGTACGTTGATCTAGGCCACGTAATGTGACGGGCGGTACCCCAGTAGCCCCGCCATTGATGGAAACCCATTCTTCCTACGATACCCTACGGTTTTGGTTGTATTACCCACTTTTGTGTCTAGTAGCTGGAATTTAATAAATGTAACAATTTCGACTATTTCTTATTTACTTGAAAACCCTAGACACTATTATAATATCACTGGATTTCCTACCAAATGTTTTGGTTAGCGTAAGGTAAAAACTTTTCCATGTTTATGTGTGGGAAGTCTTACGTGATACCTTTTCTTTTCAAAGGTTTTCTAAAAGTTAAGCAATTTTAACCCGTTTACTCACACCAGACTCCTGTCTGACCCGAATGTTTGTTTTCTGTTTTATTAAACTCTTGGGCACTCATATTATGTATGAGTAGTCAAGTGGATCAGGTTAGCTTGACGAATTCTGGAGGAGATATGGAGTAGGAGGCTTCGACGTGTAGATATATATTGCTTCCGCTGTGTTTGTTGTATCTGTTTCTGTAGTACTTGAGTTGTATAGTTAGACAGATGTTTATAATTGTCTATTATTTGTTGTTTAAGTTGTGTACTCTGATGTAATGAGATACTATCTAATATTTTATGTGATATATTATATTTTATTCGTTCCGCTGTGAGTTCTCTGATGTTGTTTGTGTTCTTCTTTCTCTTTCTTTTTCTTCTTCTGTCCCTTTCTTTCTTCAAGATGATGTGATTTTCTGGAGATAGGAAGTCGGGTCGTCACATTTGGATTAATTAATTTATTTGCTGAAGTAATTAAGGGTAGTTAATTACTAATGTTATTATTCAAGGGCGATTAATAATTATAGTTAGTAATTAATTGATGAAGTAATTAAAGATTAATTACTGTATTGGGTTAGGGATAATTAATTTGTGAAAATAATTAAGGGTTAATTACTTAAATGTAATTAAAAGATGAATAGAATGATATTAGAAAACCTTTGAATAATTGTTATTCCTAATATGTGGTTTGTTACTCGAAGAAGTGATCGAGTATTAAAGAAGAAGGCTCAAGCTTGTGCTCGAGTTAATTTACGTGACTAAAGTTTTAGGTTTTCAACTTAAATTGATCTAAGTTTTGGAAGAATGGAAGGAAGGGGGATTTACTTGGGGGTAGTCCCGTGTTATCTTCGGGTTTGACCGAAGCAGAGAGGATTAACAGTTTTTAAATTGTTTAAATCAAATTGGATTTGGAATTTAAATATAGTTAAACTTCATAATTAATCCTACTCTATTTATAATTGCTTCTTTAACAATTGATTAAGAATTCTGAAATTTTGTTAGTTTAAATTTTATTATATTTAAAGTGGTTTTAAAACATCAATTTAAAATGAAAGTTAAGATTTTTATTTTTGGAAAGCAGGTTAAAAAAAAATTGAACTTAGTTTGAGAACCTCTTCTCAATAATATTAAAGTTGTTTTAAGCAAGTAAGTTTTCTTAACTTTAAATTTTCAAGTTAATTTGAATCGTTTAATTCTCTTTCCTATACGTTCGAATAGTACAAAAGTGAGTGTTTTATATTTAAAATAGTTTACTAGAGAAAACAAGCTTTTAAAACTCATATATATGGCTTCAAAAACTCAAACCAAAGAACATTAAGAGAATGCATCGAGATATTCCTAAAGTACGCGATTCACAAAATCAACAGAAGGAGATGGAGTGTTCGTCAACTCCTACATGAGGACGAGCCACTGTAGGAAATCATCAAGACCAAAGATAAGCAAGATATTCTCCTCGAAGGAAAAGAAGCATACAAACCACAAATCATTACTTCAAACAAAGTAATGCTGCAAAGGATAACACCGATTGAGTATTCGAAAAGGATAACTTAAAGAAACTGAATGATAAACTCAATCAAACTCGAATAATCTAGAAACTCACCTCATTCCTTAGTGGATATCCTTGTGGAAGGATAATCAAAGAGCTAAGAGCCATGAATAAGGTTACCTCAACATTCGATTGCCTGATTGGATGTCAAATCCAAACGGACTCACAAAAATCAGCAAAGTCACCTTGATTGGAATTCGAGATATATCATCAACATCTTGATACTCAAGAGTGAATACAGAAACTTTGGAATCATCATTAGCATTCCAAAGTGAAAGGAATAACAAACCAATCAAATTAGGATGCCTAAATAAAATAGGATCCTGTAACAACCATAAGGATCGGACTTAACATCAAATAAGTCAATCCATCTCAAATCAAATGCATCTTAATATAGTGAGTAATAAACAAATACTCACTAAAGCAGCAACAAATAGAAAATTCATAATGCTCACAACAAGCCAATCGTTGTGGACCCCTTAATAGGATTCACAACTCTCAAAGGAATGCAACAAGAATGCTTCAAGGAAATCAATCGGCTCCATCGATACGAACTCACTCGTATCGACAAAAATAAGAATACAATAATCCTAAATAAGATTATTTATAAGATAATATGACATCAAACTCTATTATGGAATACTACGGAATACAATATACATATTCCTAGACATATTCCATCTTAACTTATCCTAATACACGAAAAAGAATCAAAGCACGATTCGAAAACAAGCTCGAATAAAGGACAATGATTCACTCATATTGTACTTCGATGTATCGTGATATACATATTGTTCTATGTTTATTCTACTTTGTTCTGACCACAGGTCTGATACCAAGATATTTAGAATTTTAAATCTCAACATCTTTTAAATTTTAAATCTCAATTTTCAACATTTGAAACTTTTTCAACTCTTTACTATATTATATAATAATAGAATTTAAACCCTTAATTTATTTTGAAGAATATTATTATGGATTTACAAATTTTTTGGAAATTAATTTTGAAGTAAAAGAAGAAATTATGGACATTTAATTTGAGGTAGGGTTTGTGAGTTTTACACTCACCTTGCCTTCATGAAGATTAAACTACGATTTAGATGCCAAAGATGCAAGCTTTAGCCATGTACAGAGCTTCTACAACCTGACAAAACTCAAGAAAGAAACATGCAAACCAAATAGAGAAGAAAAATGTAACGACCTGGAAATTTCGATCCTGAAATTTCCAGATAGTTAGTGAAAAGAAGAAAGAGATAGAAGAAGAATAGAAAAGAAACACACAATCTCACATTCGCAGCGGATAAAATATAATATCAATAATAATAGTTATACCAAGAAAACTGTGTCTATCAATTTACATCGATAATTCAGAGTTACAACAATTTTATACAACATTGGACAGATACAATTTAACATGTCCCAGATATATACAATATCATAGTGGAAACTCTCCATACGTCTCTGCCATCCAACTCGCCTCCTGAGCTCCAGAACGTCCTTACCTGAAAATCTGTAATACTCGGTCTGACCCGAGCATTACATCAAAGTAACACCCGGGTCAGGCTGGAAACCAGCGTGAGTAAACCCATCTAACAAGTAATACAAAAGTATACAGCTTATATGAACCCGGGTAACTTGCATCAATATACAATTTCACAAATTGTCATAGTCATCAATTATTTCTCACATCAATTTCTAAGTACCTAAACTTAGATTAAAGGGTCCAATCCACTTAAATCATTCCATTTCAGCCTATTAATTTCACATATCAAATTATAAAGAATCGAAGTGGTTTCGGAAATTTACTAATACCCGACACCGGTCTCTTCGAATTCAATGTCATCTTATCCAAAATGATCCAAGTGAAATACAACTCAATTTTTAATACAGGTTGTCACATAATTCATCTATAATAGATAACCACATCATCACAGTTTAAATCAACATATCTTATCACATAGCATTGCAAACCACATATTAGGAATAAGAATTAATCAAAGACTTCTAATATTGTTCTATTTATCCTTTAATTACATTTAAGAAATTAACACTTAATTAATTTCATAAACTAATTATCTTTAACCCAATATGGGGATTAACCTTTAATTATTTCATTAATTAATTGCTACCATAATTATTAATCATCCTTGTTTAATAACATCAGTAATTAACTACTCTTAATTACTTCATCAAATAAATTGATAATTCCTAATTATATCTAATTAATTTCTTGATTAATCACAAAATAATTTAATCCAAATTACTTTCACAATTCCATCTTCCACTAATTATATCCAGTAATTATCATTTATTACTTTACTAAGTAATTATACTTCATCAATTCTGTAACGACCCAGAATTTTTATTAATTTTAATTTGAATATTTAATTAATTTTAAATATTAATAAGTGAATTAATAAGTCAAATAAATTTTATTTTGATTTATTGGATTTAATTGAATTATTAAATCGATAATTTAATATGTTAAATTATGGAAATAATTGAAAATTGAGTTAAATATGATAGAAAATGATTTGTAAAATTTTATTTTATCATGTTGAAGTTAGAACGATATTTTAGAACTTTTAAAATCGAATTAAAAGTTAATTTGTGAAAATTGAATATTTTAATATTTAATAATCGACTGTAAAATAGTCAATTTTTGAACAGTCTCAGAATTGAACGAAACCAGTTTCATTGGATCCGTAATAGTTAGTTATTACCGGATTTCAATTTTTGTGTCAATCGGAGCTATCGTTTGATCGCGGCAGCTCGAAACGCATCGAATTATTTTTAATTTAAATTTGGCGAGTCAAAATAGCCATTTTTCAAAAAGTCTCGGATTTCAACGAAACCAGTTTCATCGGATCCGTAATGTGATATTATTGTAAGGTTTCAAATTTCAAGTCGATTGGATTTACCGTTTGTCCGGTACAAATTAAAACGCCTAGAAATCGACTTAAATCGGTTTAATTCAAATTGAGCGTTTGCAGCCATAACTCGCACATACTTCCGAATTAGCTTCCGAAACCTGTTCCATTGTGTCCGGAACGTGGGGTAAACCTTAGAAACGCTGGTTACGGCGCGTAAATCGGAGTTCGGAATTTCCGGGATGAATAGTGTCGCTCGTTCCTTATAAATAGCCCACTATCTCAAAATTTTATAAAAAAAATAACCCTAACCCTAGCTAAAAACTACAGCCACCACCTATAGATGGATGGCCAGAAATTATCTCCACTTCCTCCCTCAATCACTCACAATCCATCGACAATTAGGCGAAGTGTTCAATTGCAAGGTTGTAGAGGATGGAGAGAGCTTTAGATCCGTACGGTTGAGATGTAGTTTAGTCGACTCGAGGCGGAGCAAATGGAGGCCGTTCTCTACAGTTTTCGCACGCCATACGAGGCACATGTGCAGGCCGAGCTTGGCATGGTGGGGGGCCGAGTATAGTACGTGGCGTGCTCTTCGATTTGCAACTTCCCGATCGAGTTCAAATTGAGTGTGGAGATCGAATTGTTTAAACCTAATTTCTTGTAATGGGTTAGTTTGTTGCGTGCTCCTTCCTGTAGCCGTGCGTGGTGATGAAGGAGATGGAGGGGTGCGGCTATGATCTGATGGGGGTGGGATCCTATGGCTCAGATTGAATCTAGGTTTATAAATAGTTAAGTTTGTTGTATTTATATAAGTTAAATTCGAGTAAACTTGTAAAATCAATAACTTTTTCATACGAGGTCGAAAAAATGCAAACTCAGTTGCGTTGGAATCGTATGGACGAGCACTACGCGATGGAGTTGGTTTGGAGTCGTTTGGAGTTAGTGAGAATTTCGGGTAAAATTAAACGCGCGTTTAATTTTATTCGAAATAAAAGCTAAAACGGAAATTAAAATCAAGGTGAGAACTTCTCACTCAATCGAATAGGTTTCGATTTTATTTTAAATAGTTAGATTTAAAATATTTGAATGCATGTATGAATGATGATTGATATCTATTGATTGTTAAAATAGACATTATGCGCCGTTAGTAAGCGGATGTTATTTATTAAAAACATATACCGCGAATATTTCATAAACAGTGAAATTGGTATTATATATAATATCAATATATATATATTGGCATATGTATATATTGCAGTTGTTGATTTCCCGCATTTTTGTTTAGCGGATGAGACCCTGTTACGCCGTTATTAAGCGGATAATATTTATTAAGAACATATACCGCGATAATTTCGTACTGGAGCGAAATTGGTATTGTGCTAATGTTTTTGGATGCAGGAAAACAGGTTGGAGGGATCCAACTGAATTCCTCAACAGTTTTTATTTGATTTCAGATATTTTAATATTTGATTGATTATCATATACGATATATGATGGATCGTTGTAGTCGTGATTGACTATTTGGTGTGTAGCATCATTGGACCCAGATTTTGGGATTTTAAAATGATTTTAAAGTGATTTTTGAAAATATACTTTATTTTGGAATTGATCCATTATAAATAAATAAACGTTATAATTTTTAAAGTTATAAAAATTATGATTTTGTGAAATATAATAAAAAAAGCTGATTTTTAGAAATACGGTTAAAAGTTGATTTTTGAGAAATATGGATCAATGATTTTATAAAATAGTTTAAACTAGATTTTGGAGTTTATTATTAAAAGTTTAAATATAGGATTTATAAAATTTGATTATTTTATAAATCAAAATGGTGAAATTATAAAGGGAATTTAAAGACGTTTTAAAAGAATAATATAAATTGATTTATATTAAGAGATTTATAAATGGATGTTTATAAATCGAAATATTGACATTTTAAAACGAGTTTTTATAAGTGTTTGAATGAAGTGAAAATGAATTTCATAAATGAATGAAATTTATAGAATTATAAACTGTGAAGTTATAAATAAAATTTATAAATAGTAAGATTTATAAATTTGTGGAGTTAATTGAAGAATAGATTTGGTTAAATAAATGAATCTTATAAGTTATAAGATTTATAATTATGAGGTTAAAAAGAACGATTTTGTAAAATAATCGTTTTATAAGTATTTAACTTATAATATGAACGTTTAGTTTATAATTTAGTTATAAACTGGAATAGGTTAATAAAGGAATTTATAAAAAGGAAGTTTTTATAAATAAATAGAAATGGAATTTATAAACGTTGTTTTATAAATTCGCAAATGACTTATTTTGATAAGTTAATTGTTATAACTTATAAATGGAGTTATATTCACGTTTTAGACTGTGAATAATCCTTTAAGTTAAAAAGTATAAAAAGGATGAAATTTGTTAACATAGTATATTCACGTTTTTGAATGGTGAATAATACGTTAAAGAAAATGTTTTGAATGTGATATTTTAAATAGAATTAAAACGATCTAACGATGTTTTAAAAGGTGTTGAGATTCGAAACCATAGATTTTAACATTCATTGTTGAAATAGATGTTTCGTGAAATAAAAGGAAATGGTGGACTATAACACTGTTGTTATAGTAAATGATTTCCGAAAGGAAATGTTTTGAATAGTATTGGGATTTATATGTCTATTTAATTTCGAATCCCTATACTAGTGATTTTAGGTTGTCGTAACGATGTTTTACGCAACATTCGTTTTGGCCCAAATAAAAATGTTTAAGAGAATGATTTCCCTTAAAGAATGAATTATATACTTAATTCGATTTAAGTATATTGAATATTTTCAAAGGTTGAAAATAAAAAGATTTGTCGATTACTTATTTTTGATAAGTATGGAATTGTTTTCCAATATAAAGTGAATATAGAGAATTTATCTTTTTGAGGATAAATTGAAATGGATAGTTGAAATCGTATATGCATGGATATTTTGAAATATAAATTCATTATGGAATTTATATATGTGAAAGTGGAATTCGTTTAAAATTAAATGTTGATTTATTTTTGAAGTGTTGAAATTATATATCTTGTAAAGATATTTTGGAAAATAAATAATTTGGAAAATTATTTGGGATCTGGTGATGTGTGCATATCAATTGATAGTTCAATAACCGACTATCAATATTTCCCTTTGAATGGGTATTTGATGTGAATTGATTGAATTTGAATGCACACTTATTTTTGAATAAGCGCTCACTATTCGGGTTAACCGGGAAAGGACCATGGGGTCGTATAACCCATTCCGAATATGTGATACGTCGTTGTGAATTGCATTGAAGATCGGTGTTGAAGACCGGTATTTGCGAGAGCGATAGGATGACCTATCGATTGTCTCTGCACTGGGTAGCTCCTGGTATAGAGATTCCATAAGTGATGGGAAATCCGATCAGGATTGTGAATATCCGGATTGCAAGGACTTCTTTGTAAGTGCCTTCGGTTCTGTTCGATCCCGGAACAGACTTGTATGGATTGTATGTCGGACATTACAATTTGAGATATAAAGCCGATTTCTTTCAAATATATTTCTGTTGGTGGCGGAGAATTTATTCTTTGCTTAACACCCTTCTTTGAGACGTATGTGCTCAAAGGTTATATAGTTGAAGTTATCAGCGATATATTCCCAGTTTGGTAATGTGACATGCTGAGTGATGCTGAAATGATCATTGTGTTGATTATTGTGATAGGATCATTTATTTGATCGTCTATCTTAGTGATCATTGTGTTGATCATTTGTTGACCCAAAGCATGGCTTTTGTATAAAGTATGTTTTTGTGGACGTGAATTCGTCGAGCCTCACATCCCGGAAATGGTCAAAACAGGAAAGAAGCAGCAAGGTTATGAGGGGTAGCGCCCTTTAGGATATGTGCATTTCCTTCTGGAAAAGGGTGGTATCATGGTATGGAGCCCAGATACTTACTCATGTTGAAACACTTTGTTTTTATGATTGTGTGAATTGATTAGAGAGCGCTCTCGGATAAAGGTCCCAAAGGACCGGGGGATGGCATATTCGGTCAGTTGTTACTCAGTTAGGAGTAACCCGGCCTTGTGTTGGTAGAGATCCGGTTTGGTTCTCGGGGATGTCCATCCAGAGGCATTCTCATGTGGCAATGGGAAGTTCCTTGGCCTGACCATTTGTTGGAAATCCAATTCTCAATACGAAACTTTTACGGTATTAGTTGTAGAACCTGCTATTCACTTATGGTGGTTACCACTGTTTGGATAGTAGCTATAGTAGGCATACGATAATGGTCGTATGTTGGCTAAGATTTATATCTTTATTTTCGAAATGATTTTCCTCTACACTATGCACTAATAATAATATCAAATATTATTTTAAATGCGTATCAAGCATCTTTGACTATCATAAGGAGAAATCTCCTCCGATTCTGCGTTTGCATGTGTGTGTGTGCGGGAGGCCTTATGGTAGTCTCATTTTTAAAAGCATTGCGAATTGATTTAAAAATATTCCTCTATTTTGATTTTAAAGTAAATAAACTGTTTTGAGTTCTCACACCAGTCACATGACTGACTCGGAGTTTATTGTTTTCCTTCCTAAACTCTGGGTGCCCACCAATTTCCACACGGGCAGTTAAGAGTTAGGTTTATCAGGATATTTTGGATATTCTGGAGTTGCTGGAGGCAAGCTGGATGGCATGGCGTATTACTAGTTTATATAGTATTTCTTTTCCGCTGCACTGTTTATTGTTGTATGTTGTTGTACACTCTGATGATATGATATGATGTAATGAAATATAATGTGATGTAATAACTGATATAGTTCTTTATTTAAAGATTATTCATTTATTATTATATGTTGTTCCGCTGCGAATTGTGAGATTCTGTTGTTGTTTTGTTGTTTCCTTTCTGTCCGTTCTATTTTTAAAATTCTTCTATCTTCTATTTTTCAAATTCTCTGTTTTCTTTCTCTGTTTTCTAAAAATTGTCTATTTTCTATTCCCTCTATCTTCTTTCCTCCCTAATCTCTATCTTCTCTCTTCTTTCTTCTTCCTTTTTCTTAAATTCTTTTTCTTAAAACCCATAACATTCCGTGTTTCCGGCCTTCGATTTCTCGGCAGTCGATAAAGTGAGTGTCGATGTTGAATTTTCGAAGAACGAAAATTTCCGGGGCGTTACATTTGGTATCAGAGCTGATGGTTAAGCGACAACCATGGTTCTGTTGGGTATTACTCATTAGAGATAGAGTCAGCAGTACTCTAGAATGAATTTGAGTGTAATAATAGCTATGAGAGCGTATTTGTTAGTGAATATAAAATTGTTTTATATTGTGATGATTGGTTTATTGAGTGGCATATGAACTTTCGTCAGCGTGGTCTGCAAGACTATGCCGAAGGGGTTTCTAAACACTTGAATAGAACAATTCGACACAATATTGTTTTAAAATTGGGTAAATGAAATGATTTTACCTTGATTATATTTTATATATAAAAGAATAATTTTTCAGAAATTATTAAAGTGTATATAAGTTGATTGTTAGGTTGTTTGAATAATCTAAATAAAAGAGTAATTGTATAAGTAAAAGAATTATAAGAATTGAATTATAATTAATGTGATTTACAATTGTGAAATAAACTTATATATATAAGAAGTAAAATTATATGAATATGAGTTGTAAATAATCAAGTGGATTAAATGAATATGAACTTAAGATTATATAAATGAAATTCAACTTTAGAAATTGGATTGGATGATAATCAAATGAATGTAAATTAAGTTGATATGGAATAATGAATGTAAGTGTTAATTCATTAAATTCTAATGTTATATGATTGTTAGTTGATTGTTGATTGATTATATATAATTCATTAAGTATTAATGAAATTGAAAGCTAAAGTAAATTGAATTCAAATTAGAAGTAAATAAGTTTGAATAGAAATTGAATGTGAATTGGATTTAAATTAGTAAATGTTAACTAATTGAATTGAGAATGAATGTTGATAAAATCCAATGTAAACTAATCAAATGTGATTAAATTGAAAACCGTTTCATTGAATATTAATGAGAATATGAATGAATATTTATTGGTTATGGATGATAGTTGGTTGATGGTTGATGTTTGCATTTGTTGTTTGGTTGCATTTGCTATGTGACATATATAGTTATTATGTTGCCATATGTTGTATATTGAGATTACTTTCATATATGCATGATTCTCATGTTGTTTGTTGAGTTTAGTAGGTGCGGATCGCGTTTGCTTCGCATTTGGAGCTCGCTTTAGCGCTATATTAGCCGTATATGCTTGCTAATAAAATATAAGGTACATATCTCGGATTAAATATCGTACTTTTACACTTTTTTCCCTTCGGGATGCCTCATTACTTGATGAGATGTATATTTGTGATATATATACTGTCATTTTTTTTCGGATCGAGCCGCGCAAAGGAGACTATGGCGAATTTTTCCGAAAATTTAAGGCGTTAGAAAAATTTTGAGGAATTGGGAAAATTTTTGAAAACTTTAACTTTGATTTTGGAATTGAAAGTTAAACATAGTAGTTGTTTTTGAAAAGATAACTAAGTATGATTTGGAAAACTTAGTAAAGTATTGTAAGAAGTTTAATTATGAATTTTGGAAAAGTTAATAGATTTTGTAACCTTTCTTACTTGTTAATTTCGAGGACGAAATCCTTTTAAGGGGGAAAGATTGTAACGACCCAGAATTTTTATTAATTTTAATTTGAATATTTAATTAATTTTAAATATTAATAAGTGAATTAATAAGTCAAATAAATTTTATTTTGATTTATTGGATTTAATTGAATTATTAAATCGATAATTTAATATGTTAAATTATGGAAATAATTGAAAATTGAGTTAAATATGATAGAAAATGATTTGTAAAATTTTATTTTATCATGTTGAAGTTAGAACGATATTTTAGAACTTTTAAAATCGAATTAAAAGTTAATTTGTGAAAATTGAATATTTTAATATTTAATAATCGACTGTAAAATAGTCAATTTTTGAACAGTCTCAGAATTGAACGAAACCAGTTTCATTGGATCCGTAATAGTTAGTTATTACCGGATTTCAATTTTCGTGTCAATCGGAGCTATCGTTTGATCGCGGCAGCTCGAAACGCATCGAATTATTTTTAATTTAAATTTGGCGAGTCAAAATAGCCATTTTTCAAAAAGTCTCGGATTTCGACGAAACCAGTTTCATCGGATCCGTAATGTGATATTATTGTAAGGTTTCAAATTTCAAGTCGATTGGATTTACCGTTTGTCCGGTACAAATTAAAACGCCTAGAAATCGACTTAAATCGGTTTAATTCAAATTGAGCGTTTGCAGCCATAACTCGCACATACTTCTGAATTAGCTTCCGAAACCTGTTCCATTGTGTCAGGAACGCGGGGTAAACCTTAGAAACGCTGGTTACGGCGCGTAAATCGGAGTTCGGAATTTCCGGGATGAATAGTGTCGCTCGTTCCTTATAAATAGCCCACTATCTCAAAATTTTATAAAAAAAATAACCCTAACCCTAGCTAAAAACTGCAGCCGCCACCTATAGATGGATGGCCAGAAATTATCTCCACTTCCTCCCTCAATCACTCACAATCCATCGACAATTAGGCGAAGTGTTCAACTGTAAGGTTGTAGAGGATGGAGAGAGCTTTAGATCCGTACGGTTGAGATGTAGTTTGGTCGACTCGAGGCGGAGCAAATGGAGGCCGTTCTCTACAGTTTTCGCACGCCATACGAGGCACATGTGCAGGCCGAGCTTGGCATGGTGGGGGGCCGAGTATAGTACGTGGCGTGCTCTTCGATTTGCAACTTCCCGATCGAGTTCAAATTGAGTGTGGAGATCGAATTGTTTAAACCTAATTTCTTGTAATGGGTTAGTTTGTTGCGTGCTCCTTCCTGTAGCCGTGCGTGGTGATGAAGGAGATGGAGGGGTACGGCTATGATCTGATGGGGGTGGGATCCTATGGCTCAGATTGAATCTAGGTTTATAAATAGTTAAGTTTGTTGTATTTATATAAGTTAAATTCGAGTAAACTTGTAAAATCAATAACTTTTTCATACGAGGTCGAAAAAATGCAAACTCAGTTGCGTTGGAATCGTATGGACGAGCACTACGCGATGGAGTTGGTTTGGAGTCGTTTGGAGTTAGTGAGAATTTCGGGTAAAATTAAACGCGCGTTTAATTTTATTCGAAATAAAAGCTAAAACGGAAATTAAAATCAAGGTGAGAACTTCTCACTCAATCGAATAGGTTTCGATTTTATTTTAAATAGTTAGATTTAAAATATTTGAATGCATGTATGAATGATGATTGATATCTATTGATTGTTAAAATAGACATTATGCGCCGTTAGTAAGCGGATGTTATTTATTAAAAACATATACCGCGAATATTTCATAAACAGTGAAATTGGTATTATATATAATATCAATATATATATATTGGCATATGTATATATTGCAGTTGTTGATTTCCCGCATTTTTGTTTAGCGGATGAGACCCTATTACGCCGTTATTAAGCGGATAATATTTATTAAGAACATATACCGCGATAATTTCGTACTGGAGCGAAATTGGTATTGTGCTAATGTTTTTGGATGCAGGAAAACAGGTTGGAGGGATCCAACTGGATTCCTCAACAGTTTTTATTTGATTTCAGATATTTTAATATTTGATTGATTATCATATACGATATATGATGGATCGTTGTAGTCGTGATTGACTATTTGGTGTGTAGCATCATTGGACCCAGATTTTGGGATTTTAAAATGATTTTAAAGTGATTTTTGAAAATATACTTTATTTTGGAATTGATCCATTATAAATAAATAAACGTTATAATTTTTAAAGTTATAAAAATTATGATTTTGTGAAATATAATAAAAAAAGCTGATTTTTAGAAATACGGTTAAAAGTTGATTTTTGAGAAATATGGATCAATGATTTTATAAAATAGTTTAAACTAGATTTTGGAGTTTATTATTAAAAGTTTAAATATAGGATTTATAAAATTTGATTATTTTATAAATCAAAATGGTGAAATTATAAAGGGAATTTAAAGACGTTTTAAAAGAATAATATAAATTGATTTATATTAAGAGATTTATAAATGGATGTTTATAAATCGAAATATTGACATTTTAAAACGAGTTTTTATAAGTGTTTGAATGAAGTGAAAATGAATTTCATAAATGAATGAAATTTATAGAATTATAAACTGTGAAGTTATAAATAAAATTTATAAATAGTAAGATTTATAAATTTGTGGAGTTAATTGAAGAATAGATTTGGTTAAATAAATGAATCTTATAAGTTATAAGATTTATAATTATGAGGTTAAAAAGAACGATTTTGTAAAATAATCGTTTTATAAGTATTTAACTTATAATATGAACGTTTAGTTTATAATTTAGTTATAAACTGGAATAGGTTAATAAAGGAATTTATAAAAAGGAAGTTTTTATAAATAAATAGAAATGGAATTTATAAACGTTGTTTTATAAATTCGCAAATGACTTATTTTGATAAGTTAATTGTTATAACTTATAAATGGAGTTATATTCACGTTTTAGACTGTGAATAATCCTTTAAGTTAAAAAGTATAAAAAGGATGAAATTTGATAACATAGTATATTCACGTTTTTGAATGGTGAATAATACGTTAAAGAAAATGTTTTGAATGTGATATTTTAAATAGAATTAAAACGATCTAACGATGTTTTAAAAGGTGTTGAGATTCAAAACCATAGATTTCAACATTCATTGTTGAAATAGATGTTTCGTGAAATAAAAGGAAATGGTGGACTATAACACTGTTGTTATAGTAAATGATTTCCGAAAGGAAATGTTTTGAATAGTATTGGGATTTATATGTCTATTTAATTTCGAATCCCTATACTAGTGATTTTGGGTTGTCGTAACGATGTTTTACGCAACATTCGTTTTGGCCCAAATAAAAATGTTTAAGAGAATGATTTCCCTTAAAGAATGAATTATATACTTAATTCGATTTAAGTATATTGAATATTTTCAAAGGTTGAAAATAAAAAGATTTGTCGATTACTTATTTTTGATAAGTATGGAATTGTTTTCCAATATAAAGTGAATATAGAGAATTTATCTTTTTGAGGATAAATTGAAATGGATAGTTGAAATCGTATATGCATGGATATTTTGAAATATAAATTCACTATGGAATTTATATATGTGAAAGTGGAATTCGTTTAAAATTAAATGTTGATTTATTTTTGAAGTGTTGAAATTATATATCTTGTAAAGATGTTTTGGAAAATAAATAATTTGGAAAATTATTTGGGATCTGGTGATGTGTGCATATCAATTGATAGTTCAATAACCGACTATCAATATTTCCCTTTGAATGGGTATTTGATGTGAATTGATTGAATTTGAATGCACACTTATTTTTGAATAAGCGCTCACTATTCGGGTTAACCGGGAAAGGACCATGGGGTCGTATAACCCATTCCAAATATGTGATACGTCGTTGTGAATTGCATTGAAGATCGGTGTTGAAGACCGGTATTTGCGAGAGCGATAGGATGACCTATCGATTGTCTCTGCACTGGGTAGCTCCTGGTATAGAGATTCCATAAGTGATGGGAAATCCGATCAGGATTGTGAATATCCGGATTGCAAGGACTTCTTTGTAAGTGCCTTCGGTTCTGTTCGATCCCGGAACAGACTTGTATGGATTGTATGTCGGATATTACAATTTGAGATATAAAGCCGATTTCTTTCAAATATATTTCTGTTGGTGGCGTAGAATTTATTCTTTGCTTAACACGCTTCTTTGAGACGTATGTGCTCAAAGGTTATATAGTTGAAGTTATCAGCGATATATTCCCAGTTTGGTAATGTGACATGCTGAGTGATGCTGAAATGATCATTGTGTTGATTATTGTGATAGGATCATTTATTTGATCGTCTATCTTAGTGATCATTGTGTTGATCATTTGTTGACCCAAAGCATGGCTTTTGTATAAAGTATGTTTTTGTGGACGTGAATTCGTCGAGCCTCACATCCCGGAAATGGTCAAAACAGGAAAGAAGCAGCAAGGTTATGAGGGGTAGCGCCCTTTAGGATATGTGCATTTCCTTCTGGAAAAGGGTGGTATCATGGTATGGAGCCCAGATACTTACTCATGTTGAAACACTTTGTTTTTATGATTGTGTGAATTGATTAGAGAGCGCTCTCGGATAAAGGTCCCAAAGGACCGGGGGATGGCATATTCGGTCAGTTGTTACTCAGTTAGGAGTAACCCGGCCTTGTGTTGGTAGAGATCCGGTTTGGTTCTCGGGGATGTCCATCCAGAGGCATTCTCATGTGGCAATGGGAAGTTCCTTGGCCTGACCATTTGTTGGAAATCCAATTCTCAATACGAAACTTTTACGGTATTAGTTGTAGAACCTGCTATTCACTTATGGTGGTTACCACTGTTTGGATAGTAGCTATAGTAGGCATACGATAATGGTCGTATGTTGGCTAAGAATTATATCTTTATTTTCGAAATGATTTTCCTCTACACTATGCACTAATAATAATATCAAATATTATTTTAAATGCGTATCAAGCATCTTTGACTATCATAAGGAGAAATCTCCTCCGATTCTGCGTTTGCATGTGTGTGTGTGCGGGAGGCCTTATGGTAGTCTCATTTTTAAAAGCATTGCGAATTGATTTAAAAATATTCCTCTATTTTGATTTTAAAGTAAATAAACTGTTTTGAGTTCTCACACCAGTCACATGACTGACTCGGAGTTTATTGTTTTCCTTCCTAAACTCTGGGTGCCCACCAATTTCCACACGGGCAGTTAAGAGTTAGGTTTATCAGGATATTTTGGATATTCTGGAGTTGCTGGAGGCAAGCTGGATGGCATGGCGTATTACTAGTTTATATAGTATTTCTTTTCCGCTGCACTGTTTATTGTTGTATGTTGTTGTACACTCTGATGATATGATATGATGTAATGAAATATAATGTGATGTAATAACTGATATAGTTCTTTATTTAAAGATTATTCATTTATTATTATATGTTGTTCCGCTGCGAATTGTGAGATTCTGTTGTTGTTTTGTTGTTTCCTTTCTGTCCGTTCTATTTTTAAAATTCTTCTATCTTCTATTTTTCAAATTCTCTGTTTTCTTTCTCTGTTTTCTAAAAATTGTCTATTTTCTATTCCCTCTATCTTCTTTCCTCCCTAATCTCTATCTTCTCTCTTCTTTCTTCTTCCTTTTTCTTAAATTCTTTTTCTTAAAACCCATAACATTCCGTGTTTCCGGCCTTCGATTTCTCGGCAGTCGATAAAGTGAGTGTCGATGTTGAATTTTCGAAGAACGAAAATTTCCGGGGCGTTACAAATTCATTAAGTAATTATTATCAAATCATCAAGTGATTAAAATTAATTAAACTTAATTAATTAATTTAATCCAATCACATTAAACTCCATTAATTACATTAAGCAATTAATTTCTAAATTACTTCCATTAAGTAATTATATTTAAACAATTCTCAAATGATTATCATCAATTAATTAATCTAGTTAATTATTAAAAATTAATCACATTAATTAATTGTTAAATAATCCTTAGTTAATGACCTTCATTAACAATTAACCATCCTTTAATTACTTTTCTTAAGTAATTAACTTATATTGATCAATATTAATTATAAACTAAATAATGTTGAATATCTAATTAATTAACCTCTAATTATTAATTAATTTGTCTAATTAATAGTTCTTAATTACAAATTAATTATCCTTAATTAATTAATCTTAATTAATTAATTAATTTTAAACCTTAATTACTTATTTATTTAATCCAAATGATTAATTAATCAAAGAAATTAATTATCTATTAAACTTCCTAAAAAAAATTTAATGAATTACAAATTTTTAAATTCTAATTTACTTCAAAACCAAACTTTGTTACTAATCAAGTTACCATTACAAAGTACTAAAACAAATTTACTTTAAATTTACTTCCAAATTCCATTCTAACTTTAAGATTTAAAAATGAAGTCAAATTACCTTTAACAAAGTTTTAAAACATTTTTTTAAAAACCTTTCATTCTACAAGTTTAAGAATTTCTCATAAATAAAGAAGTTTAAAAGGATTTAAGATCAATTCAGATTTAAATTCAAATCAATTTGAATTACCTTTTAAACATTCAAAACTGTTTAAAACTACTTTGTCATTTTAAAATATTCAAAATTCAAGTTTAAAATCTTAATTTATTTTAAAACTGAGATTTAAACTCAAATTTGAATTCTAAATTTCAATCTTGGATTTCAAGCTAGGTTTAAACCTTTCTTTCCATCTACAAGCTTCATTTTTAAAATTTATAAAACTATCAGTACAGGTTGTTTGAAACCTGTAACTTTTCTTTAAACCGAGACACCCAACATCCTGCTTCGAGTCCTCCAACCCTAGACTTCGAACAAACTACCAAAAATCTCGAGTTAAAACTCGATTCAAAATACCGCTGCCACCCAGAGTTCATCGAACTCAAAAATACACGGTGCACGTGCACCGTCGCCAGAGCCATCTCCGGCCATCCACGGCACCCTCGACACAACGTTCATCGATGCAGCAATCCACTCCAATCATCAAACCATCATCACGGGCCTTGATTCAAAATCGAACTATATAGTGGAGATTGGAACCAAAGACCCACACCTAAAACCGCCTCGAACACTTGACGTCCACCACCTGAACGCCAGTAACTCCGTCCACATCACCACAACCCTTCCACGCAGCCATCCTCCCAACCCTATGAAACTCGATGCTTTGTAGACGCCACCACAACCCCATATCCAGAACTGACCCATTCTAGGGTTTAAAATCTTAACTCGTCCATCGTCGGCGCCACCGTGCATGATCGCCTCAACCACCATTTTTGCCAAGCAACCTGGTCGTCAAACTCGCTTCAGACGAAAACTCGACCACTCACATATCTCCAATCACCAGAAAATGGTCAAGATTCAATTCCCAGACATTCCCCAAATACTCATCCATTAAAATGTTAAAATTTCTGATATTAATTTTAAAATTTCTAACTTCTATAATAGATTCAAGTTATCATCTTGAATTAATGAATTATAGTGATGCTTTTTTTAACATGTTTAAAAGAATTCTCACTGCATTCATAATTCCCAGATAATCCTGTAGCTTTTACTTAAATTTGTCTTTTTATAATTTAATTTAAGTTTAAACAAACCTTAATTGTTTGAAAACAAAATCCTATAGGAAATCAGTAGGGAAGAAAATGAATCTTTGGTTTTAAACCTGAAAGTTCTATGACAAGAACAGGGGAAATAACATACAGAGGTATGCCCACTCTCCAAATGTACAGAAACTTATTTATAAATATACATACAAAACAATCATCACAGATAAATTTCACAAGAAATCATTTGCCTACTTAAATACATACAAGCATGCAGAGCATCATTCAAAATTCCACAAGTAACCATATATTTTTACTTAAATTTATCTTTTAAAAGTTTCTCACGGATTTTAGGAATGTAGAGGCTTCAGATCAGAGTTTAATTCTTGATTTCTTCAGTTTTTGAATTTGAATTACTATATTTACCAACATGCATATCAATATATTCATATTATTCTGATTCCAGGTTTTTACCAAGCATGCATACATAGATTATATCATTCATAACAGGATTTCACAAAACATTACAAAGCATCAAATTTAAACTAATTTTGGGTAAAATTTTCTCACCTTTAATATTGCAGTGAACAAAAGCAGAGCAAGTTATAGTACTTCCAGGCCTTGCAATCTTTAAATCTGGAAAAATATGCTTTGATGATTGCTGATAAAATCCTACTGCATGCTTACAATTTGATGATTTAAGTGCAGTAATTGATGTTGAGCGTCCCTTTTAAGTTGCAGGTTTGCAATTTAAACTCGGATTTGATTTTTGCTGAGTTTGATCTTCTATTGCAAAAAGTTTGAATTTGCAGGTTTTCGATTAATGGTTTTAATTTTCATTTGCTTTTAGTTTTCAGGTTAAAAGAATGCTTGTAAGTTTGAATTTTCAGATTGACATTAATTTAAAGGAATGAAGAAAGGAAAAGGAGTGAGAAGAAGAAGGTAAACAAGTTTATTAAATTTAAAGAAAAAAATAAATTGTTAAAATAAAGATACTTGTTAAACACTTGTCACTAACACTTACACTTGTCATTTTGATTAGCTTAATAGCTTTACATGTGTTATTAAAATGTGACAATATGGTCATATATGTACATAAGTATTTAAATAAATTTTATTAAATTTTAAAATGTAATATAACTTACTTATTAAAGTTACTTAATTAATAAATACTTATGTATGCCTTTTAAAAGAGAATTTGCTAAAACTAATTATAAATATAAATAAATTATTTTATTTTTGATTTCAAAATTATAACAATAACCTTATTTGGAAATAAGGAATTTAGAAATCAATTTTGAAATTTAAAACACTTTAACATCTAATTTAAACTTATTTATTTTCAAAATAATTTGAAAACTTTGTTATTAAAAACATTACTTTAAAACTTTGATTAAATAATTAAATTCAAAAATTAACCATTGATTACTTCATAATTCAAATTAAAATTCAAAATTCAATTAAAATTTCAGATTTAATTTGATATATACATATATTTAATCATATACAATTTTCAACTTGAATATAATAATTCTATTTAAAATCTATGTATATATATACACAACACAATTTCAAATATAAATATTTATTTGATCAGATTCATTTGTCCAATTTATAAATTCAGTATTCCTACTACTTAACCCAATTATATTATTAATTACAATGCCCAGAAATCCCGGTTATTACATTCCTTCCCCCTTTTGAATCTTTTCGTCCTCGAAAAGGAACGAAAACAGATTTTATTAAATATTTTTAAAACCAGTTAAAATGTTCTTTGATCATTTTAAAAATACTTTTTTAAATACTATAAATAGTACTATCAAAGTAGTTTTATAAAAAATATCATTCTATAACTTGATGTTTCAACAAGTCCATCTTCGTTCTCACAGAAATTCGGTCATACGTTGATCAGGCGTAGGACTGAAAATCTATAAGTACTTAGCAGACCCATTTTCAACATCCAGTGAAAATACTTTTGAAAATAATTTTATTGAAAATATAGAAAACAATTTTTGAAAATAGACGATATATCTTTGGTGAGAATGCTCTGGAAATCATCACCCCCATCCATGGTCACAGTTACATTCTAGGGTTACGTTGCCGTCGCAGCAAAAGTCCATGTAACTGCAAGCTCACCGCGGCCTCTCGATTACGCCATGGAACCCACACAACAGATCACAGTTACATCCGGGGTTACGTTGTCGTCGCAGCAAAAGTCCATGTAACTGCAGGCTCTCAGCGGCCTCTGATTTTCGCTGTCGAAATGAAACCTCTCCACTCCTACATAGGTCGCAGTCTGCAGATATAAAATCAAACGCAGACTGTTGGCTCTCAACGGCACACACGACTTTCGCTATATTATACCATAGGTCGCAGTCTACCGATATAAAATCAAACGCAGACTGTTGGCTCTCAGCGACACACACGATTTCCGCTATGGTATACTCTACTCATAATCCCCAGGAACTAGTTTTGTCTGGACTCCTCACAGGATCAACTTTAGAACCCTCCCCCCCCCTTAGGGCTCAAGGCAGCACCACCCGGTGGTACTCCTGAGAAGTTCATTTCAAGGGAGCGCCTTTTTCCCTAGAGCCATTATCAAAACACTTTATACTATACATATAGTATCTTTCAAATCATACACCTAGTATGATCTCATTCAAAGTTCCTTTACACAAAATCGATTATCCAAAAATCGATAATTCTCAAACTAGGCTTTCCAAATTCAATATTGATTTTATCCAAAAATCAAAAACCTTTCCAAATCCAAAGGTTCCCAAAACCTTTTCCAAAATCCTCATAAGATCCTTGATATATATATATATATACACACACACACACACACACACACACACACACACAAATATATATAATTTTTAAAATCTTTGGATCATTTCAAACTTGTATAAAATTCCTTTTATACTTCAAACTCTTTAAAAATCCTTTTCTTCCAGCAATAGATTCAACAAGGGGAGTTTCATCTTATATATAACAAAGATATATAACTTTGTTTATTCAAAATCAAATATTCAAATTTGATTACTCTTTTTAATATCAATTTCATTCAAATTCGTACGATGTACACATATCATTCGTACGCCATACAAATCAGATCGCTCATTCGATTACACAATATCACTTCCGAACTAGTATCGTCCACCCGACTTCCTAGTGCGAACACAGATCTGGTTTCTTGATCAAAAATCATCGTTCTCCTTGCATAGCTTAACTATGATACAGAATACTCAGAACCAATCAACAATCCATATCCAGGTTCACCGTCAAAATCGATTGAAAAAATCTCACTCGGTTCGATATAACTATCTCGAAATTCTGTGCTCGAATCTGGATCAAATCATTATGCGAATAGAATAACATACGTACACCCTACGTATTTATCTTTATTGGTTATTAGCCAATCAATTCTATTTCTATTCACATTCACTTAGATTTTCATTCACTTACTCACAATTGCTTCAATCCATTTAGATTATCACCTCTATTTCTTATCTCGATTGGGTTTTTAACCATTAACAGTTTGAACTCCGACCAGTTTATCTAGAAAATAGCTTGAAAAATTTAAGAATAGATAAGTAGTTGAAAAATAGGTATTAGTTTGCAAAATAGCTTTAAAATAGTTAATTAATTGTAAAATAGTTGGAGAATAGCTAAATGCTTTCAGAACTTTTAGATAATTACAAAATAGTTGTAAAATAGTAATTAATTTGTAACATAGTTGAAAAATAGTAATTAGTTTAGAAAACAGTTGAAAAATGGTTAAATAGCTCCAAAAATAATTGTAAAACTAGTATGAAATAATTTAGCTTTAAGAAAGAAAGGTTATATGTATGAGATAACTTGAAAAAATAAGTTTATATTAAAACAATTTATGTTGAAAATAGTCCAGAGTCAAACTGTTCAATTTCCAATCTCCATTTTCAATAATTCATTTTAAATTTCCATTTCCACTTAAATTGACCCAATTTCAATTTAAATTACTTCAATTTCCATTGAGATTGATTCAATCCCAATTCAAGTTGAATTAACCTTAGTTTCTTTCCAAATTTAACTTTATGCAACCTTGATCTCAAATTCTACTAATTCAAATAAACTTCAATTGAGATAGTTCCAATTTCAATTCATTTCAATTCCAGTTTGAATTAATCCCAATTTCAAACTCCATTTCTAAATCAAGTTGAATTATTCTTGATTTCTTCCCAAATTCAATTCAAATTCCATTTGAATTTTATACTATTCAACATTAATTATAATTCCAAATTAGTCCAATAAATTTGGACTAATTTCAAATTGAACCCACTTCAATTTCATATCGTTTCCAATTAATCCAATTCAATTTTCCTTTTGAATCTTATACTCATACATCTTCAATCACCATTTCAATTAATTCAAATCAAATTCAATTCTGAGTTCAAATTTCTAAATTCCATTTTAAATTATCTTTACTAAACTCATTACAAAGTTCAAGTAAGAGTTCCAAACAATTTAATTTACAAATTTATCTCTTAACAATCAAATCTTAAGTTCACAGGTGTTCCATATCTAATTTTTAATTTAAGTTAAATTTTATTGATAACCATAGGATGATATCGCCCAATTCATTTTAAAACATCCATCAAATTCCAAATTCCAGATCTCAAACCCATTTGAGATCACACAAACTCCCAGTTCAGATTAACCATTTAACTTCCCAAGTTAAATTCCAATTTTATCTTGAAATTTCCAAATCAGGTTGATCATTCCAACTTATTTAATCTCTTCCAAGTTAAACTCAATTCACTTAATTCAGTCAACCTTACCTAGTTTTAACTTCTATTTTCAAATTTTCCACTTCTCATAAATAATCTCCCTCTTATTAAGTTCAAAGACTTATCACTTCGGGTATCACATTATTCCAAATCCAAAACTCACCATTTAGAGTTTATTTCAAACCACTTTTGATATTATGTACATCCACATATATACATATTAATTCAAAACAAATTTCTTTAAATTTTCAAACAACTCTAGTTTAAAATAGGACTATTACATTCAAATGCATTAAATAATATTATTATTTTTTTATTTTTTTTATTTTTAAATCAATTGCATCATTAATTAATTCCAATTAATCACATTCGGTAATTAACTTATTTCTTAATTACCTTCATTAAGTAATTGTCCCTTAAATTACTTGCCTCTAGTTACTTCATTAAGTAACCCCTCTTTATTTATCATTTCCAATTATTATCCATTAATTAATCTCATTAAATAAAGTTTAATTAATTACATAAATTAATTGATTATCCTTATCCTGAAACCTTTCCCAAATTCAAGATTTAATTTCAGTTTGAATCCATTTCAAACTTGTCTTTAATTTAATTTCAATTTGGTTGTAATTCTATTACCACTTAATTCTTACTATTACTTTTAATTTAATTAATACTACAACCAATTTCCTTAATATAATAGATAATCTATTTCTTATATAAGATTCATTTACTTTTGAAATCATTTAAAAACCTTTATATAACAAAATAACAACTACGCTCTCATATATATATATATATATATATATATATATATATATATATACATACACACACACATATATACACACTCAACTCATTCTAGGATACCACTTACCCTATTCTTAATGAGTAATCCCAACAGAGCCAAGGTTCTCGCTCAACCTTCAGCTCTGATACCAAATGTAATGACCCGGAAATTTCGATCCTGAAATTTCCAGATAGTTAGCGAAAAGAAGAAAGAGATAGAAGAAGAATAGAAAAGAAACACGCAATCTCACATTCGCAGCGGATAAAATATAATATCAATAATAATAGTTATACCAAGAAAACTGTATCTACCAATTTACATCGATAATTCAGAGTTACAACAATTTTATACAACATTGGACAGATACAATTTAACATGTCCCAGATATATACAATATCATAGTGGAAACTCTCCATACGTCTCTGCCATCCAACTCGCCTCCTGAGCTCTAGAACGTCCTTACCTGAAAATCTGTAATACTCGGTCTGACCCGAGCATTACATCAAAGTAACACCCGGGTCAGGCTGGAAACCAGCGTGAGTAAACCCATCTAACAAGGAATACAAAAGTATACAACTTATATGAACCCGGGTAACTTGCATCAATATACAATTTCACAAATTGTCATAGTCATCACTTATTTCTCACATCAATTTCTAAGTACCCAAACTTAGATTAAAGGGTCCAATCCAGTTAAATCATTCATTTCAGCCTATTAATTTCACATATCAAATTATAAAGAATCGAAGTGATTTCGGGAATTTACTAATACCCGACACCAGCCTCTTCGAATTCAATGTCATCTTATCCAAAATTATCCAAGTGAAATACAACTCAATTTTTAATACAGTGTGTCACATAATTCATCTATAATAGATAACCACATCATCACGGTTTAAATCAACATATCTTATCACATAGCATCACAAACCACATATTAGGAATAACAATTAATCAAAGACTTCCAATATCATTCTATGTATCCTTTAATTACATTTAAGAAATTAACACTTAATTAATTTCATAAACTAATTATCCTTAACCCAATATGGTGATTAACCTTTAATTATTTAATAAATAATTGCTACCATAATTATTAATCATCCGTGTTTAATAACATCAGTAATTAACTACTCTTAATTACTTCATCAAATAAATTGATAATTCCTAATTAACTCTAATTAATTTCTTGATTAATCACAAAATAATTTAATCCAAATTACTTTCACAATTCCATCTTCCGCTAATTACATCCAGTAATTATCATTAATTACTTTACTAAGTAATTATACTTCATCAATTACATTAAGTAATTATTATCAAATCATCAAGTGATTAAAATTAATTAAACTTAATTAATTAATTTAATCCAATCACATTAAACTCCATTAATTACATTAAGTAATTAATTTCTAAATTGCTACCATTAAGTAATTATATTTAAACAATTCTCAATTGATTATCATCAATTAATTAATCTAGTTAATTATTAAAAATTAATCACATTAATTAATTGTTAAATAATCCTTAGTTAATGACCTTCATTAACTATTAACCATCCTTTAATTGCTTTTCTTAAGTAATTAACTTATATTAATCAATATTAATTATAAATTAAATAATCTTGAATATCTAATTAATTAACCTCTAATTATTAATTAATTTTTCTAATTAATAGTTCTTAATTACAAATTAATTATCCTTAATTAATTAATCTAAATTAATTAATTAATTTTAAACCTTAATTACTTATTTATCTAATCCAAATGATTAATTAATCAAAGAAATTAATTATCTATTAAACTTCCTAAAAAAAAACTAATGAATTACAAATTTTTAAATTCTAATTTACTTTAAAACCAAACTTTGTTACTAATCAAGTTACCATTGCAAAGTACTAGACAAATTCACTTTAAATTTACTTCCAAATTCCATTCTAACTTTAAGATTTAAAAATGAAGTCAAATTACCTTTAACAAAGTTTTAAAACATTTTTTTTAAAACCTATCATTCTACAAGTTTAAGAATTTCTCATAAATAAAGAAGTTTAAAAGGATTTAAGATCAATTCAGATTTAAATTCAAATCAATTTGAATTACCTTTTAAACATTCAAAACTGTTTAAAACTACTTTGTCATTTTAAAATATTCAAAATTCAAGTTTAAAATCTTAATTTATTTTAAAACTGAGATTTAAACTCAAATTTGAATTCTAAATTTCAATCTTGGATTTCAAGCTAGGTTTAAACCTTTCTTTCCATCTACAAGCTTCATTTTTAAAATTTATAAAACTATCAGTACAGGTTGTTTGAAACCTGTAACTTTTCTTTAAACCCGAGACACCCAACATCCTGCTTTGAGTCCTCCAACCCTAGACTTCGAACAAACTACAAAAAATCTCGAGTTAAAACTCGAGTCAAAATACTGCTGCCACCCAGAGTTCATCAAACTCAAAAATACACGGTGCACGTGCACCGTCGCCAGAGCCATTTTCGGCCATCCACGGCACCCTCGACACAACGTTCATCGATGCAGCAATCCACTCTAATCATCAAACCATCATCACGGGCCTTGATTCAAAATCGAACTATACAGTGGAGACTGGAACCAAAGACCCACACCTAAAACTGCCTCGAACACTTGACGCCGACCACTTGAACGCTAGTAACTCCGTCCACATCACCACAACCCTTCCACGCAGCCATCCTCACAACCCTATGCAACTCGATGCTTTGTAGACGCCGCCACAACCCCATATCCAGACCTGATCCATTCTAGGGTTTAAAATCTTAACTCGTCCATCGTCGACGCCACCGTGCATGATCGCCTCAACCACCATTTTTGCCAAGCAACCTGGTCGTCAAACTCGCTTCAGACGAAAACTCGTCCACTCACATATCTCCAATCACCAGAAAATGGTCAAGATTCAATTCCCAGACATTCCCCAAATACTCCTCCATTAAAATGTTAAAAATTCTGATATTAATTTTAAAATTTTTAACTTCTACAATAGATTCAAGTTATCATCTTGAATTAATGAATTACAGTGATTGTTTTTTTAACATGTTTAAAAGAATTCTCACTGCATTCATAATTCCCAGATAATCCTGTAGCTTTTACTTAAATTTGTCTTTTAAAAATTTAATTTAAGTTTAAACAAACCATAATTGTTTGAAAACAAAATCCTATAGGAAATCAGAAGGGAAGAAAATGAATCTTTGGTTTTAAACCTGAAAGTTCTGTAACAAGAGCAGGGGAAATAACATACAGAGGTATGCCCACTCTCCAAATGTACAGAAACTTATTTCTAAATATACATACAAAACAATCATCATAGATAAATTTCACAAGAAATCATTTACCTACTTAAATACATACAAGCATGCATAGCATCATTTAGAATTCCACAAGTAACCATATATTTTTACTTAAATTTATCTTTTAAAAGTTTACTCACAGATTTTAGGAATGCAGAGGCTTCATATCAGAGTTTAATTCTTGATTTCTTCAGTTTTTAAATTTGAATTACTATATTTACCAACATGCGTATCAATATATTCATATTATTCTGATTCCAGGTTTTTACCAAGCATGCATACATAGATTATATCATTCATAACAGGATTTCACAAAACATTACAGAGCATCAAATTTAAACTAATTTTGGGTTAAATTTTCTCACCTTTAATATTGCATTGAACAAAAGCAGAGAAAGTTATAGTACTTCCAGGCCTTGCAATCTTTAAATCTGGAAAAATATGCTTTGATGATTGCTGATAAAATCCTACTGCATGCTTACAATTTGATGATTTAAGTGTTGTAATTGATGCTGAGCTTCCCTTTTAAGTTGCAAGTTTGCAATTTAAACTCGGATTTGATTTTTGCTGAGTTTGATCTTCTATTGCAAAAATTTTGAATTTGCAGGTTTTCAATTGATGGTTTTAATTTTCATTTGCTTTTAGTTTTCAGGTTAAAAGAATGCTTGTAAGTTTGAATTTTCAGATTGACATTAATTTAAAGGAATGAAGAAAGGAAATGGAATGAGAAGAAGAAGGAAAACAAGTTTATTAAAGTTCAAGAAAAAAACAAATTGTTAAAATAAAGATACTTGTTAAACACTTGTCACTAACACTTACACTTGTCATTTTAATTAGCTTAATAGCTTTACATGTGTTATTAAAATGTGACAATATGGTCATATATGTACATAAGTATTTAAATAAATTTTACTAAATTTTAAAATGTAATATAACTTACTTATTAAAGTTACTTAATTAATAAATACTTATGTATGCCTTTTAAAAGAGAATTTGCTAAAACTAATTATAAATATAAATAAATTATTTTATTTCTGATTTCAAAATTATAACAATAACCTTATTTGGAAATAAGGAATTTAGAAATCAATTTTGAAATTTAAAACACTTTAACATCTAATTTAAACTTATTTATTTTCAAAATAATTTGAAAACTTTGTTATTAAAAACAATACTTTAAAACTTTGATTAAATAATTAAAATCAAAAATTAACCATTGATTACTTCATAATTCAAATTAAAATTCAAATTCAATTTAAATTTCAGATTTAATTTGATATATACATATATTTAATCAAATACAATTTTCAACTTGTATATAATAATTCTATTTAAAATCTATGTATATATATACACAACACAATTTCAAATATAAATATTTATTTGATCAGATTCATTTGTCCAATTTTATAAATTCAGTATTCCTACTACTTAACCCAATTATATTATTAATTACAATGCCCAGAAATCCCGGTTATTACAAAAAATTAACAAATATCACTGTAAATTAGATGTTGATATGGAGAGGGGTTTTAGAAATCTATTTATGCTTGTAAATTTACATGTGTTAACAAATAAAATGTTCTTTCAACTGCAAAAAGATTGTGCTAATTTGAATAAATTGGCACTAAGATATCGCTGTTTTACTGCAGCGATATTTTTACAAACAATTTTCAACAAACTACAACCATGCAATTATTCAAATTCAAGCAACCAATTCATAACTAATTTGAAAGCAATTCAAACATCAAACCATCCAATTCAATTCAATTATCAACTGAAAATTATTCTCATAGATTAAAGGTAGTAGTGTGAGTGATTAACTCACTTTTTACTAACTGTGTTCCGTTTGGATAACATAATTACTAAAGTGACAGAGCTGAGAGTTTACAACAGCATTTTGATCAATTTATGCTCAAAATATGCAAATGTGTTCAACAGTAAAGTTGTCGCATATAAAATAAGATTTCCGAAACTTCAAAAATCATCCAAATCGGACAAGAAACAAGGAAGATATGATCATTTTACTAACTGTGTTCAGTTTGGATAACATAATTACTAAAGTGACAGAGCTGAGAGTTTACAACAGCATTTTGATCAATTTATGCTCAAAATATGCAAATGTGTTCAACAGTAAAGTTGTCATATATAAAATAATCTTTCCGTAACTTCAAAAATCATCCAAATCCGATAAGAAACTAGAAAGATATGCCTAAAAGAATTTCTGTGTTTCAAAGCTAAGATTAAAACACAGGACAGAAAGGTTACATCTTCTTCAAACTCAAATTACTCTTAGTAAACAGCTTAATCACAAAAAGTAATGAACATAAAAGTTGTTCCATATAAAAGCATCTTCCAACCGAAAAAAACCTAACTTAATTTCGATCTACGGTTTCAAAGTTATGGTGATTTCAATATCAGGTTTCAACAAAAATATTGCACAGAGGAGAGCTGTGTACATCAGTTTCAAACCCAATTTCGACCCTCTAAACCATGGAATTTCTTAAAGTGATTAAAAGAAAAATTGTAGCTAATAGAATGTTCTTTCAACTGCAAAAAGATTGAGCTAATTTGAATAAATTGGCACTAAGATATCGCTGTTTTACTACAGTGGTATTTTTACAAATAATTTTCAGCAAACTACAACCATGCAATCATTCAAATTCAAGCAACCAATTCACAACTATTTTGAAAGCAATTCAATCATCAAACCATCCAATTCAATTCAATTATCAACTAAAAATTATTCTCATAGATTAAAGGTTGTAGTGTGAGTGATTAACTCACCTTTTACTTTCCTATAGCTTGCTAAATCCTCTTTTAAGCCTTGCTAACCTCTTAGCTTCTCCAAAATCACCAAAAAATTCAAGAACAAAATTTGAACAGCAAGCAATTTGATCAAAAAGGGGATCAAAATCATTCTTTTAGAGTTCTAAAGGATAGAGATAGAGTTTAAAACACTTACTCTACATTATTGGACAAAATCCCTTTGATTTGAGCTTTGAATTTTGAAATTAGGAACTAGGGTTTAGAAAAATGAATGTTTTACTGAGAAGGAGAATGAACATACTGATGTTTGAGGAAGAGAAATATGTTTCTCATTTCTTTGCTAACAGGCCAAGTGAAGTATGCTAATGGGCTAGAGTCCAATTTTTCAAGAAAATTAGCTTAGGTTATAAATTAATCACTTAGTTACATGTTAGCAATGCACACCTTCAAATTCAATCATCTATTCAACTTTATTTCATATCAAAAATTTATAAAACTTCATATTCATGATGATAAAATGTTATATACTCAAAATAAAATATTATATAACATACACTTTTACACCACGATGAAATATAAAAAAAAAATTCTTTAATTAGCTTGGTATTGGACTTCTCATTCTTAATTAATTTCCTTTAATTATTTACCTTTGTTTTAAATTTCGGGGACGAAATTCTTTTAAAGGGGAAGGATTGTAATATCCCGGAATTTTGGAAAATATAAATTTAATAATCTGTGTTTAAATTTAAATTGAATTGATAATAAATTTGATTTGATTCAATAATCTTCTTTATTTAATTATTTAATTTGTGAGTTTATTTTTAATAAGCTAATAAATCTATTTTCTATTTAATAATGTGTATATATATATTTATATATATTTTAAATAGATAAGTTGTTTTTAATTAAATTAGTATAGCATAATTTTAATATTTTGAATATAGGAATTGTGATTTATTTTTGGATTTAAACTTTTCAAAAATATTTAATAAAATAATTAAATGATTTTAAATATTTAAGGTTATTTTTAAGTTAAATTTATTACAACTCAAAATCAAATTTATTACAACTCAAAATAAAATTTTAAGTTAAAACTTTAAGGTTAGTTTTCAAACTTATTTTGAAATATAAAAAGGAATTTTTTTAAGGGAATGTTTTTATTGGTTAATAAAAAAAATGATTTATAATTAACAATTAAAGGTTTAAGTAATTTATGAACTATTGATTGTTTAATCAAAAATTTAAGATAGGTAACTAATGTTTTCTTTATATTTTAATTAATGAATTATGTTAAGTAAAGATTTCAAGGTTAATTTAAGATAATGTTTTATCTTAAATATTTAATTAAGTGTTAATGATTTGTAATTAATTAAGTTGATTAAGAATTTTAAGTTTAGTTAATTAATTTAATTATTATTTTAAAGGGGTTAATTAAGTAATTAATTAAACATGATTATTAAATTAATTAACTAATAATTATGATGATTTAATTAATGACTAATGATGAATTAAGAGTTAATTAAAATAGTAATTAATTAATACTAATAAAGATTTTATTAATTTTTAATTGGGTTTTTCTTAATTAACAATTAAAGGATTTTTAAAATATAATGCTAGTTAACTAAGAATTAATTAACTATTTTTATTTAAGGTTGATTAATTTTAATTAAGAAGTAATTAATTTTAATTAAGAATTAATTAATTTTAATTATGGACTAATTAATTTGTAATTAAGATTGTTAATTAATATTTAAGTTTATTAATTAATGATTAAGAGATAATTAAATTATTAATTAAGTTTAATTAATTAATTATAAAGGTAATTAGTGATTAATTACTTTGTATTAAATAACTGATTAATAATTAAGGTTTATTAATTAATAATTGAAGATAATCAATCTGTTAATTGTAGATTAATTGGTTAATGAGTAATTAAGGGATGAATTACTCAATTATAATTAATGAGAAAAGTATGATCAAGTAAGTTAATTAATTTGTTAATTAATTAATGATAGTCACTTGATAAAGGATTAAGTATGTTACTTAATAAGTTTGATAAGGCTAATTACTTAAGATAAGTAATTGATAAATTACAGAGGTAATAGAGTTAAAGTAAAATTACTGATTGGGAAGTAATTTTAAATGGGTAATTACTGGTTAAAGAAATTAAGGGTTTATTGCTTGGTGTAATAAACCAATGAATTTATAAGTAATTAAGAAGTAATTAAGAAAAATTAATTACTGTTTATATTTATTTGGAAGTAATTAATTAAGGTTCATTAATTAATATAATTAATGAGAATAATTAAGGATTAATTATTTGATTAAGATTTAATTAATCAAGGTTGATTAATTAGAATGATGATTAATTAATTGGCTTAATTAATGTTTATTTAAGCAAGATTTATTGTGATGAAGGTAATTAATTTAATTAATTCCAAATTAATTAAGAGATTAGGTAATTTATTTAATTCACTTTAAATTAATTAGAGATAAAGATAGTTAATTTAATCCATTTTAAATTAATTATATTGTGGTATGAGTAAATCATTGCTTATGTATGAATGGATGACATTGATTGTCTTGAATGCTTTGTGATCTCGGTAATGAGATAAGTATGGTTGTGTGATATGAATGCTTGGTTGCATTGTGATGATTACATGGATTATAAATTGGGATGTTGATATATGGATTATCTATTATGATATTGATAATGTGGATTACCTGTTATTTGATAATGTTGACTATCAATTGTGACTTGTGAATTATCTATTCTATGTATATATAGATAGTTGAATTTAATTGTTTTAAAACCTTTAAAACAACTTGGACTTAAAAGACACACTTTGAATTTCGATTAGACCGGGATCGGGTTTCCATATTTGGATATCTGAAAACCACATCGATCCAAATTAACGTTAGGTCGTGAATCAAAATGGAGCTTAGTGAAGATTCGAGGTGTAAGGACTATACGTCAGTATAACTCTATGGGTGATTCCGTAATGAGTTGAAGGACTAGTTCTTATAGATTCGAGATGGTGGTTCAGAGTGAAAGGGTTATTGTCGTTAACTCTGAGGGTGATTCCAAAATGAGTGTAACGAGATAATGCCTTCGGTTTCGTTCGAACCTGGAACGAACTTGTATGGATTGAATGCTTTCAGAACATCGTCAGGTGGACGATGAGCATTCTAAGTGATGTGTTCATTAAAGGTAATCGTAACGTCAAGCCTCATCAACCGAGAATGGCTAAAACAGGGGAGGTGCAGCAAGGCTTCATGGGTAGCCCCCACTGGAGAGTAAGATTTACCCCTGTCTAGAGGTCCCTTTTATTTCGGCTGTGTGGGCGATTGATAGCTAGAATCACCGAGGTTGTCTTATTTGGAACTGTTCGGTAAGGAATGGGTCCGGCTTTGTGTTGCAAGGGAGCGGGCGTACTCCTCTGTACGGTGGTCTAGGCCACGTACTGTGACGGACGGTACCCCAGTAGCCCTGCCATTGTATGGAATCCAAAATCCAATAAGTGCCAACGGTTTTGATTGTATTACCCACTTTTGTGGCTAGTAGCTGGAATTTAATCATGTAACAATTTTGGCTATTTCTTATTTATTTGAAAACCCTAGACCCATTATAATATCACTGAATTTCCTATCAAATGTTTTGGTTAGTGTAAGGTAAAAACTTTTCCATGTTTATATATGGGAAGTCTTACGTGATACTTTTCTTTCAACGGTTTTTTTAAAGTTAAGCAACTTTAACTGTTTGCTCACACCAGACCCATGTTTGACCCGGAGTTTATTTTGTTTTCTTAAACTCTTGGGTACTCAAATTTTTACAAGTAGCCAAGGGATTCAGGTTAGGATTTCAGGTTGGTTTGACGAATTCTGGAGGAGCAATGGAGCAGGAGGCTTCTGCGTATAGTTATATAGTTTTCCGCTATGTGTTCTCTGAGTTGTAGTTTTGAGTTGTATTGAGTTGTATAACTAGACAGGTGTTTATAACTGTCTAGTATGAGTTGATTATGCTGTGTATCTCTGATGTATATGATACTATGTAATGTATTATGTGAGTAATATAATTTATTTGTTCCGTTGTTTAGATTCTGATGTTGTTTCTTTCTTCTTCTCTGTCTTTTCTCTTTTCTATCCCTTTCTTTCTTAAAGATGATGCGATTTTCTGGTGGTAGAAAGTCGGGTCGTCACATTTGGTATCAAAGCGAACACACAGCGGAAAACAGAAATATAAACATCTATTTTAAATACACAGATAAACATCTATTTTTAAATAAGCTTATTATTATTTACAAATAATATATCCTATTTTAAAATCAATTTAAAATACACAGATTTAAATACACAGATAAAAATGCATTTTAAACGCACTTATAAATTTTGAAAACAATATACCAATTTATAACCATAATTAAAACATTACTTGGTTAATTATCTTTGAAAATAACAATTTTATCAATTCGAAATAATTAAATTAAAGAGATTATCACATTTTAAACTCTTGGAAATTCCTGGATATTACAGTATATATAGTGAGAAATAAAATTTTGTACTATTCAAAAATTGTAATAAAATATTTGTTTGAATAAAATATCTGTTTGAATTTAATTTCTATGCTATTTATTTTATTCAGCAAATGTTTATTTAATTATGTGAAAATCAAATAGTACAATGACAAATACATTTAAGTGAATATGCATACATACATACATACATACATATATATATATATATGTTTATTATCATCAAACGAAAATCATATACTAGCATATTCAACAATCTCCTCCTTTTGATGATAACAAACACACATTTAAGATTTTGAATTTATTAAATGTATTTCTATACAACAAAGCTCCCCCTTCATATATGCATGAAAATACATAAAAATATCCAAATGAACCAAGATTGGAATTTGCAAATAAAAAATAAAATATTTGACTTTATTTGTCAAAATCTTTACTTTTCTCTGCCCTTTTATTATTAGCAAAATAGTAATAATGTTAAAAAAATAGAGATAAAATGATAGACACTGATACAACATTAATACCCAGTCGATGGTGTTAGAACAATAGAGATAAAGTGATAGACATTAATACAACATTAATACCCAATCGAGTAAAAATATTAAATTTCAATAAAAAATCAAACAAAAGTCATAAATACTCTGTTAGGCACATATTTCACTTTAGAATGATAGGGGTGATGTCGGCATATAAAATCATACAGTTGTGTCCATTTGTGGTATATTTATATCAGAAATTTGAAAATCTACTAACCATGCATAACCGTTAGGACTTTCAAATGAGATTAGTAGTATTCCAACTTTTTAGAAAATAATGAATTTCAAGCATCTTCTAACCATGCATAACCCTGAGGAATTTTGAATGGGATTAGAATCAACTTGTCTATTTGATAATCAATTTTGATATGTGTTCCATATATGCATAGCCGTGAGGACTTTTAAATGATCATGAAAGCACATAATCAAAAATTCCAAGTAATTCACCCATCCATAACTGTGAGGACTTTTAAATGATAGTGAATACTTTAGATGTTTTTATTGCTAAAAATAAAATGAAATGAAACAAACTGTTTCCCATTTAAAATACCACATATTGACATACTATATTGGATTCTGATGAGTAATGGTCGTTAGAAATATGATAGAAATAGAGATGTTCATGTATTTTTTACCAATCAAAAGTTATTATAAATCTTGTTCAAATTTTTAAAGAAATTTACTAAATATACTGTCTCAAGTCATAATTATGATTAATATCAACACTCATCACTTTTTCAATCACTATTTATCTTTTTGATAATCAGAAGGGAGTTAGATTAGTTAACGTGGTCATTTAAGATCAAATTCAAAAATAATTATAAAACTAAATTTTCTAACATGAATAATCTAAAACAAGGTGTAACGTCCCACCTTTCCGCACGTTTTAAATCGACGATAAACCACACACGTCAGACTTAAACCATACAGAAGGGCGGATTGTTATGGGGTAAATAAGAAAAGGCAGAGAAAGAAAAAAACAAAATAGAATCTTGCAGCGGAACGATAAAATATAATAATCAAATAAATATTTCATGAATCTGTTTTACAAAAACGTTTGATTTTACTTATACAATACATATCAGAGTTACACCTACCAGAGAATATTATTAATGCAGCGGAATAAAATGGTGTAGTGGAATAATATAATAGGTAATAATAAATCTTCGTCTTCGTCATCCAGAATACGGTCTTCCAAATCCTGAAATGCTCAGGCTGACCCGAGTGAATTGAAAAGACAAAATACTCGAGTCAGAACTAAAAGATCTTATGTACGTTAAATCAACATGAATAAATATGATTGGAACAGCGTCAGAGATATTTACGGGATTTGACATCTCATATTTAGTGTCTAACGTGAGTGCAGTAACTTAAGAGATGCTCGGGATTCACATCTCCCGAGGATCCGTTAAACTATTTACTATGTAGTAATATTTCGCTATTATAATAGTGTCTAATAGTAAAATAAACTTACTTTTAAATAGAGTTAAGGAGTGACCCAATATTCCCCTTAACACGTAATAGTGCCAATAGTCTATACAGTACCGTAATACCTCCTGATCGAGAGGCTACCAGAGGATACTCCATAGTTACGACACAAATAGAAACTCATAGAAGGCGCGCTAGGGTAGGTGACACGGCACAACTAAGCAATGCCAAGGTAGATATACCAATTACGCTTCCGGGTCGGTGGTAACGCATAGCCGCAGCTACCGCCCACCTCGAGCCACACCCCCAAATCAAAGAAATCAAAAGTGGCCACCGAATAAATCCAAAAGTCAAAGTATAATATTGAAGGGATGTATCCGATCAAAGGTGCTACCTCTTTAGCCCGTCGATCGCTCCTGTTTTAGCCACCTTATGCCAACTCATGGGAGTCGGGTCCACGTATTTACCTCAAAGGAAACGCCGCCGCCATCCTACTTCATTCTGGAATCTCCACCGCGTACACGGTTGTTAAAGTGGTTTTCGAAGATGGCAGAGAGTATGACAACTTTCGATCCCGATCTCTTTAATTACCAAACGTTATTATAACACCGCGGTCATTTCAAAATAATTTATACTTCAAAACCAGAATATAATATCCATTTCAAAACCATATAAATACGACATCATTTCCGTTTTAAAACCCAAATCAATATGATATCATTTTTGTCTCAAAATATATATCCTTTTTCCAAAATCATAGCACTTTCAAATCATAATACCTTAAAACCCAAAATTTTGAACATAACTTCCAATACTTAAATGGTTTAATATTTAATTACTCTAATAATAACATAGCTTTTTAAATTTCACAAATAAATTCCAAATACCGATTTGAACCTCCAATTAAACCATTTCAATTTCCATATAATTCAAAGCTTTAAATATTCCACCATTTCAAAACTAATTCTTTGATAATATCAAATTTAATTACTATTCTTTTGATTTGAAATGTCTACTTAATAAATCCAATATATTTAAGTAAAACTTTTAACTTCAACAACTAGATATCCTTCTAATTTATTTAACTTGATATATTCATTTAAATCAACTTGATATTCATTTAAATCACCCTAAACAAAAATCAAGTTATAACAATCATACCCTTTAAAATTTCTAATTTTATTAAATTCCAAATAAATTCCATATTCATCCTCCAACCTTATCCTCATTTAAGTCATTATGAACTCCAGAAATTTAAATAAATGCTTAATCATATTTTATCTTAGTAAAATCAAACTTAATTATTAACTTTTTTTATACTTCAAATAAATTTTATACATAGCTTAAAACCTAGAATTTAACTATATATAAAATAATATTTATAAAATCCAAATCACTATCTCATAAAACCATATATTTCTTTACAAAACCAAAGAAAATCATTTCAAAATATTTTTAGATATAAACCATAGTGTCTGTATATAATTTTCTACCCTATGGTTAAGTGATACGGATATTTATCATTTCAATCCGTAATTTAAAATAAAAATATGGTTATATATCATTTCAAACTGCAATCCCGAATGAAATAAAGTGCAAGACGAATTTTCAGTTTAAAAAAATATGAAATACAACATCCATTCATCCAATAACAATCATCAACCATTTATCACAATCATCATCCAATTTAAACAATAACATCAATGTAGAGCATATAATAAATAACGGGTAATTACTGACATTTATATTCAATAATAAATTAACAATCTATCTAACTGGCAGTTTATATGTAATAATAAATTAAATAACGGTTTAATTTAAATAAATGCAATTTACTGAGATAATGATTTAAAAATATACAAACAGTCATAAATAAAATCAAAATCACAACATAAATTAAATTTAACGAACATAAGAAATTCTAGAAATTGTGAGTGGGTTAAAACACTCACCTTTTGAATTTAAATCCAATTTAAACCTAAAAACTGCACAGTCTCAGAATCTTTCCAAACAAGCGCCAAAATCTTTGGAATTCCAATACGAACCTAGCGGAGAAAACCACGCGTGAAACGGATCTCGTATGTGAGAGTCATGACGATTAGTGGGTTTGAAATTCAATATTAAAAATTAAAATAGGAGAACACGTTACCTCCCTTTGGTGCCACGTCATCACCCTACTACAGACACACGCGACCTCTCGGCTACAGTGAAACGAAACCACGCTCTACAGTAAAACGCGCATGCTCTCAAGTCATGTCGCCTTCGCTCTACCATTCTTCCTGACGCGCTCGACCCATCATACGCCACGACCTCCCAGCGAGGCCCCTACCCCATGCCGACCACCGCGAGCCACCACCGGCGCCCACAAAGCTCCACCCGCCGCCGTTTATCCCAACTTGAATTTTTACAGTAGATCCAGCCGTCAATTTGCCCGATGAACCATATAGATGTGTTCTCCTCCGTCTCCTCTACGCGACTGTAACATTGATTTGACGATCTAACATGGTTGATCGTGGACGATGAACGGCCGAGAATTGATTGGCGAATTCTGGGCAAATCGTGAATCGATTTGAAAAATGAATCACACCAGAAGATTGCGCTCTTCGAGAGCTTCGAGTCCATATAAAATTTTCTATATTTTCTGGAGTTTGAAATTTGGATTTGATTTTGAATTGCAGTTGGAATTTAGTGTTTGTCTGCCATTGAAATGAGGAAGTGAAAGAAATTGTACGTCCAGGAAAAATGAGAAATAGAGAGGCAAGGGTTTATAATAGGATATTTATAGGTAGGGTTGAAATAAAATAGGTGGATCAGATTGGTATACGCATTGAACGATAAAGTGGCCCGAAAAGCCCGTTCTGACTTCGGAGCAAAATTGGGTCAACCCATATATATCAAAATAGATGTTTTAAAATATTCTAAACGCAATGGAAAAGGTTTCACGTCCAAATTCCATCGTATGAAGAAGTTATGCTAAAATCAATTTATTTCAAATTGATTTTAATTTAATTGATTTTTGGGCGTTTCGAGTCTGTACGATCAAACGACAAGTCCGATCGCTACGAAACTTGAAATCCTACAATAATTTACCATTACAGATCCGATGAAACTGGTTTCGTCGAAATCCGAGTCAGTGGCCAAAATGGCTATTTTTACATTAAATAATTTAATAATTAATAAATTAAATCACTTTTCAAATTTCAATTCCATACTTAACCAATCCCATCAATTTTGATCTCTTAAACAATTACAGTGATTTAAACAAATTTAGATGTTAATTTAACGTTGATTCATCCCTTCAATTTCAGCGTTAAGTTTCAATTTCATTTTATTCAAAAATTATAAAAATAACTTCCAATAGTTCCATTTAATTAAATAAATTAATAATTATTCCATTTATTATTGTCAAATAAAAGGATTTAACATTAAATTCAAAACTATTATATTAATATCCTCACATTCCATCGTAATTTCAAATAATGTAATAATTTTAATATTTAACTCCACTCATTTGCAATTAATCTAATTAATTAACTTTAAATTCCAATAAATTAATAAATTCTGCCTTCTATTCTTTTAATTCGACTAATTATCATATTATGAATAAAATTTACGTTATTCCCACTTATTACCCTAAATTACATTAACGTAACATTTAATTCAGATTTATTGCAATTGATTACCCGTTTTAATTTAATAGACTAAATAAATGATTACTTTATAATGATTGTTGCCACTAACCCTTAATCATATTTATACAAGTTATCGTTTCCAAACAATTACATACATAACATTGATTTTATTCAATCACTATTTATTCATTATTAATTCATTGATTAATTAATTATTTACATTTATTACCAAATATTCTCATTTACAACCAATTATAACCCATATAGTTGTTTCAATCAATTGGGTTTGCATTGAATTAATTATTTATTAGCTTACATTTACATTCTTACCATTAATTTGAAATTTTTCTTATTTTCCTTATTATGAATCAATTATAAACTCACCATCTTAAAGGTGATGTCAACAATTTAAATTATTAATTTACCTTTCATATTCCATTATAAATTAATGCACACACACAAATTAACATTTTGAATCAAATTAAACATTTCATCTTGGTTCAATTCTTTTATTACATCAACTATTACTTTATAAATAAAATTAGCATTTGTTATTCATTCTGTTACAATCAAGTCTCTGTTATTGTCTTAAACTTGCTAATCTAACATTAAAGTTCATTTAATTCTAATTGATTCCCCATTTAAATTTAATAGACCAATTTAACAGGTAACTTATAACCATCGTTATCGTAACTTTTAATTACACATATGAATTCACTATACACAAACAAATGTTACAATTCTTACAAAAGGTTGATTTTATTCAATTACCATTAACTATCTATTATCTCATTAATTAATTCATATTTACACCCACTTCCATATATAAATTTTGTAACCAAGTTATAACATTTACATTGTTTCACTTATTGGAATTACATCCAAGTTATTAACAATGAACTTACATTTATACAGTTGCAATTCATTTTAGTTATTATTTCATTAATATTATTTCCAATTTTATTTCTTTCAGTATTAATTACAGAATCAAAAATTAACAAATTATAATGTTTTCCACTATTTCTTTATCGGGATTTTATTCCAATTGTCAAGAATTAATTTTATTTACCATTGCAACATTTAATTTCTAACATTCGCTTAAATATAAATTATAAGATTTTCATTTCTTTCTACATTTAATAAAAAAATGTTATAAATTTAACAAATTTTAATTATCGAAATTTACGGGTCATTACACTCTCCCCCACTCAAAACTTTTCGTCTCCGAAAAGGAAAAGATGGGAAAAGAAGAATTTATGAATCAATATATCTTAATTAAAATATTAAATTTATAAATAAATAAATTTACAAAATAAAATAATTTAAAATAAAATATAACACTTTATAACCATTAATCTTTTATACTTAAATTATTAAAGTTTGGAAAACATTTTCAAATATTTTCTAAGTCCAAAAATTTCGGAAATTTTTTGCAGAGTCTTCTTTGTACCGAGAGGCTCGGGAGAAAAATATAATATCAAATATAACAATATATACATATATTTTCCAATATGACATATCTCCCAACCCGGGAAAATCAATATAATAACGCTATAAAACCGTAATCCGAAAACGTACCTATTAGTCGGGCAATTAGCGCTTATTTCATAGAACCAAAAGCAGTAGCAATTTCTTCCATAACCTGCATTTCACTTATATAATCCAAAAAGGTTAACAACTATATATAATGAAATGTTTAAGTTTTTTTAATCACAAACAACCAAATCAATACAACAACAACCAATTTCAACAAACAGCATACAACCATCACATAGAATCAATACAAATCAATCATTCATTCATAGAAAACAAAACAAATAGTTGTTCGGCTTCAAAACTTTAAATTGCACAGAATGGAAAATAAACTACTTAGTGCACCATTTACTCAACAGTCTTAGATGAAACTAAATAGATTATTTATTCATCTAAACAATTTTAAACTATCCTTGCCCAAACAACCATAATTGAACAAACAACGATTTCAATCAACAGATTAAGTTTATTCTTATTAATTCCATTCATACATTTGTTGTTTTATTTATTTTTCCTTCATGTATTGGTTTATCTTTTTATTTTACATTTATTTCTTGCAAAATTTCCCTTTTTATTACATTACATTCATTTATGCATAGTATTCATAATTTAATTCAATTTCTTTGCATATTAATCCATTTACTTAAGTTTACAATCTTATACTTACAATACTTACTTACTATTACCTTTATTACAGTAACACTTCAATTATAACTTAAGTTTATTATCATTTATTTACAACCTTTCAGTCGTACTTAAGTTTACAAAATTTATAATATTAATTTCTTATTTATAAAAGAATTTCACTAAACCTTCCTATTTCATAAGCATTAATTGTATACTATCCATTACGTTTTCTTATTAACATTTCAACTTTTTACATCTTTTGGTAAGTTATATGTATGCCTTTAAGAATGTAATTAAAATCATACAAGTTTATCTAATTTCTTTTAATTAATTAAATGTTCAATTTATATATTTCGTTTTATAAGATTTCAATTTCAACTTTCTTTTAATCTCATTTATAACTTAGATTACATTTCTTATTTCATCTAGAGGTTTCAATTATTAGTTAAATTCCATTTCACTACACTAATTGAAACTATTAATTATCAGAGACTTAAGAACTAAATACCAGGTTTAATTTCAAATCATTTTAAAATAATAGATAAATGTATATACTTACAGTTTATATATCCAATTATATTTTAAAACAATTTAAAATTTATATTTATTTATCAAAATAAATCTGCAGTAAAACTACTACAGTGGCCTTCCCACTTCGAAACTCGAAAATGAATGTCGATGATGCGTGCACTCATCACCGAAATTATTTTCCAGCGACAAAGAGGGGAGTACAAAACTTATTCCTTTCCAAAATTTCTTTTAAAACATTTCTTTCAAATTATATTGAAATATTTATATCAGAAAATACTTCTAATAATATTATTATTATTATATTCCAAAATCATTCAAAAGAATTTTCAAAACCCTGGAACTCAAGTTCTAAATTCCCAATTTTCATTTATTTTAGTTTCAATCTTATTTGAACTATTATTTATAAATTTCATTATCTAACAACCAATATATTACAACCATATATATATCATTTATTAAAAAAAAATATATATATATATAGAAAATATAATAGGCAAAATTATTTCATTCACCTATATTCAAAACAAATATTTTGTCGTTATGTCCTGTTAAGTGTTTAGAAATCCCTATTGATGTCATAGCGTCTCATGCATTAACCAGAATTTATAAATACAAAACGGAACAGATTAACATAATATTAAGACCTTTTTATAACACTAACAAATACGCTCTCTCATATATATACACTCAGCGACTCATCGTAGGGTATTATTACCCTATTAGTAAAGAGTTAGACCCCACAAAGCTAAGGTTTATCGCTAAACTTTTATATATATAATATACTTATCAAAATAATAATTTCGGTATATAAAACAATGTCCAAAATACAAACAAAGGCCGATTTTCAAAGGATGATTTAAGAATGGATGTCAATAAAGAAAGAGATTCAAATTAGAGGATCTCTAATCAAATAGAACCTTGATTCAAAGGTACCCTCGATCAAAGATGAGATAACCAAATTCCAAAATAGAAGATGGATATACTTATATAATCACGGGCGACCTTAACCGGGTCGACCATGACTTCAGGAATATAATCGATGCGGAATTCTAAGGCAAATCGACATTCGATCGCCAGAGATAGAATTCGACATATCAAGAGATAGTAGCATCGTAAACCGAGGATACAGAAATCTTCAGTGAATCCATTTCAATTGCAATGGAGTTTCACCCCCTTTACAAATCATTCAGTGGAGTTATGAGATACTCCAGATCAAACGAATATAAATAGGAAGAGACAAGAATGAATTTTGGAACCGTAGGAACGTTCCAAAGTTCAAATGAAATTGAGTCAAAAGGGGGAGATTCAACTCGAACGAAAGTGATTCTGTAAATAAATTTACCATATATGCTAAGTTTTGCCTAGAGCCAAAGCTTTGATACCAACTGTAACGACCCGATATTTTCAACCATTCGCATCCGCACATGTCGGACTTGAATTGCTCAAAATACCGCGTTGTAAATAAAAATTGGCAATACACAGCATAAAAAGAAAATAAATAATCACAGATCACAGACACAGAGTAATATAGTGCAGCGGAATAAATTAATAGTAGTTCATGAAGCTACTATATAAAACAACAGAGTTTGAAATAAAATACAATAGAATAGAACACATGCAGTGAAGTCTCTGATGCAGCAGATGACTTCTCTGAACCAATCAACTGGAAGAGCTGAAAGCTGAATCGATAGTTGGATCTCCAAACGAAGCTCCAAACTCCAAAGGTGAGTCTCAATTACTGTATCACTCGGTCTGACCCGAGCGTAAAGCGACACAAAACACTCGAGTCAGGATTAACATTCTTATATTAATAAATCCAACTCAAGTGAAATAACAACTGAAATACAGGTAACTCAAATGATGTTTGGGATAACCATCCTATAAGGATCCGTGAAACTATCAACAATGTAGAAATATACACTATAACACCGTGGTCATTTCAAATTAATTTATATTTCAAACCAAATATCATTTCATTTCAAGTAAATCTATTTCTAAATTTTATCCCTTTCAAAGTTACGATTCAAATCAACTCAAATTCCAAATTCAAATTTAATTCCATCTAAATTTATCCATTTAAATTTTGATTCAGTTTCGAAATAATCAATTGAATTTATATTGATTTCAATTACAGATCTGAATCACAAATAAATCATTTAAATTCCAATATTTTCAAAGCCTTAATATTCAGCATTTAAAAGTTAACTTTTTCCAATTCCTATAGATCTTGATTTAACTTCATTATTATTTATTCAGGAAATATTAACTTAATAAATTCAATATCATTTTAACTAGCCATAACTTACACTTTTACTAAATATTTCCTTCAATTTATTTAAACGATAAATATTCATTAAATTCCTTAAATCAAATCAATTATAAATCATAGCTTAAATCTCAAATTTGATAAGTTCAAATCGGTTTACTCAAATAAAACTCTTCATTGAATACAATTTCAAACAAATTCAAATTATCTTCCCAGCCTTGACTTGTTCAAGTAATTACCAAAATCTATTGTGAAATATAGATTTAAATACTTAAACATATCTTATGTATCAAATCAGTCCTAATTAAATTAAATAATATCATTAAATTTGTATATATATATCATACCCTTTATATATTCAGTAATTTAAGAATCAACATTTATGAAAACCATATATTTCTTTCCAAAACCAAATAGTTTATTTTCAATAATTATGGACCGACGGTGTTTGTATATAATTCTATCGTATGGTTAAGTAATACGGATATCTATCATTTCAATCCGTAATTTAAATATGTACGGGTAGATATCATTTCAACCCGTAATCCCAATTCAATTCAAATGAAAATCGCTTGGGTCTATCATTTCAACCCATAACAATTTCTCCTATTCTAAAGTCCGTTCGGGTATGTATCATTTCAACCCATAGTGAATTCTATACTAACAGGGAACTTGCAGAGTGATAACAGATATGATAATAATAATAACATGCATATATCCTCAATAACAATATAATATAGACAACATGATATGGTGTCATATCCCACGGGTGAACAATTACAGAAAATAGCATATATATAACAATTTAAATAACTACAGCAGCATATTTCAATTGTCGTTTCAATTGAAAACAAATTTAGTAAATATAAGAATGTTAATCGTGAGTGATTGCTCACCTTTCGAGGCTAGAGAGAAAGACAATGAGATGAGTTACGAATTTCAAAGCAATGCTGGATGGGCACGGAGAAACAGGCACGACGGACCAAGCTCATAACAGAGATCGATAAAACGAATGAGAACCGGATTGATAAAGACAGATGGTAAATGAACTTATATATAATTATATAAAACTATGTATACAAAATCATATTTTATATTTAACATATACAAAGTATTGACATACGTGTAGTTTCAAATCAAAAATAAAATATGAAACAACTCGTCTACAACGTATATACTTAAAACATGTTATATTTATTTTCCAAGTATCAACCGTCACTAAATTAATATATAAACAAATATAGAACAATTGAATCAACCCATAATTAGGCTACCGTATCAAACAACTATCATGCGCAACTTATAAGCTAATGTATATATCTGGGATATATATTACATATAAATGCAGGAATGACCACAATATACGTATCATATAAATATACTTAAACCCAACTATATACGAAAATTTTGGATCTGCCTACATAGACTTTAAAATCACAGTGTATACATATGCACTATATTTAATATGACTTAAGTAGACCCTTTTTTTTCCTAACCGCAACGGTCGATTGTAAGTATTCAAGTAAACTAACAGAAAACAAATTTGTATTTATCTATTTTTTATATATATGAAACAATTGAAGTAAACTGAGTTCAAATCAACATGTTGTATACAATTCTATGTAACTATATTTATGTAAATTAAAAATTCAACCTTCATTTCAACACAGTAAACAGAACCTAATATGAATATATTATAAACTAACTCATAGATCTTAGGCCAGCAACTTGATAATTTATAAGTAGATATTTATAAAGCTATATAACTTAGAAAAGACTCAACCGATCACATCTCTATGGGCTAAAATACACACACACACACCCCGAATATCTTATGTATACAAATATGCGTATAATATATACAAAACAGGACCCAACTTTGAATTATATTCAACTACAATCTTTTTTGTTTTAAATAATATATGTAACTACAAAAAAAATGCAGTGAACAGGGATGCTGGCCAGGCTTACAACTCAATATATTTCATGTAATAAAGTATAACTTATAAAATATGGACATTTCAGAATATAACAGCAAACCAATGTTTTAAAACTATATTTTTCTCTTGAGTATGATATACAGCAAGCCTGATATGCCATTTGAATCACATCTGCCAATTTTGAAACACAGCAGCCCTATATTTTTATACAATACATATATTCATCACATCAATGCATAAAGCATTATCCCAAACCCAAATTTACGTAAATACAAACAACGAATAAAAATAAAAATTCCATACCTTGCCGATGCTTAAGAGAAGAGGAGGGGACATGCGTGGTCTCGGCAAGGCTATTAAACGGAGTTGCCTGCGGCGCGGGGAAGAAGAGAAGAACGGTTGAGGGATGATGGCCCTAGGGTTGCACGCGTTCTAGAAGGAGGGTCGGAAGTTGAAGCGGATGCGGAGGGGATTGGTCGCATGTGGCTCGGCGGAAGGACGAGGCGATGTTTGGGTGGAAGTTAGGGGAGACTGAGCTGCTGCGGACGTGAAAACGGTGATGGCTAAAATGGAGGAGGGAGAAGAAGGTGCGCGAGTGAAAGTGGAGAGGGCTGAGAATGTGGTCAGGTTACTGTCTTTTGTTCACTTCGAACATCTTTTTGTTTACTTAGAGAAAAGCTGTGGATCTGAAAAGAAGAAGTTAAGTTTTTGAGATGAGAAAAGAAGTAGATGGGATACGAAAATAGGTCGGAGGCAATATAAATGGAATGCGAAAAGGAAAAAAAGAACGGATGAAGTTATAACGGCTATCAAAATAATAAATACAAACGTATATAAATTTGGACGTTTGTTGGAGCTATAAGATGGCAACGGCTAGATTTTTAGTAAAAAAATAAAATAAGAAAAAAATAAATGAAAGTTAGTGACTGCTTTATTCCAACCGTGTGAAATTTTGAATGTACACAACTAACAAAGTGTAAAAGTGGTACCGGCACAATTTACCATTTCCACGGGTTTCACTGTGTACCGGACTTCAAAACACAGAAATGAATATACCGCGGAGATCAGTACAACGAGATGGTCAAAACGGTATACCGATATCAGTGGTACGATCATCCGATCAAAAGTCGACAATCGGTACCGAAATGATGCTATTTTTGCCAGAAATAAGATAAACGGAGCAAAAGAAGTCCGAATTTGAAAAACGAAAGATGACGTCTCACTCAGAAGAGGATTTAGAATTTTTCTATAGAAAATATTCAGGTTTGGAAATTAGTTTATCATCATCAATTATTAACTGATTTAAATTAAATAGAATTACACAATAAAATAAACCTCTATATATTTAATTGAAAATTTACCATCTGCTATGCTTAAATATATGTATTTCAAATATAAAATTTTTATTTCAAAATATTATTATTTAAAATATCACCAAAATTTAATTAAACACGTTAAATAAAACCATTTAAACTATTAAAATTTTCGGGTCGTTACAAGGAGTTTCCTGCAAGGTAAATACGTGGACCCGACTCCCATGAGTTGGCATAAGGTGGCTAAAACAGGAGCGATTCTCGGGCCAATGAGGTCATTCCTCTGATCGGACACTCCTTTTCGATATTATACTTTGACTTTGGATTGATTTAGTGGCCACTTTTATTTTGATTTTTGGGGGAGTTTGTTCGAGGTGGGCGGTAGCCGCGGCTACGCGTTTCCATCAGCCCGGATAGTAATTGGTATATCTACCCTGGCATTGCCTAGTTGTGCCGTGTCACCTACCATACCGAGCCTTTACTACGTGTTTCTATTTGTGTCTTACCTATGGAGTGTCTTCTCGTAGTCTCCCGATCAGGAAAAATGCAGGCACTGTATAGACTATTGGCATTATTGGTGTTAAGGTGGAAAATGTAAAGCCTTAACGCTATTTAAAAGTAAGTTTATTTTACAACTAGACACTATTATAATAGCGCAATATACTACATAGTAAATAGTTTAACGGATCCTTAGGAGATGTGAATCCCGAGCATCTCTTGAGTTACTGTACTCATATTTATTTCTGCTAATTTAACTCACATAAGATCTTTTAGTTCTGACTCGAGTGTTTTTGTCTTTTCAAATTCGCTCGGGTCAGTCAGAGCGTTTCAGAATCGAAGACTTTAGCTCTGGAGGACGAAGACGGAGATTTCTATTATTATTATTAATTATATTCCACTATACTCATATTTTTCCGCTGCATTGTCATATGGTATGTGTACTCTGATATGTGTTGTATAAATATAATCAAAAGTTTTTGTAAACAACTTCATGAACTGTATATTTTATTATTATATTTTATCCTTCCGCTGTGAGATTCTGTTTAGTTTTTTTTCTTCTCTGTTTTTTTTACTCCATAACAATCCGTCCTTCCGTATGGTTTGAATTGGCACGTGTGTCGATTTAAAGCGTGCGAAAAGGCAGATGTTACAGTTGGTATCAGAGCTTTGGTTTAGCGATAAACCTTAGCTTTGTGGGGTTCGACTCTTTACTAATAGGGTAGTAATACCCTATGGGAGTCACTGAGTGTATGTATGAGAGAGCGTATTTGTTAGTGTTATAAAAAGGTTTTAATATTGTGTTAATTTGTTCCGTTTCGTATTTATAAATTCTGGTTGGTGCATGGGACGCTATGACATCAATAGGGATTTCTAAACACTTAATAGGACAGACCGACATAATATTTGTTTTTAATATAGGTAAATGAAATAATTTTGCCTATTATATTTTCTATATAAAATAAAAGAAATTCAAATGATATTATGTATTTGGTTGCAATATACTGGTTGTTAGTTAATAAAGTGAATAAATAATAATAGAAAAGATTGAAAAATAAAATAAATGAAATTCGAAAATTTAGAACTTAAGTTCCGAGGTTTTGAAATGTTTCGAATAAATTTTCGGAATATAATAATATTGTTTATAGTATCTTCTGATATAAATATTTCAATATAATTCGGAAAAATTGTTTTAAAGAAAGTTTTTGGAGAAAATAAGTTTTGTACTTTCCTCTTTGTCGCTGGAAAATAATTTCGGTGATGGCGGCCGCATCATCGACTTTCATTTTCGAGTTTCGAAGGGGAAAGGCCACTGTAGTAGTTTTACTGCAGATTCATTTTTGAAAAATATATAAATTTTGGATTATTTTAAATATAATTAGAGATATATAAGTCGTAAGAATATATTTATCTATTATTTTAAAATAATTTGAAATTTAACCCAGTACTAAATTCTAAAATTTTCATTAATTAATTGTTTCAATTATTGTAGTGAATTGAAACATAGGTAATTAATAAATTAAAACCTCTAAAAGAAATAAGAGATTTGATGATAGGTTATAAATGGTATTAAATGAAATTTGAGATTATAACCTATGAAATAAAGAATATTATTATTGAACTTTAAATTAATCATAGGTAATGAGAAAACTTGTATAACTTTCAAGTACATCTTTAAAAACATATATAACTTACCAAATATTAAAAGTTGAAATGTTTAAAAGGAAATGTAATGAAAATTGTACAAGTAAAAGTAGGTAATGAAGTATTCAATGAATTTGCTATTAAATGAGAATTTAATGTTATAAACTTGTTATAATTTAAATTTTACCAAGTAAATATATTTAAAGGTAAATATGAAAAATGGATGATTATAAACTTAAGTAATTAAAGTGTGAATAAAAAGGATCATGCAATAATAAATGAATAAATAGTTATAACGAAATAAAAACGGGAACTGAAATGACCTGAGTTAATGGGATTGAATAATTGTAAGTAATAAGAAAAATTGTAAGTAATAAGAAAAATTAAATGAAGCAAATATTTAATGAGTAAATGTAAATTTAAAGGATAAATCACTGTGTAAGTAAGAAGAAAATCAAACGACAAAGGTATGTAATGAAATTAATAAAAAGTTAAGTTGATTGTTGTTGGATTGTTGTTGTTTCATTGAATTGTTGTTTTGTATTTGCTGTGTATACTGTTGTTGAAATTGATTGGTTGTTGGTGATTGAAACCACTTAATATATTTCACTTTATATAAATTGTTAACCCTTATATTTTATAAGTGAAATGCAGTTATGGAAGCAATTGCTACTGCTTTTGGTTCCATAAATTTAGCGTAAATTGCCCGACAAATAGGTACGTTTTCGGATTACGGTTTATAGCGTTATTTTATATATTTTCCCGTGTAGGGATATGACGCAGCGGATTAACAGAAAATCGATATAACAATGGAAGTGTAGCAATCGGTGGATTGATGAATACCAAAATGCCCAAATTCGTTGATCCGAGGATACCGAATTATAGCTATCTCTAAACGTTGATCGTGCACGATACCGTGAAAGAAGATCTTCAATTCTTCAAGCGTTGATCAAGCGCACTTGATTCCGCGAATCGGCTTCAACAATCGTTGATTCGGGCGCACTCGAATAACCGAAAGTGGAGATAGGAGATTACACTCAACTACCAATTTAAGATGAAAGCACACAGCAATCAACAAGAAATTTTATTCAAAAATCAACCTTCTTGAAATGTACAACTCACTCCCTATTTATAGTGTTTCTCAACCTGAGCCTTAAGTCGTTTCCGACTCAGCACTCCCCTACGACTCACGACTCATCTAGGTCGTTGCCGACCTAACAGGTACTACACGCCTCAATTACAACATACGCATATGTACACGACTCAACTGACTCAAACATCGCACACGACTTAAGCAAGCCGCGACTTACGGCTCAGCGACATCACAACATATATACACAGACGACTTACGACTCACTCACATGCAGACAACACAGCGGTTCAACCTAGGTCGTGAACGACTCATTACTTACAGACCATACGACTTACGACTTAATCAACACAAAACAACTCGTTACAGGACGACTTACGACTTACATCCTCTCAACGACTCAAGCTCCCAAACTCATAGCTTCTGCGACTCAAGTTCTCATGCTCCCTGCGGCATATCTCCTCAAACGACTTAACTGAGTCGTGACCTGTCTCCGACTCAAAGCTTTTAATAACTGGAACTTTTCCCTGCTTCATAATAAGTCGTGGACGACTTATAGATAAGTCGTTGGGTCGTGTACGACTCATCCATCCCAAACGACTTAAGCCTTTGTTAAGTCGTAACTTCCTTTCATCCTCTTTGTTAGGTCGTAGCTCCTTCTCTTTAAGTCGTGGACGACCTATAATCCCTTCCTTAAGTCGTATATGCCTTACCCCTTTGGCCTGAGCTACATCATCCTCCCCTGGTTGAGAAAAATTCGTCCTCGAATTTGTAAATTCTTCCACATCAGATTGTTCATTCCCATAATATTGTTCAAGATGCTTAACATTGAACACGTCAGAAGTGTATACATCCTCCGGTAGTTTCAACTTATAAGCATTGTCATTGATTCGTTTCTCAACTTCTACAGGACCAATTTTTCTGGCTTTCAACTTGTTATAAGCACCCACTGAAAAACGGTCCTTCGTTAACACAGCATACACCAAATCTCCTTCGTTAAATTCAACATTTCGTCGCTTCAAGTCTGCAGTCTGTTTATACTTCTCATTTGCTTTCTCCAATCGTTTCTGAACGATCTTATGACATTCAGTTAATTCATCAACAAAATCAACAGCTCGTTTAACTGTCTCCTTCGGTTGTGGTACTACTGTTAAGTCCAACGGTCCCCTGGGTAAATTTGAATATACAATCTGAAATGGACTGAATCCCGTACTACGATTCACTGCATGATTATGAGCAAACTCTGCCTGGCATAACTTCATGTCCCAACTCTTCAGATTGTCCTTCACAAGACATCGCAATAAATTTCCCAACGATCTGTTTACAACTTCTGTCTGTCCATCTGTTTGCGGATGATAAGCGCTACTAAATTTCAACTTCGTTCCAACCATCTTCTACAAACTAAGCCAAAAATGACTCAAAAATCTGGTATCCCTATCTGAAACAATAGACTCCGGCAACCCATGTAAACGATAGATTTCTTTAATGAATAACTGAGCAACACGAACAGCATCTGCTGTCTTCTTACAAGCAATAAAATGCGCCATTTTCGAAAACCTGTCCACCACAACAAGTATAGAATCATTCCCCCTTTGAGTTCTCGGCAAACCCAAAACAAAATCCATGTTGATATCAATCCACGGTTTAGTCGGTACAGGTAACGGCATATACAATCCTGCATTTGTCGTTGTTCCCTTCGAAACCTGACATATATGACATCTCTCCACAAACCTTTCAACCTCTTTCCTCATCGACGGCCAAAAGTACGATTGAGAAATCAAATGCAACGTACGATCACGGCCCATATGTCCTTCCTCATGCAGCTCCTTGATAATCTTCATTCTCAAACTGCTCTCTGGAATACATAATCGATTTCCTTTAAACAAAAAAACCATCAACTATCACGTATTCATCAGTACTGCCCTCCTTAACTTTCTCAACAAACTTTGCAAAGTAAGGATCCTCCTCAAACAATTCTGGCAATAATTCAAACCCTGTCACCTCAACTTTCATTGTAGTCAACAAATGGCTCCTCCTACTCAAAGCATCAGCCACACGATTCGTTGCCTCAGATTTATGTTTCACGACAAACGTAAACTGTTGTAAATAAGCAATCCATGATGCATGTCTCGCAGAAATCTTATCCTGTCCTTGCAAATGCTTCAAAGCTTCATGATCAGTGTAAAGTACAAACTCTTTCTGGAATAGATAATGCCTCCAGTGTTTCACGGCTTGAACAATGGCATAAAACTCAACATCATATGTACTATATCTCATCTTTGCACCTGATAATTTCTCACTGAAATAAGCAACTGGCCTCCCTCTCTGACTCAACACTCCTCCAATCCCAACCTTTGATGCATCAGTGTGTAGCTCAAACAACAACTGAAAATCTGGTAATACAAGAATTGGTGTTGTCGTCAAAAGTTCTTTGATTCGTTCAAAAGCAACTCCTGCTTCCTCCGACCAAGAAAACTGTTTCCCTTTCATACAATCAGTAACTGGTGCCATCACGCTACTGAAGTGTGGAATGAATCTTCGGTAGAATGATGCCAATCCATGAAAACTTCTAACTTCAGTGATAGTTCTCGACTGTGGCCAATTTCTAATAGCTTCAACTTTACTCTGGTCCACCTGGATTCCCTTCTCAGATACAACATATCCCAAAAATAATACACTTCAAGTCATGAACACACATTTCTTCGTAGCTGCATAAAATTGTTCCTCACGAAGAATAATTAACACCTTTCTCAAATTCTCTACATGCTCCTCTGTGCTCGCACTATAAATCAGAATATCATCAAAGTAAACTACAACAAACTTCCCAATGTACGGTCTGAAAATTTGATTCATCACCCTCATGAATGTACTCGGTGCATTCGATAGGCCAAACGGCATAACCAACCATTCATATAAACCTTCCCTCGTCTTGAATGCGGTCTTCCATTCGTCTCCCGGTCTAATTCGAATCTGATGATATCCGCTCTTCAAATCAATCTTCGAAAATATAGTAGCCCCACTCAACTGATCTAGCAAGTCATCCAACCTTGGCATAGGAAACCTGTAACGAACAGTAATCTTGTTCAAAGCTCTACTATCGGTACACATTCTCCATGTTCCATCCTTCTTTGGCACCAACAATGCTGGCACTGCACAAGGACTCAAGCTTTCCTGAACACGTCCCTGTTCTAACAACTCTTCCACCTGCCTTCGTAACTCTTCATGTTCCTTCGGACTCATTCAATAATGTGGTCTATGCGGTAATACTGCTCCTGGAACAAGATCGATTTGATGTTGAATGTCTCTCAGTGGCGGTAACTCCTTGGGCAACTCTTCTGGAAATACATCTTCAAATTCTTTCAAAACTGGCTTCGCTTCTTCTGGAATTTCAACCTCTTCACTACACTCTCGCCCAATCAACAAAAAGACTTCAGGCTCCTCTTCAACCTCCTTGACAAACTCCTTCAAAGATAGCAAAGTTTTCAGTTCTTCGATCTCCTCCAATTTGCTCTCCTTCTGTTGTTGCTTCTTGGGAACCAAAGTGATTTTAGTACCCTCGAACATGAAACTATAGCTATTAGCACGACCATCATGTTGCACTACTCTATCAAACTGCCATGGTCTGCCCAACAACAGATGACACACATCCATGTCTACAACATCACACCAAATTTCATCTTTGTACTTCTTTCCAATAGAAAAATTCACGCAAGCTCTTCGACACACCTTCACTTCACCACCCCTCCTCAACCATGCTAACTTGTACGGTTTAGGATGCTTCTCAGTTTTCAAGTTCAACTTCCTTACTGCTTCTGTAGAGATAATATTGTCACAGCTTCCAGCATCAATAACGAACTTGCAAACCTTTCCCAAAATAGTGCATGTCGACTGGAAAATATTGCTTCTCAACCAACTAGAATCTTCTTCTTGCTTCGGTGTAAGACAAGATCTCCTCATCATCAAATTACAACCTTCATCCTCGGACAATAAGTCTTCCTCCTCAACATAAGTTGTATTTGAACATTCTGCCTCCTCACCATCATCCTCAATCTCAGCAACCATTGCTCTCTTCTTCGGCTTCGGACATTCATTGCTTTTGTGACCCAACTCCTGACAATTATAACATTTGAAACCACTTCTACCCTTCGCCTTCTCAGCCTCCTTTACCACTGGTTTTGTAACAGGTTTAGGAACATTAGAACTTCCACTAACACCCTTCGCTTGATTATTGGAATTAGTAAACACACCACCTCCACGCCTTCCTTGCTTCTCCCAAGCCAACGCTTTCTGATGTGCCTCTGCCACTGACCTAGGATCAAACATATTAACCATATCCTGGATCTGCATTCTCAATCCCCCAATGAATCTAGCAGTTAGCTATTCTTCCCTTTCCATAATATCATTCCTGGCAATGAGTTGGTAAAATTAATCAGCATAATCACTAACAGACTTCGTCCCATGCCTCAGATTCTGCAACCTCTGGTACATAAGTGATTGATAATTGTATGGTAAGAAAGTAGCTCTCATCAACTTCTTCATCTTATCCCAAGACTCAATCTTTGACTTCCCCATTCTCTCCCTCGTAAGTTTAGTTTGCTGCCACCACGCCAAAGCTCTCCCCCTCAATCTAGTAGCAACCAACTTCACTCTTCTATGCTCAGGAACCTCCTTGAAATCAAAGATCTCTTCAACATTTGACACCCAATCAAGAAATTCTTCAGCTACCATTCCACCCTTGAACTCTGGAATTTCCATCTTCATTCCCGATTCCCATCGACGATCATCATCTACATCCCGATATGAATTTCGGACTTGATCTCGATCTCGATAATGCATGCTAGCTCTATCATCCTCTTCATCAAAATCAAATGTACGTCCATATCGATCTCGACCATCAACATCCCTTCGATCACGCATGTCTCTTCTACTATGTCTCTCTTCATCTCTATATGGCTCATCTTCAAACTCACGTGGAGTTCTTCTCTCTTCATGTCCATAGTCATGGTGATCTCTCCTTGATGAAATTGATGTTTCTCTCCTTTCTCTAAAAGATTGCGGTGATACCCTCCTCGCTTCCGTAACCAATAGCGAAACTCGGTTTCCTCCATGGTTCGAGATTGGTGATCTCCTCCTTTGAGTTTGATTCAGATCATTCATCAACTTCTCTAACTTTCCAATGCCTTCATCAAATTTCTCATTGATACGTTGTTCCATTTGCTCGGCATCTTCTCTTCTATACAATGCTTCAACATTTTGATGACGATTAGCTCTTCTTGGTGGCATGATTGAAAACTTCTCAAGTACTTCAACAAATACTTCAAAACTTCACAAATCTTCTACAAATCAAACTTCAAACTCCTTGGCTCCAAGACTCGTCTTAGCTATGATTGGCTAAGTCAAGCTCTGATACCAAAATTGACGCAGCGGATTAACAGAAAATTGATATAACGATGGAAGTGTAGCAATCGGTGGATTGATGAATACCAAAATGCCCAAATTCGTTGATCCGAAGATACCGAATTCTAGCTATCTCTAACACGTTGATCGCGCACGATACCGTGAAAGAAGATCTTCAATTCTTCTAGCGTTGATCAAGCGCACTTGATTCCGCGAATCGGCTTCAACAATCTTTGATTCGAGCGCACTCGAATAACCGAAAGTGGAGATAGGAGATTACACTCAACTACCAATTTAAGATGAAAGCACACAGCAATCAACAAGAAATTTTATTCAAAAATCAACCTTCTTGAAATGTACAACTCACTCCCTATTTATAGTGTTTCTCAACCTGAGCCTTAAGTCGTTTCCGACTCAGCACTCCCCTACGACTCACGACTCATCTAGGTCGTTGCCGACCTAACAGGTACTACACGCCTCAATTACAACATACGCATATGTACACGACTCAACTGACTCAAACATCGCACATGACTTAAGCAAGCCATGACTTACGGCTTAGCGACATCACAACATATATACACAGACGACTTACGATTCACTCACATGCAGACAACACAGCGGTTCAACCTAGGTCGTGAACGACTCATTACTTACAGACCATACGACTTACGACTTAATCAACACAAAACAGCTCGATACAGGACGACTTACGACTTACATCCTCTCAACGACTCAAACTCCCAAACTCATAGCTTCTGCGACTCAAGTTCTCATGCTCGATGCGGCATATCTCCTCAAACGACTTAACTGAGTCGTGACCTGCCTCCGACTCAAAGCTTTTAATAACTGGAACTTTCCCCTGCTTCATAATAAGTCATGGATGACTTATAGATAAGTCGTTGGGTCGTGTACGACTCATCCATCCCAAACGACTTAAGCCTCTGTTAAGTCGTAACTTCCTTTCATCCTCTTTGTTAGGTCGTAGCTCCTTCTCTTTAAGTCGTGGACGACCTATAATCCCTTCCTTAAGTCGTATATGCCTTACCCCTTTGGCCTGAGCTACATCAGGATATATATTATTTTGGGAAATATTTGTGTATATTGTTATATTTTGATATTATATTTTCTCCCGAGCCTCTCCTTACAAAGGAGACTCTGCCAAAATTTTCCGAAAATTTTTGGACTTAGAAATTATTTTGAAATGTTTTTCCAAACTTTATTTATTTATGTATAAAAAGATATAATGATTATAAAATGGGTATATTTATTTAAAGTGATAAATTTTATAAATTTACTTGTTTATAAAGTTAATGTTTGAATAAGGTATATTGATTTCTTAGTTCTTCGTTTCCCTCCTTTTCCTTTTCGGGGACGAAAAGTTTTGAGTGGGGGAGAGTGTAACGACCCGTAAATTTCGACAATATAATTTGTTTATTTAATAGGATTTTTGTAATTTATTTTAGTAGAAATAATAAAGGGGGTAAATAAATATTAAACGAAGGCTAAAATAAATTATGTAAATGGTAACTTAAAGCCTATTTATAGAAGTTTGGATAAAATTCAAATGAATTAAGTAGAAAAGATTCTTACCTGAAATTTAATATGAGAAATTTATGAAAGTATTAATTTGATTTAATGCAATAAAGGAGTGTAAACGGTAATTGGAATAAATTAAGCAATCATGTTAATGCAATTTAATAATTTATGACTTGAATGAAATTCCAACTCAATAAAATCATTTTAAATGTTATGATTTGATTTTTAATGGAACATGAGAAAAGCAAATGTAAGGATTTGGTTAATATATATGTTATTTATTCAGGTTATTGAATAAAATTGGAAATCCAATTGTAATTAATGGTAATAATGTTGGTATTAGCTAATAAATTAAATTTCAATGCAATACCCATAAATGAATGGAATGAAATGAATGAATGTAAATGCATTCTAGGTTATTTATCAAATAGAAGGAAAGAAAAGTAAATATCGAATTTATTTATGAATAAATATGCATTGAATAATAATTGAATGTAAAGTTAATGGAAATTGTATAAAATCAATATGAGATAATAAATTGCAATAATTGTAGGTTGATAATAAGGAGGTGAATGGGAAAGTGATTGTATGGTAAATGAATGAAATTCAAATTTATTGGAAAAAAGTAAATGGGTACTCAGTAATAAATTTAAACGGACTTAAAAGTGGAATTTATTTAATTAATAGGTATAACGGATAAGGATACACTTATAAATGTGGGATTAATAGTTTTACCACAACTATTATGAGTTATATACTTGGTTCCTTCAATTAAATCAGAAAGCATTGTAATAAATATAAATTAAATGTTACGTTAAATAAATTAAAGGAATTAATAGGAAATAACGTAAGTGTCTTCATAATATGACGATTTATGTATATAGAAGAATGCAATAAAGTTTATTGATATATCGGAATTTAAATTATGACAAAATGTTAATTGCAATCAAATGAGTTGAATATTTAAACAGGAATCAAGCTTTATTTATTCATTTGGATTTAAAATATGATAATTTGAGTCTATTGAAATTAATGGAAATTGAATATAACATTTTACGTTAATTGGAAATAAAGATGGAAATAGGAAGGTTTTAACTAAGGGAGGAATATGTAATAATTGCATTAATTTGTAAGTAGAAATAAAACGTTAATGAGAACAAGTATTTAAGATGAACCATCTATTTAGTATATTAAGTTATATCGGATAATCAATTGCAATAATAAAATTTTTTATTTATTACATTAACGATAATAAAGTAGTATTTGAAATTTAATATTTAGATATTATGCAAATATAAATTTAGATGAAATTGGAGAGATTTACGTAATGAAGTATGAATCCAATGATAAATTTATCTATTTGACAAAAAACATATGGAAAGTAAATTTAATTAAATTATTGGAAATTTAATTTATAATTGGTGAATTTAATGAAATTTGAGGATTTATAGATTTTTATTTCGACAGTTAAATTTTGTTTAAGTTGGTAAAGATGATTTGAAAATTTATGATGATAAGAATCGTCAATTATCGAAGTGAAATGGGAAATTTGATTTAATTGACTAAAATTTTAATTTATTTAATTAATATAAAAATAGCCATTTTGATCACGGAATCGGATTTCGACGAAACCAGTTTCATCGGATCCGTAACAGTAAATTATTATAGGGTTTCAAGTTTTGTATCAATCGGATGTGTCGTTTGATCGTACGAACGCGAAACGCCTTGAAATCGTTTTAATTGAAATCAATTTGAAATCAGTTTGAAATTATTGTTTTCATCATAACTCCTTCATACGATCGAATTTGAACGTGAAACTTTTTCCATCGCATTTAGAATATTTTAAATTACCTATTTTGATATATGGTTTGTCCAATTTCGTTTCGGGGTCAGAACGGGCTTTTTAGGCCAACTATCGGTTAGCGCGTTTATAATTCGTGCTCACCTATTCTATTTCATTTTGTCTATAAATAGGTTGTTATAAACCCTAGCCTCCATCCATCTTCATTTGTTTGTGCGTTCATTTTTCCTCAACACTTTCTCTTCTTCAATGGCCTCAATGGATGCAAACCCTAGATCTTTTTTCATTTCAAAATCAAAGCTAAAATTTCGAACACCTCAGAAAATTCTGGAAATAATATATGTTAATGCTCTCGACGAGCGTAATTTAATGGTGCTATCCGTTTTTCGATTGGAGTTTCTGTGTGTCCAGATCGGAGCAAATTATTTTCGGCATTTCATCATCGGCGCGACGAACTTCGTCAGATCGTCAAACCTTTTCTGGGTTTGATGGAGAGTGACATGCGCTTCGCATCAGTGTCATTAGTTTGGGATTTTAACGGTTGGATCGAGTGGATTTTTCGATTTAGGGTTCGGCAAAACCTAGCTGGGGTGGCGGCCGGTGGTGGCCGGGAGGACCGGACCAGGGTCGGTCGGAGCGGCACTTCGAGGAGGTCGAGGGGCAGGGGGTGCGGTGCCCTCTGGTGGAAGATGGTGGGCGTGGTATGCGGTCAAAGGCCGGTCAAACGTGGGTTTGGGTTCGTGTTCACTGGGCACTGCTTGGAGAAGAACGTGATTTTGGGGATGATGACGTGGCCGTGATTAAGGGTGCTCTTCTTTTTTTAAATTTAATTTTGTTTTCAACATCGTTTTAATGCATAACTCTCGCATACGATATCCGATTCACACGAGATTTTTTTGTTAGGATCGTAATTAAATTCCGGACTTGATGACGCTGGTTTGGTTGGATTTGGAGACTGTGCAATTTTTTGGTTTAAATCGGATTTAAATTCGATTTAAAATTCAAAATGTGAGTGTTTTAACCCACTCACAATTTCTAAAATTTCTTGTGTTTGTTAAATTAAGTTTTGATATGAGTAGAAATTTATTTATGTCGTTTGGCATGTTTTATTTATCATCTCAGTTAAATCGCATTTATTTAATTTAACTATTAATTTATTTTATTTATTGCATATAAATTTGACAATAAGAATTTATTTTTGCATATTAACTGCAAGTTAAATTTACATTTATTTTGCATATGAACTGCTAGTTAAACAGTTATCAAATTTATTTCTGAATATAAACTGTTAGTTCATACCTGTTATTTATTACCTGTTATATTTATATGCTCTATATTGATGTTGTTTAAATTGAATGATGTTTGTAATCAATGGTCGATGATTGATATTTGGATGTTTGGATGATGTAATTTTTTTCGTATAAACTGCAAGTTATCATGCATTTCATTCATTCGGGATTCCGGTTTGAAATGATATACAACCGCATTTTTATTTTTAAATTACGGATTGAAATGATAAATATCCGTATCACTTGACCATAGGATAGAGAATTCTATACAGACACCGTCGGTCTATATATAATTATTTTCAAAATGATTTCTATGGTTTGGATATTATACGGTTTAATAAATATTAAGTTTTGATATTTTTAAATATTTTATATACATATATAGTTAAATTGTGAATTTAAGCTATGTATAAATATGATAAATAAAAATTGAATAAGTGAAAATGGAGTTTGATAATTCATATTATATGTTCAAGTACAGGTTTAAGTTATTGTATATATTTAAATGATTCAACTCAATTTAAGATTTGAAATATAAATTGGAAATTTATTTGGAATTGAGCTATTTAAAAATTTAACTCCATAAGTTGATGTAAACCTGTTAAACTTGGAAATTTTAAAGGTATGATATTTATAACTGGATTTTTATTCAAGATGAATTAAATGAATATTTCTATATTAAATGAATTAACAGAAATATTTAGTTATAGGTGATTTGAGTTTATTTAAATGATTATGGGTTAGTATGAAATAGTTCAAACTAAATAATAGGACATTTAATTGTTGAATTTTTTTTCAAAGTTTTAATTCTTGGAAATGAAGTATTTAAAGTTTGATATATATGAAAATTGAAGTGTTTTTGGAAACTAAAGGTGAAATTTAAAGGTATGGTTTAGACTTCATTTAAAGAAATAATATTTGTAAAGTCATGGGATTTATTTTTCTTTACAAAGTAATATAAAGTTAAACCATTTTATTTTACATACTGTTGAATATCCAAACCCTTTAAGTTTTAGAAGTCGTGGTTTTAAAGCTATAAATTTCAAGTATTATGTTTTGGAAGTTATAATTCAAATTGTTGGTTTCCAGATATTACATATTTTAAAGCAGTATGATTTTGGAAAAAGAATATATACTTGAAATAATATCAAATGAGTTGTTTTTGAAATGGAAATGATATCGGATTTATATGGATTTGAAATGGATATTTTATTCTGGTTTTGAAAGTATAATTATTTTAAATGACCGCGGTGTCATAATAACGTTTGGTTGTTTAAGAGACCGGGATCGGAAGTTGTCATACTCTCTGCCAACTCCGAAAACCACTTTAACAACCATGTACATGGTGGAGATTCAAGAATGAAGTAGGTTGGTGGAGGCGTTTCCTGCAAGGTAAATACGTGGATCCGACTCCCGTGAGTTGGCATAAGGTGGCTAAAACAAGAGCGATTCTCGGGCCAATGAGGTCATTCCTCTGATCGGACACTCCTCTTCGATATTATGCTTTGACTTTGGATTGATTCAGTGGCCACTTTTACTTTGATTTTTGAGGGAGTTTGTTCGAGGTGGGCGGTAGCTGCGGCTACGCGTTTCCATCAGCCCGGATAGCAATTGGTATATCTACCCTGGCATTGCCTACTTGTGCCGTGTCACCTACCATACCGAGCCTTTACTTTGAGTTTCTATTTGTGTCGTACCTATGGTGTGTCTTCTCGTAGTCTCCCGATCAGGAGATATGCAGACACTGTATAGACTATTGGCATTATTGGTGTTAAGGTGGAAAATGTAAAGCCTTAACGCTATTTAAAAGTAAGTTTATTTTACAACTAGACACTATTATAATAGCGCAATATACTACATAGTAAATAGTTTAACGGATCCTTAGGAGATGTATATCCCGAGCATCTCTTGAGTTACTGTACTCATATTTATTTCTGTTAATTTAACTCACATAAGATCTTTTAGTTCTGACTCGAGTGTTTTTGTCTTTTCAAATTCGCTCGGGTCAGTCCGAGCGTTTCAGGATCGAAGACTTTAGCTCTGGAGGACGAAGACGGAGATTTCTATTATTATTATTAATTATATTCCACTACACTCATATTGTTTCGCTGCATTGTCATATGGTATGTGTACTCTGATATGTGTTGTATAAATATAATCAAAAGTTTTTGTAAAACAGCTTCATGAACTGTATATTTTATTATTATATTTTATCCTTCTGTTGTGAGATTCTGTTTAGTTTTTTTTTCTTCTCTATTTTTTTCACTCCATAACAATCCGTCCTTCCGTATGGTTTGAATTGGCACGTGTGTCGATTTAAAGCGTGCGAAAAGGAAGACGTTACACTACCCTAAACTACATTAACGCAACATTTAATTCAAATTTATTGCAATTGATTACCTGTTTTAATTTAATAGACTAAATAAATGATTACTTTATAATGATTGTTGCCACTAACCCTTAATCACATTTATACAAGTTATCATTTCCAAACAATTACATATAGAACATTGATTTTATTCAATCACTATTTATTCATTATTAATTCATTGATTAATTAAATATTTACATTTATTTTTCCTATAATAATTTCTTACCAAATATTCTCATTTACAATCAATTATAACCCAAATAGTTGTTTCAATCAATTGGGTTTGCATTGAATTAATTATTTATTAGCTTACATTTTCATTCTTACCATTCATTTGAAATTTTCCTTATTTTCCTTATTATGAATCAATTATAAACTTACTATCTTAAAGGTGATGTCAACAATTTAAATTATTAATTTACCTTTTATATTCCATTATAAATTGGTGCGCACACACAAATTAAGATTTTAAATCAAATTAAACATTTCATCTTGGTTCCATTCTTTTATTACATCAGCTATCACTTTATGAATAAAATTAGCATTTCTTATTCATTCTGTTACATTCAAAGTCTCCGTTATTGTTTAAACTTGCTAATGTAACATTAAAGTTCATTTCATTCTAATTGATTCCCCATTTAAATTTAATAGACCAATTTAATAGGTAACACCATCGTTATCATAACTTTTAATTACACATATGAATTCACTATACACAAACAAATGTTACAATTCTTACAAAAGGTTGATTTTATTCAATTACCATTAAATATCTATTATCTCATTAATTAATTAATATTTACACCCACTTCCGTATATAAATTTTGTAACCAAGTTATAACATTTATATTGTTTCACTTATTGGAATTACATCCAAGTTATTAACAATGAACTTACATTTATACAGTTGCAATTTATTTTAGTTATTATTTCATTAATATTATTTCCAATTTTATTTCTTTCAGTATTAATTACACAATCAAATTAAATTAACAAATTATAATGTTTTCCACTGTTTCTTTATTGGGATTTTATTCCAATTGTCAAGAATTAATTTTATTTACCATTGTAACATTTAATTTCTAACATTCACTCCAATATAAATTATAAGATTTTAATTTCTTTCTACATTTAATTACAAAATCTTAAAAATTTTAAAAATTTTAATTATCAAAATTTACGGGTCGTTACACAAGGTCAACAAAAACTATTTTCTAGAAGGGGTTTTATAAAAGAAAATGTCTGCCAATTGAAAATCATTTGAAATGAAAAATATGCAGATAATTTATTTGAAAATGATGCGACTAATAAATGTCTCTTTACAAAACACATTCCACTAGTAACTATCAACTAGATTACTAGCGTAATCTACATCTAAATTTTCCTTTGGCTCAATATTATCATTAGTTGGATGTTATAGACCAGACCGTGGAGTGTGCAACAAATACCCTAAACTATTTTTCTAGCTTTTAAATAAAACTCTTTTGGATTTGAATTGAAACCGTGCAAACAAATAGTGAACATAATGACAGGTATAGAATCAGTAGAATAACAAAATATATCAACGATTATCTTTAGTAATCATCAATCAATAAAACACAATCATTAGTCCAAACAAATCTATATGAAGTAGTTCAAAGAATCTAAAGGTACATATAGTGTTCTCAGCATAAAAAGATAATTGGCCAATAATTTTGCATAAATCAAAATCAAAATCAACATTTATTTATTTATTACATAACTAGCTGATTTATACGGTGCAGATTTACACATTTAATAAATTGTTCAAGATAAATATATCATTACCTATTTTATATTTGCCAATAATTTTTCATTGTTTTCCATTGTGATTCTACCACCATTATACTAGGCTAAGGAACTGTGATTTGTCGCACGTCGTGTGTTAGGAACAGCCAGAATCCAGGTAACAATATTGTTGTTCCTTAGCCTGCCACCACATCTACATGCGAAAAGATTTTTGTGACCTATTTTTTTATAGGTCCATTGTAACATCCCGCCTTTTTGCACACTTTAAACCGACACACGTGCCAATTCAAAGCATACGCAAGGGCGGATTGTTATGGGGTAAATAAGAAAAACAGAGAAGAAATAAAAACAAAAACAGAATCTCACAGCGGAAGGATAAAATATAATAACAAATATACAGTTCATAAACAGTTTACAAAAGCTTGATTCTTCTTTTACAATAAAAATCAGAGTTACACATACCAATACAAGCAATGCAGCGGAATAGAAAGAGTGTGGTGCAATACTATATATAAAATAATACTGATTCTTCGTCTTCGTCCTCCAAAGCTAAAATCTGCTATCCTGAAACGCTCGGACTGACCCGAGCGAATTTGAATAGACAAAAACACCCGAGTCAGACTAGAATATCTTATGTGAGTTAAATAAACAGAAATAAATATGAGTACAGTAACTCAAGAGATGTTCGGGATTTACATCTCCTAAGGATCCGTTAAACTATTTACTATGTAGTATATTGCGCTATTATAATAGTGTCTATTTATAAAATAAACTTACTTTTAAATAGCGTTAAGGCTTTACATTTTCCACCTTAACACGTAATAGTCCCAGTAGTCCATCCAATATCATAGCTCCTCCTACTCGGGAAGCAACTAGAGGATACCACACGGGCTACGGGAGAAAACCAAACTCGTACAAGGCGCGATATGTTAGGTGACACGGCACAACTAGGCAATGCCAGGGTAGATATACCAATTGCTATCCAGGCTGGTGGAAACGCGTAGCCGCAGTTACCGCCCACCTCGGACTAACTCCCCAAAATCAAAATATAGAAGTGGCCACTGAATCAATCCAAGTCAAAGTATAATATCGAAGAGGAGCGTCCGATCAGAGGAATGACCTCATTGGCCTGAGAATCGCTCCTGTTTTAGCCACCTTATGCCAACTCACGGGAGTTGGGTCCACGTATTTACCTTACAGGAAACGTCGCCACCACCTACTTCATTCTGGAACTCCACCGCGTACACGGTTAGTCAAAGTGGTTTTCGGTATCGACAGAGAGTATGTCCATATCCGATCCCGGTCTCTTTGCCAACCCATCGTTATTATAACACCGCGGTTATTTAAAACAGTTTATACTTTTAAAACCAGAATATAATCCATTTCAAAACCATAATATTACGATATCATTCCAAAACCCAAAACCATATTTTACCACTTATCCTAAATATAATTCCTTTCCAATAATAAAAAGGCTTTAACTTCATAATATCTGAAAATCGAATATTTTCAAAGCATAATATTTTTGGAAATCCATAATTTCAAACCATAACTTTTAAAACTCAAATGGTTTGGATATTCAACGGTATATGAATTTCAAAGGCTTAACTTTACTGTCACTTTGTAAAGAAATAAGTTATATGGCTTTATGGAAATATTTCTTTATCTAAAGTTAAAACCATAATTTAGATATCACTCTTAAGTTCGAAAACCATTTCAATTTCCATATATATAAATCCATTGGAGTATTAATATTCAAAAACTAAAATTGGAATATATTCTTTCAACAAATTAAATGTTTTATTATTTAGTTTGAATATTCACATAAATTCTTAAACAACTCCAATTTCTAGTAATAAAACATATGTATTTTTCGATTCCAATTATATTAGAATATTTTTCCAATTCAAATTCATATTAGAATATTCATTTCAATTTATCTTGGGAAAAATCCAATTATAAATATCATATCTTAAATTTCCAAACTTAACATTTAAACATATGATATAAATTTACCAAACTCCATTTTCTAAATTTCTTCCATTTTCAATAAAGAAATTTATATTCCTTTTAATTTCAAAATTTCAACTTCATAGGTATATAAATATGGAATAAAATATTTATACAATATAAATTTTAAGATTTATAAACCGTATTCCATCCAACCCATAGAAATTTCATTTAAAAATAGTTATATATAGACCGCGGTGCCTGTATATAATTTTCTATCCTATGGTCAAGTGATACGGATATTTATCATTTCAATCCGCAATTTAAAATAAAACTTTGCGGTTTTATCATTTCAAACCACAATCCCGAAAATGTAAAATGCATGCTAACTGGCAGTTAATGATATCCACATAAATCATCCATTCAACAGCACATCCATCACCCAATTTCAACCATCAATCAATATCAATCACTATCAACCCATATCAATCAATAACAATATTAGTTCGATAATATGCAACGGGTAATAATTGTCAGTTTATTCAAATTAAATTTCAACTATTAATCTAACCATTTATATTTAGAGATAATTTATATAACTGTTAACTAGCATTTCATATGCAAACAAAATTCCTAACAGCAAATTAATACGCAATTAATCAATTTAATTAACAGCTAAATTCAATAAATGCAATTCAACAGATATGGATGAAATAACATGCCAAAAGCTCATAAATAAATTTCTATTCATTTCTAAAATTTATTTAACAAACATAAAAGCTTCTAGTAATTGTGAGTGGGTTAAAACACTCACCTTTGGAATTTAAATCGAATTTAAATTCAATTTAAACTCAAAATTTTGACGGTCTCAGAATTTGTCCAAACCAGCGTCATTGGGTCTGGAATTTAATCACGATCCTAACGCAAAAAAAATCGTGTGAATCTGATATCGTATGTGAAAGTTATTAAATAAAACGTGATCGAAATTCAAATTTAAATTAAACAAAACAAAACCCTTTACCCCCGCCACGTCAGCACGAGAGGAAACGCGTTTCCCAGGGTTCGAACCCTAGCTGAAGCCGCCGCCTACACTCCCTTTCTTCCAATTATCCACGCGCCTACGGCCATCATCTCGACGATCAGAGGCCACCATCGTGCTCCTCTCCCAAAACCGCCCCTACACCCTAGATGCGGCCTCCTCCGGCACCCCCTAGCCCTACGCGGTCACATGGCTTCCCCAGCCAACCACGGCGAATCCCAGCGCCTTCGACCAAAAGCAACCGTACAGATGAACTCGTATCGACGACCTCTACCCACTGCAACTTCCCGATCGAACCCAGGACGACGATCCACCGTTGAATCGAGCAACTAACTATGAACGGCCGGCACTGTTTTGAATGTTTCTGAGCAAACCACGGATCCAATCGAGAAACAAATTATACCAGCAGATTACGCGCTTCGAGAAGATCGACATATAATTTTTGTGGAATTTTCTGAATTTTTTTTTTTTTTTTTGAATTTTGGCTTTTGATTTGCCATTGAAACTGGATCTGAAGTGTATACATTTTTAGGAGGAGAAAAGAGTGAAGAAATGAACGTACAGCTAAAGAATAGAGACTAGGGTTTGTAGCTGTATATATATATAGGTTGGGCTGGGTTAGAATAGATAGGCTAGATAGATGAACGTACGCAACAGATTATGGCCCAAAAAGCCCGCTATGCCTCCGGAACCGAATTTGTTAAAACTATATATCCAAATAGGTGTTTTAAAATATTCTGAACGCGATGGAAAAGGTTTCGCGACCAAATTCGATCGTATGAAGAAGTTATGCTAAAAACAAGATTTCCAAATTGATTTTCAAATTGATTTTAATAAAATTGATTCCAAGGCGTTTATCGTCCGTACGATCAAACGACAAGTCCGATCGATACGAAATTTGAAATCCTATAATAATTCACCGATACGGATCCGATGAAACTGGTTTCGTCGAAATCCGAGTCCGTGACAAAAATGGCTATTTTTAATATTATTAAATCAATTAAATAAATCATAAAAAAATCAATTTTTATGTTTCAACTCCTATTATTGGCCAAATTTCATTACTTAGATAGTTCAATTAATCCAAATAAATTTAACAAGCTTGGATGTGAATAAAAATTTATAAGTATCTCAATTTGCATTGTAAATTTCTGCATTTCTTATTATTTGGGAAATATAAATTTTTATTCAAAAATCCAATTATTTAATCTTATACTTTTATACTCTCATCTTAAATCAATTTAAATAAATAACTTGATTTCCATTTCAATTCATTTGATTGCAATTCCTTTTTACCATAGATTAAATTCCAAACTATAAATAAACTTTATCTCCATTTATTCGCCTTAATTTATATTAAGGCAATCCTAAATTAATATCTATTGCAATGATTTCAAATATCATTCCCTCATTTTCCTTAACTATTATTAATTCCAATTTTAATGAATTCAATATTATAGGTTTGATAAATCTATTAAATTCACTCAATTGTTTACAAATTCCATTTTATATTCAATAACGTAATATTTTACGTTTAATTCCATTCTATTTGTAGTAAATACCATTTGTTGATCTGAATACTCAAATTATAAATAAAATCTTGCTTTCTAAAGTTATGTCAACAATGGTCCAACTAAATTTGAATTAGTTTTATCTTTATTTTACGGAATTACTATTGCAATAAATCCAAATAAATGAAGAAGGTTTGATTCCTATATTACTTCTTTGGGTTTCAATTAACCCTTTTATGGTGAATATGAATTCCAACGTATAATTGAAAACTTCATTTCCATTTAATCTCACTATTTCATCCAATATCTACATATTCTAGCTAAATTTCAACTAACGTCTAAATTAGCTATTTCAATTTCCTTTAATTGCGATTTTCCTACCATAGTAATTAAATCCCATTAATCACATACATAATGTAGATGAATTACATTCCCAATTCACCAAATTCAATTAGTTATACTTTACAACGTGTTTCCAATATATAGGTATTTTATACTAATAGTTATCATACTCAAAATTATACGCTTATAACTAATTCCTACATTTGCATAATTGTATTAAGTTAGAATGTTTATTGAGGTTTATGCATTTCTAAATTTTGTACTGATTCCACCCAATTATTACTCACAGAACGTTAAATTATTAAATGACCATTTATTATAATTTAATTCCCATAATTGAGTCAAATGCTTATTATTATATATTCTTCATTTTTACCATTCCTTCCCATTATAAATTCATTAACGAATTTACACATCTCTATCTTTCAATATAAAATAACCAAACTGATTACAAACACTGTTTCTATCAATTTTCATAAATTTGTTCAAAACTATACTTTTGTTTACATAAAATAAATTTTATGTTTCTATTAGACCCTTTTCCTTTTCACTACAGACATTAAATATTACTATCTATACTAATTGCACCTTTTATACTAATGAATACCATTCAAGTTAACTAACATTCACAGATTCAACATTTATTTGTTTCTTAAAATTTTGCTTTAGATCAAGTTGTGACAATTTACCTTATCCACATCTATTGTCATAAAATTTTATAGTTACACTAAATTGCAACCACTATACCAAATCTCTACCTTTATACTTAACCAAATTAGAAATTATATAAATTTGATTTATTAAATATTATAAATTTAGCGGGTCGTTACACTCTCCCCCACTCAAAACTTTTCGTCCCCGAAAAGGAAAAAAGAAGGAGAAGGAAGAATAACAGTGCACTTTACTTCAAATATTAACTTATTTTTTTTTTCTGGATTAATTTCCTTTGATGAAATACACTTGTTTTATAATTATTATATCCTTTAATACTTGAATTATTAAAGTTGGAGAACAAATTTCAACAAAATTCTAAGTCCAAATTTTACGGAAAATTTTGGCAGAGTCTCTTTTGTACGGAGGGACTTTGGAGAAAATATAATATCCAAATATACAAATATTTTACATATATATCCAAAATAAAATATCCCACACGGGAAAATATATAAAATAGCGCTTTTAACGTAATCCGAAAACGTACCTATTTGTCGGGCAATACGCTTTTATTTTTAAGGAACTAAAGCAGTAGCAGTGGCTTCCATCACCTGTATTTACTAATAAAATCTAAAAGGTTAAATATTTATTTTAAAATGGACTATTCAAGTGGATTCCATCATTCATATTAAATCAAATGCAACAATCATACATTTTTAACAAACAGCACACACCACAAACAAACAATCATTCAATCAAACAAACAATCAGTTGTTCGGGTTCAAATTCTGAAGTTGTAAGAATGAAGAATAACTATCAAGTGCATCCTTTACTCAACAGTCTTAGATGGAACAAAGATAGATTATCTATCCATCCAACAACTTCAAAATTTCTTACCTAACAACCATACATCCAACAAAACAATTCAAACCAAGCACCAAAATAGCTTATTATACATTTATTTCATAATTCAGTGGTTTGGTTTCTTTCTTTCATATATGGGAAAATTTCTTTATTTCTCACAGTTTCATTTTCCATTTATTAGAAAATTCATCATATTGGTATTTCCTTTTTATTTCTTAAGTCTATAAAATAAATTCTCATTAATAACAACAAATATTTTGAATATCTTCATTTCCTTACTCTTCACTTGTAAGATTTCTCCTTTACATTTTCTTACTAACATTGCAACTTTTATTATATGGTAAGTTATGTATGTTTAAGAATGCAAGTGAAAATTTACAAGTTTCTTCTCAATTCCTTTTTATTTATTAATGGTTCAATAAATATATATTCGTTTTATTAATTACAATTTCAACTTACCCTTAATTTCATTCCTTTATTTAATGTTTACGTTTTATTATATTTAATTACAGTAACCCTCTACTTACACTCAAATTATTAACCTTAAAACCTCCATTTTTATAAATAAAGGATCTTATTATTTCATTATCTAGGGTTTACAGACATTTATTTATATTACCTACTTTTTATTATATTACTAGTAGCATTTTAAAACATACTTAAGTTTATAACCCTACACATCAATCTTTATTTATTAAAGAATTTCATTTTATTTACTTAAGTTAAAATCACCTATTAATAATACTCACCTTTAATTTGGGTAAAATTTCAATTATCACTTAAGTTTATACCAATAAATTCTTATTATAACAGTAATTTATTGAATACTTCATTTTTCCTAAATTCCTACTTGTAAAATATTCAATTCCAGTTTCTCATTTAACACTCCAACTTTTATATTTGGGTAAGTTATTTATGTTAAGGAAATTGCAATTGAACTTATACAAGTTTAATCTCCATTCTTTTAATTAAATTTAATGTTTATCCATATTACTCTTTGTCTCATATGTATGCAAATTCCTCTTTATAGCTTTGCAGTAATTCTCTTATTAAATTAGAGGTTTCAATTCATTTATTACTTAACTCATTTCATTAACAAAATTTTTTATCAATTAATTAATGGAAATTTAAGAATTAAACACCGGGTCAAATTTCAAAATTACTTTAAATAATAGATAATTAATTTCTTACAACCTTTATATCTCTAATAATCTTTAAACAATTAAAATTTCAAATAAATCCAAAACAAATCTGCAGTAGAATTTACTACAGTGGCCTTTCCCTTTTGAGACTCGAAAATGAAAATCGATGATGCGGCCGCCATCACCGAAATTATTTTCCAGCGACAGAGAGGAAAGTACAGAATTTATTTCCTCAAAATCTTCTTTTTTTTAAAAAAAAATTCCGAATTATACTAAATATTTATATAAGAAATTACTTATAAACCAAATCATTATCTTTCACAAATTCTTTGAAAGCAAATTTTCAAAAATCCCGGACTTAAGTTCTAAAATCTCCAAATTGGTTTTATTATAATTTCAACTTAGCTTCAGTTATTAAAATATTTTATTTCCTACCACCCAATCTATAGCAACCAAACATATATATACATATATCTTTATAAAAGTATTTTTATATATAGAAAATATAATAGGCAAAATTATTTCATTCACCTATATTAAAACGGATATTATGTCGGTCTGTCCTATTAAGTGTTTAGAAATCCCTATTGATGACATAGCGTCCCATGCATCAACCAGAATTTATAAATACAAAACGGAACAGAGCAACACAATATAAAATCTTTTTATAAAACTAACAAATACGCTTCCTCATATATATACACTCAGCGACTCCCATAGGATATTTCTACCCTATTAACAAAGAGTCAAACCCCACAAAGCCAAGGTTTAGTCGCTAAACCAAAGCTCTGATACCAACTGTAACATCCCGCCTTTTTGCACACTTTAAACCGACACACGTGCCAATTCAAAGCATACGCAAGGGCGGATTGTTATGGGGTAAATAAGAAAAACAGAGAAGAAATAAAAACAAAAACAGAATCTCACAGCGGAAGGATAAAATATAATAACAAATATACAGTTCATAAACAGTTTACAAAAGCTTGATTCTTCTTTTACAATAAAAATCAGAGTTACACATACCAATACAAGCAATGCAGCGGAATAGAAAGAGTGTGGTGCAATACTATATATAAAATAATACTGATTCTTCGTCTTCGTCCTCCAAAGCTAAAATCTGCTATCCTGAAACGCTCGGACTGACCCGAGCGAATTTGAATAGACAAAAACACCCGAGTCAGACTAGAATATCTTATGTGAGTTAAATAAACAGAAATAAATATGAGTACAGTAACTCAAGAGATGTTCGGGATTTACATCTCCTAAGGATCCGTTAAACTATTTACTATGTAGTATATTGCGCTATTATAATAGTGTCTATTTATAAAATAAACTTACTTTTAAATAGCGTTAAGGCTTTACATTTTCCACCTTAACACGTAATAGTCCCAGTAGTCCATCCAATATCATAGCTCCTCCTACTCGGGAAGCAACTAGAGGATACCACACGGGCTACGGGAGAAAACCAAACTCGTACAAGGCGCGATATGGTAGGTGACACGGCACAACTAGGCAATGCCAGGGTAGATATACCAATTGCTATCCAGGCTGGTGGAAACGCGTAGCCGCAGTTACCGCCCACCTCGGACTAACTCCCCAAAATCAAAATATAGAAGTGGCCACTGAATCAATCCAAGTCAAAGTATAATATCGAAGAGGAGCGTCCGATCAGAGGAATGACCTCATTGGCCTGAGAATCGCTCCTGTTTTAGCCACCTTATGCCAACTCACGGGAGTTGGGTCCACGTATTTACCTTACAGGAAACGTCGCCACCACCTACTTCATTCTGGAACTCCACCGCGTACACGGTTAGTCAAAGTGGTTTTCGGTATCGACAGAGAGTATGTCCATATCCGATCCCGGTCTCTTTGCCAACCCATCGTTATTATAACACCGCGGTTATTTAAAACAGTTTATACTTTTAAAACCAGAATATAATCCATTTCAAAACCATAATATTACGATATCATTCCAAAACCCAAAACCATATTTTACCACTTATCCTAAATATAATTCCTTTCCAATAATAAAAAGGCTTTAACTTCATAATATCTGAAAATCAAATATTTTCAAAGCATAATATTTTTGGAAATCCATAATTTCAAACCATAACTTTTAAAACTCAAATGGTTTGGATATTCAACGGTATATGAATTTCAAAGGCTTAACTTTACTGTCACTTTGTAAAGAAATAAGTTATATGGCTTTATGGAAATATTTCTTTATCTAAAGTTAAAACCATAATTTAGATATCACTCTTAAGTTCCAAAACTATTTCAATTTCCATATATATAAATCCATTGGAGTATTAATATTCAAAAACTAAAATTGGAATATATTCTTTCAACAAATTAAATGTTTTATTATTTAGTTTGAATATTCACATAAATTCTTAAACAACTCCAATTTCTAGTAATAAAACATATGTATTTTTCGATTCCAATTATATTAGAATATTTTTCCAATTCAAATTCATATTAGAATATTCATTTCAATTTATCTTGGGAAAAATCCAATTATAAATATCATATCTTAAATTTCCAAACTTAACATTTAAACATATGATATAAATTTACCAAACTCCATTTTCTAAATTTCTTCCATTTTCAATAAAGAAATTTATATTCCTTTTAATTTCAAAATTTCAACTTCATAGGTATATAAATATGGAATAAAATATTTATACAATATAAATTTTAAGATTTATAAACCGTATTCCATCCAACCCATAGAAATTTCATTTAAAAGTAGTTATATATAGACCGCGGTGCCTGTATATAATTTTCTATCCTATGGTCAAGTGATACGGATATTTATCATTTCAATCCGCAATTTAAAATAAAACTTTGCGGTTTTATCATTTCAAACCACAATCCCGAAAACGTAAAATGCATGCTAACTGGCAGTTAATGATATCCACATAAATCATCCATTCAACAACACATCCATCACCCAATTTCAACCATCAATCAATATCAATCACTATCAACCCATATCAATCAATAACAATATTAGTTCGATAATATGCAACGGGTAATAATTGTCAGTTTATTCAAATTAAATTTCAACTATTAATCTAACCATTTATATTTAGAGATAATTTATATAACTGTTAACTAGCATTTCATATGCAAACAAAATTCCTAACAGCAAATTAATACGCAATTAATCAATTTAATTAACAGCTAAATTCAATAAATGCAATTCAACAGATATGGATGAAATAACATGCCAAAAGCTCATAAATAAATTTCTATTCATTTCTAAAATTTATTTAACAAACATAAAAGCTTCTAGTAATTGTGAGTGGGTTAAAACACTCACCTTTGGAATTTAAATCGAATTTAAATTCAATTTAAACTCAAAATTTTGACGGTCTCAGAATTTGTCCAAACCAGCGTCATTGGGTCTGGAATTTAATCACGATCCTAACGCAAAAAAAATCGTGTGAATCTGATATCGTATGTGAAAGTTATTAAATAAAACGTGATCGAAATTCAAATTTAAATTAAACAAAACAAAACCCTTTACCCCCGCCACGTCAGCACGAGAGGAAACGCGTTTCCCAGGGTTCGAACCCTAGCTGAAGCCGCCGCCTACACTCCCTTTCTTCCAATTATCCACGCGCCTACGGCCATCATCTCGACGATCAGAGGCCACCATCGTGCTCCTCTCCCAAAACCGCCCCTACACCCTAGATGCGGCCTCCTCCGGCACCCCCTAGCCCTACGCGGTCACATGGCTTCCCCAGCCAACCACGGCGAATCCCAGCGCCTTCGACCAAAAGCAACCGTACAGATGAACTCGTATCGACGACCTCTACCCACTGCAACTTCCCGATCGAACCCAGGACGACGATCCACCGTTGAATCGAGCAACTAACTATGAACGGCCGGCACTGTTTTGAATGTTTCTGAGCAAACCACGGATCCAATCGAGAAACAAATTATACCAGCAGATTACGCGCTTCGAGAAGATCGACATATAATTTTTGTGGAATTTTCTGAATTTTTTTTTTTTTTTTGAATTTTGGCTTTTGATTTGCCATTGAAACTGGATCTGAAGTGTATACATTTTTAGGAGGAGAAAAGAGTGAAGAAATGAACGTACAGCTAAAGAATATAGACTAGGGTTTGTAGCTGTATATATATATAGGTTGGGCTGGGTTAGAATAGATAGGCTAGATAGATGAACGTACGCAACAGATTATGGCCCAAAAAGCCCGCTATGCCTCCGGAACCGAATTTGTTAAAACTATATATCCAAATAGGTGTTTTAAAATATTCTGAACGCGATGGAAAAGGTTTCGCGACCAAATTCGATCGTATGAAGAAGTTATGCTAAAAACAAGATTTCCAAATTGATTTTCAAATTGATTTTAATAAAATTGATTCCAAGGCGTTTATCGTCCGTACGATCAAACGACAAGTCCGATCGATACGAAATTTGAAATCCTATAATAATTCACCGATACGGATCCGATGAAACTGGTTTCGTCGAAATCCGAGTCCGTGACAAAAATGGCTATTTTTAATATTATTAAATCAATTAAATAAATCATAAAAAAATCAATTTTTATGTTTCAACTCCTATTATTGGCCAAATTTCATTACTTAGATAGTTCAATTAATCCAAATAAATTTAACAAGCTTGGATGTGAATAAAAATTTATAAGTATCTCAATTTGCATTGTAAATTTCTGCATTTCTTATTATTTGGGAAATATAAATTTTTATTCAAAAATCCAATTATTTAATCTTATACTTTTATACTCTCATCTTAAATCAATTTAAATAAATAACTTGATTTCCATTTCAATTCATTTGATTGCAATTCCTTTTTACCATAGATTAAATTCCAAACTATAAATAAACTTTATCTCCATTTATTCGCCTTAATTTATATTAAGGCAATCCTAAATTAATATCTATTGCAATGATTTCAAATATCATTCCCTCATTTTCCTTAACTATTATTAATTCCAATTTTAATGAATTCAATATTATAGGTTTGATAAATCTATTAAATTCACTCAATTGTTTACAAATTCCATTTTATATTCAATAACGTAATATTTTACGTTTAATTCCATTCTATTTGTAGTAAATACCATTTGTTGATCTGAATACTCAAATTATAAATAAAATCTTGCTTTCTAAAGTTATGTCAACAATGGTCCAACTAAATTTGAATTAGTTTTATCTTTATTTTACGGAATTACTATTGCAATAAATCCAAATAAATGAAGAAGGTTTGATTCCTATATTACTTCTTTGGGTTTCAATTAACCCTTTTATGGTGAATATGAATTCCAACGTATAATTGAAAACTTCATTTCCATTTAATCTCACTATTTCATCCAATATCTACATATTCTAGCTAAATTTCAACTAACGTCTAAATTAGCTATTTCAATTTCCTTTAATTGCGATTTTCCTACCATAGTAATTAAATCCCATTAATCACATACATAATGTAGATGAATTACATTCCCAATTCACCAAATTCAATTAGTTATACTTTACAACGTGTTTCCAATATATAGGTATTTTATACTAATAGTTATCATACTCAAAATTATACGCTTATAACTAATTCCTACATTTGCATAATTGTATTAAGTTAGAATGTTTATTGAGGTTTATGCATTTCTAAATTTTGTACTGATTCCACCCAATTATTACTCACAGAACGTTAAATTATTAAATGACCATTTATTATAATTTAATTCCCATAATTGAGTCAAATGCTTATTATTATATATTCTTCATTTTTACCATTCCTTCCCATTATAAATTCATTAACGAATTTACACATCTCTATCTTTCAATATAAAATAACCAAACTGATTACAAACACTGTTTCTATCAATTTTCATAAATTTATTCAAAACTATACTTTTGTTTACATAAAATAAATTTTATGTTTCTATTAGACCCTTTTCCTTTTCACTACAGACATTAAATATTACTATCTATACTAATTGCACCTTTTATACTAATGAATACCATTCAAGTTAACTAACATTCACAGATTCAACATTTATTTGTTTCTTAAAATTTTGCTTTAGATCAAGTTGTGACAATTTACCTTATCCACATCTATTGTCATAAAATTTTATAGTTACACTAAATTGCAACCACTATACCAAATCTCTACCTTTATACTTAACCAAATTAGAAATTATATAAATTTGATTTATTAAATATTATAAATTTAGCGGGTCGTTACATCCATGGTTATTAGTGGCAAAAGATTTTGAAAAATATGTTTATATAGACCAAAGACTATTTTATATTTGTTCCTTTTGGCACCCACATTTGTTTGACTTTAAGGAATTTTACATTCGTGCCTTTTGGAACCCAAATTGGTATGGTTTTCACGTGTTTGGTTCTAAACCAGCAAATTTTTTGATTGTGTCCTGATTTTCCACATATCATTCACTTTGAATTGACTTGGTAAATTTCATTTCTAAGACGTTCAGATTGATTATACCCAAGTCTTTGTCTAACAGTATTAACAGTTTGTTTCACTAATAGCATATTTAGCGATCTTTCTCCTTTGGAAATTTTTCCTAAAGTTGTGGACAGTTGTTGGACTTGTGTCAAAACAGATTCATTTTCATTCAATAATTGAGTGCACTTTTTAATAGAATTTTCCCTCCTCATGTTTTCACTTTCTTTCAAAATCATAATTTCATTTTCAAGTGATTTAATTTTAATTTCTAATTTTTTAATCTCTTCTTCAAATGATGGACACTTATCACACTTAGGGCTCTTGTTTCGATAGTTTTTAACCAATTGGTCAAGTCGTTTATTTAAATCTATCAAAGTATCTCTTTGTGATTCAACTTTAGTGTATTTCTCCCTACTCTTTCACAACAGCCATTTGCGCCGTGAAAATATATAAGTAATTCTGAATGAGTAAGTTTTGATACATCGCTTGGCTCGTCATCATCACTATCAGTTATTTCTGCTTGAAGACACAAATTTTCTTTTTGACTCTCACTGTCAGTGCTTTTATCAGCTTCATCAGTTTCATCCCAAGTGGCTGCAAAACTTCTCCTTTTCGGTTTCTTTCCTTGGCTGAGTCAATTCTGAGGACAATTTGGCTTGATGTTACAGGGTTTATTGCACTTGTGACAAATGATCTCCCGCCCTTCTAAATTATCTAGTGTTTTGACTATTTTGCTTTTCAATTGTTGATTTAGAAATGGATTTCTGTATTTGCGGTTCCACTTTTTGAATCTCTTTATTAGTAGCGCCAATTCAGCTGATCCATCATCATCATTATCATCACTTGCCGTTCTTGCTTTGAGAGCTATTGATTTCTTTCATGTATCACCTCCTTCTCGTTCTTCCTTGAATTTGATTTCTAGCTCGTAAGTGGTGATATTTCTGATGAGTTCTTCAACTTTGATTTGTTTCAAATCCTTTGATTCTTGAATGGAAGTAACTTTTGCTTCAAAATTTCGTGGAAGGACTCTGAGAATTTTTCGAACTATTTCCAACTATGTGTATGATTTTCCAAGAGCTTTTAATTTGTATGCAAGATTGGAAAGTCGTCCATACATCTTTTCGATATTTTCATCCTCGACCATTGTGAAGTTCTCGTATTCGGTACTAAGCATGGCAAGACGAGACTCCTTGACTTGAGATGTTCCTTCGTGAATCACTTTATGTGTGTGCCAGATTTCCTATGCAGTTAGACAATGTGAGACATGAGTAAATTCAATTTGATCTAATGAATAGATAATAGAATTGATAGCTTTAGCATTAGCATTCTGTAGTTTATTTTCATGATCTGTCCATTGATCCTTCGGTTTTTTATTTCCTGATTATCTACCACTATAGTCGGTGTCCTATATCCTGTCTCAATAATATTCCAAGCATCAATGATTTTTAGAAAAAAAATTCGTTCTATTTTTCCAGTAAGCATATTCAACATTGAACATAGGTGGTATAACTATGGACTGACCCTCAGCAAAAGCATTATTAAAAGAAGCCATTTAAAATTCAAATTTTTAAAATAATAATTTGTTTTTGAAAAATCAATTTTTTTTTAAAACAAAAATTGGTTTTTGTTCCTAGCTCTGATACCACTTGCAGGATCGATTTCACCCTAAAGGGAGGGTGAATAGGGTGATACTAATAATTATAAAAATATATGCATAAATATATAAAATAATTGCAGCATAAATAATAGTAGAATAATAAAAGCAGAAATAGAACAAAACAGATTTACCCAGCTTCGGAAAACCCCAACCTACATGTTGCCCCCAAGATTTCTACTAGCAATTAAGTAGTCAAACGTTTACACCTATAAACTCCCGACACCCGCTACCGACTAACCCAACTCTACGCTCAAAACCCTGCCACAACTTATCCATTGAGTTGCGAATTCTCAAACTACACCACCGTAGTTCGTCCCCTAGTCACATGACTAGAATTTTACAAAAGTTTAAAGAAAAATACAAATTAAAAATAAATACAAAACCTTATATTAAATTACAACCCAAAAAATAAATAAGAAAATCGGCCCAATATAAAATAAAGAGAATCCCTTTTTTCCTTGTTTATGTCTTCGGCCCGTATCCTATACTTCGTGAATTAATGTCTGCTTCTTTCCATTGCTCGAGAACATTCGTTCCTCTTCGTTCAAAATTACGGCTTCGTGATTTGTTGAAGTTTCCGCTTGAAAAATGATGCTCGAAACCTTTGCTAGCATGCTTGTAAGAAATGAGGCTTGAGTCATTTGTTGATTTCATTCCTCCGCGGCTGCTTCTCGATCGAGTTCGAATCGAACAAAAAACCGGTATGCGGTTTCCTTTCTTAATCTCGTTGATATGCTTGAACTTGATTGCCAGTATGCCGATGATGTTAATGGTATTTATAGGGTTTAATTCCCTAAATTATCATTTGATTGAAATCATTTGATATTTTAGCTCGGTCATTTGATTTTGCTTGATTACATATGATTTGTTTAGACTGGTTCAATTCGTATATTTCCTTACTCGATTCTCCTGGCTTGTTTGGTTTTTGATTTTTCATTCATACGTGTTATCATCGGGCTTTGATTCTGACTTGTTTGGGCTTTGCCTCGGTCACCTCGGCTTTAATTCTTTGGCATTTTGAACTTATTTTAACTGCTGTTTCATTCACTTTTAAATCATGATATTGTTACCATTTTTATGTTACTCTCTGACTTCTTCGGCTTGATCAATTTATGAAATAAAAACTACCGCTTTTCTTTGAAAAGTGACTCGCAACTGTGCTTACTATAACCATGTATATACATATATGTATGTATGTATGTGTACGATTGTTGCCTATCCACTTGGTTTCATGTGTGGTGGTGGCTGTGATGTTTTATGTTGATGTTGCACTTGATTTCACTAGAGTCTTGTTGCATCCCTTGTTGTCATTGTGTGTGTGTGTGTATGTCTGTGTATGTGTGTGTGTATGTATGTATGTATGTATGTATGTATGTATGTATGTATGTATGTATGTATGTGTGTGTGTGTGTGTGTGTATGTATGTATGTATGTATGTATGTATGTATGTATGTATGTATGTATACTTGTGTGTTTGCGCATGTATATATGTATGCTGCTTTGACTTCACTTGAGTTTGCACTGGTTATTGAGAGCCTGGACTATTTGGTGGCATTTAGTTGTTATGCCATGTTTTTGCCTTTGATATTGTATTGTATCTTGTCAAGTTGTATTTATATTTCATTGATGCATTATGTCTCCATACATATATCTATATCTATATGTTTGATTGCTTTGGTGCATATCCACTTGGTTCTTCAATTCTATATTGTACATTTTGATTTTCTGGCTTTGTTACATGTCAGGTTACTCTGTTTCTTGTATCTGGTCTGCGTTCTGTTGGTTGCTTCGAATGCATGTGCATTTTTTTGTTTAGTTTTGATTTGATGTTTGGTTTGGGTTTCAGGTTGCTTTGTATTTAATTCGAGTTTATTTTGTTTTCGTGCTGGTTTGACCTGAACTAATTTGTTGTTTTGGTCAAGACTGTATTGCATGCTCATGTTCATCTGTAACGACCAGAATTTCAGTCAATTGAAATTCGTATATTTAATTGATTTTAAATAGTCAAAAGTTAATTTTATAAGCTGAGTAAATTATATTTCGAATATAGTGATTTAATTGGATAATTAAATTATTAATTTAATATTTGAAATTGCTGAAATAAATAGAAATTGAATTTAATGTGAATAAAAATGATTTAGAAAGTTGAATTAAATTATATTCGAATTAGAATGATGTTAGAGAACTCTTAAAATTGAATTAAAAGTTAAACTACAGAAATTGAATATTATAATATTTAATTAACGAGTAAAAATAGCCATTTTTCAAACAGTCTCAGTTTTTGACGAAACAAATTGCGTTAGGTCCGTATTGACGAGTACTACATTTTAGAGCTGGTTTGGAGTTGATTGGAGCTAGTGTATATTTTTGGCAAAATTAAAAACCTGTTTAATTTTATTCGGAATAAAATTCTACAACTGCCATTGGAATCAATGTGAGTACAACTCACTCTTTCTGACTCACTGATTTTTATACAAGTGAGAATAAATTTATTTTGTGTTGATTGATGATTGTTTGGATGATATATATATATATATATATATATATATATATATATTGATTGGTATTTGAATATATTCCTGCCTATTGGAGCAGATGAGACCCTATACGTTCACGTGTATGAGCGGATGACCCTTTGTATGCGCGTCTGCCTCGAAGCGGACATTGTATACATATTATAATATGTATATTTGTTGTAGGTGATTGGTTGGAGGGATGCAACTGGATTCTTCAACAGTATTGGTTTTATTTATAGATATTGTGATATATATGATGTTATCATGTGGTATATGATATTTTGGATGTTGTGATTGATGTATTTAGTGTTGTTGTAGCATTGGGCTTATTTTTGGAATTTTAAAAATGTTAAAGTGATGATTTCAAATAACATGATTTTTAAGTGTTTTAAAAATAAATGTTTTGTTAAAATTTGAATTGGTAAGGAATTGATTTAGTTTAAATAAATAAATGTTATAATTTTAACGTTATAAAAATTATGATTTTTGTGAAATATAATCAAAATGTGATTTTTGAAATATGAAGTTGATTAATTTGTAAAGCAAGTTGAAATGAAATTTTGATTTATTATAAATAATTTATAAGTATAGATTTATAAAAATTGATATCTTATAAATCGAAATAATGGAATTATAAATGATTTTTTATATGCATTAAAATGAAGTTATAAATGGATTTTATAAGTGATTAAGATTTATAAATGTGAAGTTATAAAATGAATGGATTTGGTAAAACAAAAGTTTATAAGTAATTAACTTATAATTTGGATTTTGTTATGTAAATGAGATAAATGGAATTTGGTAAATAAAGGGATTTTATAAATTGAAGTTTTTATAAAATAGAAATGTGAATTTATAAACATTGTTTATAATTCCGAAATCAACTTATTTTGATAAGATGAATATGAAGCTTATTAAAGGAATTTCAGCCGCGATTTTGGACAGCGGATAATCTTTAAGATGTGTAGAAATATTGGATTTGGTAAACGAAGTATATTCAAGATTTTGGATAGTGGATAATCTTTTAAAATTAAATGGATATTTTTGGAAAGTGATATTTTAATTGAATTTAAATGATTTAAAGATATTTTTAAATGTGTTAAGTACCTAAACCATAGATTTCAACATTCATTGTTGAAATAGACGTTTTCGAGAAATAAGGATGGACTATAACACTATTGTTATAGTAAATGATTTTCGAAAAGGAAATGTTTTATATAGGATATCAATCTAATTTTTGAATCCCTATACTATTGATTTTGGGTTGTCGTAACGATGTTTTACGCAATATTCGTTTTGACCTGAATAAATATGTTAAGAGAATGTTTTCCTTGTAAATTAAATATATACTTAATCGTGATTTAAGTATATGTAATATTTTCTAAGTTTTTAAAATAAACTAATTGTGAATTATTTATTATTAAATAAGAATATGGAAATGTTTTCCAATGTAGAGTGTTGAGATGGTTCGAGATTATATCTTTTTAAAGATAATTTGAAGAGAATATTTGGCAAGTAATTTAATTAATAAAAGATTAATTAAAGGGTCGAGTGATTGCTTATAGTGCTAAATATGTTTTTGTTTGCTTTGATACTTAAATAACCAAACATCAAATTTGGCCATTTTAGTTCCTCGACTTGATGTGGGAACTATTTAATCATACACTTAGTAGTAGCCATCTATGTAGGCTTGATTATCATTTGTGTTGAGGATGTTGATTTGTGTAGTGCGGAGTATTACTCCAATCCATCGAGCTTCCTTCTTGGCCCGAAGGATAGCAAGTTGAAAGTTGGAGACGTGAAAAGTCTATGAGAAACGCTTTTGCGTTGTTTGTGCGAAGACACCGGGATCAGATTTATTTGAAAATGACTTCGAAGCAATGTATATGCGTTTGATTTTGTAGGTTATTGATGATATTGAAATTTAGGATTTTCATAGTGGGGGACTTCTTGTTGATCGTTTGGGGTTAAATTCCCGATATGCATCTAGTAGCGGTAGTCTCTCCAGTATGAAATATCTAATGCAAGGACTATTCGCTACTAATCCTAGGGATTTCTCGACAGGATGTAGTAGGAAAGTACCTTCAGTTTGTCCTATTCTTCGACAACTTGTATGGATGTTTGTCTGACATTGCACTTCTAAAGATTACGTACATTGGTTTTTACAAGCGTACATTAGTGGTGGCGGAGAAGGCAACTTCTCTTAGCTTAACACCCTTCTTCAGACGCATGAGCTTAAGGGTTGTATTTTTGTGAAAGGAAATTAGTAGTCAATGGAAATGTCATGTGGCATTCAAAGTGAGGTAATTACGATATGTCAAAGGTAATCGTTACCTCATGCCTCATTAACCAGAAATGACCAAAACAAGGTTAGATGCGGGAAGGCTAAGTGGGTCGCTCCCAAGTAGGATATGATCATCTTCTTTTCGATATATCTTTGTACACTATGACGTCATTTATCTAATTATTGTAATTTGTATGCTTCGAGGGCCCTCGGAAAAGGTCGGTAACGATCAAAGGATGACATATTCGGTACTATTTAGTTATAGAGGTGGGCCGGTCTTGTGTTGGTAGAGGAACTTTGTGATGGTTTCTTGATACATTCCTCTAGAGATGTACTATCGGAAGGTAATCCCTTCACCCGGTCATTCGTATGGAAATCCAAACTCCACTACGTACCTGCCATTTATATTGTATTACCCATTTTGGGCTATATGCTGCAATTTAATCAATGTAACAATTTCGACTATGGTTAATATTATTTGTATACTAGACACTAATATAATATAAGAGGATTTGATATGAAATGTTTTACTTATCGTAAGGTAAAAACATGTCCGTGTTTATGTGTGGGCGTGTCTTACGGGATACTTTTGTTTTGATAAAGGAAAAGTTTGGTAGTTTAATAAATTTGGTTGAGTGTGTTTCTCATGCTGGTTTACCAGACTGATCCGGACGTTCTTCCCTTTCAATGCTTGAGTCAGACCAAGTATATTTACAGGTTCAGTTTTGGTGCTTTTAGAGCTTCAGCATGAGAGCCAAAGATCTTCATTTCGTATACACATATATATTTCGATTATCCGCCGTGTTTGGTTGTTTATATTATCGGCAATTATGAGGACAGGTTATTATAACTGTCTAGGCTGATAATTATTGTAACAACCCGCATATTTATCGATTTTATATTTAAATATTTTATTTAAATATTTCATCGTTCGTCGGATTTTGGTCCAAAAAGTTACTTTTTGCAAACAGTCGAATTGGGACTCGAGACCACCCCCATTGATTTCAAAATGACGTTTGCGACCTTTTTGAGTATAAACACTGATATGTTTGGAGTTAGTCGAATTTTGCTATTTTTCACTTAGGGCTTTAGGTTTGGGTTCCTAAGCCCTAGTTTCCATTTGCAAATCCAAGTTCTAGCTCCAAATCCTAAGAGAAGCTTTGGTAAGTATCATCTTCTTCTTCTTCAACTCATTCTCACTTTGATTTCAAAAAATTCCTAAACCTAATTTAGGAAATGTTTCTCTTTTAAGCTTAGATTCAAGCTTCTTGTGTTGAGATTGAAGCGTGGTTGATCTTCCTTCATCTTCAAGCTTCTCATTCATTGTTTTCGGGTTCAAAGGTGAGATTTTTATCTCACATCTATGTCTATATCTATCTTTGATTGTTGGGTATGAATTCCTAACACTTATTTATGTTCATTTGCTTTTGATTTGGATTGATTTGGTGAATTTTCCAAATTTTAGTGTGTTTTGGTCCAATTTTATGAAAATCCTTTTATGGACATTTGGACATTGATATTCGGGGTGTATCGAAGAGCTTTTAAGGTCGGGTTGTCGCTAGGCATAAATCCTTAGTCGTCGTTGCTCGTCCGATCGCTCCCGATACATTTTGGCCACTTTGACCTAGGCAAATTGTTGCCCAGACCAGGTGACCAGACGTCTGGTGACCAAATCCAGACATCTGGTTTGGACCTGGAAAGAAAAATGTATGCACGCATATTATAAAAAAATGCCAGAGACTATTTTCAGACGTCTGACTTGATGTTTCAGACGTCTGGGTGTTCTCTGGGTTATTTCCACAGAACAAAACCAAACGTCTGGATTCAAAACCAGACGCCTGGCCATGGCTCAGACGTCTGTTTTGGCTCTTCCAGACGTCTGGGTAGCTTTCTAAACTATTTTTCAGAAAACAAATCCAGACGTCTCGATTCCAAATCAGACGTCTGGAGATGTTTATTTTTGCCTATTCAGGCTGTTTTGTGTGTATTTCGATTGTTTATTGATTTTAGCGATCCTATTAGTCGTTATCACTTATTATCGACTTTGATGACTTCTTTTTATGGATTTTTGGAAATATCCATTTTGATGGATTTGGTATCAATTTCTTTGGATTTTATTCACATCTTCGAATGTGAATTTTCATGATCGATTGTTTCTACAATCACTTCTATGATTTGTCACTTTAAAATATAAAGGTTTTCTATACTAGTAGCAAATATCAAAACTCTTTCTTCAAAGGATTTTAACACTATTTTATTACAAAGCTCGTTTTCTCAAACCGTTTTTCAATCTACTAGTATTTACAAACCTTTACCTCACTCGTATGAGAAATCTAATTAAACGACTTAGTAAAACAAGTGGTATGAAACGCTTGCGTTTACTTCGTTAGTTAATTCTTGGACTTGTTCGATTGAATCTCTTGTGACAATTTTCTAGTGGAGATCTACAATTTGTTCATAAAAATTTAAGTTAAGCTAGTGGTTATGGGACATGAAGCTAAGCTCATATATTTACTAGCTTACTGTAATTAACACTTCTCTTTGATCATGACGATCATTTTATGTTTTAGACTAGCATTGTGCGATGTCTTTTTGATTTGGTTCATCGGATGTCACGCTGTACCACGTCGTTGTTCCCTTTGATTGTGATTTGGTTCATCGGATGTCACGCTGTATGACGTCGTTGTTCCATTTGATTGTGATTTGGTTCATCGAATGTCACGCTGTACGACGTCGTTGTTCCCTTTGATTGTGATTTGGTTTATCGGATGTCACGCTGTACGACGTCGTTGTTCCCTTTGATTGTGATTTGGTTCATTGGATGTCACGCTGTACGACGTCGTTGTTCTCTTCGATTGTGATTTGGTTCATCGGATGTCACGCTGTACGACGTCGTTGTTCCCTTTGATTGTGATTTGGTTCATCTGATGTCACGTTGTTCCCTTTGATTTTGATTTGGTTCATCGGATGTCACGCTGTACGACGTCGTTGTTCCCTTTGATTGTGATTTGGTTCATCGGATGTCACGCTGTACGACGTCGTTGTTCCCTTTGATTTTGATTAGGTTCATCGGATGTCACGCTGTACGATGTCGATGCTCCGAATTATTTGATTTCTGGATTTCTTGTGTTGATTTCTGGAATTTATGTTTCACCAACTTTTACGATTGGCATTGATATATATGTCATTTCTTGTGGCTCGGTGAAGGAAATTAGGAGTATGACATTCCTTTTTATCTTTGAGAAGATCTTTGCGATATTGATTAATCTCTTATTGATTTTTCAATTAGTTATTTATCACAGCTTGGCATTGTGATTATTATACGTTTAGTCATATCTCTTATTCTATATCATTTCATCTGATATTTATAGCTAGACTGATCCGTTTATTATTTTCTTCTTATAAATAATACTTAGGTCAGACTGAGATTTTACAGGTGCTTCTGCTTGCCACCTTATCGGACCATCATCTGACTTTTGGCTAACTACTTAGATTAGTAGTTTTTGTTATATACATTTGAGATACAGACTCTATGATGTATACTTATTCTTTTGTCTAGCACTTGTATCTATTCTTTTTGATATTGTGGATCTTGTTTGACCAATACTCTGGTGTACACTTTCATGTGTTATATTCATATCTATTTCCGCCTTTGTGATATGAATTATCTGTGACTGATTTGTGTTATGTTTATTTCTATATTTGTTTCTGAAGACCTTTATAGCTACTGTGTAGTAGCTTTGAGTTTGTGTCGGTATGTCGGATTTCCTCTTGAGATGAAAAGTTATATTTCTATCTGGCATATCGGTACTCGCACAAAGCAATTATACAGATGGTCGCTCCTCAACAGCCTTATTCTCCGTACTAGTCGACGGCATTACTCCGTAGTGTTCTTGCCTAGCGTGGGTATAGAGGTGGGGCGTCACAGCTTGATATCGGAGCCAAACTTCGGAACAATATGAAATATTATAACAAGGATCATCGTCCTAAGTCCATCTTAGGAGTCGTGCTTTAGGATTTTACTCGCGTCTTCGTACTGATTCATCCTATTTTCTTTATGATTCCTTGTTTTATCTATCAAGATTGCTTGATATTTATTCTGAGAATAACTTTTTCCTCTTCTTTCTTTCTTTCTTAAAGAAGAGAAATGGTTAGACCAGGCCGTCCCAGCGCCGGTCAATCTAGTGCTACTCCCCAGGATGGAGTATTTATGTCTGCCCAGTAGCTTCTTGATCTTGTAAAGAACGCTCAAGCAGCCGGTCCCATTCCAGAGCCTACTCATCCAAGATCCGGTTTTGCACGCTTGTGTAGAGACTATACCGATTTGGGTGGAAGGCCATTCAGGGGATCCGAGAGTGTTATAGAAATTCAAGCTTGGCTCAAATCATGTGATCGCATCTTTTCTCGCATGAACCTTATTGATCTACATCGAGTCCAAGTGGCTTCTAGCATGCTCCAAGAAAGAGCATTAGATTGGTATGAGCTTTTAATTTCTGAAATCGTTGAAGCGGATCTCACTTGGGAGCAATTCCGAGAAAGATTCGAATTGAAATTCGTGCCAGAGGCTGAAAAAGTAACTTTGGCCCGGCGTTTTATTGACCTTGTTCAAGGTGAATCTTCCGTGATAGACTATGTCGCATCTTTCGAATCTCTTTCCAAATACGGGGTTGAATACATTAATACCCCATTGAAGAAAATTCTAAGATTTGTCTATGGCTTGAATAAGAATCTTAAGAAGCCATTACTTCTGAAACTTGAGGTTTCATTTGATCAGCTTATTGATATCGCTCTTCATCTTGAAGAGGCCGATAATGAAGGTGATGTTGAAGTTGTGCGTGCCCAACAGAACTTCGACAATAACTTGAAGAGGCCTATCAAATTCAAAGGCCCCAATTCTAATAAGAAAGGGAAGCAACCAATTCCGGTAGCAAAGACTCCTACCTCTAGTCATGGACAATGCTACAATTGTGGTTCCACGAACCACTATGCAAGGGAGTGTCCGAAACCCCTCTTTTGTCGCTATTGCAAAAATTCGGGTCACCATATTACTGCATGTCCCATACTTCAAAGTAAGAAGGAGGGAGAGCTCAATGCAGTGCAAGCCCCTAGTGGCACTTCTCTTAGTCAAGGTATTTCTCATTCAATCCTTGATCACATTTGTTTTATGATTTTCCTTTTCGAGTTCTTTTTGATATGGGTTTCAACTTACTATTTTATATTAAAAGAACTTGTGATTCTTTTTCTTTAAAAATATTTTGGGCTTGATGTCTTCGTTGAGAATTGCGAATCCGGATGGTAGATCCGCAACACTCAATTTGCTTTTATTTGATGTCGAAAATTATTTTATGTGATTTTTCTTTCCGAGCCGATATTTTTACTTAGGCTCCGGAATTGATTTATGCGATAGGATTGGCTTAATCATTAATGAAGCCTATATCCTATTTTCTCGAGTGGACTATTCATCTTCGACATTTTCAATCTGTTAAGCAGATTTCTAATTTTCCTTTATGATTTTGATTTAAAAATTGATGGCATCATTTTATTCTTTAAGCTCACATGTTGAGTAGAGCGTTGTTTCTCTCATTTGGGTAGTTGTGAATTTTCCGGAATCTTTGAGCTTGTCTTAGGATTATCACCTAAGCAATCTTTTGAGTGGTGTTAAGGTCTTTCCAGTTTGACCTTGCCACCGATTTTCATTAGCTACGAGTTGCGGAAGTTAGCATTCCACTTACCGCATTCCGCACTCGTTATGATTCTTATGAATGACTTATTATGTCATTCAGTTTGCCCATCTTGTTTCATCCATTTCATAAATCGAGTATTCTATGAATATCTCGATAAGTCCATTCTTGTATTTATTGATTTTGGAAGAAAATAGAAATTTATAATTTTGAAAATCTTTTTCATAAGATTTATTTATAAATACAATTTGATTTTTTGTTCTTAAAATGAACAAAGAATAATCTTAAAAGTTTTTAGAAACATGTTTATCATATAAAAGATGGTTTTGTGATTGTATTGCCCATTGAGTGCTTTAAGAATTCTAGTCGATGCGCTTGATCAACGTTATCGATAGGAATCTCCTAAACGCTTTGATGAGACAATTTGACACAATAAATTGATTTGAACTAAGAAAATTTTTCTAGAAAGATAATTACATAAAGATAAGTGTAATTTTGAAAGTTTTAGCTTTTCGGGAAAGAAGATTATTTAGAACTCTTCTCCGATACTCCTATTCTTGTGATTCCCGATGGGAACCAAGACTTTACCTTTTGTACCAATGCTAATCGTATTGGTTTGGATGTCGTTCTCTTGCAAAAGAGAACGTGCTATCTCTTATGCTTCTAAATCATTATAGCCTATCGAGACTAGATATACCACTCATGATCTAGTGCTCGCGGTTATTGTTTCTACTTTTAGAGTTTTGCATCATCATTTTTAGGGGAGGAATTTGTTCTCCATCTCGATCATAAATCCTTGGAATATTTATTTTCTCATAAGGAACTTCATGTTGACTCGAGTTCCTAGCATCTTATGATCTTGATATTCTTTTATTCCCGAAAGGGAAATCGTGTTGCCAATGTGTTTAGTCGTAAGCAACAAGTGGTTGATTCTTTGATGATGTCTGAATGGAATTATCTTTTTATCAAGTTCATCAGACGTTTTGATATACTTCGTTTTATTGAGTTTCATCTCATTTCTTTTATGGACCTGCGTCTGATGTTCTTTTATGGTGTTCGGTTCATCGGATGTACTGCTATTATATTACATCGATGTTCCGTCTTATCTGGATCAATGAATGTACCATTATTATACTACATCGTTGTTCCGGTTTATCGGTTCATTGGATGTACCGTTTTTGTACTACGTCGGTGTTTCGAAATTATTCGGGCTTTGGTTCCTTGGGCGTACCGTTTTTGTACTACACTGATGTCCCAAATTATTTGAGTTTCTAGTTTCTCGGGCGTACTGTTATTATACTACGTCGTTGCACCAGCTCAGTTTTCTGCTATTCTTGACGTTCTCCACGTCTTTTATCTACGGAAATGCCTTGGGGATTCCGGTTTTTATTCTTATGCCCGGTGATATTGTGGAAATTGAAGTTTCACCAGATTTGATTTATGAGCAACATTCCATTCGCATCATTGCTTCGGAGGTTGAGCGCCTTCGGAATAAAGATACTCTTCTTGTGAGAGTTCAATGGTTCTCAAATCTTAGGGATTTCTCTTGGGAATCTAGAAAATTCATCGAGCGATCCCGTTCGTGCTAACTTTTTCGTGCTCTTTATGGTGAACTTCTTATTTCAATTTTCTTTTGTGTTGATATGCTTTTATGGTTGTTACTGTTTATTTTCTTCTTAAGTATTGTGAGGACGCAATTTCTTTAAGGAGGGGAGTCTGTAACAACCCGCATATTTATCGATTTTATATTTAAATATTTTATTTAAATATTTCATCGTTCGTTAGATTTTGGTCCGAAAAGCTACTTTTTGCAAACAGTCGAATTGGGACTCGAGACCACCCCCATTGAGTTCAAAATGACGTTTGCGACCTTTTTCAGTATAAACATTGATATGTTTGGAGTTAGTCGAATTTTGCTATTTTTTACTTAGGGCTTTAGGTTTGGGTTTGGGTTCAGCCCACTAGCCCAACTATGGTTATATCATTATTCCAGCCCCTCTCCTCTTCATTACTTCACTTTCATTTCCTAATACATTCAAGCTTCATCAAAAATGGGGGAGGAGAAAAAGAATTAGAATTCCTAAGCCCTAGTTTCCATTTGCAAATCCAAGTTCTAGCTCCAAATCCTAAGAGAAGCTTTGGTAAGTATCATCTTCTTCTTCAACTCATTCTCACTTTGATTTCAGAAAATTCCTAAACCTAATTTAGGAAATGTTTCTCTTTTAAGCTTAGATTCAAGCTTCTTGTGTTGAGATTGAAGAGTGGTTGATCTTCCTTCGTCTTCAAGCTTCTCATTCATTGTTTTCGGGTTCAAAGGTGAGATTTTTATCTCACATCTATGTCTATATCTATCTTTGATTGTTGGGTATGAATTCCTAACACTTATTTATGTTCATTTGCTTTTGATTTGGATTGATTTAGTGAATTTTCCAAATTTTAGTGTGTTTTGGTCCAATTTTATGAAAATCCTTTTATGGACATTTGGACATTGATATTCGGGGTGTATCGAAGAGCTTTTGAGGCCGGGTTGTTAATAAGCATAAATTCTTAGTCGTCGTTGCTCGTCCGATCGCTCCCGATACGTTTTGGCCACTTTGGCCTAGGCAAATTGTTGCCCAGACCAGGTGACCAGACGTCTGGTGACCAAGTCCAGACGTCTGGTTTGGACCTGGAAAGAAAAATGTATGCACGCATATTATAAAAAAATGCCAGAGACTATTTTCAGACGTCTGACTTGATGTTTCAGACGTCTGGGTGTTCTCTGGGTTATTTCCACAGAACAAAACCAGACGTCTGGATTCAAAACCAGACGCCTGGCCATGGCTCAGACGTCTGTTTTGGCTCTTCCAGACGTCTGGGTAGCTTTCTAAACTATTTTTCAGAAAACAAATCCAGACGTCTCGATTCCAAATCAGACGTCTGGAGATGTTTATTTTTGCCTATTCAGGCTGTTTTGTGTGAATTTCCATTGTTTATTGATTTTAGCGATCCTATTAGTCGTTATCACTTATTATCGACTTTGATGACTTCTTTTTATGGATTTTTGGAAATATCCATTTTGATGGATTTGGTATCAATTTCTTTGGATTTTATTCACATCTTCGAATGTGAATTTTCATGATCGATTGTTTCTACAATCACTTCTATGATTTGTCACTTTAAAATATAAAGGTTTTCTATACTAGTAGCAAATATCAAAACTCTTTCTTCAAAGGATTTCAACACTATTTTATTACAAAGCTCGTTTTCTCAAACCGTTTTTCAATCTACTAGTATTTACAAACCTTTACCTCACTCGTATGAGAAATCTAATTAAACGGCTTAGTAAAACAAGTGGTATGAAACGCTTGCGTTTACTTCGTTAGTTAATTCTTGGACTTGTTCGATTGAATCTCTTGTGACAATTTTCTAGTGGAGATCTACAATTTGTTCCTAAAAATTTAAGTTAAGCTAGTGGTTATGGGACATGAAGCTAAGCTCATATATTTACTAGCTTACTGTAATTAACACTTCTCTTTGATCATGACGATCATTTTATGTTTTAGACTAGCATTGTGCGATGTCTTTTTGATTTGGTTCATCGGATGTCACGCTATACGACGTCGTCGTTCCCTTTGATTGTGATTTGGTTCATCGGATGTCACGCTGTACGACGTCGTTGTTCCCTTTGATTGTGATTTGTTTCATCGGATGTCACGCTGTACGACGTCGTTGTCCCCTTTGATTGTGATTTGGTTCATCGGATGTCACGCTGTACGACGTCGTTGTTCCCTTTGATTGTGATTTGGTTCATCGGATGTCACGCTGTACGACGTCGTTGTTCCCTTTGATTGTGATTTGGTTCATCGGATGTCACGCTGTACGACGTCGTTGTTCCCTTTGATTGTGATTTGGTTCATCGGATGTCATGCTGTACGACGTCGTTGTTCCCTTTGATTGTGATTTGGTTCATCGGATGTCACGCTGTACGACGTCGTTGTTCCCTTTGATTGTGCTTTGGTTCATCGAATATCACGCTGTACGACGTCGCTGTTCCCTTTGATTGTGATTTGGTTCATCGAATGTCACGCTGTACGACGTCGTTGTTCCCTTTGATTGTGATTTGGTTCATCGGATGTCACGCTGTACGACGTCGTTGTTCCCTTTGATTTTGATTTGGTTCATCAGATGTCACGCTGTACGACGTCGATGCTCCGAATTATTTGATTTCTGGATTTCTTGTGTTGATTTCTGGAATTTACGTTTCACCAACTTTTACGATTGGCATTGATATATATGTCATTTCTTGTGGCTCGGTGAAGGAAATTAGGAGTATGACATTCCTTTTTATCTTTGAGAAGTTCTTTGCGATATTGATTAATCTCTTATTGATTTTCCAATTAGTTATTTATCACAGCTTGGCATTGTGATTATTATACGTTTAGTCATATCTCTTATTCTATATCATTTCATCTGATATTTATAGCTAGACTGATCCGTTTATTATTTTCTTCTTATAAATAATGCTCGGGTCAGACTGAGACTTTACAGGTGCTTCTGCTTGCCACCTTATCGGACCATCATCTGACTTTTGGCTAACTACTTAGATTAGTAGTTTTTGTTGTATACATTTGAGATACAGACTCTATGATGTATACTTATTCTTTTGTCTAGCACTTGTATCTATTCTTTTTGATATTGTGGATCTTGTTTGACCAATATTCTGGTGTACGCTTTCATGTGTTATATTCATATCTATTTCCGCCTTTGTGATATGAATTATCTGTGACTGATTTGTGTTATTTTATTTCTATATTTGTTTCCGAAGACCTTTATAGCCACTGTGTAGTAGCTTTGAGTTTGTGTCGGTATGTCGGATTTCCTCTTGAGATGAAAAGTTATATTTTTACCTGGCATATCGGTACTCGCACAAAGCAATTATACAGATGGTCGCTCCTCAAAAGCCTTATTCTCCGTGCTAGTCGACAGCATTACTCCGTAATGTTCTTGCCTAGCGTGGGTATAGAGGTGGGGCGTCACAACTATTGATTGATTGTTGAACTCTGATTGATGTATGTATACACAATTTCTGTTTTGTAAAGATCATTGATATGATATTATATGTTTTCCATTGCGATGTGAGATTCTGTATTGGTCTGTTTAGTTCTATCTTCTATATTTCTTCTCTTCTCTTCTTCTCTCTTCTTTTCTTTCTCTTGACTTTCCGTCAGTCTGTGCTTTTTGGGTAGGACATGTGTGATTTATTGTTGATTCAAAGGGTATGGATTTACGGGTCGTCACATCATCTGTGTTCTGGTACTCATGTATATGATGCATGTTGTTATACCTAATGTATGTCATCATTGTCTAGAGTCTGGTGTGTATATTTGAGCACTTTGAACATGTGATTTGTTTAGTTCATCATGCTCATCCATGCTTCTGTTTTGTACCGAGCCTTGTTGAACTGGTCTGTCATTCTCTACACTTTGGTTATTCATAGTGCTTTGGCTTGTTTGGAGTTCAGTTGCTTTGAACCAGTTCATGTTGTCATTAGAGTTGTGAGCCTGGCCATTTGTGGTTTTGTTTGTAATTGAAGTCACCACTATTGACAAGTGCATTTTGGTTTCTCTGACCAGTCTGGGTTCAAGTGTACATTGATTTGATATGTGCAGTCAAGTCTCCACTGAAATCATGTGCACTGCATATATATTTGTTGCTCCATTGTTATGCGCTTGACCATTTGTATCTGGTCTATTCTGTGTTCATACTTGAAGTCTGGTTTGGAGCTTGTTGCATGAGAAACTTGTACTCGACAATTTTGTGATGCTTTTATATCGCAATTGAGTTGAATCCAGCCTCGGATTGGGTTTGACCTTGTGCTCACCTGTCCCTGCAGTTTTATCAAGTGTATATCGATGTGCACGGCCTTATGGCATGTACAGTGATATACTGTTCATGTCACAAGTTGTTCGTGTAAGATGATTTCAAAATAAACATGACGAACAACCCAAATAAACGAGGCAAATAATATTTTCAAAAAAACATATTTTATTTTACACTGCACAAAAATATTTCTTTTTCAATTTTAGTTCGTCATTATTTATTTTGCAGATAACTTAGATGCTAGATTTGGGCTTGAGTAAAATCAAAAATAAAATACGAGTGAATGAATGATATGTAGTAAGGTGAGCAATGTAAAGTGAAATTTGAGATGTAATCGAAATTGTATTGTAATTAAAAAATGTATATATAGTGAGAGCTCAAATTTTGTACTATTCAAAAATTGTAATAAATAATTTTTTGAATAAAATATCTATTTGAATTTAAATTCTGTGTTATTTATTTTATTCAGTAAATATTTATTTAATTATGTGAAAATCAAATAGTACAATAACAAATACATTTAAATGAATATATATGTGTACACATACACACACACACACACACACACACACACACACATATATATATATATATATATGATTGTTTATTATCATCAAACAAAAATCATGCACTAGCATATTCAACAATTTCAACCCGCAATCCCAAATCATAATTTTTCAAATCCATAAAATTGTTCGGGTTTATCATTTCAACCTATAACGATTTTTCCCTAATCTATAAGATCGTTCGGGTATGTATTTTTTCAACCCATATTGATTTTCCTAATAATAACTAAGGGAATTTGCAGTGTGACAACAACATATAAATAAACATACATCCAGTCATCCAAAATATTAACAAATAAGCATTCATCACGATCATCATCCAAATCAACCAATAAATCACGGTACATAAACTAGTTATCTTATCGGGTATTTAATTAGCAATTAAATTCAATATAAAATTAAATGGCAATTTAATTCAATATAAATTCAAATTTAATTTAAATGACAATTTAAAATACTAAATAACAATCAACAAATTTCTAATTACGTCATAAATTTAATTTAACTAATATAAGATGGTTTAGTATTCGTGAATCGGTTAAAACGCTCACCTTTGATTTATCGTCGATTTATAATCCAAATTAGGCCCAAAAATTAAATAATTCAGAATCTAACCAAACCTGTTCCATAATATCCAAAATTTTGATACGATCGCAATGGAAAAACCGCGCATGAATCTGAGCTCGTATGATAAAGTTATCGATTTTAGAACGTTTTAAAAATCAAACTAAAAACAAAATAAACAAAGACGCTATTGTAAATTATCTCACCTCTCCTTATGCGAAATCCTACTCGAGAAACAGATCGCGACCCAGCTACAACCCATAGCCACCACCAAACTCTGGCCTACGCCGCCTTTCCACGCGCCTACGACCAAATCAGGCATCATCGTTGATACCCACACCTTCGGTCGACCACCACAGCCACACACGGCCAGTCGCGACTCCTCTAACCACCTCTGTCACCGCTGCTCTTTGATGGTGATTTCGGGAAAAATCGATGACTATTATGACAAACTAACTACATGGATCTACTCCCCTCGACCTCCCCTACGCTCCAGCACCACCCGATTGCCATCTAGTTGAAGATCCACAGTTAAAAAGCAAACCCTAGTTTCAATAGTCGAGACTAAATCGCCAATTTCTAACCAAACCATGATTCGATTGCAAAAATGAATTATAGTAGTAGATTAAGCTTGTCAAGAGCTTTCCCATAGTATATAATATGATAGGGTTTGGGGAGTTAGAATTTTTCTGTTTGATTTTGATTTGAAATTAAATTTAGAGGATTAGGGTTTCTGCCATTGGTGAGGAAAGAAGGAGCAAATGGAAATGTACATACAGAAATAAGAAAAATGCTGCTAGGGCTTCAGAAAAGAAATCTATTTATATGGACAAGGCTAGATAAGAATGAATGGAAAATCGAATTGCGTCGAAATGATAACAATGACCCGAAAAACCCGTTTCATTTCTGAAATGAAAATGGGTCATCCAATATATCAAAATATTGGGTTTCGATATTTTTGAACTCGATAGAACCAGTTTCAAACCCAAATTCCACTATATACATAAGTTAGCTTTTAAAATCAGCTTACTTTAATTGAATTCATTAAATTGATTTCTATACGTTTCAAGCCCGCACGATCAAATGATAAGTCTGATCGCTAGACAGTTGAAATCCTACAATAATTCACTGTTGTAGATCCTATGAAACTGGTTTCATTGAAATTTGAGATAGTAGTCAAAATGGCTATTTTCAAATTAATTTAGTTTACTCACTTTTCAAATTCTAACTCAATGGTTAACAATTTCATCATTTTAGATTACATAGAAATTAATAATCTATCAAATAAATTTTCTAAGTTAAATTCACTATTAAAATATTTCACTAAATTCAATGTTCAATTACGCTATAATAAAATCCTAGTTAATTATATTTTAAATCCAAATAAAATCTTTTATTTTGTCTTCCACTCTTATTACTAAATCAACTATCACCTTATCGGTATAATTAACCTTGGTTTGTATTTTATTACATTCATATTTTATAGTTATCATCTTTTACCATATTAACTATAGTATTTCAATTTCATTAATTTAATTAATTACCAATTTAATTCCTTATTTACATATTTTTGTAGTGTTCTTGGGGCAATTATAACATCCATTTCATTATCCATAGTACTTGATAAAGTATTGCAAACATCAAACCATGATTTTTCATAGATGGGTTAATTTCAACAAATTTTTCATAAATTGTTCTAATTTTTTGTAAAATTATCAGATATAACCCGAAGATTGAAAACGAAAATGAAAACCAATTTGGATGATTTAAAGAACTTTGTTCCTTAAATTGTATAAACCAACTATGCTTTTTCTATCTATTTTCATAGTAAAAACCAATTTCCCAAGCTTTAATATAATCAAAATAATTAAAGCTTATTTTGTTTTTATAAGGATTTTTTGATCCCGTTGGTATATCTTTGGGCTTGTATAAGTCTCCATCCCATTTCTCTAGGGTTATAACTTTAATAATATTGGCTTTAGAATAAGCCCAATCTCCTCCTGATCTTAGAGCGGATTTAAATTGTATAGTTCCAGAATAGGTTAATATATCTTGGTAGAATTGAAATTCTTTGGATATAAATAAGGATCCGTAAAATTTTTAAGTAAAAGGTCATAACCTCTTCAGCTGTTAGATGGTTGTATTTTTTTCTCAATGGGGCATACCCAAATAGTAGTGGTTGGAATATATGGATACACATATGCTTTAGCATATGAAGATTTTATTGCGAGCTCATAAGTCTCAGGCCTTAGTTGTTCTTCCTCTGGAACGGTTTTAAGGACTTCATCTCTGATAGTTTTTTCACTTTTAAGGAATATCAACTTATAAGTCGATTGTGGTTGAGCAGTTTTACTACTTTCTATTTTTTCTTTTTCCTTATTCAGTTTTACCCTGTAAAAATTCACGAGTTAAGAAGTCAGGAAGTGAATTATTAGTTCTTTTTATAAACTCAATATCAAAGTCTGGAACTATAATATTTCAATTTCATTAATTCCATTAATTGCCAATTTAATTCCTTATTTGCAATTATAGCCAGATTAACATTACAAATATTTCAATTGATTGAAATTACATAAAAATAGTTGTCAAATTCATTCAAACCCCATTATTAAATCATATTCTAATTATTTTCCTCATTAATAAATCATAAATTTTAATTTCTCACGGTAATAAATTTTAAAATCTTATTTAATTTAATATTTTTAATTATTGAAAAATATGGATCGTTACATAAGGATAAATTTCTTTTTATGATAGATTGGATGATGATATGTTTGATTTATAATTTATTAGTTTAAACAAGATTATCTAAAAGAGGAATATGCACGGTTTTAGGGTAAAACCGAAATTAAATAATTTCTAAATTCCATGGGATTATGAGAAACATTATTTTGGAGTTGGGTTTCAATTTTTATAATTTTCCAAGCTGTGGAGAATTAGTTATGAATTTTCAAAGGAAAATATAGTTATTTGGCTTTATAAATTTATTTTGGAAATTTTATTGAGAATCTAGGTCAAAAATTTTGATATGTTAGGCAACATGATTAAAATGAATTTTGGGAATTTTTGAGGACTTATACTAAGATATTTAGTATGGAAATTGAATTATTTCGAAAAGAGGACCTAGATGATTTAATTGTTTTATTAATAGGAAGGGCTTATTTGTTAAATGTTGCTTAGTTTTTAGATCTGAGAAAACGTGGCAAATACTTGCCAAATTACTTGGAATTATATGATAGCCAATCAAGTGTTTACAAGTGAGCAAGTTTGTTACAAAAAGTTTATGAAAGCTTATAGGTTCTTAGTGATCCCATGAAAACTCTAAAATAGGATAGAGTGTCCATGAATTATAAAAAGGTTATTAGTAAAACCATGAAACCTGATAGGCTAATAGTAACCCTAGAAACAATAAATATGACAGGGAGTCAATTAAACTAGGGATGGGATACTTAAATTGTTTATATATATATATATATATATATATATATGTATGTTATCATCATCATAATATATTTTTGAAATGCTATGTTTTTAACCATTGTGGATGCAAGAGCATTGTATATGGTTTTGAAAAGTTTTTAGGATACCAGTGAGAGAAAAACATGTTCCACTAAGCAGTGTGGTCTTACTAGATATTCAAGTGGATTGAGATGTTAGATTATTATTCATACTAGGCTTTATGTTTGACTCGAAGTTTTTTTTCCCCTTAAACTCTGGGGTACTCAATTGATTTTAAGTAGTTTGAGGTTTATGGTTTCAAGGTTCTCTTCTTAGACAAATAAAGCTTCCGGAGGTATGTGAAAGGCAGTTAGTTATTTAGAGTTATCCTCTTTTTCTGCTATGTATTTTGGATGAAAATGTAGACTTATTAGCCTCACTATATACTCTAATCAACCAACGGAGCATCTTCATATGTCACTCTTGGCGTATGTGTAATAATTATATTTTTCTAAACGTGGTTAAAGTTTGTGGGGTTATGTAATGAACATGAAGTGTTTCAAATGGAATATAGAAATGTGTTTTAAATTTTTTAATTTTTTCCATATTCTTGTGATCTATGTATCAATGTATCTAGCACCACCGTATTTGGTCGTCAAGAATTAATAACTATGAATGACTGCAGCATCCGTAGCCGTTAGTTTTGAGCTCCAAGTAGGGGGATGTTACACTCTGAAAACCAAAGTTAACAGCTTCTTATTCTTCTCTCTCTTTCATCATCATTACTTTGATATAAAGTTCTCCTGATAATTTTGCAATTATTTGCAACCTCACACTCCCTCACTTTATTGCTTCATAGATTTGCAAACCACATAAGATCAAAGAGTTCATACTTGAATTTTTGATCATTATCTCTTCGACTCATCCTACTCTTGAATTTCAAAGACAAACTACTATAGAAGGTCTGCGGTATTTTTCTATGGAAGGTTGCAAGAATTGTGTTGGATGAAGTCCCACCGGACCGAGACCACCGAACCAACCCCTTCGGCACCAATCCTCTGCCACCGGAACAACTCCACTCACCACCGAATCAATCCCAACTCCACTCACCACCGAATCAATCCACACCCCTCTCATCACCAAACCACACTACCGAATCAAGGCTAAGAAGGCACTGCCGAACCAGCCACCTCCAACCATCACCGAACCAATCAACGCCTCCATCCACTGCCGAACCAAAGCACCACCGGACCAGAACTCAGCGCTCCACCCACCACCGGACCAATCCATGCTCCACTTACTACCGAGCCAAGGCGTTACCGAATCAACAATACCAGGCCAGATCACATCAGCCCAGGCCCACCACCAACTATATACATCCAAGACCCCTACTCCTAACCTCACTCTATAAATAGAGGGGCAGGGGTACAACAATGGCAGACAAGTTTGAGAGCTCAAGCACGGACAGAACTTTCAAACAACTTTCATACACTTGTAATAAAAGCTTTGTACTTGTAATCCGAACAAGAAAGGAGAATAACATATAAAGTGGACGTAGGCACATTCTGGCCGAATCACTATAAATTTGTGTGTCTTTTACAGTTTGGTCTCTGCTTTTTACATATTTGCATAAATCACCCAAATCACTAAGAACAACATAAAATCAAATAAAAACATGTGACTTGGAGGTGTTTGCCCATTTTTTGTGCAAACATTTTTGGTGCTTTCACTGAGAGCTCGAGCTAGAAGCTTCAGCTTCTCCCACTTAACCTTCTTCCCGACAGCATCGCTCATTGCTTGGAAGACATGCCTCCCAGGAAGAAGAAAGATGTTAGCAGAGGAAGGAATATCGCAACTAGCAGCGTTCCAGATCCAGTGATCACAGATCAAGAGATCCGTCCCGTTTCAACAGCAGTACGAAATGGAAGTCAGGCAAATCCGAAAGCCCCTGCCACGGAATAACCGACAGCAATTACTAGGGCAGATCTAGACAGGGTTGTGGCTGAAGTGACTAACCGCTTCACATCCCATCAAGAAGCCTTGGTGGACCGACTCATGTCATGCTTAAGGGATGCCGAAGAATCCAACCGCAACACTGAATCATGGGATGAGTCCCAGTCTGGAGGATCTAGGAGGCGACAAAGATCTTTTTTCTTCGAAAAAGCTAACAACAGAAACAGCAATGATAGGAGCCGAGCCCGAACTCAGCCCGAACTCTGACCCAAGGAAACATTTGGAACCAAACCCAACGGGGGAGGTACCAGACGAGGGTCGGCTATGGCTGAGCCGGTCATGCTACCTAGCCATGGAAACACCAATGAACGGGGCCAAGCTAGAGCCCAGCCCGAAGTTGGACCCGAGGAAGTGCCCAGAACAGAACCCTGCAGGGGAAGATCAAGGCAAGGGCCAATTGTAGCTGACCCTATCATGCTCCCAGAAGACCAGAGACAGCCACTGGAAAATATTAGGAGTGATAGACGATACCATCCCTACAGATCATCTGGACTGAATCAATCCCGCAGAGAAGAACCAAACTCATTTCTATCTGCTCCAAATTCTGATGAAAGGATGGCGCGATTGTTCAGAGAGTGCGTCCAACGGGATCAAAGAGATCGAGGGATAGGCGCTAGGGTAACCAGCCCTTTTACCCGCAATATCGAAATTGCCATCACCCCCCGAGAATGGAAAATGCCAACGATGGAACCTTATAAGGGAATCTCTGACCCCGTTGTACACTTGCGGAGATACACGCAGCATATGCTCATGAGTGGAGCCACAGAAGGAGTATTGTGTAAATGCTTTCCACTATTCTTGGCAGATCTAGCTACCTCCTGGTTCTGCCACCTACCCTAAGGATCCATCGGCTCATGGGAAATGTTGAAAGAAAAGTTCATCAGCCAGTTCCGCATTCATGTGGAACAACCTAAGGACGCTTATTCCTTATCTAATATCAAACAGAAGCCTGGAGAGACAGTGCAGCAATATCTAACCCGATTCAATGCTGCAGCGGCCGCAGTCCAAGATGCCGATGATAAACTTATCTTTATGGCCCTCTGTAGTGGTGTGCATCCGGACACTAAGTTTGCTAGAAGATTAACGAAAGAAAAACCAGCTACCTTACCCGATTTCATCCATGAAGCCGGAAGATAAATGAGACTTGAAGACGCTACCACTGAAAGACAGACAGGGCAACAAACCAAGGCAGCTCATGGCGACACACCCGCTGTAGCAAAGGACGTCCGAAAAAAACGACTCTAGAGACAATGCTGGGGGAAAGAAGGGAGAAAAACGTCTATATCGGTCAGGACTGAGATTTGACACTTACACTCCTTTGAATGAGACAATCGAAAACATCTTCCTGGCCACCCAAGACGAAGTTAAATACAGACGCCCCCCGTACAAGAAGGAATCAGATAACGCAATTAAGTCTGAAAAGTTCTGCCGCTACCACGAATCTCATGGGCATGATACCAATGAATGTCATCATCTCCGGGACTTAAGAACACATCAGACAGAAGAGACTGGAACGCTATGTAAAAGGTCAGAACAGAACCCCAGCTCCGGCCAATGAAAACCCAAGGCCACCCCTCCCAGAAACAGGAGGGGCAAATCACAACACCAGCGGCTCCAGTCAAGAGAAGATAGTGGTCCATACCATATCGGGGGACCACACATCGTCGACAGAAGCTGGGCAGAGATGGAAAGATATGGAAAGTCACTTAGAAATAATGAAGGCTACGTTAATTCTGTTACGGAAGAACGCCACCCGAAGCGAAATGAGAACGATGACATTACATTCAATAGGCGTAACGTAGAAGGAAGGCAGTACCCTCACATGGATCCTATGGTCGTCTCTGCACGGTTCGGCCCAGCCGAAGTTTTCTGAATTCTAGTAGACACTGGAAGCTCAGTAAATATCTTATTCAAGCATGCTTTCGACAGAACGAAGCTGTCAATGAAGGATGTGTCCCCCTGCAACAAACCACTACACGGTTTCACTGGAGACGTGAAGATGCCCCTCGGGCAATTGGACCTTTTTGTTGAAATAGGAAGTCACCCCCGCTCCGTTGTGCGGAAACAAACATTTGTGCTGATGGATAACCACTCGGCCTTCAACGCCTTTTTAGGAAGACCAGCCTTGTCTGACTTCCTAATTGTCTTGGCCCTGTGGTGCCTGAAGCTGAAATTTCCAACAGACAATGGAACAGGGGAAGTAGAGGGAGATCAAGACGCCACTCGAGATTGCTATGTAACTGAACTTCGCAATAATCGCAGGGAGGAAAGAGGGAAGAATGCAGAGACTACTCTCTGCATGAAAAACTTGGAAGCATAGCAACTAAAGAAAGCCCCTCCTCTTCGATATACCAGTGATCCTTTCAATGAGTTAGACCCCAAAGACAAAGAGGAGGAGGCCCCCGCCGAGCCTGCAGAGGCTATGGAGTTTGTACCTGTAGACAAACACGACTCAAGTAGACTGTTGAAAATCGGATCTCAGCTAAGAGCAGAATTGAGGGATCAACTCGTTGATTTTCTCCGCCACAATTTGGATGTATTTGCATGGACGCACGCTGACATGACTGGAATCTCCCCAGACGTGGCATGCCATGTACTAAACATCGATCCTACCAAGGTGCCAGTAAAACAGAAAAAGAGAAGTATGGGGGCAGAACGATCAGCGGCCCTCGATGAAGAAGTAAAGAATCTACTTGCCAATAACTTTATACGAGAACCCATCTACCCAGAGTGGATCGCTAACCTGGTACTAGTAAAGAAGGCTAATGGGAAGTGGCGAACATGCATTGACTTCTCCAACTTAAATGACGCTTGCCCGAAGGATTGCTTCCCACTCCCTCGAATCGATCAGCTGGTGGACAGCACAGCCGGGCACAAACTCTTATCTTTTATGGACGCATACTCAGAATATAACCAAATTCCTATGCATGCCCCCGATCAAGACCACACTAGTTTCATCACTGACCGGGGATTGTACTGCTATAGAGTAATGCCTTTTGGACTTAAAAACGCCGGAGCTACCTATCAGCGCCTCGTCAACAAGATGTTTGCGGAACTGATAGGACGAACTATGGAGGTTTATGTGGATGACATGCAAGTAAAATCGAGGAAAGCCAACGATCACGTAAGCCACCTGGGCGAGATGTTTCAAGTACTTCGCCAATATGGAATGAAGCTGAATCCTCTAAAGTGCTCTTTCGGAGTATCGTCAGGAAAGTTTTTGGGATTCATCGTCCATGCCAGAGGAATTGAAGCAAGCGCCGAACAAGTCCGCGCCCTGAAAGATATCAGGATACCTTCCACTCGAAAGGAAATGCAAAGCCTAAATGGAAAGGTGGCGGCCCTAAGCAGATTCATCTCTAAAGCAACTGACAAATGCGTCCCCTTCTTCGAGGCTCTAAAGAAAGACAAAGAAAAGTTCGAATGGACTGACGAATGCTTAACAGCCTTCCTTAACCTAATCGAACACCTCCAAAGACCACCAATACTCTCAACTCCAAAAGAAGACAAAGAGCTATACCTATACCTTGCTGTGTCATATCATGCTCTAAGCGCCGCTTTGGTGAGAGAAGACAACCGCGCGCAACGGCCAGTATACTTTGTAAGCAAGAGGTTAACAGGGGCAGAAGCCAGATATCCTAAACTTGAGAAGCTAGCATACTGTTTACTAATCACATCACGGAAACTGCGACACTATTTTCAATCCCATTCCATCAGAGTTCTAACCGATCAACCGCTAAGGCAGGTACTTCATCGTCCCGACACTTCTGGATGACTACTAAAATGGTGCGTTGAACTGGGTCAATATGATATCACCTACCATCCTCGCACCGCCATCAAGGGACAAGCCATTGCCGATTTCATTGTCGAATTCACTACTAACGAAGGTAAGGAGAAATCTGAAATAGCAAAAGACATTAAGTGGAATCTCTTTGTGGATGGAGCATCAAACGAACAAGGCTCGGGGGCAGGTGTTGTAATAATCACTCCCAGGGGAAGGAAGCTATACTATGCTCTAAGGTTGGAATTCGCTGCCACCAACAACGATACAGAATACGAAGCAGTAATAGTTGGATTAGAACTTGCCTTAGAGATTGGAGTCAGTTCTTTATGTCTTCATAGTGATTCGCAACTTATTGTAAACCAAATACTAGGAGAATTTCAGACTCGAGGAGAACGACTCACAGCATATCTGAAGAAGACCAAACTGCTACTCGATCAATTGGATCACTATTTGATCAAACACATCCCTCGAGGAGAGAACCAAGAGGCCGACGAACTAGCGAAGCAAGCTAGCATGGGAGACGGCACCATTCCCGGAACAGTAGCCATCTCAAAGAAACTAATCACGAGTTTCGAGCCAGTGAATCTGATAGCTGCAGTCGAAGAGGAAACTTGGATGACTCCCATCCGAAAATTCTTACAAGATGGCACACTACCCGACGGGCGTAACGAAGTCAAGAAAATACTGAGGAAAGCTTCCCGCTACACAATACAAGAAGGCATCCTCTATCGGCGCAGCTTCTCTAACCCCTTATTAAGGTGTGTTGCTGGAAAGGAAGCCAAGAAAATCTTATCCAATATCCATCAAGGAAGCTGCGGAGATCACACTGGAGGGCAGACTCTGGCAAAGAAGATACTCCGATATAGATATTTCTGGCCCACCTTAAACAAAGACGCCTTAGACTTCGTCAAAAGATGTGACAGATGTCAGAAATTTGCTAAGATTCCTCGGCTACCAACAAATGAGATTACTCAAATGACCAGCCCTTGGCCCTTTGAAGTATGGGGAATTGACCTGATTGGCGAACTGCCGGTGGGCCGAGTGGAGCCAAATATGCTATAGTGGCAGTCGACTATTTCACCAAATGGGTGGAAGCGGAACCTCTAAATAAAATATCCTCGGCAAAAGTTATTAACTTCTTGATCAAAAATGTTCTATGCGGGTACGGGGTTCCACTCAAAATCATATCGGACAATGGACTTCAGTTTGACAGCGAAGAGTTTGCCGACTGGTGCCAAAAGCACAGAATTCACAAGAGCTTCTCATCTGTGGCTTACCCCCAGGCAAACGGACAAGTCGAAGCTGTCAACAAAATTCTCAAAACTCTAATCAAAAAGAAGCTTGAAAAATCGAAAGGCGCTTGGGCGGATGAACTTCCTACGACACGTTGGGCCTACCGCACATCTTTCAGAACATCAACGGGGCATACTCCTTTCTCTTTGGCATACGGATCGGAGGCCATGCTCCCAGTCGAAACTATAGTACCTTCCCACCGCAGGATCCACTATAACTCAGAAGAAAACGAAGAACTCCTTCACATGTCTTTGGATCTAATTGAAGAGAGAAGAAACGATGCAGCGCTCAAAGCAGCAGCTCACAAGCAAAAAGTGGCAGCGCAATACGACTCCAAAGTCAAGCATCGTAGCTTACAAGAAGGAGATATTGTCCTCAAGCGAATCTTCCCGCGCCCCGGTGCACTAGATCCAATCTGGGACGGACCTTATGTAATTCATAAAGATCTCCACAACGGAGCTTATATTTTGTCAACAGTGGACGGGGAGGTGTTCCAGAGGGCATGGAACATCCAACACCTTCGTCGATACTTTTCTTAACTTGTACTGCCCATATGAAGTGAATTAACAAAGAGAATCAGTGGACGTAGGCATTTTCGTGCCGAACCACTTTAAAAGCATGTCTCTTTTTTAACTTGTTCCTTTATATCTTGGATGCTTGTTAACTTTATCATTTTCTGTTGAACAAAATCCTGTGTAATAGCATTTCCATTCAAGACACATCACAGCGCGACTTCACGTGGACAAGACCTAACAGGTACTATACGAATCTATGTCCTCGCCAATGAGACACTTTTGCTCCAGAATCCCTCAGCTGCGGGCTAACTCATTGCTCGCGATCGGCCCTTAAAGCCAACTGTAATGAGCTGACTATAAGCCACCGAGAAAGCCGACTATAGCCGAGGCAGCTCATTACGGCATTCGGCTCACCGGCAACCGTGAACCTACTTTAAGCCCCAACATAAGGTGTGGCCAGCTAGGGGTAGTTCACAGTTGACGATCGGCACCCACGCTAGCCAGCCACGGTAAATCGAATAATACCCACGATTATTGGCCATAATGGCCCGGGTAGTTACTGTGCGCGATCTCGGCTTCGAGTGTCTTAAGTACGGCTGTGGTAAAAAAGTGCAACTCCCCGCGGAGGCGTAAGATGGATGACAAATGTCTCCAAGATCCACAGCTAGGGAAAGTGACTACAAAACTCGTTTGCCACGAACTTAAGCACATCGCAGGCCTTCCGTGATTGGAAGTTTTACTATTTCTTATATTTCTATTTTGTTTAAAAACATTCCTCCTATCCTCTATAACGATCTCTAAAGAACAGGACACAAAATAGGAGACGCTCGCTAATGGGAGTAGGAACTCACAACTGGATGACAGGTCACTCAGCTGCATTCCACGCTCAGTCATACAAGATGCTCAAAGCAACCGTCTACGACTAAAACATAAAGGGCGGTACATTCTTCTTTTATATATGAATACGTAGCTGTAATTTATTCGCACATCACACTAACATTGCAAGATATGAAATTATATTTTAAGCAAGAACTTGACATCAAACACAATTAAATCACAGGAATATGCACAGCTATATTTCTTATGCAACACACCAAAATAACGATAGCATTCAAATATGACAGAATCAGCTTAAGTTAAAAATTACATGCCAAGAATAAAGTCGTCCGGTACGAATAACATAATTACAGCCTAAAAGTTACATTAATGTTTTAGGACTACCATAGACAGCAATGTCAAGTAAACCAAAAGATATCCAAATCAAGTCAAGGAGTCAACTGCATCAGAGCTTCACCTCTATCCTGCTGGCCCTCCGAGATTTATTTAACCGCAGGATCAGAACTCTCAGCATGTTGACCAGAGGTAGTTGGTGCTTTAGAGGTCCCGCCTGTCCAATTCAGGAGAAGAATCCATTAAATAAACAATAAGCAATCAAGTTACGAAAAGCTAAAAGGGAAGACTTACCGGCATCTGCTCCTTGATCATCATCCTCTAACTGCACACCTACCTCCTCAGCAGTAAGCAGCCGCATACCCTCCTTCGTCGCCACTTTCTCCTCCTTGGTGAATTGAGCCGTAACCACATCCATTCTAAAGGCCACGCCACCCTCCTTATCTGCATCGGCCTTAGCCTCCTACAGGGCCCTGAGATAAATCCTGGCCATGACTCGAGGATAATCATCCATCCAAGATAAGTTGCCCTGTTTCCAAGTGCGAAAGTATATATCCTGAAGCATCTCATCCATTATCCCCTCATTCTCCTCGAACTCCCTTATTCGGTCCTTAAAAACCGACAGCTTTGCAGTGGCAGCATCCCTCTCCGATTGGTATCACGAGCAGTCAGCCTGAAGGGATTTCCTCATCGCCTCCATCTCCTCCTTCAGCTTGGTTTGAGCAAGCTTTGCGGCTTCAAGCTTCTCGGATAGCTCCTGTACCCGCTCGAGATCCGCTTTCCGAATCTCATCCATCGTTGCAATAGCCATATCGATCCGTTCCTTGCAAACAGCCTCCATTTTTCGCAACTCTGCCCTACTGGCCTCATCCATGGTTTTCTTTAATTGCCTAGAAGCGGCCTCATGTTGAGAGATCTGAATGGCCTGATAAGCGAGTTGTTTGACCTGGTCAGAAACCATTAACCGCAGTCGAATGTTAGCACTCTCGATTTCTTCTCCAGCCTTGACCAGTCGGGCATGATGCCCCATCAACTTCCTGGTTTCCTCGACAATCCGGTCAATGTTTGCCTTAGCTTCGTCCCCCAAAGTTATGACCCGAGTGGTAAGAAAATCAAGGTCCAGGGACTTAGCTTCATCCAATACTCTTACCATAGGATTACGGGGAAGAAGGTGCTCACCGGTAGCCTCATCAAAGGTAATATTACAAGAGCCCGGATCTAGATCCGGATGACCTGCAAACGGATTACGAGCCATGCCGGGATGGCCTATCTGGGTAACGGTAGGATTTTCAGACGGGTGCGGAGGAGGTATAACTTCAGTATTCTTCTTCGTGGTATCCCTAAGAGGCTGAGTTGGAGACTGGGGACCAGGTGAGGGTTCAAACAAGGAACGACTCCTCTTCTTCCTTTGGATATCCTCTTCGATAACACCAAGAAGAGGACGGTAGCCGACTACGTCTCCAGGGCGATTAGTCGGAGGCTTTGATTTAGCAGAAGCCTCGAGAAGTTTGTATTGTTCAAGGCGGTGCCGAACATCTGATGTCTTGACCACCTTACCTGCTTCTGTGATAAAAACCAAGTGTTACAGGCATACATTTAACTATAATTCAAGAAATATATCAAGTTAAGAAGAGTAAAGAGACGCTTTTATACAAACCCTGGGGAGGAGTAGGATATTGCAATAAGTCCTGGATCTCATTCCAGGATGGGAGCTGACCATAAAATATTCCTAAATCCTTATCATAAATGGAGTCAGCAGGAGTCTAAAATTCACCTTGAATCGCAGGAATTGCCTTAGCTGGAGCGCTCTTAGAAGATGAATCGGCGTCGGTCCCGGCCTTGTCATCTTTTTTAGGCTTCTCCACTAAAGCAGATCCTTCCTCCAACCCTTCAAAAGCTAGACGGAAAGCGTCATCTGTCCACTCCTGGATCACACCTGCTTGCTCAAAAGACAAAGCCCCAGTGCCATCACCATTCCGTCCGTCACCACCGTCATCGCTGTGACCATCACCATCACCTTCTCCACCACTTCCACTCTCCGCCTCACCTCCTTCATCCTCGCCTATTTCCTCCTCGACATCTTCCTCCTCCGGGACATCTGGGCATGTGCTGGGGGAGGGTCCATCGGACTTCTTAAGTTTCTTCCCCCGGCAATTGGATGTTTCGAGAAGGGTCTCCTTTTGCCGCTCTTCGCCGTAGCCCCTCCTTTAGCTTTGACGGCCCTCTCATCAGCTGTGTCCCTTTTTTTGACCACAGACTGGCGTGGCAGAATCAAGTTGTGCTCCAAAAGAGTGGCATTCCTGATCAAGTAAGAAGCTGCCCTCTCCTTTTTCGGGATGGCTTCTATTTCCCCATCCATCCGAACCAAACGATCATTCTCTACAACCGCAAAGCCACCTGTCGCTAGCAAGAAACAAAGCACATAAGGAGGAGCATTGCAGTTAGAACGAAAATTATAAATAAGAGTCAACTTACAGCCAGAAATGAAGCAGCGGAAAGAAACAGAGTCATCTCTAACAAAGAACCATTCCTTCTTGAACATGCTAAATTTTGAATATAAGTCCAGGACCGGCTTGAAAGACACGGCCGATTCTAGGCTAATATATGGGGACCCCTTCTTATAGCCTCTCAAGTTGTACAGGTACCGAATTTCTCGGTTGGAAGGTGGACGCTCGTACTTTCTCTGGAAAATAATAAACAAGCTCACCAAGATGGCATAGGAGTTGGGCTGAAGCTGGAAAGGGGCCACCTTCAAATATGTGATAGAGCTGACGATCCAAGCGTTGGGCGGAGGAATGGCCCCGCACATGCAGTGATACCTACTATAAGCAAAATATCCTTCAGGGGGGTTATACGGCATCACTCCTTTCTCTGGCAACAGCATATGCGCTCTGTCAATCCCAAAGGATCTAGATATAACGTCAAGCTGCTCTTTTTTTGAGGGAGCTGGGAAAGCAGTCAGGCGGTGAGTTGAAAAGCTCTTGAGGACCGTACCCATCTACTAATGATCTCGGGGATGGTCCACGTCGTTCTGGCTCTGACTGAACTGTGGGCACTATGGGGGACCCTCCTTTATCCTTGGATTTCTTCTTGTCAGAACGAGTTTCTACTTTATGAGACATTATCTGCAACACGAGAAAATGCATCGTTAGAACAAGAGATATAAACAAGCGAGTACGTAATCTCATTCATAATTCAAAACACAAAATTTCATTCAGTAGTACGAGTCTGAGAATCCATTCGGAACTCACAATCCCAAAATTTCATTCGGTAGTGTGAGTCTATGGATCCATTCGGCCCTCATACTCCCAAAGTCCCATTCGGTAGTTTGAGTCTAGGAGTCCATTCAGTACTCATCCTCCATAAGTTTCATTCGGTAATTCAAGCATAAAGTTTATTCGGCAAGAGAATGCCTCACCTGGTCCGGCAGTCAAATCTGATTTGGCACTATGATTGATTCGGCAGTTAAGAATTTGGATCGACTCTTTCAAACGGTAAGGAATAACAGAGGCGTGGAGCCCATACTTATAGGCAAGAGAAGGATAGCCGGACCAATCGGTTCAGCACTCAGGCCGAATGAGGGTGTCCAAATAAACAAAGCGCGGCATATGCAGGCATATGCCCTACTTTGGGGGGCAAATGTTGGACGAAGTCCCACCGGACCGAGACCACCGAACCAACCCCTTCGGCACCAATCCTCTGCCACCGGACCAACTCCACTCACCATCGAATCAATCCCAACTCCACTCACCACCGAATCAATCCCAACTCCACTCACCACCGAATCAATCCACACCCCTCTCATCACCAAACCACACTACCGAAAGAAGGCTAAGAAGGCACTGCCGAACCATCCACTTCCAACCATCACCGAACCAATCAACGCCTCCATCCACTGCCGAACCAAAGCACCACCGGACCAGAACTCAGCGCTTCACCCACCACCGGACCAATCCATGCTCCACTCACTACCGAGCCAAGGCGTTACCGAATCAACAATACCAGGCCAGATCACATCAGCCCAGGCCCACCAGCAGCTATATACATCCAAGACCCCTACTCCTAACCTCACTCTATAAATAGAGGGGCAGGGGTACAACAATGGAAGACAAGTTTGAGAGCTCAAGCACGGATAGAACTTTCAAACAACTTTCGTACACTTGTAATAAAAGCTTTGTACTTGTAATCCGAACAATAAAGAAGAATAACATATAAAGTGGACGTAGGCACATTCTGGCCGAACCACTATAAATCTGTGTGCCTTTTACAGTTTAGTCTCTGTTTTTACATATTTGCATAAATCACCCAAATCACTAAGAACAACATAAAATCAACTAAAAACATATGACTTGGAGGTGTTTGCCCATTTTTTGTGCAAACAAATTGTATTGAAAGATGCAATTACTTGTCATTTTACTCAATTATTTATAGAGAGAAGAGGTGCATCCTACCATCCGTCGAAAGTCAGCATTGTATAGGTGATTTTGAACACCCATGGAAAGTCAAGAGGTTAGGTGTGTTTTATCACCCGTGGAAAATCAAGATAAGTTCTCTTGCCATGTCGTTCAAAGTCAAGAGGTTTGGTATATCCTACCACCCATGGAAAGTTAGAATTGTAAATGTATACTTACCATCCATGGAAAGCAATTTGTTATACTGACAATTTTGTATGGGGGTATAGTATTGGACGTTGGATTGGGAATCCGAACAGGCGTAAAAATTCATGATGTTGTTTACTTTATTTCTTCTATTTTCATTATGCATTTATGTATACAATTATCCGCCTATATTTGTGATTCTTGAAAATTACAATTTATTTGTAAAATAGTTGATATGTACTATTTACTCCCCTCTAATGTATTAGTTGTTGGAATTCCTAAAGGTAGAATGAATGGAAATATACAAAGTCCCACATCGCCAAATTGTTGAAAGCTATATTGGTTTATATATGCTTTTCTCAAGAGGAGGTTGGGGGCCTGGGGCTCCCAAATGTATGCTTCGTTGTGAGGAGGGAGATCATACATCACCATCACGCGCGCGTGCGCCGCCGCTGTCTGTCCGACCGAACCGAACCGGGCCGGGTCGGGTCGGGTTTGGGTTTGGGCCTAATATGATACTCGTATTTTTACTGCTAACTGGACTGGGATTTCTGACAGTTGCAGGCCATACGAACAGATGCAGATTAGTTCGGAAGCGGACGCGGGTTGAATAGGCGAGAACAGTAGCGGGTGCGACCAGTTAGAAGCAAACAGGCGCGAGCCGATTGAAGCGGACGCGGGCGAACAGATGCGACCCGACTGTAGAGGTGCATGCGGTACAAGCGGGTGCGAAACAGTACCGTTGGATGCAAACCAATAGCAGGCAGGTGCGACCCGTTAACAAACAGCAGCGACCAAAAGGCAAACGGGTGCGACCCGTCAAGCAGACGCGACTGTTTGAAGGGATGCGGACAAAATTATAAATAGGAGAGAATACTGATCACATTCTCATCCTATTCCAATCTAATTTCTTCTGCTTCTTTGCTCTACTACACAATATTCCATACATATCACAGAGTTGACATACTCATTACAATCTCGTGCAGATTACGTCTGTTGTATCTTGGGAGAATTTTGAAATAAAATTCTTAAGGAAATCGTTACGACGAGCCTCAGACACAATCCGGTTAAAATTCTAGTCTAATTGTATATTTATATACATTATTCTATATTTTATCCGTTATTCTGGTTATACTATTTATTCAAAATAGTATAACGCAGTTGTTGTAATTTATTTACAACATTCATACTGTTATAATAAGTACTACAGAATTCCGGTGTAGTGGAAATCTGAGTTATAAACTTGTGCGATGAGTTTATAATTGATTATTCTCTGTTTTGATATACTAGCCAAATAACATTAGTAGCCGTAAGATCCATCCCATATCAGTATGTCAGAGTAACTCATACATTCCACATATGAATATGTTTTCTCGTATGGATTTCCCTTCACATTTGATTAGTCTTATTTATGAATGCATCTCTACTCCAACATACTCTATATTATTAAATGGTTTCCCAGAAGGCTTTCATTTGCTCAATTATGGTTATTAGACAAATGGATCCTTATCTCTTCTTATCTTTTACATGTAGCAATAGAATATTTATCATTATTACTAGAGAAGGTTGTTAGAACTAATAAATTACTCCTATATCTAAAGTGCAACCGGTGGTATATGTAGATAATTTGATATTGTTCTGTACTTTAGATGTGCACAATGCATACACTATACATGGCATCATTTCAATTAAATGAGGTGGTTGGATTAGGAATTAATGTTATGAAGTCCAAAATCTACTTCAGTGCTAATGTGGACAACATACAACATATATTATAAATACTGAAGATGGGTGGAGGAAGTTTACGTATAAAATATTTAGAAGTGCCACCGTCAACTGCACTATTCAGACTGCACTAACCTATTCCAAAGAATTATGAATAGAATTGAGAAATGGGATTGTAAATTCCAACCAATGGCAGAAAGGACAGAACTTATAAATACGGTTATTACTCCCATGGTGTTATAATGACTATTGATTTACAACATTCCTATAGCTACCATCAAAAAAGCAGATAAATTGTGTGCTAATTTCTTACGGAGAGGGAAAAGCCAAAAATTTCATGGACTAAACGGTGTCAACAGAAAAAATTGAAGTAGGCATTGGTCTGATAAGAATGCAAGATCTTTGGGGAATACATGCTCTAAAATTGTTACGTCAATTTTTGGCAAAAGATACACTATAGAAAAAATGGTCGTTGAGTAAATATTACAACAAAAAATAGTTATGGACTGTGCCTACTGCTAACAACATGTGTTGGCACTATGAAATTTTTTTTTAAGCATACGGACATGGGTAAAACTATACTAAATAAATTTATAGCAAATGGAGAAACTACCTCTCACTGGTTTGATCCTTATATCAATGAGAAATTAATGGTGGATTTACTGGGTTAGCATGGATTGCATATCAATAGGACAACATAATTTTAAGTTAATATCATCACAGAATCATATGCTAAACCCTATATGTTATAGATAACCAGAGAAATAAGCAATACTATCGGACAAGTGCAAGTGGATAGTCAAGCGACCTATGATTACTGGACAAGGAATAACAAAACTGATACAATTTCAATGATACTTGGAATTTATGTAGAGATACATCTAAGGAGGTTGCATCATGTAATATTATCTGGAATCCAATAAATAGTAGGAAAATGGCGTTCACAACATATAAAATCATTGATAACAAAAATTATTACTACTAGTAAACTATGGTTGTGGTACTACGGCGTCAACTTGAATGTGTATTATGCAACTCACAACTAAAAGATCGAGAAAACCTCTTTTTAAAATGTCAATACAACATGTACATAAGGACATTGATGAAGTTGAAATTAAATCTACCTATCAACAACTCAATAAAAATTGATGAAGAACTTACAGAATGTGAGAACTTACAGAATTGAAGAACTCGTTTGCACATAATGACCGGACCTTGCAATTTGCTATTGCTTACTTCATTGTCATTCTCCATTATATTTGGCACAAGTAAATAATAGGATCTTCGACAATAGAAGGTCGAGGAAGGTTTGAAGGGTGAAGTTAATACAGTTTGATATTGTAAGACGAAATGATTGAGGTTGAAGACGAAAAATATGAGACGAAATATGGCCATATCGGAGAAACGAGGGATAAATCTGAACGATGACGGTTGAGAATAAGGTTTATGAAAGTAAGGCGGTGATAATTATCTTATCACCCACTGGGCTAGGTTGGAAAGTAACATCAATTATTTCGTTCGTGTGTCGAAAATGAAAAAAGAAATATAGGCTAGTTATTATTTATTTTATATGGGAATTGTAAATTTTACAAGTGATGCATGTTAAAGACATCGATTCGTATTGCATTAGATGACGTCGCTTTTTTTTCCTTGCTTGTTTAGTAAGGTTTTTTAAGGAGGTAAATTATCTAATCTTTTCCCTCTTAATAAAAAAACCAAATTTCAATATACACATACGTGTATAATCAAGGAGCATCTTTTGATTATGCCATTCTTCTACCTAATTTTCTTCATTAATTATATTATATTTATAATTTGCAACCAAAACGCATAGTTAGAAAATGGAAGGTTGATTTGAAAGCTCATGAAGTTCTCTCCTAAGATCTAAAAATAAAGGAGCTATTTCTAATATAACTTTGATACCATACCACCCGCTATATCATAATTCAAATAAAAGTAATAATCTTTAATTTTCAAAATTATTTTATTTTTTAATATAAACATAAATATAAATTTTTATTTATTATTTGTGATATATATATATATATATGCATATATGTGTGTGTGTGTGCGCGTGCGCGCGTGTGCATTTGTTCATCAGATTTGTTATATGATATGTGTGTATACATATATTTCTATAATAATGCAGTAAATATCAGATAATATCGTTGATATATCACTGATATATCTCATATAGCTCCTAAGCCAATATTTTTTCAAAATATCTCTTGAAATATCGTTATCAATAAATCACCCAATGTAACACCCCACCTCTATACAGATACTATCCAAGAGTAATACAGAGTAATGCTGTCAGATAATATGGAGAATGAGGCTATATGGGGTACACACGTGAATATTCTCTTGGGCTAATAGTGATATGTATTTAAACATCGATTAAATAATTCACCCACACGTACACAGTATCGACACAAAGCAATAAACATGTATGCTTCAAGGACAGAACAATACATAATGCACAGTATATAAATAGAGAACACAAAGTTAGAATCATAGCGATAATATATAATACATAAATATACAAAGTATGTCTAATATACATCACATGAATATGCATATATGAAATGCAGCAATATAAGATGGTAACTACTATATTGAATACTAGCCTCCTTTATGCCCAAACACACAAGATGATCTCACTGTCCCTGTACCTGAAATGTCTCAGACTAACCCAAGTATTAAAAATACAATGGGTCGGACTATGTCTAATTCAAAAAATCAATAATTATGTGTGTGTATTGGATATAATAATAATAGAATGGCCCTAAGGAAATATCTTAAATAATAATCATAATGTGTATATATAATAATAATAATTTCTTAAAAAACTTCAAAAAGTTATCATATCACATAGAATTCACAAAGCTATGCATAAAGATGTCATCGCCCATATAGAATACACTAATCACTAAATCACAGAACCCACGTCTTATGGGTGAATCATCCATATCCATAAATCGTAATCAAAATCCAGAAACAAAAAGTAAGTAAGATATCACCTAGTATAGTTAGGCTAGCACATGGCATTGCCCAAATATATTTCTCAATCTCAACAAACAAAACAACATCATCAATATAAAATATAGGCTTCCTATCAGTAAAATTATATACAATAAAAGACATGAGAATCCACTATATTATGGACACCTATTGTAACGACCCGCCTTTTTGACCATCAAAAGTCGACATTAAACACTACCACCGTGTTCTAATGTGGCGCATCCAATCAACAAAAGGGCAGCTTAGTAGGGTAAATAAAAAGAAAAGAAGAGAGAATAAAGAAAAACAGAATCTCACAACGGAATCGACAACATATAATATAACAAGGATAGTAGAAACTGTCATTCCAAAATATAGAGTATACTGGAGTTAAAAACAAACCTTATCAGCTGGACAGTTATGTTAGAAATCAAATCTACGTTTTCGATGACAACAACTATACAATGGAAATCGAATATGCATATATATTTTTATATACAGGTACTTGCTAGAGAAACATCACTTGAATGACAAGAACAAGGCTTAAAGAACGCTATAAGAGACTACAAGTCGATAGGATCAAAGAAGCACAATAAAAGGAGCATAAAAACTGATATGAACAGTATCATACGTCTGAATGCACAAGCCAGACGTCTGAAACAGTTCTCTGGAACAATAGACAGACTGAACCAGATGTTTGGCAACTGCACTCAGACGTCTAATCTTCTACTATATTCAAAAATATATATAGTATCAGACGTCTGAAACATATTCTAGACGTCCAATTTCAAATTCGAATTTTAAATATAAACTTCAACTGCCATATTCGAGTAGACATCTTCGCTTCTCTTCACTGCAATTCTTCATCATCAACAAAAGCAATTGTAGAGCACTAGTTAATGGATGCAACTACTCAAGATACATATCTAAAACTGTATATAGCATGAAGAATCAAGAGAACATATCACCTTACTTACTTACGCTCTCTAATTACTTACTCTATCATATATTCTTGATCTCTAGCAATCTATACTTGTATTTCACTCTTCCAAATATTCAGTTCTTCACAGACAATAGTCTTTAGATATATATTGGAATCATTTGTACTAATTAGTCAATATTAGTGTTATAGAACACACATATGACAAGAACAACTTATTGTAACTAAGTCTATTCCTCCAGGCGAAGCGAGGGTGTTTTCTAGTGGAATTCCAAAGGGAAGCTTCGGGACTGGACGTAGGACGGGAGGTCTGAAGCAGTATAAAATCCCGATGTGCTTATTCTATATTTACTTAGATTAATATTGTCTTAGTTGCATCATATATTTTGTCATATATACTTGCATATACACAACACGATCCACTTTGTAGACTTTCATTTGGTATCAGAGAAAGGTTTGATCAAAGTACAGTAACACGTTTTTGAATCACTTTAATATGGCAAGTATTTTTAAAGAAGATCAATCCACAGCACGACCCCTACTTTTTAATGGGTCTAACTATGCATATTGGTCAACATGTATGAGAATTTTTATGGAAGCAATGAATTAGAAATTTGGTCGGCCACTCAAAATAAATATGAAGCACCTGACACTGCTATGAACACATGGAATGATGCATAAAAAACCATAGCTTCTAATAATGCCAAAGCTATGAATGTTTTATTTTGTTCATTAGATAAGAATGAATTTTCATGTGTCATGTTATGTAAAACAGCATATGATATTTTGCGTACCTTACAAGTTATATATGAAGGCACAAACAAAGTTAAATAAACTAAAATTTCAATTTTACAAAATCAATTTTCATCATTTAAAATGAAACAAAATGAATCTATAGGAGACATGTATTCTAGATTCCAAACCATTCAACGCGATTTAATGGCACATTGAGTCAAATTCACAAATTTTGACTTAATATCTAGAATACTCAATTCTTTAATCCAAAGTGGGAAAGAAAAGTAATAGCTATCGAAGAAGCTAATAATCTCTCAACACTCTTTGTTGAAGAATTAATAGGAAATTTAATGTCCTATGAAGCTAATTTGCAGGCAAGAAATGAACAAAATTCGGAGAAGAAAAACATAGCATTCCCCGCAACAAATGAAGACTCTGACTTAAACGAAGAAGAAATCGTATTTATTGCCAAAAACTACAAAAAAACCAAGAAAATTAGGAAAATGACCAGATTTCAAAAAGGAGGAAAATCAAGCTCTACAAATCAAACATCAATCAAATGCTATGAATATGACCAATTTGAACATATGAAGAAAGATTGTCTGTGACGACCCGCAAATCCGTACCCATTGAATCGACAATAATCCACACATGTACGGCCCAAAAGGCACAAACTGACGGAAAGTCAAGAGAAAGAAAAGAAGAGAGAAGAAGAGAAGAGAAGAAAGAGAGAAGATAGAACCAAACAGAATAATATAGAATCTCACATTCAGCGGAAAATATATAATATCATATCAATTATCTTTACAAAACAGAAACTGTATATACATACATCATCAGAGTTCAACAATCGATCATAAATTATCAGCCTAGACAGTTATAATAACATGTCCTTACAAATGCCAATAATAACAACAACAACAAAGCACAGCGGATAATCAAAACAAATACGTGTATACGAAAATGAAGATCTCCAGCTCTCCTGCTGAAGCTCCAAAAGCACCAATCTAAACCTGTAAATATACTCGGTCTGACCCAAGCATTGAAAGGAAAGAATGCTCGGATCAGTCTGGTAAACCAGCGTGAGAAACACACTGAACTGAATTTATTAAATTATCAAACTTTTTCTTAGTTTTCAAAACAAAAGTATCTCGTAAGACAAGTCCACTCGTAAACACGAACATGTTTTTAACTTATGATAACTAAAACATTTCTTTCATATCAAATCCTCTTATATTATACTAGTGTCTAGTATATACAAATAATATTAATCCTAGTAGAAATGGTTACCCATATACCATTTCGAGGCTATTCATTACGCCTTTACAATAAAAAATTACAGCTCGTAGTGGGTTTTGGATTTCCATACAAATGACCAGGTGAAGGGACTACCTTTTGAAGGGGTGCACCTCTAGTTGGATGTCCTGAGGCACAGAACATCGGCCCTCTACCAACACAAGACTGGCCCACTTCCATAACTAAATGGTACCGAATATGTCATCCTCCGGCCGTTACCGACCTTTACCGAGGGCCCTCATAGCATACAAACCACAATAATCAGATACACAACGTCATAGCGTGTAAAGATATACCTAGAAGAAGATGATCATATCCTAATGGGAATGACCCACTTAGCCCTGTTGCATCTAACCCTATTTTGGTAATTTCTGGTTGATGTGGCCTGATGAGGTAACGATTACCTTTCACAATCACATATCACATCACTTTGAATGCCACATGGCCATTTCCGTTGATTACTAATTTCCTTCCACAAAATTGCAACCCTTAAGCTCATACGTCTCAAGGAAGGTGTAAAGCTAAGAGAAGTTGCCTTCTCCGCCACCACTGATGTACGTTTGTAAAAACCAATGTACGTAATCAATAGAAATGCAATGTCAGACAAACATGCATACAAGTTGTCCAGGAACAGGACAAACCGAAGGTACTTTCCTACCACATCCTGTCGGGAAATCCCTAGGAGTCCTCGCATTGGATATTTCATAAATGAAGAGACCACGGCTACTGGATGTATATTGGGATTTTAACCCCAAACAATCAAAAAGCAGTCCCCCACTATGAAACTCCAAAATATCAATATCATCACAAAGCAACCTGCACAATCGTCGCATATACGTTGGTCTGAAGTGGTTTTTGGATAAACCGATCCCGGTCTCTTCGCACCAACAACGCAAAAGCGTTTCTCAACCTCACACAACAACTAAGTCTCATAGACTTATCACATCTCCAACTTTCAACTTGCTATCCTTAGGGCCAAGAAGGAAGCTCGATATATTGGAGCAATACTCCGCACTATACGAATCAACATCTTCAACACAAACGATAATCAAGCCTACACAGAAGGCTACGAACTAAGTGTACGACTAAATAGTTCCCACATCAAGTCGAGAAACTAAAATTTGGCTAATGTTTGATAGTCGGTTATTTAACTATCAAAGCAAACAAACAAATATTCAGCACCATATACAATCACCGGGCCCTTTTAATTAATCTCTTATTAATTAAATTACTTGCCAAATATTCACCTTAAATTATCTTTAAATAGATATATTCTCAAAATTATTTCAACATTGGAAAACATTTCCAAATACTTATTTAATAATAAGTAATTCACAAATCAATTTATTTTCAACACTTGGAAAATATTCAATATACTTAAAACACGATTAAGTATATATTTTATTATATAAGGAAAACATTCTCTTAAATACATTTATTTGGGTCAAAACGAATGTTGCGTAAAGCATCGTTACGACAACCCAAAATAAATAGTATAGGGATTCAAAAATAAGATAGATATATAAATCCCAATACTATACAAAATATTTCCTTTCGGAAATCATCTACTATAACAACAGTGTTATAGTCCATCATTTCTTTATACTTTTCGAAAACGTCTGTTTCAACAATGAATGTTGAAATCTGTGTATTCGATACTCAACACATTTTGAAACATCTTTAAACCATTTAACTCCATTTTAAAATATCACTTTCCAAAACATTTCTTTAATATATTATTCACTGTCCAGAATCGTGAATATAAATCGTTTACCAAATCCAATACTTCTACATATTTTATTTAAAGGATAATCCACTATCCAAAATCGTGGATATAATTCCCAATCAAATTCTTTATTACAACATTTAAGTTAAAGGATAATTCGCTGTCCAAATTCGCGAATATATCTCCTTTAATAAACTTCTATATTTAACTTATCAAATTCAATTGATTTCGAATTTATAAAACAATGTTTATAAATCACATATATATTTTATAAAAACTTCAAGTTATAAAATTCCTTAATTAACCAATTCCATTTATCTCATTTATATGCCAAATCCAATTTATAAGTAAATTACTTATAAATCATTTATTTTACAAATTCATTTATTTTATAACTTCTTAAATTATAAATCTTATTCACTTATAAGATTCATTTATACTTCATTTAAACGTTTACAAAACTCCTTTATAATTCAATCACTTTGATTTATAAAAATTTAATTTTATAAATCTTTTATATAAATATAATCCATTTACAATAACTCAAAATCACCATTTAAACTATGTTACAAAATAATTATCTCTATATTTCAAAAAAGTCACATTTTAATTATATTTCTCCAATATCATAATATTTATAACATAAAAATTATAACATTTATTTATTCAAAATAAATCAATTCCTTTACAATTCAAAAAAATCAATAAAGCGTTTATTTCCAAAATCACTTTTAAAATCCTTTTAAATTTAGAAATCATCAATTAAACATTTTTAAATTATCAAAATAGGCCCAATGCTGCAACAGCACCAAATACATCAATCACGGCATCCAAAACATCATATATCATATGATAAAAAAAATATAACAATATTTGTAAATAAATCAATACTGGTGAGGAATCCAGTTGGATCCCTCCAACCTGTCATCTGCAACAAATATACATATTAGAATATGTGTACATTGTCCACTTCAAGGCAGATGCGCGTACAAAGGGTCGTCTGCTCATACACGGAAACGTATAGAGTCATCTGCTCCACTAGGCAGGTATATATCCAAATACCAATCAATATATCATATATCATCCAAACAATCATCAATCATCATATAATAAATTATTTCCCACTTATATAAAAATATCAGTGAGGCGGAAAGAGTGAGTTGCACTCACATTGATTCCAATCGCAGTTTCAGTGTTTTATTCCGAATAAAATAAAAAAAAGCGTTTAATTTTACTCAAAATTCACACTAGCCCCAATCAAATCCAAACTATCTCCATCATGTAGTGCTCGTCAATACGGTTCCAACGCAAGTCGTTTCGTACGAAACGGACCTCGTAAGAAAAAGTTATAGCATTTTAAAGTTTATACGAATTTAACATATATAATTTCAATTTCTATTTCATATTTTTTTAACCTTGATTCATCACGACCATTGATTTCAAAAGACAAAACCCAGGCAAAAAAAAGAACGCACGAACCCATTTTGGCTGCCGTAAACCCTAATTATCGAGATCTCCTCGTCGACTTCAATGACGATCGAACACCATCAATCAAAAGGCCTAGCTACCACACGTCTCCACCCCAATTTCCTTGAAGCTCGGCTCCCTGCGGACCTCAAAAAACATGAACGAACGTGGAACGTTTGAATGAAATTTGCCATTGATTAAGTTCATATTTTTTGATCACGACCGTTGGTTTCAAAGATCTCGCGATGATCTACAACATTGTAGTTGAATGTTTTTCAAATCGATTTGTGGATTGGAAGATTATAGAGGAGAAAGAAGTGAAACTCTCGGCCATTGATTCAATAGAGTGGCGGCTGTGAAACAAAAACCTAGGGTTTGTGTAAATTAGAAATTCTGAGGCCTTTTATAGAAAATTACACGACACTATTCATCCGATTTTTTTCCAAACTCGAAACGAAGCATGCCGTCTGGCGTTTATAATATTTTACCCCTATTCCAAATGCATTAGAATATATATAGGGAGCTAATTCGATCGTATTCGAAAGATAGATTTTCGAATCAACTATTTAAATTTAAAATCCACTTAAACCGATTTCTACGCGTTTTAGCTAGCCCCGGACAACCCGTAATTCCGATTGACACAAAATTTGAAATCTTACAATAATTTAACATTAATGATCCAATGAAATTAGTTTCATCAAAATTCAAGATTGTTTGAAAAATGACTATTTTTACACGTCAATTAAATATTAAAATATTCAATATCTGCAAATTAACTTTTAATTCGATTTTAAAAGTTCTGTAACATCATTCTAATTCAAATATAATTTAATATCACTTTATAAATCATTTTTATTCACTTTAAATCCAATTTTCAATTATTTCTGTAATTTCAAATATTAAATTATCAATTTAATTATCCAATTAAACACTATATTCGAAATATTATTTATTCACCTTATAAACTTAACTTTTAAATATTTGAACTCAATTAAATATACAAATTTCAAATGATAGAAATTCTGGTTCGTTACATTCTCCCGTACTTAAAAGAATTTCGTCCTCGAAATTACCAAGTAAGAAAAAGTTACAAAATCCATTAACTTTTCAAAACAATTCGTTTAAATTGATTCACCAAATCTATTTAACCTTTTAAATTTCCTAAAATTTACTAGTTAAACTTCTCACAAAAACTTTTCTAAGTTTTCAAATCTATATATAGTTATTTTTTCAAAACCCACTATATCATTTAACTTTCAACTCAAAATCAAAATTTAGTTTTCACAAATTTTTCCAATTTTTCCAAAAAAAAATCTAACGCCTTGAATTTTCAGAAAATTTCGCCGGCGTCTCCTTTGCGCGGTTCGATGCCGAAAAAAATAACAATATATATATCACAAATATACATCTCATCATTGAAGATGAGGCATCCCGAAGGGAAAAAGTGTAAAAGTACGATATGTAATCCGAGATATGTACTTTATATATTATTAGCGAGCATATACGGCTAATATAGCGCGAAAGCGAGCTCCAAAAGCGAAGCAAGCACCATCCGCACCTGCTATACACTCAACAAACAATGAAAAACATGTATATATGAAAGTAATATCAATATACAATATATACCACTACAACTACTACATATGCCAATACAGCAAATGCAACAAAAGGCAACAAATCCGACCATCAAACATCTATCATCCAACAAACCAAAATCTACATCCAATCAATCCATAATCAAATCATTACATTTTCACTTCTCATTAATATTTACTGAATCGATTTTCAATTTAATCACATTTGATTCATTAACATTGGATTTACTGACATTTATTTGTTCAAATTCAATTTGTTTACATTCATTAATTCACATTCGAGTTTGTTCCAAATCAAATCAATTTCATTTCTATTTATTCTTACTTCACTTTCAATTTGAATTCAGTTATTTATAGCTTTCAATTTCATTAATTCATTTCTATATGAATTTCTATACAATCAACTAACAACAAACTAACAACCAATGTATAACCAACATAACCAAATTAATTCACTTTACTTTGTTTACATTCAATTTGGCTTAACACTTTTAATTTCAATTGGTTTAACATTCAGTTGACTTCCATTCAATTATTCGATCCACAACATCTTAACTTAAGTTCACTACTAATTCATTTCGAATTATATTTTATTTAACTTTTACTTAAGTCAAATTTCATATCACCATTCGAATTCGAATTTTGTTTTGCCTAACCAAAAGTGTTTAACCATTTTAACAATTGGTCTAACTTATATTTTTTCACTTTATAAATTATTCAACTTATTTTTATAAACTTCCAAATTCATACTATGTAATCACTTACCATCTTAAGTTTAATTTCAATTTCAATAACATATCTAATCCAATTCAAATCTAATTTAATTTAACCTTCCTTAGTTAAATTTGAATCATATAATTCACTTACTAACTCAAATTTCTTTCAACTTATACTAAAGTAAATTCTTACTTCATATTATAAGTCCAAAACTCATTTCACTTAATTTTATGAATTTTAACTTGGATTTTAAATCAAATTTGTTTATCAAAACAAAACTTCAATTTTCAATTTATTATTGGTAGCAAATCTATCACACAGAAACTCGAAAATGATACTGATGATGCTACAGTCATCACCCTTATTATTTCCCAGCAACGATAGTGAATTCAGTGCTTTATATTCTTTCAAAAATTTCCTTTTATCTATAAATCACATTTATAAATTCATTTTACTTATATAATTTCACTTTTCACTTATATAAGATCATTTCAAATTCATTTATCTTATCTAGATTAATAACAATATAATCTCTTTAACTTTGAAAAATAACTTCCAAAATAAACGGGATTCAAATTTTCCCAATTCTTACTTTAAATCCATTTTCATTTACAAATTATATTTATAAATATATTCATATAGTTCCACTTCTTATATATAAGATTATTTCATAATTATAAATCATATTAGTTATAATTCCATACTTTACAATTCATTTGCTTATATAATTTATTCTTTTACAATTGTTGCTTTTATTTAGATTATTCAAACAGCTTTTATTAACTTATATATGTTCACATTTTCAAACAACCAAACAATCAGTTTATATACACTTTAATAATTCTTGAAAAATTATTTCCTTTATATATATAATATAATAGAGGTAAACTTATTTCATTTACCCAATTTAAAATGATACTATGTCGACTTGCCTCGTTTAAGAGTTTGGAAATCCCTATCGATAACATGGCATCCCGCATACAGACCAGAATTCACAAACAGCTCAATGGATAAGAAAACACAATATAAAATATTTTATATCATTAACAAATACGCGCTCATATATATAATACAATCAACTAAATCTAGGGTGCTACTGTCCCTATCTATACTGAGTACACATCAAAGCTTAGGAATATACAAAATCTAAGCTTTGATACCAAATGTGACGACCCGCAAATCCGTACCATTTGAATCGATAATAATCCACACACGTACGACCCAAAAAGCACAAACTGACGGAAAGTCAAGATAAAGAAAAGAAGAGAGAAGAAGCGAAGAGAAGAAAGGGAGAAGATAGAACCAAACAGAACAATACAGAATCTCACATCGCAGCGGAAAATATATAATATCATATCAATGATCTTTACAAAACAGAAACTGTAAATACATACATCATCAGAGTTCAACAATCAATCACAAATTATCAGCATAGACAGTTATAATAACCTGTCCTTACAAATGTCGATAATAACAACAACAAACAAAGCACAATGGATAATCAAAACAAGTACATGTATACGAAAATGAAGATCTCCAGCTCTCCTGCTGAAGCTCCAAAAGCACCAATCTAAACCTGTAAATATACTCGGTCTGACCCGAGCATTAAAAGGGAAGAACGCCCGGATCAGTCTGGTAAAGCAGCGTGAGAAACACACTCAACTGAATTTATTAAATTATCAAACTTTTCCTTAGTTTTCAAAATAAAAGTATCTCGTAAGACAAGTCCACACATAAACACGGACATGTTTTTACCTTACGATAACTAAAACATTTCTTTCATATCAAATCCTCTTATATTATACTAATGTCTAGTATATACAAATAATATTAATCATAGTCGAAATGGTTAACCATATAGCATTTCGAGGTTATTCATTACGCCTTTACAAACAAAATCGCAGCTCGTACTGGGTTTTGGATTTCCATACAAATGACCAGGTGAAGAGACTACCTTCCGAAGGGGTACACCTCTAGATGGATGTCCCGAAGCACATAACATCTGCCCTCTACCAACACAAGACCGGCCCACCTCTATAACTAAATGGTACCGAATATGTCATCCTCCGGTCGTTACCGACCTTTACCGAGGGCGCTCATAGCATACAAACCATAATAACCAGATACACGACGTCATAGCTTGTAAAGATATATCTAGAAGAGGATGATCATCTCCTAATGGGAATGACCCACTTATCCCTGCTGCATCTAACCCTGTTTTGGTCATTTCTAGTTGATGTGGCCTGATGAGGTAACGATTACCTTTCACAATCACATATCACGTCACTTTGAATGCCACACGGCCATTTCCGTTGACTACTGATTGCCTTCCACAAAAATACAACCCTTAAGCTCATACGTCTCAAAGAGGGTGTTAAGCTAACAAAAGTTGCCTTCTCCGCCACCACTGATGTACGTTTGTAAAAACCAATGTACGTAATCAATAGAAATGCAATGTCAGACAAACATCCATACAAGTTGTCTAGGAACAGGACAAACCGAAGGTACTTTCCTACCACATCCTATCGGGAAATCCCTAGGATTAGTAGCGAATAGTCCTCGCATTGGATATTTCATAAATAAAAAGACCACTGCTACTGGATGTATATTGGAATTTTAAGCCCAAACGATCAACAAGCAGTCCTCTACTATGAAACTCCAGAATATCAATGTCATCACAAAGCAACCTACACAATCGTCGCATATACGTTGGTCCGAAGTGGTTTTCGGATAGACCGATCCCGGTCTCTTCGCACCAACAACGCAAAGGCGTTTCACAACCTCACACAGCAACTAAGTCTCATAGACTTATCACGTCTCCAACTTTCAACTTGGTATCCTTCGGGCCAAGAAGGAAGCTCGATAGATTGGAGTAATACTCCGCACTGTACGAATTAACATCCTCAACACAAATGATAATCAAGCCTACACAGAAGGCAACGTACTAAGTGTACGACTAAATAGTTCCCAAATCAAGTCGAGGAACTAAAATTTGGCTAATGTTTGATAGTCGGTTATTTAACTATCAAAGCAAACAAACAAATATTCAGCACCATATACAATCCCTAGGCCCTTTTAATTAATCTCTTATTAATTAAATTACTTGCGAAATATTCACTTTAAATTGTCTTCAAAACGATATATTGTCAAAATCATTTCAATATTGGAAAACATTTCCGAATACATATCTAATAATAAGTAATTCACAAATCAATTTATTTTCAACACTTGGAAAATATTCAATATACTTAAAACACGATTAAGTATATATTTTATTATATAAGGAAAACATTCTCTTAAACACATTTATTTGGGTCAAAACGAATGATGCGTAAAACATCGTTACGACAACCCAAAATCAATAGTATAGGGATTCAAAAATAAGATATATATATATATATATATATATATATATATATATATATATATATAAATCCCAATATTATATAAAATATTTCCTTTCGGAAATCGTCTACTATAACAACAGTGTTATAGTCCATCATTTCCTTATACTTTTTGAAAACGTCTATTTCAACAATGAATGTTGAAATCCATGTATTCGATACTCAACACATTTTAAAACATCTTTAAACCATTTAACTCCATTTTAAAATCTCACTTTCCAAAAAATTTCTTTAATATATTATTCACTGTCCAAAATCGTGAATATAAATATCGTTTACCAAATCCAGTACGTCTACACATTTTATTTAAAGGATAATCCACTATCCAAAATCATGGATATAATTCCCAATCAAATTCTTTATTATTACAATATTTAATTTAAAGGATAATTCGCTGTACAAAATCGCGAATATGTCTCCTTTAATAAACTTCTATATTTAATTTATCAAATTCAATTGATTTCGGATTTATAAAACAATGTTTATAAATCACATATATATATTTTATAAAAACTTCAAGTTATAAAATTCCTTTATTAACCAATTCCATTTATCTCATTTATATGCCAAATCCAATTTATAAGTAAATTACTTATAAATCATTTATTTTACAAATTCATTTATTTTATAACTTCTTAAATTATAAATCTTATTCACTTATAAGATTCATTTATACTTTATTTAAACGTTTACAAAACTCCTTTATAATTCCATCACTTTGATTTATAAAAATTCAATTTTATAAATCTTATATATAAATATAATCCATTTATAATAACTCAAAATCACCATTCAAACTATTTTACAAAATAATTATCTCTATATTTCAAAAAAAATCACATTTCAACTATATTTCTCAAATATCATAATGTTTGTAACATAAAAATTATAACATTTATTTATTCGAAATAAATTAATTCCTTTACAATTCAAAAAAATCAATAAAACGTTTATTTCCAAAATCACTTTTAAAATCCTTTTAAATTTGGAAATCATCACTTAAACATTTTTAAATTATCAAAATAGGCCTAATGCTGCAACAACACCAAATACATCAATCACGACATCCAATACATCATATATCATATGATAACAGAATACATAATAATATCTATAAATAAATCAATACTGGTGAGTAATCCATTTGGATCCCTCCAACTTGTCATCTGCAACAAATATACATAGTAGAATATGTGTACAATGTCCGCTTCAAGGCAGACACACATTCAAAGGGTCATCTGCTCATACACGGGAACGTATAGGGTCATCTACTCCACTAGGAAGGTATATATCCAAATACCAATCATTATATCATATATCATCCCAAAAATCAATCATCATATAATAAATTATTTCTCATTTATATAAAAATATCAGTGAGGCGGAAAGAGTGAGTTGTACTCACAATGATTCCAATCGCAGTTTCAGTGTTTTATTCCGAATAAATTTAAACAAGCGTTTAATTTTATCCAAATTCACACTAGCTCCAATCAAATCCAAAACTAGCTCTATCACATGGTGCTCGTCAATACGGTTCCAATGCAAGTCGGTTCGTGCGAAACGGACCTCGTATGAAAAAGTTATAGCATTTTAAAGTTTATACGAATTTAATATATATAATTTCAAATTTCTATTTTATATTTTTTTTAACCTTGATTCATCTCGACCGTTGCTTTCAAAAGACAAAATCCAGGCCGTGCGTTTCCTTTTCTTCCTCGCATACATCCCAGGCAAAGAAAAGAACGCATAAACCCATTTTGGCTGCCGTAAACCCTAATTATCGTGATCTCCTCGTCGACTTCAATGAAGATCGAACACCATCAATCAAAAGGCCTAGCTACGACACGTCTCCAGCCTAATTGCCTTGAGGCTCGGATCCCCGTGGACCTCAAAAAACGTGAATGAACATGGAACATGCGAATGAAATTTGCCATCGATTCAGTTCGTATTTTTCGATCATGACCGTTGGTTTTAAAGATCTCGCAATGATCTACAACATTGTAGTTGAATGTTTTTCGAATCGATTTGTGGATTGAAAGATAATAGAGGAGAAAGAAGTGAAATTCTTGGCCATTGATTCAATAGAGTGGTGGTTGTGAAACAGAAACCAAGGGTTTGTGTATATTAGAAATTCTGAGGCCTTTTATAGAAAATTACGCGACACTATTCATCCGATTTTTTTCCGAACTCGAAACGAAGCGTGCCGCCTGGCGTTTATAATGTTTTACCCCTATTCTGAACGCATTGGAATACATATCGGGAGCCAATTCGATCGTATTTGAAAGATAGGTTTTCGAATCGACTATTTAAATTTAAAATTCACTTAAACCGATTTCTACGCGTTTTAGCTTGCTCCGGACAACCCGTAAATCCGATTGACCAGAAATTTGAAATCAATAATTTAACATTACGGATCCAATGAAACTGGTTTCATCTTAATCCGAGATTGCTTGAAAAATGACTATTTTTACACGTCAATTAAATATTAAAATATTCAATTTCTTCAAAGTAACTTTTAATTCGATTTTAAAAGTTCTATGACATCATGCTAATTTAAATATAATTTATTATCACTTTATAAATCATTCACTTTAAATCCAATTTTCAATTATTTCTGTAATTTCAAATACTAAATTATCAATTTAATTATCCAATTAAATCACTATATTTGAAATATTATTTATTTAGCTTATAAACTTAACTTTTAAATATTTGAAATCAATTAAATATATGAATTTCAAATGATAGGAATTCTAAGTCGTTACGTTGTCCCAAGCTCAAAAATGATAAAAAGAAGAACAAATTTGAAAAATTCAAAAAGAAGAAAGCTTTCAAAGTAACATGGGATGACTCGAATTCTTCATCATCAGACGGTGGTAGTGATAGTGATGGAGAACAAGCTAATGTATGCTTTATGGCACAAACTGATGAGGTATGTCCCGAACTTAGCTATGATGAATTATTAGAACTTATCATGGAATTAGGTGATAAATTTTGACAAATTTAGAAATTGAATAAAGAACTTATAGCCAAAATAAATAGATTAGAACTTGAAGTAGGAATGTTAAAAGATGAAAAAATTATTTAGAAGAGGAACTAGAATTATCTCAAGAAAAAAATTAAAAATAGTTTGGTAGAAACTGAGACTATGGCTATTGATTTTGGAAAAACTGGACTAGAAAAGGATAACTTGTTAAAATAAAATATCAACTTGAAGAGTAATATAAAAACATTGAAAATTGAAAATTTAGAGTTAATAGAAAAATTAGATAAAATTACAAATAATGCTTCAAAATTTAATAAAGGAAAACAAGATTTGGAAAATCTTATCAAAACTTCAAAACCATCAGGTAATAGAAATGGAATAGGATTTAAAAATATACCTAAACAAAAAGAGAATAATATTAAAAAATATAGTTGTATTTACCAAAAGACTAAAAGATCACCTAAGTCTAATATGAATACCAAAAATATAAAAATTTGGATTCCTAAGACAAATAATAATTTGATTAGACAAAAACATATTACTAATTTTTTTAGATAATGTAGTCTATAATAAAAATTATGTTCATAAAGGTACCAAACCTTCTTGGGTATGGCTACCTGCTCCTCCTAACATCTATGACCCTAACAAAGTGTATGGGTACCAATTAAATCATCTTTTATTTTGCAGGTACCCAAAATAAAAAATATGAAGAAATGGATACTTGATAGTGGATGCCCCAAGCATATGACCAGAAATTCAAAAAAATTATCAAATATAACATACATCGATGGTGGAACAGTAACTTTTGGAGATAACTCAAAAGGATACGTCACTGGTATCGGAGAAGTCATCAACTCTGGTATTTCTAACTCATATATTATTAAAAATGTTTTGTTAGTAGAAAATTTAAAACACAACCTACTTAGTATTAGTCAATTATGCGATAAAGGTTTTCAAATCAATTTCAAAAAAGATGGATGTAATATTTTCGACAATAACAAACAACTTATCTTTGAGGGTTTTAGAAAAAAAATATTTATGTCTTAAATATGAATATAAATCGAAATTCAAATTTATGTTTAACCGTCAAACATGACTATCCATAATTATGGCATAAACGATTTGTCATATTAATTTTATATATATTAATAAATTAGCAAAATATGAGCTAGTAAGAGGGTTACCTAAAATAAATTGCAAAGTAGAAAATTTATGTGACGATTCTCAAATTGAAAAACTAAAGAAAAGCTCTTTTAAATCTAAAAATAATATTTCTACAAAACAATCATTAGAATTATTATGTTTAGATTTATTTGGTCTAACTCAAGTACGATCTATAAATCATAACAAATATGTTTTCGCAATAGTTAATGATTTTTCAAGATATACATGGACTTTATTTTTAAAACATAAAATTGAAACCTTTGGGATGTTTAAAATTTTTGTTAAAAGAATTAAAACTTAAACGGATTTGAAAATTAAAAATATTCGAAGTGATCACGGTGGAGAATTCGAAAATGATCTATTTACCAATTTTTGTAATAAAAAGGGCATAAGTCATAATTTTTATTTTCCTCGCACACGTCAACAAAATTGGTGTGGTAGAAAGAAAAAATCGTACGTTACCAGAATGTGCATTAACACTATTAAATAATAGTGGTCTGCCAAAACATTTTTGGGTTGAAGTTATTGCTACGGCTTGTTATGTTTTGAATCGAGTAAACATACGACCTATGACTAAACATTTTTTGGAAGAAAACCGAAAGTATCATACTTTAAAACTTTCGAATCAAAATGTTTTATACTAAATACAAAATATAATTTTGGAAAATTCGACCCAAAGGCCGATGAAGGAATTTTTGTTGGATATTCGGATCGTAGCAAGGCGTATAAAAAATTTAATAAACGGACTAACACAATTGAAGAAAGTTTATATGTTTCGTTTGATGAAAATTTTCTTAACTATCAAATTAAGGACGATGAAGAAATAATTCCAATAAAATACAAAAAATTCTTATAATAATGAGATAAATACAAGAAATAGTACTTTAGTGTCATCTCCTAGAATTCTAAAAGATCATCTAAAAGATAACATCATTGGAGATCTTAACTCCAGAGTAACTAGAAATCAACTTAACCAAATAAGTCATATAGCATTTGTGTCAAATTTTGAGCCGAAAAATTATAAAGAAGCTTCAAATGATAATTTTTGGATAATAGATATGCAAGAAGAATTAAATCAATTTGAACGTAATGATATTTGAGAATTAGTACCAAGACCGGAAAATCAATCCGTTATTGGAACAAAATGGGTATTTAAAAACAAAGCAGTTGAAAACGAAAATATAGTTAGAAATAAAGCACGTCTAGTCACTCAAGGTTATAATCAAGAAGAAGTTATCGACTACGATGAAACTTTTGCTCCAGTAGCAAGACTCGAGGCCATACATACATTACTCGCTTTTGCAAATCATCACAATTTTAAATTATTTCAAATGGATGTAAAAAGTGCTTTTTTAAATGATTTTATTAAAGAAAACGTATATGTTAAGCAACCTCCATTGTTTACTCACGAAAAATATCCCAATCATGTTTTTAAATTACAAAATGCCTTATATGGTTTAAAACAAGCCCCCCGTGCTTGGTACGAACGTCTTAAAAATCATTTAGTTACTTCTTGTTTCCAAATAGGTAAAATCGATACAACTTTATTTATTAAACGAGAAAATAACGATATTTTAGTAGTACAAATTTACGTAGACGGTATTATTTTTGGTTTAACTAATGAAGATCTTTGTAATCAATTTTCAAATATTATGAAAAATGAATTTGAAATGTCTCACATGGGAGAATTAAATTTCTTTTTAGGTTTATAAATAAAACAACTTGAAAATAGTACCTTTATTCATCAAGACAAATATTATAACTATCTATTACGTCGTTTTGAAATGGATAAAACTTCAAGCAAACCAACACTGATGAGTACTAGTGTTTACTTGGAAAAAGATGATAACAAAAAAAAAATTGATGAAAAATTATATTTGATTGGCTCTTTACTTTATTTAACGGCTATTCGACCCGACATTATGATGGGCATATATCTTTGTGCCCGATTTCAAGCAAAACCAAAAGAATCTCACCAAAGGGCTGTTAAACGTATCTTACGATATCTATCTAGTACTAGAGATTACTGTGTGTTTTACCCTAAGGGATCATCATTTGAACAAGTTTCATATAGTGACGCGGATTTCGATGGATGTAAAACAAATCGTAAGAGTACTAGCGGAAAGTGTCACTTTATCGGACAATCATTAGTCTCATGGTTTAGCAAAAAGCAAAATTGTGTCTCCTTATCTACTTGTAAAGCCGAATATATTTCAGCAGCTCTAGCATGTGCACAAGTGATGTACATGCAACAAACACTTACGGATTTCGACAAAGTCATCAATAAATCACCAATATATTACGATAACACGAGTGCAATAAATCTATCAAAAACCCTGTAAATCTCTCGCGTACTAAACATATAGATATACGACATCATTTTTTACGTGACAATGTCGAAAAACGTATTTTCACAAACCCGCTAAATGAACAAACATTTGTTAAAGTGCGACGTGATTTAGGAATATCTTCTCTTAATGATCTTCTCAATTAATACTACATTTTTATTCATTCTATTTTTGGCTAAAAAATTTTTATCCACAAATCAACATTGTTAACTCCTCGTCTTAAATTTTTAAGAAATTTGTTTTTTGAATTACCTATGAATAACCTTTAAAATCAGGTATAAATAGCTTTTGACAAAAAAACATAAAGAATACATAGATTTCTTTTTTTCACAAAAGAAAATAAAAGCATGTCTTCCGACAACTCTCATCTCTCCTTCTCGACACCAACAACATATAGCTCAGCAAATACACCTCATCGCCTTCCTACTTCTACACCAGATCAGGAACCGACCTATAAGTGGTCTTTCTACAATACGGGATTCACTCTCGATAAAAAGAAGTCCAAATGATCTCTATTTGTCTCTCCTAACACCAAGGAGAAAATCGATGAGATACTTCACTATCAGAAACAACAAATAGATTTACAACGAGAATTGTACTTTGAGTAAAAGGTCACTGTGCGAAGACTAAGTTTTCTGGTGCAAGTAGCGATAAAATTTTGTATTTCACGAAAGAAATGATGTACATGAACCACTTCTGATTCCTTGCAATCCTTTGGATCCCTCTGCCTCTTATCGTACACCTTTGGATCCTTCACCTAGGTGATTCTCTGGTTCTCCAAGAACCCATGAACGTGGAAATATATAGTCTCCACTCAAGCCATGGAGGGATGACAAGTCTGAAGATCACAATGCACCATCGTCATCTAAATAAATTTAATTATTCTCATTGTATTGTATCTACGTATATTTGTGTTCTATTTCACAAATAATAATACTATGTTTTATTAAAATCAAACTCTTGAAAAATAAGCAACACCCTTCAAAATTAGGCTATTTTAAGACAAACTGGTCATTTCAGATGTTTGAACATTGCCATCAGACGTCTGACACTCTTGTATCACATAAATTTTTAACCGTGGTGCATATATCATACGTCTGATATAACCTTCCAAACGTCAGAAAATTATCTCTACTTAATAAACAATAGAAACCAGTCAATTTCAGATGTCTGAACTATTGACCAGAAGTCTGAATAAAGTCTCTGCCCCATAAGATAAAAACTCAGACCATTTTCAAACGTCTGATGTTATATCCAGACGTCTGAGAAAACTATCCGTTCTACAAAAATAACACTTCGACCTATTCCAGACGTCTGATTCTACAACCAGACGTCTGATAATTCTCTTTACCTTTCAAAATTTACAAATCGAGCAATTCTAGACGTCTACTACCAACAACCAAACGTTTGATTCTATTTATAGTCTTTAAAAGAGGTTAAATCAGACGTCTGATTCACCTAACAGACATTTGAAATTCAATCGACACTCTCTTAAGTACCCAAATAACGTCTATTTTTTTACTTTTCTCACTTAAGTTTCATTTCATTTCTACTGCAAAGTCGATTCCCTATTTCTCAAAATTACTTTCTCTTCCAAACTCGTTCGAATTCGATGGCTCCTAAAATAAAAAACCATAAGATCTCTAGGCGAAAGCAAGACCAAGCAACTTCATCCAACCCTCAAGTTTGCTCTGACGATCAAATTAAGCGGTGGATGAATCGTGTACCGCATTCTCCCAAGAGATACGAGGATATTCAAAAGAAGAAACTCCATACAGGTCCATTTTATAATTTGCTAAAGTTCCCAATGTATGATTTAGACAAAATGTGTGAAAGTGTTGGTTTAGAAACATTGATATCCTTTAATCTCAATAACATCCAAGTAGATCAGCTAGCCATATTTCTTTTCTACGCTAATTTAGATAGCACGGTAGTTTGGAACACTGACAACGATGATAATTGGCTATGGTCAAGTGTTTACGGCAAAACAATTAGACTTACTCCAGGGATTATAGGCCGAATTCTCGAAAGTTCCGACACCGGAGAAGATTTATATAATATATTCCGGATATGCACCTCAAACCGAGAGATAATATAACACATCAAATATGAAAGATGAAATGCCCTGATTTGCATCCAAATACCTACGAACTAAGGCCAAACTTCTCATTAGAATGATTATCAATACTATCATTCCTTGCATTGCTAGTCATGAGAAAATCACGGAGTTAGAGCATAAGGCCTTATATGTTATAATCAGTGGAACAAGGGTTAATTGGGCAAAATTTATATATGATGAGCTCAAACATTTTTAGACTCGATCACGCCCACCAATCATCTATCCTACACACATCATGAGACTTCTAAGAGCTCACAACATCCCCTCATATTTATCCACTTTTGAAGAAATTTCTTCGAAATACGCATCCGCAAAATTTCTCTCTCTAATGCACTTACCTGAAAATCCTCCATATTTTATATCGTTTGAAAAGTGGACGCAATGTCGTCAAGCCAGACAAGCTAAGCCTCCACCTCAAACACAACCTGAACCATCACAAGAGGTGGAGAAACATCACGAGACTACTCCTCCAGCTGCATCATTTGATTATACGTGCCAAGATGATATTTTGGAGACTCGCACTGAGACGAATCCAAATGAGAGAATTCACAACTTAACTCTCCAAATCAGCTTATTATATCTTGGAATCAAAAATTATTGGCTAAGCGCGTTGGTATTTTTGAAACATCTTTTGCTTCTCGCCTAGCCACAGTTGAAACATCACTTTCAACTACGTTATCCGTTCTAAAGGAGGTTCTTCAACAGGTTCGTGGTCCTACACCACCTTTAGAAGATTGGCCAATTCCAGTGCCTTCTCCTCCTACTTCAAAACACTCCAAACTTTTTGACGAGGAGAAAGAATCTTTCGAACAAACTCCGACATCTCCTGAAAAACAAGCTAGCTCTTCCAAAAATGAAAATGAAGGAGATGATCAAGATAAACTTCCCCAAAAGATCCTTAGATTTCTTAGGATTCCATCTTTTGTATAAAAATGATAGAAATCTATGAATGTAATCAATTAATGTGATTAATGAAATTTCCTTTTTTGGTGTGTTATTTCTATGTATATTTATGTAATCTTATAACGATTAGTAAATACTTAATCGAATGGACATGATGTCTACAATTAAAAAGTTATAAATCCTTTCTAATAATGCCAAAGGGGGAGAAATAATAAAGATCACAATAAATGATGGAAAGCACATATTTAGGGGAGATTTACAAAATTATATATAAGTACATTGTATAGTTGTCATCATCAAAAAGGGGGAGATTGTTAGGAAATCAAATCTACAATTTCAATGACAACAACTATATAATGGAAATCGAATATGCATATATATATATATACAAGTACTTGCTAGAGCAACATCAATAGAAAGATAAGAACAAGGCTCAAAGAACACTACAAGAGACGACAAGTCAATAGGATCAAAGAAGCACAAGAAAACGAGCACAAAAACTGACATGAAGAATACCAGACATCTGGGTGCACAAGCCAGACGTCCGAAATAGTTCTCTGGAACAACAGACAGACTGAACCAGATGTCTAGCAACTGCACTCAGACTCTGATCTACTACTATATTCAAAATATGTATAGTATCAGACATCTGAAACACATTCCAGACGTCTGATTTCAAACTCGAATCTTAAACATAAACTTCAACTGCTACGTTCGAATAGACATCTCCGCTTCTCTTCGCTACAACTCTTCATCATCAATAGAAGCAACTGTAGAGCACTAGTTAATGGATGCAACTACTCAAGATATCTATCTACAAACTATATATAGCATCAAAAATCATGAGAAGAGATCACCTTACAAACTAATGCTCTCTAATTACATACTCTATCGTATATTCTTGATCTCTAACAATCTATACTTGTATTTCACTCTTCCAAATATTTAGTTCTTCACAGACAATAGTCTCTAGATATATATTGGAAACATTTGTACTAATTATTCAACATATGTGTTATAGTACACACATTGGACAAGAACAACTTATTGTAACCAAGCCTGTTCCATCGGACGAAGCGACGGTGTTTGATAGTCGAATTTCAAAGGGGAGCTTCGGAACTGGACGTAGGACGGGAGGTCTGAATCACTATAAAATCCTGATGTGCTTATTCTATATTTAATTAGATTAATATTGTTTTAGTTGCATCATATATTTTGTCACATATACTTGCATATACACTACACGATCCACCATGTGGACTTTCAAGTTATAAAATCCTAACCTTACAAATGCTGATACGATATTATATAATACAGTTGAAAATAAAAACATTATGATAGGTAAATCTTCAACTCCCCTTCAAGACCTCCTTAACACCAAGGATAACTTGGGAAAATACTCGGCCTGACCCGAGTATTATAATAAAATAACACTCGGATCGATCTGGAAATACTAGCATGAGATAACTCAAATAATGGGGAACATATAAAAGTTCTATGGGAGCATGCTGCTAATGTGGAATGGGTTTTCACCTCACAAGAATAACATCCATATAGGCAAGAGCAGAAATAAACATCGAGAAATAATCCAAATAAGAGTTGGCATATTTAATATTAAAATCAGACTTGAAAGAATAGAAATGATCCGAGTAAAATCTAGAATGGATAAAACAAGGAAATAGTCCAAATTCAATTGAATGGACAAATAAGATAATTATTCAAACGTGATATGATGGACAAAATAAGATAACTATTCAAATGTGATATGATGGAAAAAATATGATGATACTGCAAATTTGATGGAATGGACAGAATAAGGTAACCGTCCAACTTGATAGGATGGACAGAATAAGGTAACAATCCAACTTGATATAATGGACTAAATCAATACTTAAATGTTGTAAAGAGGAGATGGCCCAACTCATGGCAATTTAAAGATAAAAAGATTCAAGATTTTTAAATCAAATAAGGAAAGAAAATTTTCCAACAAATGACTAGGAGACTGCGGCCTCCCTTGAAGTATACCTCCAATAATATACTCTTGAGAAGGTTGTATACTCAATGACCTCCTCGGGAAGAGTACCAGCCGGACCCGCCAAACCTTCCCAAGAATCCAAATATTTCACAACTAGACTCAAACCGTTTTTACATGATGGTACACAAATATCGAGATGAGATGTGAGATACCTTAATGGGAGCAAACTCACATAGCTGGACGCCTCTTAACTCTTCGGATTTAATCATTTCAAACAAAGGATGACAAAGCATAACGTAGCAATAAGTCATCTTAGAATGATGAAAATAAAGAAGCTGTAGTAACCGATCGTAGAGAAACTTACTATCAGAGATATAAAACGATCATGTATGGAAATTAAGTCTTGTATACTTACACCACTCATCAAAATCAAACTTGTACTATTTCTGCGTTAACAATAATACCGGACAAGATAAGGTAGTGTTGCCTCAAAGTCATGTCCAATGATTATTCTTGTAGTGACAGGAATTTTCAACCCTCGAAAATCGACATCATACGTTCACTATATAGCATGTCGAACAATGGAGTGCCAGAAAGATGAATTGTTAAGGGAAAAGAAAGAAGGTAGGAGAAAGAAGAACAGAAACAAATACAGAGTCTCACAATCAAAGTGGAACAAAATATAATATATATAACATATCTTTATATAAAAATATACTAAACTGTTATTTATATATACCACCATTAGAGTACAATAATCAATACATCCGTATGGACATTTATCATAACTTGTCCTCACCAGTGCTGACTATACAGTCTACACACGAAGCGTAATATAAACAAGTACGTGATATATGTCTGAAATCCTCCAGCTCGTCTCCTGAGCTCCATAGCATCCTAATCTAAATCTGTAATACGCAGTCTGATCCGAGCATTATAATAAAAAAATATCCGAGTCAGTCTGGAAAACCAATGTGAGAAAACACACTCAAGTTGAATCTTATTATATTTCAAAAATTCTTTAGAAAACAAATGTATCTCGTAAGACCATTCCACATAAACATGTTGGATTTTTACCTTACGATATCCAAAACATTTTATATCAAATAATCTGATATTATAATAATGTCTGTAGGAAGTAAATTAGAAAATAGCTGAAATGCTTGTATCTCACATTTCAACAGTATTTGATATACAATCAAAATCATACAGGCTCGTAGTGGGTATTGGATTCCAACAATGACTGGGCTACTAGGGCACTGCCTATCACAGTACATCTCTAGAAAAATGTACCGAGATCGTACCTAACGATCCTTGCCAACACTGGACCGGCCTACACCTTTCAAATTTCAAACCAAGCTCAATAGCTCCAATGGTACTTATACAAGCAACCATCATATTCAATTTAACTATCCAAGTTAAATAATCAATATTCACATGATCCATTAACAAATATACTTCCAATCTCATGATTAGCAGTCAATTCGTTAAATAGAACTTATCCATATTGATTTGACTATCAACTAACATTTGCCTAATTTCACATCATAGCATATCAGAAGTTTATCATGCTTCTAACATATCACTAAAAGCACATTTCCAATTAATATTAGACGGTGTTTATTTGGCCAAATAGATAACACCAATATATCCTCATTCAATTTATGTTATAAATTAACAACGTAATTCAAAAACAACCCATTCATCAAATTTCACACATATATTATTCTGATTCGGTACTGGAAACAAGCTTGAAAATAAACATAAACAGTATAATAGCAATTCAAGTTACTATATCGTCACTCTAGATCTAGTTTAACCAATCTAATAGCATTTCAAGATGTTATATCGTCATCCTAAATTAATTTCAACAATACAAACAGCATAATATATTTTATTTGCTATAAATATTAGTAATTAACTAGATGAGTGAGTTTAACTCACATTGAGTTTTCAATTTTAAATCAAATCGAACGACGTTCGATTTAACCTAAAATTTTGACTAGCTCCTATCAACTCCAAATCAATTCCAAAACGTAATACTTGTCGTTGCGATTCCATCGCCGCTTGTTTCATCCAATTCTGAAATTGTATGAAAAAGATATACACTTTTTAAGTCTTCATGATTTACAATATAATTAAATTTGAAATTTTCTTTTTAACTTTAAAGCAAAGCAAATCTAGTCGTACGTTTCCTTCAGCAAATCAAGGCCGTCCAGTCTCTTTCCTCATCTTCATTCCTTCTAGAATACATATGCATAACAAAAACCCCATCATGCCCTCGTTCATCAAATAACCGCGACCACCTTGTTGCCCTAGAACTCGATTGGCCAATCCATCGCGTGAAACCACGCAAACTCCACCATTTCCCAAGTTCGGTCATCTCCGATCATCCATAGCTCGAGTAAAATGAGCTCGAATGGAAAATGAACATGACAACTTCCTAGCCTTCACACTCCGCTAAAATTAATCACCACCGTATGGATTTATCGAGGTCGGGAAGCTCTAGTTTATGTAGTTGAAGTTTTCGGCTATTGTAACAACCCGAAATTTAATCCATAATAATTAATTCGTTAATCAATGAAATAATAAAATAACTTTGTGAAATCATTAGAACTGAGCCATGGGAGTTGCACCATTGTGTCCACGGTAATTTTTTGCTCAAATTCCATATATAGAACATCAGAATCCATGCTAATATGAGCAAGTTATGAATTAAACAAAAATAAAGAAGAATCGTAGGCACCAGGAGGGTCGACCCACCTCACTTTTTGAATGAATGAAAGTTCATTTTTTTTCATCGGAGGTTGTACGCGTTATTTACATTCTGTTAACCAATTCGATCCTTCTGTTCTTGCATCCGATAACTCCTATTCAACCTATGACATGGTTGCATTCCTATTCAATCCTCAAATCCAACGGTCCGAGATCCACTTATACACCTATAAATAGAACCCTAGGCCTAACACTTTTTCTCATTCTAGATTTTCTCCACTTGGGTTCACCTTTTCAGGAAGGACCCTAAAAGGAATAATTTTTCAAGGAGAGAATCTTTTTAATAATATTATTTTAGTACCCTTAAGTGGATCCAAGAAGACCGAAAAGGAAGAGCTTAGGACCGCAGGTGAGTGGTTGTAATTATTTTATATTTCTTTAAGTAATTTAAAAAAATAGGGTTTCTAATAGTTGTAGTTTTTATTACGGTTTTTGGAATAACCTTTTTAGTAATTTATTTACAGGTTTAGAATTATTTTCAGTCTATTTCTTTTAGCTATTTTTCAGTTAATTTCAGTTTAATTCTGTTATTTATGGCCTTTCGGTTTATTTACAGTTTATTTACAGTATTTTAATTTATTTATTGTTATTTATGCGTTATTTACATCTTTTTCCTAGGCTTTGGATTTTCTTCTATTTTTATTTTTCTTTTATTTCTCCTTCTTCTTCGCGTATGAATTAGAATAGATTATACGCGAATATCAATTAAAATTATAAGAATACTAAAATAATGGAAGATAAGATGTAACTTGTGAAGACTGTAAAAATAATGAAATTAAGACTGAAATTGAGTCTAATTATGATACTAATGTTACAATTTGACTAATTAAAGATAATTGGCCTAGTTATAACTTAGAATTATAACTAAATAGAGTATAAGATGAAAGAAGCTTATTTTTACACTTAGACCTCGGGTTAAGTAATAAGTATGATTATAACTTAGGTTATGATAAGAACAAGAATATAATGAAGCTTATTTTAAGACTTAGGATAAATTAAAAGCAGGATAACAAGAACAAAAGTAAAAGCTTATTTAAATATTTTATACAAGTTAATAAGCAAGAATTAAAGTAGGACCTGTACCAAATAACGTTTCCCTATTATTTCTATGGACATGGTGTTTCACATAATCCTGAATTGAGACGAGGGGCACGCTTATGCTAATAATGGTAATAATTGGTCAACAAGTAGAAGTCCAAGTCATGGGGATTTGGGCAAGGGGCACAACTAAATATTGTTTGGATGATAGGCCAGTGCCAATAGCATTTCCTCTATTTTCTATGGACACAGTGATCTCACATTAGCCAGAAGTGGGATGAGGGGCACACTTATGCTAGAGTTTGAGGTAATAAGAACACCCAATAGGTGGAATAATATGTAACATGAGCATGGCGGCGGTTATGCATGCGAACTTCCATTCGGGTGCTCAGTAATCGTTATTAGTTCCAAGCGCTTAGTATGTATGCCTTTCGTAGGCACCATTGCCTTCTGCATAGGGAGTTATATAACCTCTACTCCACAGTAGATACTTTGCATGTCATTCATAAACACCATTTTTGTGTAGGGAGTTATATAGCATCTAGTCCGCAGTAAGCTCTATGAAGTAGCAGGCCAATCAAATGGTAGAATTAGGATTTCGGCCTAAATATCGGATTAGGAATTTAGCCTAATCAAAGTAGCTATCAAAGACAAGTGTAAACAATCAAAGTTAATAAATTGTATTTATTAAGTTAATTCGTATACCTTCTCTATATTTCCTTTGTTTTCTTTTATATACTAGAACTGTTGTAAGGTCTATTAATTTTACTTTGCTTAAAGATTCTAGTAATTACTATCATTCACCATACTTTTAGTCTGACCCACTTCTCTATTTTTCCCTTTTTTCTCCCTCCATAGGCAATGAGGGGCAAGGAACATAGACCGCGGCTTCTTGGAGACTTGGAGACCCTATCATATATTCCTTCTTTTCATTTCTAGGTTTTTTTGTACTGGCACTGTTTTGAGGGAAAGTTTGTGTTTGTACTCTGGCTTTTCTGATGAGACTGAGATTCCATTTTCATAAGACAATTGTATTTGGTATTTTGAACATATGTGGTTCGTCTAAAGTATTTATGAAGCATTAATTTTTAAAATTACTTATTGTTTTTAATTACTTCCATTGTGTTATTATCTATCTATTTTGTTTTGTAAATCTTAGTCACTGCTTTAGTTATACTTACAATGCACCACATCTTTTAGTGTGCCCTTTTTGGTATACTAAGGGGCGTGGGGTGTTTCAGCTATTAATGCATGGATGGACATAAAACGAGGGGAATGGACAATAATTTTGGCTGTAGAATTTTATAGCGGCGGCAGCTGCAAATTAGCTAGGGTTAGGTTAATGTTTGGGGTGTGTGTGTATAATTCACTATTTAAAAACCCCGTTCACACTTGATTTTTCTAGATCTCCAAACGAAACATGCCATCAGGCGTTTATAATGTTCTACCCCTATTCAGAACTCAATGAAACATGTTTCAAAATCCAATTCCAAAATATATGAGAGTTATGGCTTTAAATGACTAATTTTAAATAAAATTTCTTAAATTAATTTCTTTGCATTTCTATCCCTTATGACCAAACGGTAAATCAAAACGCTACAAAATTTGAAATCCGATAATAATACACTATTACGGATCCAATAGAACTAGTTTCATCAATATCTGAGACTGTGCCCAGAAAGGCTATTTTATCGTGTCGTTTAAATCGAGCGATTTTCAAAATCAATGAAATTACTTGAAATTCAAATTTAAAAACTTACCAACTAGTTTATAATTCCAGTAAAATTTATATCCATATTAGAAACCATTTGGATTCATATTAAATCACAAATTCAATTATTTACACTATTCCAAATATTAAATTTCACTATTAAATTAATATATAAAATTCCACATTTTAGATTGATCGACTTTTAATCCCATTCAAAAATCCGCTGTCATCACTCTAACTTAAATAGAGTTTAAATAAATTTTAGAAATTATTTCCATTCACATTTAATTCCAGATTCACATATTTTACCCAATAATCAAATATTAAATTTTCTATTCACCAAATCAATTTAATCGCTATATCTGAAATTTTAAACTATTTCGCTAATTCAACCAAAATCTCCATATTCAAAATATATTAATATTCCTAATTCAACATTTAAAAATAAATTAAATGTTCAGAACTAAATGGCCAAAATCCTAGGTCGTTACAATTCTTAACTTTTGAAATAATGACAATTTTACATCTTCGATGTTTAGTACTAATTATACAAATAAATCGTTTCCATATAAGTGATTTGCTTTATAGAAGTAATTCATTTTCATAAATGAATCAAACTTATTCTTTTAAAATTGAACTGAACTTGTGCTTGATTTCCATATTATTGTATTGGCAAAACATTTTTAGAAATACTCTTTCATATCGATCTTTTATATGGAAAATTTTATAATATTAAGTGTATTAAGACAAGGGCAAAAATAAATGTTATTAAAGCATTATTTACTATAAACCCAAAAGCAATTCACACTTGGCTTTATTTATAAATAATGAGTTTTAGAGGATTTTCTCATTTATAAATCATTATTTGTAAATTTTAAAACAATATTTATTATCTCAAATGTATACAGAATTGTTATGCCTCATTCAATTAATTTCTTAACCCCTTGCTTTCCTACTAGAATTAGTTTCTAATTTTTAAACATTAAGAGAATAAAATTTTCAAATGTTCGACCCTGAAAGCCTAAGCTAACATCAGATCGACACCCAGAAGATTATCCAACTTATTGTCTCAATAATCGAGTTCCAATTCCTTTTTAACTTACTTAAATCACTTTTATTAAATCGATTAATTAACTTTAAATATCATTTATTAAAAAGATTTATTCAATCTAAATAATTATTAGTTAAAATGAATAATTCATCTCAAACATCATTAATTAAAATGATAAGTAAATTTCAAATACCATTAATTAAAAAAATTAATTAAAGTTCAATATCATCAATTAAAATGAATTAATTAAGTTCAAATTTCAAAAATCAAATAGATTATTTAGTTTCGAAAATCACTATTTTAAAATATTATTAATTTCAAATATCATTACTTAAAATGATTAATAAAATTTAAACATCACTAATTAAAACGATTTAACTAAATTCCAAATACCATTAGTTAAAATAATTAATTAAATTTAGAAATAATCATTAATTAAAATAATTAATTGAATTCAAATATCATTCTTTTAAATGATTCATTACTTTTAACTATCATTAACTAAAATGATTGTTAATTGCAATTACATTAATTAAAATAATTAATTAAAATCAAGAAAATATTATTTAAAATGATAAATTAAATTTATCTCATTTGGATCAAAGATAACCAATTTTTGAAAATTTTTTATTAAAATGGTCAATTAATCTCAAAATAATTAGTTAAAATGATTAATTATTTTAAAATTTAATTAATTAAAATGGTTAATAAATTTTAATATTCTGTTTAGTGGAGAAACAAGCACAAGTTCATATGGTAGGGTTTTTAGGGATGAAATTTGATAAATGGCGATATAGCAAAATTGCTATAATGACACTTAATGAATTAAATGAAATTTCAAGATTTTATTTCAAGTACTATTAATATAACAGCATAATGGTATTAATAAATAATTATTGGCAAGAAATCCCTCAGGGTCTCTTTATAGATTTTCCCTCCAAAACGATGGTTATGAATAATATATATAATAAAATGATTTGATTAACATCTAAATAATCAACCAACATTCACAACATCATTGATATAGTATAATAAAATTTAATGTGAGTTAAACTCGCATTGATTTTCGTTTCCACCGAAATGTTTCGATTTTAGACTAAAACCAAACAGCCGTTCGATTTTATCATAAATTCCAACAAGCTCCAAATTGAACTAAACCAACTTCAACTTAAAGATCTCTACAATACGAGTCCAATGCAAAAAAGGGAATTCGAATTCGATCTCATATGAGCAAGATATACATTTTATAAGTTAACAATAAATTTTAAATTTGTAAGTAAATATTCTTTATTTAATTAAATATATACCCCTCACCTTCTACTCCTCCCTCCAAATCACATGTACATGCAAATGCATGTGCACAACCATATGCACTCACGACCAATGTCGGCTATTCCTCCATGCTTTTCGAAATCGATGAATCCGACGAACTCCTCTTCGCAATCTCCACTACCTCGATCTATCCATAACAACCCCGGCCCCTTTGTGCAAAAAGAAACCAAACCTAAATCATCATGCCGCTGCCATTAGTCGTGACTCTCGAACCTTCGCTGCACACCACCAAACCGTGGCTATACGTGCGCCTACCTACCGTGAAGCCAAAGCGACCAACAACTACTCCTATCGACGCATAAAACCATCGAAAATGCAAGCCCTAGATCCTTTGCTCGACATCAACCATCCTCTAAACATTGACGCGAGCTACAATTCAAGTATAGGATGGAAGCCTTAACCCAATCCAATTCAATGGTTCCAAAGTTAGGATTTTTATTTTCTTATATTTCAAGATTTATTTTTTTAAAGTTTTTGCCAAACTCTTTTTCTTATTCTGGTAGATATAAATATGGGAGGAGGGTATGGAGTGAACATGAGAGGTATGGGCCTTTGAACGTGGGGCATTGTAACAACCATGTATTTTGTGATTATTTTAATTATATATTTTAATTATTTTAATTGAAACTCCTGATTTAAAAACTTTATTTTATTTTTTAAAATGGGTAAATTTTGTTATTTTAAATATACATTTTTATTTTTTATATTAATTAGAATTTCAAACATGAATAAATAGAATATTTTCCAAAAATGTGAATTTTGGTCAAAATGGTCGAATTTTGACTTTTAAATTTAAAATTTAAATATTTTAATTTTTTAGTTTTATCTTTTATTTTGAAAATAAATTAAATTTCAAGAATACTGGTTTTTGTTTCGTTGAAATCTGATTTATATTGTGAAAGTTATGCTTTTTACAATATTGTGTGTAAATTGTTTTATTTAACAAAATTGTTTATTTTAATTTATATAAATAATATTTTTGTTTGTCAAATCATGTACTAATTTGTGTAACATGTCATGTTATATATGTATTTTATTTTTAAAACATTTTATAAGTGTTGTTATATTTTTCAAATGTTTATTGTATATTGTTTTCAATTTTTAAAGTCTAGTTTCAATTATTAAACTATTTCTTAATTTATTTTCTATTTTTATTTAAAATAATTATTTATTTCCTTTTTAACTTTATTTTGTTTCCATTTTTATTTTTAATTACTTAAATTCATTTAGTTTATTTTAATTTAAAAGAAATGGAAATACTAAGAGACAGGTCCTTTCATTTCCATATGACTTTTCATTTCACCATTTGCCTTTTCATTTCCTTCCTTTGGCTATTCATTCTTTTGTCCATACATTATCTTTTCATTGAGATGTATTTTTTCTTGTCATTCACATGAAATCTTCCTCATATCTGAAACAAAAACTCACGGCCAAACAAAAGAAATTTTTTTGCTAATGGCTTCTTCTCTTATCCCTTTTTCTCTTCTCTTCATTGATTTTTGCCATGCTCTTCCTCTTGTTTGCTCGGCCTAGCTCTCCACTCTATCAGCACCATCGTCACTTCCTCCATCTACAGCAGCCATCAGCCCCTCCTCTAACTAAAATCCAAGCCGAGACCATCCACTTGTTGCTAGCTTCACAAACTTGCACAAAACTCCACAAAACATGCAAGCCGAGACACATATCTTCACTTCCCCTTCATTGTCCACTTCGGCCGCCCTCTTAGCCACCACCACCATCATCTACATCACCTTTGGCCGCTGCTGCACCATCTCCAAACCTGTACCTGACCTTGGCCGTGCCCTACTTCCCTTTGGCCGAGCCTACATGATGACCAAATCCACTTTATTTGCCTTGTCCCTTTACATGCTTCATGATATTGCTACTACCACCTTCATCCACTTGTTGCCTTGCCTATATGATGTTAAACCTAACCTATGTAATGCCATACCTGAGCCAAAGCATCATCATAGTCGAGCATAAGGGTCCCTAGGCCGTGCACTAGTGTGGTTGAGTAAGGTCAAGTCACTTTGCTTTTGTTGCTTCTTATTTCCATTTGATTCAATAATGTGTTTGCGTTAAATATATTCATGTATATGTTGCTTTGTTTTATTGGCTGTGTGCAAGATCATATCTTAGCTCGTTCTCATTTGAATCAAAGTTGTGCCAAATCGTGCTTGTCATGCCCTTGGAATCGTGCTTGTGCGTTGTTTTGGTCTCTAGCTTTGTAATAGGTGAGTCCTTCTCACTCTGACATTTCTACTTATGAAATCGTAAATTGATGACAAGTTTTTAGTAATATAAAATGTTTATGCAAGTAAATGATGATTATATGATATGTTATGCCATGTTATTACCATGTTTACTTTGTTAATTATCACCTGACATCTGATATATGACATTATATTGTGACATTGACATTGTTTATATTATTTATGCATATGTTCACTGCAAGTTTTCTGTTAGAATAGAATTACTATGGGTTGAAATGATACATACCCGAACGGACATTAGAATAGGGAAAAATCATTATGGGCTAAAATGATAGGCCTGATTTTGTGATTATTTTAATTGTATATTTTAATTATTTTAATTAAAACTCCTGATTTAAAAATTTTATTTCATTTATTAAAATGGATAAATTTTGTTATTTTAAATATACGTTTTGATTTTTTATATAAATTAGAATTTCAAACATGAATAAATAGAATATTTTCTAAAAATGCGAACTTTTGTCAAAATGGTCAAACTTTGACTTTTAAATTTGAGATTTAAATGTTTGCATTTTTTAATTTTATCTTTTATTATAAAAATAAATTAAATTTCAAGAATACTGCTTTTCGTTTCGTTGAAATCTGATTTATATTGTGAAGTTATGCTTTTTACAATATTGAGTATAAATTGTTTTATTTAACAAAATTGTTTATTTTAATTTATATAAATAATATTTTTGTTTGTCAAATCATGTTCTAATTTGTGTAACATATCATGTTATATATATATATATATATATATATATATATATATATATATATATCTTATTTTTAAAGCATTTTATAAGTGTTGTTATATTTTTCAAATGTTTATTGTATATTGTTTTCAATTTTTAAAGTCTAGTTTCAATTATTAAACTATTTCTTTATTTATTTTCTATTTTTCCTTAAAATAATTATTTATTTTATTTTTCACTTTATTTTGTTTCCATTTTTATTTTTAGTTACTGAAATTTATTTAGTTTATTTTAATTTAAAAGAAATGGAAATACTAAGAGACAAGTTCTTTCATTTCCATATGACTTTTCATTTCACCATTTGCCTTTTCATTTCCTTCCTTTGGCTATTCATGCTTTTGGCCATACATTATCTTTTCATTGCCATGTATTTTTTTCTTACCATTTACATGAAATCTTCCTCACATCTGAAACAAAAACTCACGGCCAAACAAAAGAAATTTTTTTGCTAATGGCTTCTTCCCTTATCTCTTTTTCTCTTCTCTTCATTGATTTTTGCCATGCTCTTCCTCTTGTTTGCTCGGCCTAGCTCTCCACTCCATCACCTCCACCATCACCTCCTCCATCTAAAGCATCCATCAGCCCCTCCTCTGACCAAAATCCAAGCCGAGACCATCCATTTGTTGCCAGCTTCACAAATTTGCACAAGACTCAACAAAACAAGCAAGCCGAGCCACATATCTTCACTTCCCCTTCATTGTCCACTTCGGCCGCCCCCTTAGACACCACCACCATCATCTACATCACCTTTGGCCGCTGCTGCGCCATCTCCAGACCTGTACCTGACCTTGGCCGTGCCCTACTTCCCTTTGACAGAGCCTACATGATGACCAAATCCACTCTATTTGCCTTGTCCCTTTACATGCTTCATGATATTGCTACTACCACCTTCATCCACTTGTTGCCTTGCCTATATGATGTTAAACCTGACTTGTATGATGCCATAACTGAGCCAAAGCATCATCATAGCCGAGCATAAGGGTCCTTAGGCCGTGCGCTAGTGTGGTTAAGTAAGCTCAGGTCACTTTGCTTTTGTTGCTTCTTATTTCCATTTGATTCAATGATGTGTTTGTGTTAAACATATTCATGTATATGTTGCTTTGTTTTATTGGTTGTGTGAAAGATCATATCTTAGCTCGCTCTCATTTGAATCAAAGTCATGCCAAATCTGCTTGTCGTGCCCTTGGAATCGTGCTTGTGTGTTGTTTTGGTCTCTAGCTTTGTAAAAGGTGAGTCCTTCTCACTCTGACATTTCTACTTATGAAATCGTAAATTGATGACAAGTGTTTAGTAATATAAAATGTTTATGCAACAATATGATGATTATATGATATGTTATGCCATGTTATTACCATGTTTACTTTGTTAATTATCACCTAGCATCTGATATATGGCATTATATTGTGACATTGACATTGTTTATATTGTTTATGCATATGTTCACACTACAAGTTCCCTGTTAGAATAGAATCGCTATGGATTGAAATGATACATACTCGAACGGACATTAGAATTGGGAAAAATCATTGTGGGCTGAAATGATAGGCCTGAGTGATTTTTATTTATTTTTATTTACTAGAGATTGCGGGTTTGAAATGATAGAACCCGGGTTTTCTTTTTAAATTGTGGATTGAAATGATACATATCTACATCACCGACCTTGGTTAGAAAATTATATACAGACCCTGTGGTATATTTTTAAATAAATTTTCTTAAGATATGTATTTTTAAAATATGAAATTTGATTTAAAAATATATATATTATGGTTTTAAGAAGTATAAATATTAAGTATTGAATTTGTAAATTTAAGTATGTAAATTTGAAGTAAATGTGATTTTTGACTTTAAATTTTATTTTTAAAAATGTAAGATAAATAATGGAAATTAAATTTAAAGTTTTGAAATGATATGTGAAATAAAATGATAAGTTTATTAAATTTATAAGTTAACAAAACAATGAATTTTGACTTAACAAATGAATTGGACTTTTAATTGGATATTTGATTTTAAATTATTATTTTTTGTAATAAAATCATATGTTAAAAGTATTTAAATGTGAAATTTTGAAGTCTAGAAATATGATTTATAAGTTTAAAATTTGCTTAAACTGAAGTTTTATTGTTTTTGAAAAGTTAAAATAAAATCTGGAATTTTATTAATAGCATTTCCAAAATGTTGTGGTCTTATGACAGCATTTTTAAATGCTGTTGTTTTAGAACTTAACTACGTTTGTAATAACTAAATATCTACTACGGCATTTTATAAATACCATTGTTCCTGAACTAAACTATTTTGGAAACTATAAGCCATGATAGCACTTTATAAACGCTGTCGTTGCTATAATTTGACAATGTTTTGTAATATTATAAATTTTAACACTATTTGAGTTATATTTTAAAGTGTTAAATGATTTAACGTCTGAAATTGAAATTTAGAAGTTTTTGAAAATATTTTATTATTTAAATATGAAATTTTAAGGAATTTAAATTGAATTTGAATTTAAATAAGGTTTACTGGGTTATGTGTTAATTTGAATGAACTAAAATGAGGTAAATGAAATTTTGAATGAAATTTTGAAACGTGTTTCGAAATGATATTTAAATGATATCTATGATTTTAAAATGATATTTAAAATTGAATATTTGAATGTAGGAATAATAATGAATTTATAATGGATTTGAAAGGGAATGATTTTGAAATGGTTTTGAATGACATAATCTTTATTTTGATAAAGAATGTGAATTTGGAATGATATTTGATTTTGATAAATAAATATTTGAAGTTTATATTAGTATGAAAGGATATTTGATTTACTTGTAATTTGAGTTTATTTAATAATATTGGATTTACGAAATGAATATTTCAAAACTAAGTAATAATGAAATTGAATTTGAGATATACGAAATTATAAAATTTAGTTTTGAAATGTAGGATATCTAAGCTTTAAAATATACTAAAAATTGAATAGTTTGTTTTGTGGATCCAATCAATATTTGAAATTGATAAGATTTGAAATGTTTTGTTGGAAAACTGAATTTAATTGAAACTGATGGTTTGAATTGAATTAAATTGGAAATTTAAAATTTGGGATTAATTGAATAAATTTGTAAAATGTAAAGAATTAAAGGAATGTTCCATGATTTAAAATGTATGATTTCGAAATGTTATGATTTTCAAAGTATTATGAATTTCAAGTATTTTGGTTTCGAAAGAGTTATACCTTTGAAAGTACTATGATTTTCGAAAGATGAATATATGTTTGAAATGGAATGATAAACTATTTTGATTTGAATATATAGTTTTGAAATAAAGGTGGTTTTTGTTTCGAAGTATAAACTATTTTGATTTGAATATAATTTTGAAATGAAATGATTTGATTTCGAAGTATGAACTATCTTGAAATGACCACGGCGTTATAAAAACATTTGGTTATTAAAGAGACCGGGATCGGAAGTTGTCATACTCTCTGCCAACTCCAAAAACCACTTTAATAACCGTGTACGCGGTGGAAATTCCAGAATGAAGTAGGATGGTGGCGACGTTCTTGAGGTATATTACGTGGACCCAACTCCCGTGAGTTAGCATAAGATGGCTAAAAAAGGAGCGATCTCGGGCCAAGTGAGGTCATTCCTCCTATCAGACACATTTCTTGGATTTTATACTCTTTCTTGTGGTTGATTTGATGGCCATCCTCTGATTTTATTTGGGTGTGTGTTTCGAGGTGGGCGTATGTGGTTGCTACTTACCACCAGCGCCTGTGCATAATTGGTATATCTATCCTGACATTGCCTTGTGTGCCGTGTCACCTACCATACAGAGCCTTACTACTAGTTTGTTTTTCTCCCATAGCCCATGGAGTATTTAGGGTAATCTTCCGATCTGGAGATATGCTGATACTGGATGGAATACTGGGACTATTACGTGTTAAGGGGAATATTGGGTCACTCCTTAGTGCTATTTTAAAGTAAGTTTATTTTACTATAGACATTACTATAATAGCGCAATATTACCACATTGTAAATAGTTTAACGGATCCTTAAAGGATGGACGAACCCAAACATCCTTTAAGTTACTGATGCATTTTTGTTACTGTTCACTTGAGTTGATTTACAGTTCATAAGTATTTATGTCCTGACTCGAGTGTTTTGTGTTTTGTTTTACGCTCGAGTCAAACTGAGTGATTCAGCATACAAGACTCACCTTCGGAGTTGGAGCTTTGCTTGATGATCCAGCCATCTATTTTGATTTCAGTATCCAGTGATTCCAGTGATGTATTCGGATTTGTACCTGATGTATTTTGTTACTCTTCTATTGTATCTTGTTTAACTCTAATGTATCTTATTTTTACACAGTAGCTTCATGAACTACTATCTCTTTTAATCCCGCTGCATTATTATTTACTCTGTGTCTGTGATCTGTGATTATTTATTTGCTGTATATTCTGAGATTTGCCAAATTTTATTTACAACGCGGTATTTTGAGCAATTCAAGTCCGACATGTGCGGATGTGAATGGTCAAAAGTATCGGGTCGTTACAGGCATGGGACTAGGTATGGCAGAAATGGTGAACATGCCCATATATATATATATATATATAACTTTAATTTTATTAATAAAACATTCAACATAACATACTCAAAAATCTTGAATTTTAAATGAGACGTGCCGTCTGGTGTTTTATATGTTATACCCCTATTATGAACACAATGGAACTAGTCCCAAGCCCTAATTCAATCGTGTGTAGAAGATAGTATTTGAAATCCAATTATTATATTAAGTTTCTGAAATAAATTTCAACACGTTTTGATCTCGCACGACCAAACATCTCGTCTGATTGCTATGAAATTCAAGCGTATTATAGTTCACTATTTTGGATCTAATGAAATTGGTTTCATCGAAATCCGAGACTGTGTCCCCAGAACGACAATTTCACAAATTTAAATATCGCTTATATTTAATTATCGATATTTATTCAATCTATTTATATTTTTAAATAAAATTACAAATTGAATACACCGATATTCTTTATTAATTAATAGGAGTTAAATAAAATTATTAAATCTATTTAATTAACATTTAATTTATAATTAAAATATTAAATTAGTCCATGTATTTGAATTATAAGTTATTAAATTCCAAAATCCAATTATTTTAATATTTAAAATTAATTAAATATTTAAAATCAAATAACTAGAATTTGGGGTTGTTACACCTCTCCAGATATAATCTCATCTCCTCATGTATAAATAAATGGTGATGGAAAATCAAATCATAACGCATGGGTTACACCACCCAATAATCTCATAATATATAAGTTATACCACCCAATCAAACCATAACATGGCTATCTGCCATCTCCAAGAGTACCTGGGTCATTCAATCAAATCCGCTCTAATACTTATGTGAGGTATATGATAATATATACTTATCTACCATTTAGTGTCGAATCGGAAGAGAAACCAACATCTACACCACCTGCTCCAAGAGCGCAGGGCTACACTGCTTAGATCCACTTCTACAATCTTTAATTACCAACCTGGTATTGTGACTTTATCCACCACATGTCATAAACATGATGCAAGAGTATGACGTGCATTGATCACGACTCGAATAACTACCCCTATGGTAACATATTGTTGACATTCATGACTAAAGGGGCTAAGGTTATGTCACCCTAAAGACTACTCTGTTTTTCTCTAAAATCTCATGATGCGCATCAAATATAGCAAAAAGCGCCATGGATCTGGGTGCAACCCCACGATTAGGCCGCTAGGGTGGACATTAGCCATTCGGTTCTCGCTAACTCCTAAGCATATCCAAGATCACTTCATGATATACAACATACATATAGGTAAACCTCCATAGCTCAACCATCCATAATGCTCTACCCCAAGCTATATACTTGCTCTACACTGAGAATCACCTCATGCGGGCATAATCCCAATTCCCATCACTTGAGTAACATCTATTACAATGAATAATCGAATAAGTATCACTTTGGTGTCCCATACCATAGCGTGATGCTTAATCGTTTATGCGATGTTTATAAACTACACATAATCTCCACAAATATTCTATATAACGAATCCAAATAATAGCCAGAGAAATATTACCGAGTGCCCCATCCTAAACGGTATTACAATTCTGTTTATTCAAATTCCTCGCTATATAGAATTAAAATTATCATAAACAAAATATGTATCATATTAAAACACCAATCAAATCCATATCAATGGTGAATCATTCATATGATCTAATTCAATACACAAGAAAATAATATTTAGAAAGGTAATATAAAATAGATTGTTCAATTATATATATATATATATATATATATATATATATATATATATATATGAAACAAACAAATCAATACTTGATAATGAATCTTTCACAACCTGTAATCTTATATAAATAAATAATTTGAAATAGGTACAGAAACAAATATTATACATATAAAACATTGGCAAAAATTGAATATAGCTCATGTTTGTGCAGATTATCGCCAGAGATATCATGGCTTAGGCAAAAGGCATAGCTGCTAAAGGTAAGGAGCGTGAAACTGACAAGCAGCGGGCGTTGTTTGTACTATTATCGATAAGGCAGCGAGAGGCAAACTAAAATATAATTCATGTTGAATAAAGTAACGTTGAATAAAGTTCATGAACTACTGATAATTAAATAAGGCCAAATTGACTGAAATCCTAATAAAGCAGGCCCGACGATGAGATATATTGTTCAAAGTATTGGATGTGCATTAAGAATGGCTGATGGTCCTAGATAGTGATGCAGGCATGGACAAAACAGAAATTGGAGGGGTACTGGCATATGTAAAGCATTGCATATTGGTTATGCAGGATGAGTTGCAAGTTGCATTGCATGGCATGATGTAAGAAGCTAAGGCCTGGTGAAGGGAATGTTTGAAGTGGATAGCAATTCAGAAGCTTTGTGCTTAGTTCATGTCAGAAGCTGGAACTAATTTGGGGATTCAGCAAGTTGATGGATCTAAGCAGATTAGATACCTGAAGAAAAGAAGTAGAAAAAAACGATCTGTGTACACTAGCAAAAAACAGTTTGTTAGGCAAAGTTGTGGTTAGGAGACGAAAACTAGGTATAAATATATCTATATATGAAAAGCCCCACTGATTTTAATTGTTCGTAAACTATCATGAAATTAATGGTAAACATATTGAGCTAATTACATAACATTTTATGAGCACGTGTGCGTTGTACTAGCTAATGTTTTAAAATACCATCAATTCTTCATTTCATATCTATGATATAAACAATGCTATTTTGAACTATTTTCATTCATTAGACATTTAACAAATTTTTATGTAATGTCATATTTGTTATTGTTCGGCTATGCGATCTAATTCTGAGATGATAAAAATGAAGTATGAAAGGATATGGCTGATACAAGTATATCATCTCAAATCTCAAATGTAAAGCGAGTCAAACAATAAGAAAGTAGGCCTTATCTTCGCCCAAAATGAAATAAACTTGTATTGTATATAAACAACAATGTTATGTAATCAGCATGTATCAGTAAAAATCATTTTCTCACATCAATACAATTTTCTTTCTTTGCTTCAATTTTCTCAAATAATAATCTGATCAAACTTATGTGTGAAAGCACATAATCATAAAATATTTCATGGTACTAGAGCATCCTAAAGCTTAACGACAAATCAAATCTTTTACTGAAGAAATTCAAAGCATTTTATTGCATCAAGAGATTCAAATCTGAGACATCATCAGATAAAGTGTCATCACTTAATACTCGGATAACCCATCAGAATTATCCTCATCATTTGATTTTATTGGTGAATCTACCCAGAAAGCAAGTACCTTGCCAAAGAACACATTCAAATTCTTGGCTGCAACTTGTTTTCTTTGCTTTCTCTTTTTGAAATAAGCAAATTCACGATAAGAAATTCAAAAATAAAAACCAAAAGCCAAGAAAGCAATCAAAAGCAGAAAGAAAATAATTGCCTCGTCAAGAACTCATCTGATCAGTTTCATTATTTGGGTTTAGCTACATCTTACCAGATCATCCCACTTGTTAAAGCAACCTTGCATCTGTTTGTATTTAAATCTTCAAGTTCTTTCTTGTCCCTACATTGATTCATCATAGCTGAAGATGGAAACTTAGAAACTTCTGGAAACATAACAAATTCTCAGTAATAGTTGACAAAGGCAACTGAAAGTCGGTCAAAACAAAGATCAACCCAAAAAATCAGTTGATCGCTACTCGTCTTGAGGAAGAACTATCTTGTATGAAAACTTCAAGTTGAAACTGCAATTCGAGGATATGACCTTGAGAACTTTGTTCTTGGCACTTTGCCAATTCCGTCGAAATATATTACTGATCAAAAAAACAAAATGATCGGTAATCAAGAATACATAAACATCAAAGAAACGAAAGTCTTATAAGTTCTTGGTTACTATCATCCATTAATCTGTTGTCACAAGTAATTGGGTGCAAATTTTCAAATGAATCTGGACTACAACTCAAAGAGTATTCAATACACAATCTACTACCAAATTGTGTATTATAAAAGATAGCTGCAAAATACCAAAAAGGACAATTAGACTGTGAGAGGTATCTATCAAAAAAAAAGAACAACATGTGATCTGTTAAACGCATCATGTCATAATGTTTCTAAAAATGAACAAATCCTTGCTGTTCTAAGTGGACTTGGTGAGGAATACGAAACAGTAGTAGCAATCATATCTTCAAAAGAAACCATGCCTTCAATGAAATATATTCATGCAATCTTGCTTGCACATGAAGTAAGAATTGATCACAAAAGATCACAAGATTTAGATCTATGCTACCGGTTACAAAAACAAAATTCAAAACTACAACAAAATAGATCAATCATCTCGGAGAGGTGGATATTTAAATAGGTCAAGGGGGCGGAAGCAGATGGAATGACAACAACAAACCGAAATGTCAGATATGTGAGAAAGTTGGTTACATTACAGTAAAGCGATATTTCATATTCAATCAAAACTATGTGTCCAGTCAAAACACAAGTAATCAAAGAAGTGCCAACCCCAGTGCTAATATAGCTCAAGTACAACTGACACAAATGCTTAGTTAGCTATCAAAAGAAATCATAATCTGAATAAGACTGTAGGGCGTGAATATATTCAAGATGAAAGTTGGTACCCAGGTTCAAAAGCAACTAATCACATATAAGCAATCTTGACAACTTAAATCTTGGGAATAAAGAGTACAAAGTTAAATAGTCGATGTGCATGGAAAATGGCGAGTCTATTAAGACCATTCATACTAGGAGTGCATGTATTAAAGGTGCAAGACAATTATTTTTAAATAATTTCTTAAGAGTGCCTAAGATAAAGAAAAATCTTATGAGTGTATCTCAATTTGCTCAAGGTAATAATCTTTTGTTTGAATTCACTCCTAAGTATTGTTTGTTTAGAGACATACAGACTAAAGACATTATTTTATCGGGTGATGCAGTCAAAGGGTTATGCAGGGTTATGCAAATATAATCATGTCAATTACAACAATTCTATAAAAGGAAAAAAATGTTGTAATCTGTCTGAGGCAACTCAAACAGAAGAAAATGAACATGTGTTTGGTCTTTGGCACTACAAACTTTGTCATCCAAGTGTGAAAGTTGTAAAGAAAGTACTTGTTGAAAATAGGATTGCTTTTAATAATATTTCTCTGCCATATGTTTGCACTTACTGTCAAATGGGTAAAAGTTATAAATTAGCATTTAATGACTCAATAATTGAATACACAAAACAATTAGAATTAGTTGCTACAGATCTTTGGGGTCCAGCATCTATATGTTCTGATTATGGTTATAGATACCATATATCATTTGTTAATGCCTATTATAGGTATACTTGGATTTACTTTCTAAAGGAAAATCAGAAGCACGTAATGTAGTAATACACTTTATAACCATGATTGAAAAGAAAATTCATAAGTTAAGATTATGCAGACAAATGGTGGCTTGAGTATAAGACACTTGGTAATTTCTTTCATAAGAAGGGAATAGTTCATAGAATTGCATGCCCTTATACATCTGAACAAAATGGATTAACTGAAAAAGAAACACAGACATATAGTTGAGTTAAGTCTTACTTTACTTGCACATGCATCACTACCATTAAATTTTTGGCCCGATTCATTTAACACTGCAGTGTACTTAATTAATAGGCTACCAACAAAGGTGCTAAAAGGAATGGTTTCAGTAGAGAAGTTGACGCAGCGGATTAACAAACTTGACGTGCTAGTAATGTTTGAAACAAATTGATGCAATTTCTTCCTCACGAAATGATTTGTGTCAAGTAAAACAAGATAAACGTCCAAATCCGTTGATCTCTCGAGATACCGGATTCTAGCTATATTCAACACGTTGATCGCGCACGATACCGCTTAGAAGATCTACGATTCTTCGACGTTGATCTCGCGCACGAGATTCCATGAATCGGCTTCAATTTTGTTGATTCGAGCGCACTCGAATAACTGAAGATGGAAGAAGAAGGAGATCACACTCAACTTCAACAAAAGTGGCACAAAGCGCAAAAACAAATTTTATTCAAAATCAACTCTTACAAGTGACACCATACCACTATTTATAGAAAAATTACAACACAACACAGCCATGCGACTTAATGACGCAAACTACGACCTAACTTCCCACGAGTTACAAACATACACGATTAACACACACGACCTAACAACAGCGACCTACGACTTACACAATACACATACAAGCGACTTAATTATTTCCGCATCCAGTAACGACTCAAGGCAGCACGACAGAGACATAAGAAAACACGGAGCGGCTTAAGCTTCAGAAGCGACGTAAAATGTAATGAGCGTCTTAAGTGATGAGCGACTTAAGGTCAGCGACCTATCATGGTGAGCGACTTAAGGAAGGTAGCGGCATAAAAAACTGTGGCACAACTCGCTAGGTCGCTCAGATGACAAGGCTTCACGCGACCTACGACCTAAAGCATGATGCGCTGCATCACTTAACTCGTTAAGTCGTATCTCGGTAGGTCGAAGCTCAGTAGATCGTAGCGACCTAAGGAAAGGCGTTGGATGTGAGCGTCCTAAGGATATGCGTGTTGGATCGCTTAACTCGTTAGGTCGGTCAATATGACTCGCTAGGTCGCTTAAGTGACTTATCAACTTGCTAGGTCATAGGCGACCTAAAACATACGAAGATTGCGCTGCATCATCCTCCCCTAGTTGAATAGAATTCGACCACGAATTCGCACTTTCCTCTTCCTCGACAAGCTTGTGCTCATGACACGGAATCAAATGTTTGACGTTGAAAACGTCAGCAGTATGAATATGATCCGGCAATCTCAACTGATACGCATTCTCATTAATCTTCTTCACAATCTCCAAAGGTCCAATCTTCCTAGCAGCCAGCTTGTTATAAGTACCAATAGGAAAACGATCATTCGTCAATACTACGTAAACAAAATCACCCTCTTTGAAGTGCACACTCTTCTTATCTGCAAGTTGTTTATACTTCTCATTTGACATAAGCAATCGTTCATGAACAATCCTGTGACACTTCTGCAACTCATTCATGAAATCACAAGCTCGTTTAACAACCTCTTTCTAACGTGGAACTGTCGACAAATCCAACGGTCCCTTCGGAATTGCTGAATATACTACTTGAAATGGACTGAATCCATTACTTCGATTAACAGCATGATTATGTGTGAATTCTGCCTGACACAAGTTCACATCTCAGCTCTTCAAATTATCCTTCACAAGACATCTCAACATGTTTCCCAAAGATATGTTCACCACTTCCGTTTGCCCATCCGTTTGTGGATGATAGGCGCTACTAAATTCAGCTTAGTCTCAACCATCTTTCACAGACTCAACCAAAAATGACTTAGAAATCAAGTATCCCGGTCAGAAACAATGGTTTCAGGTAGCCCATGTTTGGAATTTCGGGGGCGAAATTCCTAAGGAGGAGAGAATGTAACGACCCGTATTTTTACGGATCGAAACATTGTAAAATTATGTGCTTTAAGTCATATTATTGATAAGTCGTTCAGAGTTTAAGTCATTTGGAGCTTGAGTCGTGTAGGAGCATAGATGACTTAAGGTGTTGTCGAGTTATGGTAGGTAGCGACTTATAGGGATAACGACTTAGAGCTTAAGTCGTATGGTAGTTAACTCGTGTGGAAGATAGCTTAGGTCGGGTACGAGTTACGACTTAAGATAGCTGACGACTTACGGGTTAGCGAGTTAGAGAGGGTAGCGACTTAGTGGAGTAAGCGACTTAGGGGCTGGAACGAGTTAACGAGTTAAGGGATAAATCGTTAACGAGTTAGTAAGTTGCTGGGGTTTTAAGTCGTAAACGACTTATAGGAACAGGCCGACTTAAGGGTTAGCGGTCTAAGGATTGGGACGACCTACAGTAGCTAGCGACTCAGGAGTTAACGACTTAAGGTAGGAAGGTCATTCGTGCGACTTAGTATAGTTAGGTCGTGAACGACCTAAGGCTTAAGTCGTTATGGTATAAGTCGTAGGGGACCTAGGCTTAGTGTTAAGTCGCGTGCACGTGTTAGGTCGTGTATGCTATAAGTCGTATACGAGTTAAGGATAGGTCTTGTCTATGTTGAGTCGCTTGGGTTAATTAGGTCGCACATAGGCTGAGTCGTGGGAAGGGCAAAGCTGTTAAGTCGTAAGTCGCTGCCGACTTATGGTAGGTCATTAGGTCGGCAAGTACCCAGTATGGCTTGGTGTAGTTGGGTCGGCCTCTCCGATGAGTCGTAAGTCGTTCGAAGGCCTGAGTCATGGGTCGTGTCTGGGTTAAGTCGCTATGCCGCATGTTTTAGGTCGTTAGGCAGTTGGGTCGTGCATTAGTGCTTAGGCTTAGGTCGTTAGGTCGGCGACGACTTGGTTAGGTCGTGGACGACCTAAGGGGGGGCGGCGACCTAAGAATTTCATCCTATAAATAGAGGGGTTTGGCTCACTTTTTGGCACCGGATTTTGTAGCGACGAAGTGCTGCCATTTTGAGAGCTCGACTACAACACTTCTTCACTTCTTTTCTCCTCTCTAATCTAGTGCTAACATCCATCGAAGATCAAGATCAAAGATTCAAGGGCCAAAGTTGAAGATCTTCATCCAACAAAGAGAGATTTCATCGTTTGAAGCGAGATTTTGTCGGATCAAGCTTGGTTCTTTGCTGTCCAGATCTGGAGTTGGTTGTTTTTGAGGTGTTTAGGTGATTCGGTGAGTGGTAGTTATCTCTCACACGGACCCAAGGGAGTATATTGGATTGGTGGCTTGTTTATGTGTTAAAGATAGCGATTTCTTGCATTTTCCTAAAGTCTGCATGTAGATCTATCATCTATGAAGTTTTAACACCTATTTTACTACATGTTCACTTATGCAAGTTCATTCATCAAGTTGTAGAGATATTGTTCATAATTCATGCTTGTTAGAATGCATGTTAGACTTGAACTCTTTATTTACGAAATTGTCATTATTGTTGTAATTACTTATTAGATCTTGTTTGAATGATTGATTACTTGGATTAATGTTTGATTTGATTGATTAGTTGATTGATAACTTGATTTGGACAAGTTGGTCGAAGATGATTCAAAAGCTAAGTGGAAAGGCTCTTGAATGGTGAAAGCTACTTGTGGCATATGAAGCGGATGTGGAAGCTCATATGGATAGATTTGATGACGATGGACTTTTCCATGATGCGATGAGGCAAACCATGATGTTGAGATAGGACTTTGCTATGATGCGTTGAAGCAAAGCATGATGTGTGAGAGCCTTGGTTTAATCCAGACGGGATCATCCCAAGCATGTTGATAACTCGGTGATGCGGTCCCGGTTTGTGGATAATGGTGGGCTCGAGAGGCGCTTGAGCTAGTGTGAGAATAGTCGTCGAGGAGGATGACTAGGAGGCTTGGATCTTATCGTTATTGAAGGTTCTAGCATGCTCAAAGCAAGAGTACGTTGGAACGGGTCACGATGACGTCCAGACACGGGTCATGATGACGTGTTAGTACTCTGGGCAGATGCGATAGTCCTAGGCACGGGTCATGATGACGTGCGGAGTTATGTCTAGAACCGGGGTTGCCATTAGCCCTTGACGGACGGCTGAAAGAAGGTGTCGGTCATTCAATTAACAGTGATATCGAGGCAATGATAACAGTGATAGCCAGAGTCATGGATGTTTGGTTGTATCGTCATTCGGACTCAAGAATGGTGTTTTCTGGGTGCTTATCTGATCTTGGTTTAGGCCTTGGGGGTTTGTACTTGGAAAACATCGACCTTGACTCGAGTGATAATTTTACTTAAAATGTCTGCTTTGCTATGTTTGTTTATGCTTAGTGGGTCTGGGGGCTATCACTGTAGAATGAGGTGGAGTGGGATGGTTGAGTTCCTATTCCTTTTATCCTTTATGCTCTTTTGGTATGTTTGATAGTTAATTTACTGCTCACTAAGACTGTTGTCTGACTCAAGGTTTTATGTTCAACTCTTATTACCTTGGGCTGTTCATCCATGTTGGGATGGGCAGACTAGGTAGCAGGTGACAGGTGCTGTTCTTGGCTACCAACGCTGTTGATGACGAAGACGAGCTGGAGGCTAGCATATTAGTTTTCTTACTATATGTACTGGATGTTCCGCTGTTTGTATATTCTCTGAGTGATATGTAGTGAGGCTGGATGTATTGACTTTGCTGATTGTTGTATCAAACTATTAGAGTTTATATGATGAGATTCTGTTATATGGAGCTTCACTATGTATATTTTCTATTGTATTTTGTCCATGCGCTGTGAGTAATACGATAGACTATTCTGTTTTATCTTACCCTGACTATCGTCCATGGCTGCCTAGCACACCCTTCAGCACAGCATTCTCTTGTTTTACTGCGGGAGTCATGGACGGTCGTCACATTTGGTATCAGAGCTTTCGTTAATCGATTTTTAGCCAACGCTCGCTGACGTAACTACATATGAGAGACGTAATTGTATTTTGATGGATGATTACTATATATAATATAGTAGTTTAGAAGGATTTGAACTCCTTATGTAGTTGTTTCTCAAGGTGTTCTAAATCATTCCTTTTTGTAGATATTAAGGATGAGTCGAAGTGAGAGACAAGCTGCTAGGGAAAGCCGTGCTGCTGGGGGAGCTACTGACTATGCTGCAATGTTTGAAGCTATGATGACTTCGATCATGAGAAGGGTACCAACTTCAGGACCGTCAGTAGATGTTGGAGTTCAAGTTCAAGCTCCTAGACCAGTGGATTTTGCTAAGTTGTGTAAGGACTATACTGCTCTTGGAGGGAAGGTTTTCTTGGGAACAGAATCAACCATTGAAGTGCAGAGATGGATTGATGCTTGTAAAAGGATCTTTGGTGATTTGGGAATTGAGGATGCAACTTAGAGGAAGCTTGCATCAAGGCAGCTTCAGGGAAGGGCTTCTGATTGGTGGAACTCTATCACCATTGATACTCCATAGGAAGAGATTACTTGGGAGCAATTCCAAGTTAGATTTGAAGCTAAGTTCATTTCTACGGCTCAGAAATCTGTTCTGTTTAAGAAGTTTGTGGAGCTCAAGCAAGGTGGGAGACCTGTTCTTGAGTATGTTTCTGAGTTTGAAGCTTTGTCCAAGTATGCTCGTCGTATATTGAATCTCCCTATCAGAAGAATAAGAAGTTTGTGACAGGCTTGGACAATTATCTTGGGAGACAGTTGGTGGATCATCTGGACGATCCATTTGAGAAGCTTGTGGAGAAAGCTCTCAGGCATGAGAGTTTGTTTCCTAAGGAAGGGTCTGTTGTTGCTGTGACCAAGGAAGAGTCCAAACCACAACAGGGTGGAAACAAGAAGAGGAAACAGCAGCATCAGAAGGGTAAAGATGGCCAGAAGAAGCCAAAGGGTGAAGTGACCTGCTATAATTGTCGGCAGAAGGGCTATTTCTCTAGGGAGCAAGAATCCAAAGGTGCAGTTGAAGTGCCACAACTGTGATAAGCTGGGACATATCAAGAAGGACTGTCCAGAACCGAGGAAACATAAGCAGATTGTGCAAGCTTATGCTTTGGGAGCTGTTCCATCATCTTCGAAAGCTCCTACTCCGGAGGAGAAGGGGAAGAGTGTGGTGGTTCAAGGTACTCTTTCCATTTGTGGTGTTTCAGTTAGAGTGTTGTTTGATACTGGAGCGTCGCATTCGTTTGTTTGTGATGATCTTGTAGGCCGGTTGGGTTTGGAACCGGAAATTGTTGATAGACCATTGGTTGTGACTAATCCAGTTGGGGGTTCGTCTTGTTTGTGTATGGTATGTCGTGGTCTAGTTGTGTCGAGTCATGATTGCTCTTTTGTTTGTGATTGCTTTGTTCTGAACGTTGCGGGGTTCGGAATAATTTTGGGTATGGACTGGCTTAGGAAGTATGCGGCAAAGGTTGATTGTGAGAAACTGGAGGTGATAGTCGGGAATGTGGAAGGGCGAAAGGTTGTGATACGATGTAAGCATGAGGAAGGCGTCTTCATGGGCTTCATGTATTCGCTGGTTGTTCCACGGGATGGACTGTCATCGATGCCTGTTGTGAATGGATTTGAGGACGTCTTTGATGAAGTCAAAGGGTTACCGCCGCATAGGGAGATCGAGTTTCGTATCGATCTAGTTGAGGGAGCCAGACCTATTGTGATGCCTCTTAGACGGATGGCGCCTAGAGAACAACAAGAGCTGAAGGTGCAGGTCGATGACCTTTTTCGGAAAGGATTCATTCGGCGTAGTGTGTCCGAATGGGGTGCACCAGTTGTGTTCGCAACCAAAGCGGATGGATCGTTGAGGTTGTGTGTGGATTATCGTGAGCTGAATAAGGTGACTAAGAAGAACAAGTATCCATTGCCGAGAATAGATGACTTGTTTGATCAGCTTCACGAGGCTAAGGTGTTTTCTCAAATGGATTTGGCAACGGGATTTCACCAGTTGAGAGTGGCTAAGGATAGTGTGCCGAAGACTGCTTTTAGGACACCATCCAGTTTTTATGAGTGGCTGGTAATGCCGTTTGGATTGACTAACGCGCCAGCATATTTTGTGGATCTTATGAATAGAGTTTTCAGGGATCTGTTGAATAAGTTCGTACTTGTGTTCGTGGATGATATTCTGATTTACTCCAGAACTGAGGAAAAGCACAAGACGCACTTGCATATTGTTTTGGAAATCTTGAGAAAACATCAGCTGAAGGCTAAGTTTTCGAAGTGTCACTTCTGGAAGAGTGAAGTGAGGTTCTTAGGCCATGTTATTTCTGGAAATGGAATAGCGGTTGATCCCGCTAAGGTGGCAGCAATTCAGGATTGGGTTACACCTAAGAATGCATCTGATGTGAGAAGTTTTCTTGGATTAGCAGGATATTATCGTCGGTTTATCAAAGACTTTTCCAAGATAGCTGCACCGTTGACAGGATTGACGAGAAAGAACCAAGTGTTCGGATGGGATGCTAAGTGTGAGCAAGCTTTCGTAATCCTGAAAGAGCGACTGACAAGTGCTCCTGTTTTGACTATTCCGAGTGGGAATGATGAGATGGTGGTTTACACCGATGCATGTGGTACTGGACTTGGAGCAGTGCTAATGCAAAAGGATAAAGTTGTTGCGTATGCAAGTCGACAACTGAAGCCGCATGAAAGGAATTACCCGACTCATGATTTGGAGTTAGCGGCGATTGTTTTTGCTCTGAAGATGTGGAGACACTGTCTATTGGGAGTTCGATTCGAGTTGTTTACGGGTCATAAGTCGTTGAAGTATCTGTTCTCCCAAAAGGATTTGAATCTTCGACAGCAAAGGTGGCTAGAGTTTTTGGCATCATATGATTTTGATATAGCCTATACTCCGGGAAAAGGTAATGCAGTGGCAGATGCGTTAAGTCGAAGACATGCAGGATTGGGAACCATGTTTTCAGAATGGAAGAGTCTCGAGTATTTGGCTGGATTTGACTTCAGGCCTAGATGTGAATTAGAACCTGAGATGTTGGCAAACTTATCGATAAGACCTACTCTTGTGCAAAGGATTGGCGAGAGCCAAAAGCGAGATGATAAGCTTGTCAAAATTATCCGTGATTTGGAATCTGGATTGAATCCAGAAAAGGATAAAGGATTCGAAGTCGATCAAGAGGGTTGGCTTCGAAAGTAAGGATGACTAGTTGTTCCCGATATAGATGGATTGAGAGATGAAGCTCTTAGGGAAAGTCATCACTCGAAGTTGACGATTCATCCAGGAGGAAATAAGATGTATCGGGACATGAAGAGAACCTATTACTGGGAAGGTATGAAGAAGGATGTTACAAATTTCATTTCCAAATGTATGAATTGCCAGTTGGTAAAAGCTGAGAAGCCTAGTGGATTGCTTCAGCCATTGGAAGTTCCTACATGGAAGTGGGAGCAAGTATCGATGGATTTTATCGATGGTCTACCTAGAACCAGGGCAGGAAATGAAGGGATTTGGGTCATCGTAGATCGTTTGACTAAGAGTGCAAGATTCATTCCTGTTCGATCAAGTAGGACTGTATCGAAGTTGGCTGAGTTGTATGTTAAGTGGATAGTTCGATTCCATGGTGTTCCGAAGAGTATAGTGAGCGATCGAGACCCATTGTTCACTAGTGGATTTTGGAAGAGGTTCCAGGAAGTTTTGGGAACCGAGTTGTGTTTGAGTACAGCTTATCAACCCCAAACAGATGGTCAGACTGAGAGAGTCAACCAAGTTTTGGAAGATCTCCTGAGGGCATGTGTTTTGGATTTCGGAGGATCATGGGAAGATCATTTCCATTTGGTGGAATTTGCATATAATAACAGTTACCAGTCAAGTATTGGTATGGCACCGTATGAAGCATTGTATGGAAGACCGTGTAACTCTCCGACATGTTGGTTAGAAACTGGAGAAAAGTTGATACTTGGGCCAGAGATGATTCGACAGACTACGGATTGTATAGAGATCATTCGACGACGAATGAAGGCAGCCCAAGATCGTCAGAAAAGTTATGCCGATAATCGTCGTAAGGATTTGGAATTCGACGTAGGTGATATGGTTTTTGTGAAGATTTCTCCTCTGAAGAATGTTATTAGATTCGGGAAGAAAGGAAAATTGACTCCAAGATTTGTTGGACCATTCCCGATCATCGAGCGAATTGGAAAGCTCGCTTATAGATTGGAGTTATCGGAAAAGATGGCGGGTGTGCACAATGTTTTTCATGTATCTTATCTACGGAAGTATGTGCATGACTCGAATACGATAGTTTCTGCTGATAGCTGTGAAGATTTTGAAGTTGATCCAGTTGTTACGAGACCTCGTAAGCCGCTTCGTGTTGTTGAAACCGACACGAAACAGCTTAGGAGGAAGACGATTATGTTGCTCAAGGTACAATGGAGTGATGATGTTAACGAGTGTACGTGGGAGGAGGAAGAGAGGATGAAGGCAGCTCATCCTGAACTCTTCGAGGTATGGCCCTAAGGTTTCGTGACATCTCACGAATTTGTAACTTGTTCTAGTCTTAGAATTCTGCATGCTAGGCTAGTAATTGGATGCATGGTTTGTTGATTGCTATGGATAGTAGGCATGCGGAATAATTTTGATTGCTCTTGTTTGTTTGGAATTTCGGGGGCGAAATTCCTAAGGAGGAGAGAATGTAACGACCCGTATTTTTACGGATCGAAACATTGTAAAATTATGTGCTTTAAGTCATATTATTGATAAGTCGTTCAGAGTTTAAGTCATTTGGAGCTTGAGTCGTGTAGGAGCATAGATGACTTAAGGTGTTGTCGAGTTATGGTAGGTAGCGACTTATAGGGATAACGACTTAGAGATTAAGTCATATGGTAGTTAACTCGTGTGGAAGATAGCTTAGGTCGGGTACGAGTTACGACTTAAGATAGCTGACGACTTACGGGTTAGCGAGTTAGAGAGGGTAGCGACTTAGTGGAGTAAGCGACTTAGGGGCTGGAACGAGTTAACGAGTTAAGGGATAAATCGTTAACGAGTTAGTAAGTTGCTGGGGTTTTAAGTCGTAAACGACTTATAGGAACAGGCCGACTTAAGGGTTAGCGGTCTAAGGATTGGGACGACCTACAGTAGCTAGCGACTCAGGAGTTAACGAATTAAGGTAGGAAGGTCATTCGTACGACTTAGTATAGTTAGGTCGTGAACAACCTAAGGCTTAAGTCGTTATGGTATAAGTCGTAGGGGACCTAGGCTTAGTGTTAAGTCGCGTGCACGTGTTAGGTCGTGTATGCTATAAGTCGTATACGAGTTAAGGATAGGTCTTGTCTATGTTGAGTCGCTTGGGTTAATTAGGTCGCACATAGGCTGAGTCGTGGGAAGGGCAAAGCTGTTAAGTCGTAAGTCGCTGCCGACTTATGGTAGGTCATTAGGTCGGCAAGTACCCAGTATGGCTTGGTGTAGTTGGGTCGGCCTCTCCGATGAGTCGTAAGTCGTTCGAAGGCCTGAGTCGTGGGTCGTGTCTGGGTTAAGTCGCTATGCCGCATGTTTTAGGTCGTTAGGCAGTTGGGTCGTGCATTAGTGCTTAGGCTTAGGTCGTTAGGTCGGCGACGACTTATTTTGGTCGTGGACGACCTAAGGGGGGGCGGCGACCAAAGGATTTCAGCCTATAAATAGAGGGGTTTGGCTCACTTTTTGGCACCGGATTTTGAAGCGACGAAGTGCTGCCATTTTGAGAACTCGACTACAACACTTCTTCACTTCTTTTCTCCTCTCTAATCTAGTGCTAACATCCATCGAAGATCGAAGATCGAAGATTCAAGGGCCAAAGTTGAAGATCTTCATCCAACAAAGAGAGATTTCATCGTTTGAAGCGAGATTTTGTCGGATCAAGCTTGGTTCTTTGCTGTCCAGATCTGGAGTTGGTTGTTTTTGAGGTGTTTAGGTGATTCGGTGAGTGGTAGTTATCTCTCACACGGACCCAAGGGAGTATATTGGATTGGTGGCTTGTTTATGTGTTAAAGATAGCGATTTCTTGCATTTTCCTAAAGTCTGCATGTAGATCTATCATCTATGAAGTTTTAACACCTATTTTACTACATGTTCACTTATGCAAGTTCATTCATCAAGTTGTAGAGATATTGTTCATAATTCATGCTTGTTAGAATGCATGTTAGACTTGAACTCTTTATTTACGAAATTGCCATTATTGTTGTAATTACTTATTAGATCTTGTTTGAATGATTGATTACTTGGATTAATGTTTGATTTGATTGATTAGTTGATTGATAACTTGATTTGGACAAGTTGGTCGAAGATGATTCAAAAGCTAAGTGGAAAGGCTCTTGAATGGTGAAAGCTGCTTGTGGCATATGAAGCGGATGTGGAAGCTCATATGGATAGATTTGATGACGATGGACTTTGCCATGATGCGATGAGGCAAACCATGATGTTGAGATGGGACTTTGCTATGATGCGTTGAAGCAAAGCATGATGTGTGAGAGCCTTGGTTTAATCCAGACGGGATCATCCCAAGCATGTTGATAACTCGGTGATGCGGTCCGGGTTTGTGGATAATGGTGGGCTCGAGAGGCGCTTGAGCTAGTGTGAGAATAGTCGTCGAGGAGGATGACTAGGAGGCTTGGATCTTATCGTTATTGAAGGTTCTAGCATGCTCAAAGCAAGAGTACGTTGGAGCGGGTCACGATGACGTTCCAGACACGGGTCGTGTTGACGTTTTAGTACTCTGGGCAGATGTGATAGTCCTAGGCACGGGTCATGATGACGTGCGGGGTTATGTCTAGAACCGGGGTTGCCATTAGCCCTTGACGGACGGCTGAAAGAAGGTGCCGGTCATTCAATTAACGGTGATATCGAGGCAATGATAACAGTGATAGCCAGAGTCATGGATGTTTGGTTGTATCGTCATTCGGACTCAAGAATGGTGTTTTCTGGGTGCTTATCTGATCTTGGTTTAGGCCTTGGGGGTTTGTACTTGGAAAACATCGACCTTGACTCGAGTGATAATTTTACTTAAAATGTCTGCTTTGCTATGTTTGTTTATGCTTAGTGGGTCTGGGGGCTATCACTGTAGAATGAGGTGGAGTGGGATGGTAGAGTTCCTATTCTTTTTATCCTTTATGCTCTTTTGGTATGTTTGATAGTTAATTTACTGCTCACTAAGACTGTTGTCTGACTCAAGGTTTTATGTTCAACTCTTATTACCTTGGGCTGTTCATCCATGTTGGGATGGGTAGACTAGGTAGTAGGTGACAGGTGCTGTTCTTGGCTACCAACGCTGTTGATGACGAAGACGAGCTGGAGGCTAGCATATTAGTTTTCTTACTATATGTACTGGATGTTCCGCTGTTTGTATATTCTCTGAGTGATATGTAGTGAGGCTGGATGTATTGACTTTGCTGATTGTTGTATCAAACTATTAGAGTTTATATGATGAGATTCTGTTATATGGAGCTTCACTATGTATATTTTCTATTGTATTTTGTCCATGCGCTGTGAGTAATACAATAGACTATTCTGTTTTATCTTACCCTGACTATCGTCCATGGCTGCCTAGCACACCCTTCAGCGCAGCATTCTCTTGTTTTAGTGCGGGAGTCATGGACGGTCGTCACATTTGGTATCAGAGCTTTGGTTAATCGATTTTTAGCCAACGCTCGCTGACGTAACTACGTATGAGAGACGTAATTGTATTTTGATGGATGATTACTATATATAATATAGTAGTTTAGAAGGATTTGAACTCCTTATGTAGTTGTTTCTCAAGGTGTTCTAAATCATTCCTTTTTGTAGATATTAAGGATGAGTCGAAGTGAGAGACAAGCTGCTAGGGAAAGCCGTGCTGCTGGGGGAGCTACTGACTATGCTGCAATGTTCGAAGCTATGATGACTTCGATCATGAGAAGGATACCAACTTCAGGACCGTCAGTAAATGTTGGAGTTCAAGTTCAAGCTCCAAGACCAGTGGATTTTGCTAAGTTGTGTAAGGACTATACTGCTCTTGGAGGGAAGGTTTTCTTGGGAACAGAATCAACCATTGAAGTGCAGTGATGGATTGATGCTTGTAGAAGGATCTTTGGTGATTTGGGAATTGAGGATGCAACTAAGAGGAAGCTTGCATCAAGGCAGCTTCAGGGAAGGGCTTATGATTGGTGGAACTCTATCCCCATTGATACTCCAGAGGAAGAGATTACTTGGGAGCAATTCCAAGTTAGATTTGAAGCTAAGTTCATTTCTACGGCTCAGAAATCTGTTCTGTTTAAGAAGTTTGTGGATCTCAAGCAAGGTGGGAGACCAGTTCTTGAGTATGTTTCTGAGTTTGAAGCTTTGTCCAAGTATGCTCGTCGTATATTGAATCTCCCTATCAGAAGAATGAGAAGTTTGTGATAGGCTTGGACAATTATCTTGGGAGACAGTTGGTGGATCATCTGGACGATCCATTTGAGGAGCTTGTGGAGAAAGCTCTCAGGCATGAGAGTTTGTTTCCTAAGGAAGGGTCTGTTGTTGCTGTGACCAAGGAAGAGTCCAAACCACAACAGGGTGGAAACAAGAAGAGGAAACAGTAGCATCAGAAGGGTAAAGATGGCCAGAAGAAGCCAAAGGGTGAAGTGACCTGCTACAATTTTCGGCAGAAGGGCTATTTCTCTAGGGATTGCAAGAATCCAAAGGTGCAGTTGAAGTGCCACAACTGTGATAAGCTGGGACATATCAAGAAGGACTGTCCAAAACCGAGGAAAGATAAGCAGATTGTGCAAGCTTATGCTTTGGGAGTTGTTCCATCATCTTCGTAAGCTCCTACTCCGGAGGAGAAGGGGAAGAGTGTGGTGGTTCAAGGTACTCTTTCCATTTGTGGTGTTCCAGTTAGAGTGCTGTTTGATACTGGAGCGTCGCATTCGTTTGTTTGTGATGATCTTGTAGGCCGGTTGGGTTTGGAACCGGAAATTGTTGATAGACCATTGGTTGTGACTAATCCAGTTGGGGGTTCGTCTTGTTTGTGTATGGTATGCCATGGTCTAGTTGTGTCGAGTCATGATTGCTCTTTTGTTTGTGATTGCTTTGTTCTGAACTTTGCGGGGTTCGGAATAATTTTGGGTATGGACTGGCTTAGGAAGTATGCGGCAAAGGTTGATTGTGAGAAACTGGAGGTGATAGTCGGGAATGTGGAAGGGCGAAAGGTTGTGATACGATGTAAGCATGAGGAAGGCGTCTTCATGGGCTTCATGTATTCGCTGGTTGTTCCACGGGATGGACTGTCATCGATGCCGGTTGTGAATGGATTTGAGGACGTCTTTGATGAAGTCAAAGGGTTACCGCCGCATAGGGAGATCGAGTTTCGTATCGATCTAGTTGAGGGAGCCAGACCTATTGTGATGCCTCTTAGACGGATGGCGCCTAGAGAACAACAAGAGCTGAAGGTGCAGGTTGATGACCTTTTTCGGAAAGGATTCATTCGGCGTAGTGTGTCCGAATGGGGTGCACCAGTTGTGTTCGCAACCAAAGCGGATGGATCGTTGAGGTTGTGTGTGGATTATCGTGAGCTGAATAAGGTGACTAAGAAGAACAAGTATCCATTGCCGAGAATAGATGACTTGTTTGATCAGCTTCACGAGGCTAAGGTGTTTTCTCAGTTGGACTTGGCAACGGGATTTCACCAGTTGAGAGTGGCTAAGGATAGTGTGCCGAAGATTGCTTTTAGGACACCATCCGGTTTTTATGAGTGGCTGGTAATGCCGTTTGGATTGACTAATGCACCAGCATATTTTGTGGATCTTATGAATAGAGTTTTCAGGGATCAGTTGAATAAGTTCGTACTTGTGTTCGTGGATGATATTCTGATTTATTCCAGAACCGAGGAAAAGCACAAGACGCACTTGCATATTGTTTTGGAAATCTTGCGAAAACATCAGCTGAAGGCTAAGTTTTCGAAGTGTCACTTCTGGAAGAGTGAAGTGAGGTTCTTAGGCCATGTTATTTCTGGAAATGGAATAGCGGTTGATCCCGCTAAGGTGGCAGCAATCCAGGATTGGGTTAGACCTAAGAATGCATCTGATGTGAGAAGTTTTCTTGGATTAGCAGGATATTATCGTCGGTTTATCAAAGACTTTTCCAAGATAGCTGCACCGTTGACAGGATTGACGAGAAAGAACCAAGTGTTCAGATGGGATGCTAAGTGTGAGCAAGCTTTCGTAATCCTGAAAGAGCGACTGACAAGTGCTCCTGTTTTGACTATTCCGAGTGGGAATGATGAGATGGTGGTTTACACCGATGCATGTGGTACTGGACTTGGAGCAGTGCTAATGCAAAAGGATAAAGTTGTTGCGTATGCAAGTCGACAACTGAAGCCGCATGAAAGGAATTACCCGACTCATGATTTGGAGTTAGCGGCGATTGTTTTTGCTCTGAAGATGTGGAGACACTGTCTATTGGGAGTTCGATTCGAGTTGTTTACGGATCATAAGTCGTTGAAGTATCTGTTCTCCCAAAAGGATTTGAATCTTCGACAGCAAAGGTGGCTAGAGTTTTTGGCATCATATGATTTTGATATAGCCTATACTCCGGGAAAAGGTAACGCAGTGGCAGATGCGTTAAGTCGAAGACATGCAGGATTGGGAACCATGTTTTCAGAAATGAAGAGTCTCGAGTATTTGGCTGGATTTGACTTCAGGCCTAGATGTGAATTGGAACCTGAGATGTTGGCAAACTTATCGATAAGACCTACTCTTGTGGAAAGGATTGGCGAGAGCCAAAAGCGAGATGATAAGCTTGTCAAAATTATCCGTGATTTGGAATCTGGATTGAATCCAGAAAAGGATAAAGGATTCGAAGTCGATCAAGAGGGTTGGCTTTGAAAGCAAGGATGACTAGTTGTTCCCGATATAGATGGATTGAGAGATGAAGCTCTTAGGGAAAGTCATCACTCGAAGTTGACGATTCATCCAGGAGGAAATAAGATGTATCGGGACATGAAGAGAACCTATTACTGGGAAGGTATGAAGAAGAATGTTGGAAATTTCATTTCCAAATGTATGAATTGCCAGTTGGTAAAAGCTGAGCAGAAGAAGCCTAGTGGATTGCTTCAGCCATTGGAAGTTCCCACATGGAAGTGGGAGCAAGTATCGATGGATTTTATCGATGGTCTACCTAGAACCAGGGCAGGAAATGAAGGGATTTGGGTCATCGTAGATCGTTTGACTAAGAGTGCAAGATTCATTCCTGTTCGATCAAGTAGGACTGTATCGAAGTTGGCTGAGTTGTATGTTAAGTGGATAGTTCGATTCCATGGTGTTCCGAAGAGTATAGTGAGCGATCGAGACCCATTGTTCACTAGTGGATTTTGGAAGAGGTTCCAGGAAGTTTTGGGAACCGAGTTGTGTTTGAGTACAGCTTATCAACCCCAAACAGATGGTCAGACTGAGAGAGTCAACCGAGTTTTGGAAGATCTCCTGAGGGCATGTGTTTTGGATTTCGGAGGATCATGGGAAGATCATCTCCATTTGGTGGAATTTGCATATAATAACAGTTACCAGTCAAGTATTGGTATGGCACCGTATGAAGCATTGTATGGAAGACCGTGTAACTCTCCGACATGTTGGTTAGAAACTGGAGAAAAGTTGATACTTGGGCCAGAGATGATTCGACAGACTACGGATTGTATAGAGATCATTCGGCGACGAATGAAGGCAGCCCAAGATCGTCAGGAAAGTTATGCCGATAGTGGTCGTAAGGATTTGGAATTCGACGTAGGTGATATGGTTTTTGTGAAGATTTCTCCTCTGAAGAATGTTATTAGATTCGGGAAGAAAGGAAAATTGACTCCGAGATTTGTTGGACCATTCCCGATCATCGAGCGAATTGGAAAGCTCGCTTATAGATTGGAGTTACTGGAAAAGATGGCGGGTGTGCATAATGTTTTTCATGTATCTTATCTACGGAAGTATGTGCATGACTCGAATACGGTAGTTTCTGCTGATAGCTGTGAAGATTTTGAAGTTGATCCAGTTGTTACGAGACCTCGTAAGCCGCTTCGTGTTGTTGAAACCGACACGAAACAGCTTAGGAGGAAGACGATTATGTTGCTCAAGGTACAATGGAGTGATGATGTTAACGACTGTACGTGGGAGGAGGAAGAGAGGATGAAGGCAGCTCATCCTGAACTCTTCGAGGTATGGCCCTAAGGTTTCGTGACATCTCACGAATTTGTAACTTGTTCTAGTCTTAGAATTCTGCATGCTAGGCTAGTAATTGGATGCATGGTTTGTTGATTGCTATGGATGGTAGGCATGCGGAATAATTTTGATTGCTCTTGTTTGTTTGGAATTTTGGGGGCGAAATTCCTAAGGGGGAGAGAATGTAACGACCCGTATTTTTACGGATCGAAACATTGTAAAATTATGTGATTTAAGTCATATTGTTGATAAGTCGTTCAGAGTTTAAGTCATTTGGAGCTTGAGTCGTGTAGGAGCATAGATGACTTAAGGTGTTGTTGAGTTATGGTAGGTAGCGACTTATAGGGATAACGACTTAGAGATTAAGTCGTATGGTAGTTAACTCGTGTGAAGATAGCTTAGGTCGGGTACGAGTTACGACTTAAGATAGCTGACGACTTACGGGTTAGCGAGTTAGAGAGGGTAGCGACTTAGTGGAGTAAGCGACTTAGGGGCTGGAACGAGTTAACGAGTTAAGGGATAAATCGTTAACGAGTTAGTAAGTTGCTGGGGTTTTAAGTCGTAAACGACTTATAGGAACAGGCCGACTTAAGGGTTAGCGGTCTAAGGATTGGGACGACCTACAGTAGCTAGCGACTCAGGAGTTAACGACTTAAGGTAGGAAGGTCATTCGTGCGACTTAGTATAGTTAGGTCGTGAACAACCTAAGGCTTAAGTCGTTATGGTATAAGTCGTAGGGGACCTAGGCTTAGTGTTAAGTCGCGTGCACGTGTTAGGTCGTGTATGCTATAAGTCGTATACGAGTTAAGGATAGGTCTTGTCTATGTTGAGTCGCTTGGGTTAATTAGGTCGCACATAGGCTGAGTCGTGGGAAGGGCAAAGCTGTTAAGTCGTAAGTCGCTGCCGACTTATGGTAGGTCATTAGGTCGGCAAGTACCCAGTATGGCTTGGTGTAGTTGGGTCGGCCTCTCCGATGAGTCGTAAGTCGTTCGAAGGCCTGAGTCGTGGGTCGTGTCTGGGTTAAGTCGCTATGCCGCATGTTTTAGGTCGTTAGGCAGTTGGATCGTGCATTAGTGCTTAGGCTTAGGTCGTTAGGTCGGCGACGACTTAGTTAGGTCGTGGACGACCTAAGGGTGGGGCGGCGACCTAAGGATTTCAGCCTATAAATAGAGGTGTTTGGCTCACTTTTTGGCACCGGATTTTGAAGCGACGAAGTGCTGCCATTTTGAGAGATCGACTACAACACTTCTTCACTTCTTTTCTCCTCTCTAATCTAGTTCTAACATCCATCGAAGATCGAAGATCGAAGATCAAGATCAAAGATTCAAGGGCCAAAGTTGAAGATCTTCATCCAACAAAGAGAGATTTCATCGTTTGAAGCGAGATTTTGCCGGATCAAGCTTGGTTCTTTGCTGTCCAGATCTGGAGTTGGTTGTTTTTGAGGTGTTTAGGTGATTCGGTGAGTGGTAGTTATCTCTCACACGGACCCAAGGGAGTATATTGGATTGGTGGCTTGTTTATGTGTTAAAGATAGCGATTTCTTGCATTTTCCTAAAGTCTGCATGTAGATCTATCATCTATGAAGTTTTAACACCTATTTTACTACATGTTCACTTATGCAAGTTCATTCATCAAGTTGTAGAGATATTGTTCATAATTCATGCTTGTTAGAATGCATGTTAGACTTGAACTCTTTATTTACGAAATTGTCATTATTGTTGTAATTACTTATTAGATCTTGTTTGAATGATTGATTACTTGGATTAATGTTTGATTTGATTGATTAGTTGATTGATAACTTGATTTGGACAAGTTGGTCGAAGATGATTCAAAAGCTAAGTGGAAAGGCTCTTGAATGGTGAAAGCTGCTTGTGGCATATGAAGCGGATGTGGAAGCTCATATGGATAGATTTGATGACGATGGACTTTGCCATGATGCGATGAGGCAAACCATGATGTTGAGATGGGACTTTGCTATGATGCGTTGAAGCAAAGCATGATGTGTGAGAGCCTTGGTTTAATCCAGACGGGATCATCCCAAGCATGTTGATAACTCGGTAATGCGGTCCGGGTTTGTGGATAATGGTGGGCTCGAGAGGCGCTTGAGCTAGTGTGAGAATAGTCGTCGAGGAGGATGACTAGGAGGCTTGGATCTTATCGTTATTGAAGGTTCTAGCATGCTCAAAGCAAGAGTACGTTGGAACGGGTCACGATGACGTTCCAGACACGGGTCATGATGACGTGTTAGTACTCTGGGCAGATGCGATAGTCCTAGGCACGGGTCATGATGACGAGCGGAGTTATGTCTAGAACCGGGGTTGCCATTAGCCCTTGACGGACGGCTGAAAGAAGGTGTCGGTCATTCAATTAACGGTGATATCGAGGCAATGATAACAGTGATAGCCAGAGTCATGGATGTTTGGTTGTATCGTCATTCGGACTCAAGAACGGTGTTTTCTGGGTGCTTATCTGATCTTGGTTTAGGCCTTGGGGGTTTGTACTTGGAAAACATCGACCTTGACTCGAGTGATAATTTTACTTAAATTGTCTGCTTCGCTATGTTTGTTTATGCTTAGTGGGTCCGGGGGCTATCACTGTAGAATGAGGTGGAGTGGGATGGTTGAGTTCCTATTCCTTTTATCCTTTATGCTCTTTTGGTATGTTTGATAGTTAATTTACTGCTCACTAAGACTGTTGTCTGACTCAAGGTTTTATGTTCAACTCTTATTACCTTGGGCTGTTCATCCATGTTGGGATGGGCAGACTAGGTAGCAGGTGACAGGTGCTGTTCTTGGCTACCAACGCTGTTGATGACGAAGACGAGCTGGAGGCTAGCATATTAGTTTTCTTACTATATGTACTGGATGTTCCGCTGTTTGTATATTCTCTGAGTGATATGTAGTGAGGCTGGATGTATTGACTTTGCTGATTGTTGTATCAAACTATTAGAGTTTATATGATGAGATTCTGTTATATGGAGCTTCACTATGTATATTTTCTATTGTATTTTGTCCATGCGCTGTGAGTAATACGATAGACTATTCTGTTTTATCTTACCCTGACTATCGTCCATGGCTGCCTGGCACACCCTTCAGCGCAGCATTCTCTTGTTTTAGTGCGGGAGTCATGGGCGGTCGTCACAGTATACAACACAAACTCTTTATAAAACAAGTAGTGTCTCCAATGCTTTATGGCTTGGACAATAGCATAGAACTCCAAGTCATAGGTATTGTATCTTGTCTTGGCTCTAAAAAGTTTCTCACTAAAATAAGCAATTGAACGCCCCTTTTGACTTAACACTCCACCAATTCCAACTTTAAACGCATCACTATTCAGCTCAAAGAGTAACTGAAAGTCTGGGTATCTAAGATTCGGTGTAGTAGTCAAAAGTGTCTTGATCTGTTGAAAAGCAGAATCGGCCTCTTCAGTCCACACAAACTGCTTTCCTTTCATACAATCTGTTACTGGTGCCATCACGCTACTGAAATGTGGAATAAACCTTCGGTAGAATGATGCTAAACCATGGAAAATTGTCACTTCAGTTACAGTCCTGGGTTGTGGCCAATCCTTGATTGCTTCAACTTTACCTTGATCCACATGAATACCTTCCTTGGACAACACATGTCCCAAGAACAAAATACTGTGTGTCATGAACATGCACTTCTTTGTTGCCGTGTAAAATTACTCCCGGCGAAGTATCATCAACACTTCCCGCAAGTGTTGTAGATGTTCTTCTGTGCTTCCACTATATATCAATATATCATCAAAGTATACCATCACGAACTTTCCAATAAACGGTCGAAAGATTTGATTCATCACTCGCACAAAAGTACTAGGTGCATTCGAAAGACCAAATGGCATGACCAACCATTCATACAACCCCTCCCATGTCCTGAAGGTTGTCTTCCATTTATCCCCTGGTCGAATTCGAATCTGATGATACCCACTCTTCAGATCAATCTTTGAAAAGATAGCAGCTCCATTCATTTGATCTAACAAGTCATCCAATCTTGGCATCGGAAATCTGTACCTCACTGTAATCTTGTTTAATGCTCGACTATCTGTACACATTCTCCAAGTTTCATCCTTCTTTGGTACTAACAAGGTTGGTACTACACAAGGACTTAAACTTTCTTGTACGCGCCCTTGTTCAAGTAACTCCTCCACCTGCCTTCTCAATTCTTCATGCTCCTTTGGACTCATTCTATAATGTGGTCTATGTGGTAACACAGCTCCCGGAACAAGATCAACCTGATGTTGTATGTCTCTCAAACGGTGGTAATTCTTCAGGAAATACATCTTCAAATTCCTTCAACACTGGCTTAACTTCCTCAGGAATTTCAACCGTTTCACTACTTTCACGTCCAATCAACAAAAATACTTCAGGCACATGCTCTACTTCTTTGACAAACTCCTTCAAAGATAAAAAAGTCTTTAGTTCCTCGATTTCCTCCAACTTGCTTTCACTTTGTTGTCGCTTTTTAGGAACTAAAGTGATTCTAGTGCCATTGAACATGGAACTACAGTAGTTAGTTCTACCATCATGTTGCACGGCTCTATCAAATTGCCACGGTCTTCCCAGCAACAAATGACATACATCCATATCTACCACGTCACACCAAATTTCAACCTTATACTTCTTTTCAATGGAAAAAGTTACACAAGCTCTTCGACTAACCTTCACTTCCCCACCTTTCCTCAACCAAGCCAATTTGTAAGGTTTGGGATGCTTCTCTGTCTTTAACGCTAACTTCTTCACAGCTTCTGTAGAGATGATGTTATCACAACTTCCTGCATCGATAACAAACTCACAAACCTTTCCCAAAATAGTACACGTCGACTGAAAAATATTACTCCTCAACCAACTAGTCTCCTCTTCCTGCTTTGGTGTCAAGCAAGATCTCCTCATCATTAAGGAATATCCCTCATCTCCCGTCAGTAATTCTTCTTCCCCCTCAACTTATGGTGAATTGGAACATTCTATTTCTGCATCCTCATCCTCAACCTCAGCAACCATCGTTCGCTTCTTAGGCCTCGGGCATTCATTGCTCTTATGATAACAACTATAACACTTGAAACTGTTGTTGACCTTGGACTTAGCAACTTCATTGACAACCGGTTTACTAACAGCCTTGGAAACGTTAGTATTGCTACTAGCCCCTTTCACTTGATTGATCGAACTTGTAAATGCACCACCTCCTCTTCTACCTTGCATCTCCCAAGCTAGAGCCTTCAGGTATGCTTCAGCAACGGATCTTGGATCAAACATATTTACCATATCCTGAATTTGCATTCTCAATCCTCCAACAAATCTAGATGTCAACTGTTCCTCCGTTTCAATGATACCGTTTCTAGCAATTAGTTGATAAAACTCATCTGCATAATCATTTACCGACTTTGTCCCTTGTCTCAAATTCTGTAAGCGCTGATATATAAGAGACTGATAATTATAAAGAAAGAAAGTAGCCTTCATCAACTTCTTCATCTTTTCTCATGAAACAATCTTCGAAATTCCCATTCTTTCCCGTGTAAGTTTAGTTTATTGCCACCATGCCATAGCTCTTCCCCTCAATCGTGTAGCAACCAACTTAACTCTACGATGCTCGGGTACTTCTTTGAAGTCAAAAATTTCTTCAACATTTGATAACCAATCCAGAAATTCTTCCACTATCATTCCTCCTTTGAATTCTGGAATCTCTGTTTTCATACCTGATTCCCGTTTATGATCATTCTCTGAATCAAGATATTGATTTCGCACTTGGCCTCGATCTCGATCATGAATACTTCCTCTATCACCATATTCTTCAAAATCATATGTATGTCGATATCGATCTTGTCCATCTACATCTCTACGACTATGCATGTCCCTTCTATCATGTCTTTCGGCATCACGATACGGATCATCTTCAAATCCACGATGAGTTCTTCTTTCTTCACCTCGATACTCATGATGTTCTTGCCTCATAGAAACTGATGATTCTCTCCGACCTCGATAAGATTGAGGTGACATTCTCCTTACTCCCGACACTGGAGGTGAAACTCTGTTTCCACTATGGTGCGAAACTGGTGAAGTTCTCCTTTGACTTTGATTCATTTCTCTCATCAACTTCTCTAACTTTCCAATACCTTTATCAAACTTTTCATTGATACGCTGCTCCATCTGTTCAGCTTCTTGTCTTCTATATACATCTTCAACATTTTGAAATCGATTAGCACGTCTCGGAGGCATGATTATCAACAAACTCTTTCCCGATCTAACTTTGATATAGTTCGACTTAACTCGGCTTGCACTAGGACTTAGCTCGGCTCGGCCTGACTTGGTTTCGACCTAGCTTAGCTCGGCTTCGACTTAACTCTTCAAGCTCTTCAAGCTCTTCAAGCTCTTCAAGCTCTGATACCAAATTGACGCAGTGGATTAACAAACTTTGACGTGCTAGTAATGTTTGAAACAAATTAATGCAATTTCTTCCTCATGAAATGATCTGTGCCAAGTAAAACAATTAATAAACGTCCAAATCCATTGATCTCTCGAGATACCGGATTCTAGCTATCTTCAACACGTTGATCGCGCACGATACCACGTTAGAAGATCTACGATTCTTCGACGTTGATCTCGCGCATGAGATTCCATGAATCGGCTTCAAGTTCGTTGATTCGAGCGCACTCGAATAACTGAAGATGGAAGAAGAAGTTGATCACACTCAACTTCAACAAAAGTAGTACAAAGCGCACAAACAAATTTTATTCAAAATCAACTCTTACAAGTGACACCATACCACTATTTATAGAAAAATTACAACACAACACAGCCATGCGACTTAATGACGCGACCTACGACCTAACTTCCCACGAGTTACAAACATACACGATTTAACACACACAACCTAACAACTGCGACCTACAACTTATACAATACACATACAAGCGACTTAATTATTTCGGCATCCAGTAGCGACTCAACGCAGCACGGCAGCGACATAAGAAAACACGGAGCGGCTTAAGCTTCAGGAGCAACCTAAAATGAAATGAGCGTCTTGAGTGATTAGCGACTTAAGGTCAGCGACCTATCATGGTGAGCGACTTAAGGAAGGTAGTAGCATAAAGAACTGCATCACAACTCGCTACGTCGCTCAGACGACATAGCTTCACGCGACCTATGACCTAAAGCATGATGCGCTGCATCACTTAACTCATTAAGTTGTATCTCGGTAGGTCGAAGCTCAGTAGGTCGTAGCGACCTAAGGAAAGGCATTGGATGTGAGCATCCTAAGGATATGCGTGTTGGATCGCTTAACTCGTCAGGTCGGTCAATATGACTCGCTAGGTCGCTTGGGCGACTTATCAACTTGCTAGGTCGCAGGCGACCTAAAACATATGAAGATTGTGCTGCATCAGAAGTTATATGGTATTAAACCAGATTATCAAAGTTTAAGGACCTTTAGATGTTAATGTTTCCCTTATTTAAGACCATACATTAGCATATTAAATTTCAAGTCAAAGCCATATACATTCCTAGGATATGGAATAAATCAGAAAGGATATAAGTGTTTAGATGATAATGGAAAAAAAATTCATTAGTAGACATGTTTTGTTTAATCAGCATATTGTTCCTTTTAATAGAATAAATACAAAGACTATCAGTAAGGTATACAACCTGAGGATATTAATTCCAGAATTACCTATATATTCAGAGGCATGGAATCAAGAGAAGACTGAAAGAACTGCAGATACTATAGCACAACTCACTAAGTCTAATAAACCAGGTCATGAATATTAAGAACTTCCCAGTCATTTCAATCAACCGCCTGCACACTCAATAAGTCAAACACGGCAGGTTGAAGAAGAGAAATCAGATATTCAAGGTCATTTAGAAAATAATACTGATCAAGCCAATATTGAAAAATCATCTCATGTCGAGCCACAAGTAAGATAGGGACATCCCATGATCACAAGGGCTAAGAGTGAAATTTTCAAACCAAAGACATACACTGCAATCTCAATTTCCGAGGAACTTGAAACCTTTGAACAAGCTGCAAAGGACAAAAACTAGAAGGCAGCTATGGATGAGGAGTATAATGCTCTCATAAGAAATAAAACATGGATCTTATATGTTCACCACATGACAAAAACATAGTGGGCTACAAATGGACTTACAGGCTAAAGAAAAACCTAGGTGAAAAGTTAGCATATACAAAGCAAGACTGGTTGCTACGGGATATACTCAACAATATGGATTTGATTTCAATGAAACTTTTTCCCCAATGGTTAGACCAACTATTATTAGACTTGTTCTTACTATTGCTTTATACAAAAATTGAAGTATTAGACAATTAGATGTTAATAATTCCTTTTTGAATGGTATTTCATATGAAGATATTTATATGGAAAAACTGTAGGGATATAAGAAAATATGAATTATGTGTGCAAGCTAAACGAGGCAATATATGGGCTTAAGCAAGCACCAAGAGTCTGGTTTTATAGACCGACACCATATTAGCTAATATGGGTTATTAGTCTACTAAGTCAGATAATTCATTATTTTACTAAAAATTAGCAATACATCATATACCTACATACTAATATATGTTAATGATTTAATTATTATAGGTTATGATAAAGATGAAATCCACAACCTTATTCAGTATCTGAATAAATAGTTTTCAATAAAGGATCTTGGTTTCTTAAATTACTTTCTAGGCATAGAGGTTAAAAGGAAACCAATATCTAAAATGAAACTATGCCAAAAGAAATATATCATGGAGCTTCTAATCAAGTCAAAAATGAATGATGCAAATCCTCAACCAACACCAATGATAAGTAATCCACGCTACTCCAAAATCAGGGAAGAACTAATATTTAATATTAAACAATATAAAAGTATTGTTGGTGCATTACAATATGCAACCATAAGTAGACCAGATATCTCATTCAGTTTTAACAAACTATCTCAATATATATACAGAAACCATTGGATGAGCACTGGAATGTAGTAAAGAGGATTTTAAGATATCTTAAAGGAACTATTGACAATGGTCTATCACTAAAAGTGTGAAAAAATCTCAATATAACAGGGTATGCAAATGTAGATTAGGCTACGAATCCTAAAGATAGAAAACCAATCATAGCATATTGCATTTACATTGGAGATAACCCAATATCTTGGTGTTTAAAGGAGCAATCAACTATTTCTACATCTAGCACTGAGGCTGAACACAAGAGTGTAGCAAGTGCCACGGTAGAAATAATGTGGATACAATCATTACTAAGCGAGCTAAAATTCAAATCTGAGTCCAAACCAATATTATGCTGTGATAATCAGAATATAGTATATATATCTGCAAATCCTATACTGCACTACAGAACGAAGCATATTAATATCGATCTATATTTTGTGCAAGAACAGATTCTAGAAAGAAAATTACAAGTTAACCATATACCCAACCTACCAAAGAGTGGATGTTCTCACTAAGACATTGTCAGCTAGAAACTTTGTAAGATTCAGAACAGATATGAAGATAGAGCAAAGCCGAAGTTAAACGAGCCATATATATCCATACCCGAGAAGATTACTTAACCTTCGAAGAATTACAGCTTAAGACATTTGATTTTTTAAAATCATTGGATATATTCTATCGAAAGAACTTACAATTCGACTAAATACAACTGGACCTATACAGTGTTAGCATATTTAGATGTTTTGAAGCAAGAAACTTATTGATTTTAGTATTAGACTGAAGTTTGAATAAGAAGCAATAAACTTGGGTGTAACGACCCAGGATTTTTATAAATTTAAATTGATAATTTAAATGAATTTTTGAATTAAAAATTGTAAAATTGATTATAAATGGCAGTGAGTTTCCCCGATTCAAATAGAAATTATATTAAGTCGTATGAATTTGAACTTTATATATATACATGTGAATATATATGTATATGTGTATATATTGGATTTGAAATAAAATCTTAAATAAATGGTTTTAAAAATATACATAAGATAACTATAAAGTAAATAAATTAGATAAGATTTAAACAACAAAATATAAACCTAGAAATTCATCTATATTTTGAAAATGAATATATATATATATAGTTTTATAAAATATCAAGTAAGTAAACATACTAAATAAAAATCTAACATATAATAATAATAAAAGAAACTTCATTAGATTTCAAAGTATATGACTAAACAAAATATATTAACATTTACACTTGCACTACAAGAAAATGCAAACATATGCAGCCACCAAATAAAAACGAGCTTAACAATATCAAACAAATAAATATAAGTACATAAAGTAAAATAGAAAACAAAAGCATTTTGTCAAGACAAAGCTGCAGCCACCCTAACATTATCATATGCAGCCTATAGAGTTTGAAAAACATAAACAAACTGTACAAGCTTGTAAAACAAATATAAAAAAAAAATACAAGTATGTAGGCAAGCATGGGAAAGAAATACTGATGCATTTAATGCTTAAATCTTTAGCATGCCATAATGTATTTTCAGCCACCAAACGTTTGCTTAGTCAACAAAGCAAAGGAAAATATCTTTGAAATATTGTACAAAATATTATCACTGTTCTCTTTACATGCATCTACTTTATTTCATTTTGTTCAATAAGAAGATAAGCAAACCTGAGAAAAGAAAATAGCTTAGCAAGCTGAAGAAAATGAAAAAGAGTTTGAACCAGAGGAAGGAAAATGCAAGCATCATTTTAAAATCTGAAAACAAAACTTCAGCTAAAACAAAACCTCAACAATATAACAACAGATTAACCAGAGAATCAAGTGATGGTTTTGACTGGAAATTCAAAAACCTGGTTCAGCAAAAAATGTGCTCTGTTCATTTTAAAAGCAAGGTGAGCAACTCTCTTTTTAAAAGCCTAATTCTGTTGATATATGGTGATAGCATGATGATTGTTTGAATTGGGATGGTTGAATACCTTAATGAATGAAATATGATAGTATGAATAGTATTGCATGTCTGCATATATATATAAATGTCTGTATATGACTGGAAAAAAAATGCCTCTGTTATATCAACAAAGTAAAGAACCACATATAGGAAAAATCATATCTGTCTGTTTAAATAAAATTAAGCTTCTAATGCTAAAGAGAAGTTGTTTACAACTTCATGGTTTCACCTTTAAAAATAATTTCAGAAAAAAAATATATCAAGCAAGTACTGTGAAATGTTTATTTACAGTAAATCCATCATAAATCACAAAATTCAAGAATCTCCGTTTTAAGTTCTGATTACATATCCTGATTTGTACTAGAAAGCAATGAATTTTAATGTTAAGATTATAATTTTTAAGCTAGGGAATATTGCGAATTTTAAAGTTGAATGGAATTGTCAATTTTGTCAAATCCGGGTGATCGAAGAAATGATTAATCTCGCGATTGAAAGGAAAGTATGTTTGGGGGTCATGGATTGTCAGAAAAATGATCATTGATTTTTTTGTTCACTGTGATGATCAATTGAAGTCAAAATAGGGTTTAATGCGAAATATTTGGTCGGCATGGTTCTCGTGCTCGTGTACGGTCAATAGTGGATCGAGTTCGATGATACTCGGGGAAGTGTTGGTTTGGGGGTTGTTGAAGCTGTAGCCGGTGGTGCTGGAGCTCCGATGGTCGGAGGAGCAGAGTCGAGGTGGTGACAGGTTGAGGAGTTGGTTCTAATTTTTACTGGGAAGCTCGATTTCGATTAAGCAGCGATTTTGGGTCTTTGATTGTTCGATTGGGTTTCAGGGATCAACGATGGTGCTCCAGTGGTCTCAAGGTTGATCAGCGATGATCGACATGGTTGTGCACGTATACGTGCACTCGCATACATATCTGGGTTCGAACACTTTTGGGGAAGATGATGTTGTGCTCGAGTTTTTAGGTGGGTCGCTACGGGGTTTTTTTCGTGCGTGGGTTTAGAACCTGATGCTTTAATTCATAGTTTAGGTAAAACTTAAACTACAGTAAAGAAAAAAAAAACAAGGGAGAAGAAGAAGAACTACAGGGAAACTCGAGAGAGTTTCGTGTTTGGCTCGGGTAATTTGAGTGCCGGACCCGAAGTTGTGAAGTGTTTCACTCGAAGCATTTTATTTCTGGCCTCGGGTCAGTTTTTGTCTTGTTGCATGTTTTTGTGAAACCTGTCTGTTTAATTTTTAAACAGAATTTTAATTTAAAACAGACTTTCATGTAAGTTTAAAAATCAGAATTTGAAAGATGGAATTCAAATCAACTTTTGAATTCTAGTTTGAATAAGTGAAGTTTGATAAAGTTTAAAGTATTTAAACAACTTTAAAATGTTCAAGTATATTTTATAAAATGATTTGAATTCAAACAAATTGGTTTAAACTCTTACATAATTTCTTTATAAAGGTAAATGTTTTACAACAATTGATTTTTAAAAGAGTTTAACTTGGTTTAAATTTATTATGGGTTGAATTTGTAATTATTTCAAATCTTTGATTTGAAATGAAATTAAAAAATTGAATTTGAAAATAAATGTTTTCAAATGTGTTTGAAAAATGATAATTAAATCATTTATATAAAAAAAAATATGTTTTATCTCAAAGAGAAGTAAAGATTTAATGATTTATAGTTCATTAAAATTTTAAGATAAATAAATTAATGATTTGGATTAATTGATTAAGGGCTTAACTTAATAAATTAAAGGTTTAAGTGAATAAATCAAGAAATCATTAATTAGATAGGATTAGATTATTCAGTAATGAGTAAATCAATTTATAATCAACAACGATTAATATAAGTAAAATTCCTTTAGCAAGTAATTTAAAGAAAATTTTAATCGTTAATGAAGGACATTAACTAAGATTATTTAAATAATTAATTAACGTGATAAAATTATAACAATCAATTGGTTAATTAAGTAATGATAATCATTTATGAAACTGTGTAAGTGTGATCACTTAATGGAAATAATTATGGAAACTGGTAAATTTGTTGATATCAAATGATTTGGAATAAATAAATCAGAATTAGATAATAAGTTTATAAGTAATTAATTTAATTGGAAATAAATTAAATAAATTAGGCTTAATCAATTTAATTAATCCTACTTATAAATGTTTATTTAATGCTTGACCTTACTTATGAATGATTGTATTATATGAAATGCCTTGAATTGATTGTCTTATCTGGTCTGTGATATTTTGTTCTGTAGATTGTGGTATGTAAAATTTATTCATTTATTGATGATACATCTGTATATTATCTGTTAATCTGTGATGATTGAATATTGTTGCACTATTGTGTGTTAAACCCCTGGACCACACTCATACACACACAAATATGGATTTCACGAGGAAATCGATTGAGTCACAGATTTTTGAAAATAGTTTTGATTTTGAATTTTAAATTTCAAGTTTGAAAATAAGATTGGGTTTAAAGTGAAAAGCTTTTGAAATGGAATTTCATAGATGAAATTTATTTTGAATTACTCGATAAAATATGAAGTTGAATAATTTGATTTGAACTTAAATTCAAAATGTGAAACTAAATTCTATGATTTGAAACTAGGGATTAAAAATGTTATACCAGTTATATATGGGTTAAACTATTTTAAAAGTATTGATTTGGGATGTGAATAGAATTCAAGGGCGTTAACTCGTGTAAATATAATTGGATTTTTCTGAAACGAAAACTGTTTGTTTTCAAATAATAAAAGCTTTCACATAAGAAATGAACGTCCAAATTGTGTTAAAAAGAATTTCAAGTTTGAAAATGAAGATAATTTCCAAGTTATGAAAACGATTTGAAAGCTATAAATTGAATCTTGATTTAAAGATTCAACAAGTTAATCGAATTTTGAAAGCTATGAGTTAAATCTTTGATTTAAAGATTTAACGAGTTAATCCAATTGGAATGGAGATTGTTTTGAAGTCTATGAATTGATCTTTGTGAAATAAAATTTTTTTTTGTAATATAAAGATTTGAAATGGTAATTGGTTTAAACCATTTGAAGAAAAGTTTTGGGTTTTAAGTTGTGACTTAATTGAAATCCCAATATCCATATGTTTTTGAAATACTGCGCTCACTGTTCGGTTTAGCCGGGAGAGGACCTTTGTGTCATATATCCCATTCCGAATATGTGATATGTCGTTATGGATAGCATTTGAAGACCGGTGGTGAAGACCGGATATTTTCGAAAACGTAAGGGCAACTCGTCGAATGTCTTTGCATCGAATGGCCCCGGTATAGAGACTTCATATGTGATGGGAAGTCCGAACGTGATTAGTGAATATCCGGATTGCAAGGACTTCTTTGTAAGTGCCTTCGGTTCTGTTCGAACCCGGAACAGACTTGTATGGATTGTATGTCTGACATTACAAATTGAGATATAAAGCAGATTTCTTTCAAATATATTTCTGTTGGTTGCGAAGAATTTATTCTTTTAGCTTAACACCCTTCTCTGAGACGTACGAGCTCAGAGGTTATGTAGTTGAAGGTTATCAGCGATATATTCCCAATTTGTTAATGTGACATGCTGAGTGTTGCTGTGAAATGATCATTGTGTTGATCATTTATGATAGGATCATTTATTTGATCATCTATCTTGGTGATCATTTCTATGATCATTTGTTGACCCAAAGCATGGCTTTTGTATAAAGTATGTTGTTGTGGACGAGACTTCGTCGAGCCTCACACCCCGGAATGGTCAAAACAGGAAAGATGCAGCAAGGTTATGAGGGGTAGCTCCCTTTAGGGTATGTGCATTTCCTTCTGGAAAAGGGTGGTATCATGGTATGGAGCCCAGATACTTGCTCATGTTGAAAACACTTTGTTATGATTGTGTGATGATGGTGACGAGCGCTCGGTTAAAAGGTCCCAAAGGACCGGGGGATGGCATACTCGTGTCAGTTGTTACCCAGTTAGGGGTAACCCGACCTTGTGTTGGTAGAGATCCGGTTTGGTTCTCGGGGACGTCCATCCAGAGGCGTTCTCATGTGGCAATGGGAAGTTCCTTGGCCTGACCATTTGTTGGAAATCCAAAGAAACAATACGAGACTTGTACAGTATTAGTTGTAGAACCTGCCATCTAATATGGTAGCTATAGTAGGCATAATATAATGGTACCTATGCTGGCTAAGATTTATATTCTACTTTCGAAATGATTTTTTTTCCTACACTATGCACTAATAATAATATCAAATGTTTCTTTTTAATGCGTATCAAGCATCTTTGACTAACATAAGAAGAAATCTCCCCCAAGTCTGCGTTTGCATTGTGTGTGTGGCGGGAGGTCTTATGGTAGTCTCATTTTTAAAAGCATTGCGAATTGAATTTAAAAATATTCTTCTATTTTGATTTTGAATAAAAGATAAACTGTTTTTTTTGTTGCTCACACCAGTCCCACGACTGATCCGGAGTTTATTGTTTCTTTCCTAAACTCTGGGTGCTCATAATTTCCTACACGAGCAGTTTAGAGTTGGGTTTTTCAGATAGCTAGGTTCAGTAGATTAACAGGAGTTAGTTCAGTCTTTGAATCGCACCAGTCTTGCTTAGCTTGATGCATCGTTATTGGGAGTTCGAGCTATTGCTGGATTGGTTCTTGGAGATGGAGTTGCAGTTCTCGGAGTTCTCTTTTGAAGACTATCTTAGAGTCGTATTGTTCCGCTGCTGGATGTCATCTATTTTCTTTTCCGCTGCTATTTATTGTATCATATCTCTGATGTATATTGATATCTACTGGATCATCTATTGTATCAGATATTGTATCAAAGTTGTATATCAATGTATTATTCTTTTATTCCGCTGTGTTGTTTACTTAATGTTGTTATAAGCTCCGGCGGATCGGATTCGACATTTGAATTTGCGGCATTCGAATATAGGTAACGTATTCGGTGCCGATTTTTTTCGAAGGTCAAGTCAGGATCGCTACAATTGGTATCAGAGCTAAGGGTTGAACTTTAGCTCAGGAGTATAACACATTAAGTAGCTCATTAGAGATAGGGTGAAGTATACCCTAGAATGAGTACTCCCTAAGATATCTGTTTGAATGCCTCAGTAAATTCTCTCGCTATCCACTGATAGTGAGTATGAGTGCGAGAAGTGAACGAGATAGGGGACAGGTAAATATCACTATAAATGGTCAATACCCTGCAATAGTGGAAACAAACTTTCTCTATCAATCTCTTTCGATTCATCTTTCCAAATTCTTTTGATTTGCTTCGTGGCAGTTGCAAGAAGAAGTTTCGATGCGGTGATGCCCTACGAATCGTTGTAGAAAATCCTTACTTTGTATCTTCATCGGTTTCTTATCATTTTTTGATTTAAAACTTAATGAATATGTATTGGAAATTCTGTATAAATGGGAAATTTGAAATTGAAAATTTAAATAAATTAGAAATTTTAAATTGAGTTAAAATTGATTAATGGAATATGAAGGATAAATTTGAATAGTATCGATAAAACGATTTTGTTTAAAACTAAATTTGAAATTCTATTGTAATTTCTCGTGAATACCAAAAGTCCGAAGTGGGACGAATTAGTATATATTCTGAGATATTCCAACTTGAGTTTGGAATTCATATCTTAAGTTTGAGGAATTATAGGAGATCGAATCTATCTATCTCTGTGTTATTTTCGTGCCTGCGAATTTCGAGGACGAAATTCTTTTAAGGGGGGAAGTCTGTAACGACCCAGGATTTTTATAAATTTAAATTGATAATTTAAATGAATTTTTGAATTAAAAATTGTAAAATTGATTATAAATGGCAGTGAGTTTCCCCGATTCAAATAGAAATTATATTAAGTCGTATGAATTTGAACTTTATATATATACATGTGAATATATATGTATATGTGTATATATTGGATTTGAAATAAAATCTTAAATAAATGGTTTTAAAAATATACATAAGATAACTATAAAGTAAATAAATTAGATAAGATTTAAACAACAAAATATAAACCTAGAAATTCATCTATATTTTGAAAATGAATATATATATATATATATAGTTTTATAAAATATCAAGTAAGTAAACATACTAAATAAAAATCTAACATATAATAATAATAAAAGAAACTTCATTAGATTTCAAAGTATATGACTAAACAAAATATATTAACATTTACACTTGCACTACAAGAAAATGCAAACATATGCAGCCACCAAATAAAAACGAGCTTAACAATATCAAACAAATAAATATAAGTACATAAAGTAAAATAGAAAACAAAAGCATTTTGTCAAGACAAAGCTGCAGCCACCCTAACATTATCATATGCAGCCTATAGAGTTTGAAAAACATAAACAAACTGTACAAGCTTGTAAAACAAATATAAAAAAAAATATACAAGTATGTAGGCAAGCATGGGAAAGAAGTACTGATGCATTTAATGCTTAAATCTTTAGCATGCCATAATGTATTTTCAGCCACCAAACGTTTGCTTAGTCAACAAAGCAAAGGAAAATATCTTTGAAATATTGTACAAAATATTATCACTGTTCTCTTTACATGCATCTACTTTATTTCATTTTGTTCAATAAAAAGATAAGCAAACCTGAGAAAAGAAAATAGCTTAGCAAGCTGAAGAAAATGAAAAAGAGTTTGAACCAGAGGAAGGAAAATGCAAGCATCATTTTAAAATCTGAAAACAAAACTTCAGCTAAAACAAAACCTCAACAATATAACAACAGATTAACCAGAGAATCAAGTGATGGTTTTGACTGGAAATTCAAAAACCTGGTTCAGCAAAAAATGTGCTCTGTTCATTTTAAAAGCAAGGTGAGCAACTCTCTTTTTAAAAGCCTAATTCTGTTGATATATGGTGATAGCATGATGATTGTTTGAATTGGGATGGTTGAATACTTTAATGAATGAAATATGATAGTATGAATAGTATTGCATGTCTGCATATATATATAAATGTCTGTATATGACTGGAAAAAAAATGCCTCTGTTATATCAACAAAGTAAAGAACCACATATAGGAAAAATCATATCTATCTGTTTAAATAAAATTAAGCTTCTAATGCTAAAGAGAAGTTGTTTACAACTTCATGGTTTCACCTTTAAAAATAATTTCAGAAAAAAAATATATCAAGCAAGTACTGTGAAATGTTTATTTACAGTAAATCCATCATAAATCACAAAATTCAAGAATCTCCGTTTTAAGTTCTGATTACATATCCTGATTTGTACTAGAAAGCAATGAATTTTAATGTTAAGATTATAATTTTTAAGCTAGGGAATATTGCGAATTTTAAAGTTGAATGGAATTGTCAATTTTGTCAAATCCGGGTGATCGAAGAAATGATTAATCTCGCGATTGAAAGGAAAGTATGTTTGGGGGTCATGGATTGTCAGAAAAATGATCATTGATTTTTTTGTTCACTGTGATGATCAATTGAAGTCAAAATAGGGTTTAATGCGAAATATTTGGTCGGCATGGTTCTCGTGCTCGTGTACGGTCAATAGTGGATCGAGTTCGATGATACTCGGGGAAGTGTTGGTTTGGGGGTTGTTGAAGCTGTAGCCGGTGGTGCTGGAGCTCCGATGGTCGGAGGAGCAGAGTCGAGGTGGTGACAGGTTGAGGAGTTGGTTCTAATTTTTACTGGGAAGCTCGATTTCGATTAAGCAGCGATTTTGGGTCTTTGATTGTTCGATTGGGTTTCAGGGATCAACGATGGTGCTCCAGTGGTCTCAAGGTTGATCAGCGATGATCGACGTGGTTGTGCACGTATACGTGCACTCGCATACATATCTGGGTTCGAACACTTTTGGGGAAGATGATGTTGTGCTCGAGTTTTTAGGTGGGTCGCTTCGGGGTTTTTTTCGTGCGTGGGTTTAGAACCTGATGCTTTAATTCATAGTTTAGGTAAAACTTAAACTACAGTAAAGAAAAAAAAACAAGGGAGAAGAAGAAGAACTACAGGGAAACTCGAGAGAGTTTTGTGTTTGGCTCGGGTAATTTGAGTGCCGGACCCGAAGTTGTGAAGTGTTTCACTCGAAGCATTTTATTTCTGGCCTCGGGTTAGTTTTTGTCTTGTTGCATGTTTTTGTGAAACCTGTCTGTTTAATTTTTAAACAGAATTTTAATTTAAAACAGACTTTCATGTAAGTTTAAAAATCAGAATTTGAAAGATGGAATTCAAATCAACTTTTGAATTCTAGTTTGAATAAGTGAAGTTTGATAAAGTTTAAAGTATTTAAACAACTTTAAAATGTTCAAGTATATTTTATAAAACGATTTGAATTCAAACAAATTGGTTTAAACTCTTACATAATTTCTTTATAAAGGTAAATGTTTTACGACAATTGATTTTTAAAAGAGTTTAACTTGGTTTAAATTTATTATGGGTTGAATTTGTAATTATTTCAAATCTTTGATTTGAAATGAAATTAAAAAATTGAATTTGAAAATAAATGTTTTCAAATGTGTTTGAAAAATGATAATTAAATCATTTATATAAAAAAAAATATGTTTTATCTCAAAGAGAAGTAAAGATTTAATGATTTATAGTTCATTAAAATTTTAAGATAAATAAATTAATGATTTGGATTAATTGATTAAGGGCTTAACTTAATAAATTAAAGGTTTAAGTGAATAAATCAAGAAATCATTAATTAGATAGGATTAGATTATTCAGTAATGAGTAAATCAATTTATAATCAACAACGATTAATATAAGTAAAATTCCTTTAGCAAGTAATTTAAAGAAAATTTTAATCGTTAATGAAGGACATTAACTAAGATTATTTAAATAATTAATTAACGTGATAAAATTATAACAATCAATTGGTTAATTAAGTAATGATAATCATTTATGAAACTGTGTAAGTGTGATCACTTAATGGAAATAATTATGGAAACTGGTAAATTTGTTGATATCAAATGATTTGGAATAAATAAATCAGAATTAGATAATAAGTTTATAAGTAATTAATTTAATTGGAAATAAATTAAATAAATTAGGCTTAATCAATTTAATTAATCCTACTTATAAATGTTTATTTAATGCTTGACCTTACTTATGAATGATTGTATTATATGAAATGCCTTGAATTGATTGTCCTATCTGGTCTGTGATATTTTGTTCTGTAGATTGTGGTATGTAAAATTTATTCATTTATTGATGATACATCTGTATATTATCTGTTAATCTGTGATGATTGAATATTGTTGCACTATTGTGTGTTAAACCCCTGGATCACACTCATACACACACAAATATGGATTTCACGAGGAAATCGATTGAGTCACAGATTTTTGAAAATAGTTTTGATTTTGAATTTTAAATTTCAAGTTTGAAAATAAGATTGGGTTTAAAGTGAAAAGCTTTTGAAATGGAATTTCATAGATGAAATTTATTTTGAATTACTCGATAAAATATGAAGTTGAATAATTTGATTTGAACTTAAATTCAAAATGTGAAACTAAATTCTATGATTTGAAACTAGGGATTAAAAATGTTATACCAGTTATATATGGGTTAAACTATTTTAAAAGTATTGATTTGGGATGTGAATAGAATTCAAGGGCGTTAACTCGTGTAAATATAATTGGATTTTTCTGAAACGAAAACTGTTTGTTTTCAAATAATAAAAGCTTTCACATAAGAAATGAACGTCCAAATTGTGTTAAAAAGAATTTCAAGTTTGAAAATGAAGATAATTTCCAAGTTATGAAAACGATTTGAAAGCTATAAATTGAATCTTGATTTAAAGATTCAACAAGTTAATCGAATTTTGAAAGCTATGAGTTAAATCTTTGATTTAAAGATTTAACGAGTTAATCCAATTGGAATGGAGATTGTTTTGAAGTCTATGAATTGATCTTTGTGAAATAAATTTTTTTTTTGTAATATAAAGATTTGAAATGGTAATTGGTTTAAACCATTTGAAGAAAAGTTTTGGGTTTTAAGTTGTGACTTAATTGAAATCCCAATATCCATATGTTTTTGAAATACTGCGCTCACTGTTCGGTTTAGCCGGGAGAGGACCTTTGTGTCATATATCCCATTCCGAATATGTGATATGTCGTTATGGATAGCATTTGAAGACCGGTGGTGAAGACCGGATATTTTCGAAAACGTAAGGGCAACTCGTCGAATGTCTTTGCATCGAATGGCCCTGGTATAGAGACTCCATATGTGATGGGAAGTCCGAACGTGATTAGTGAATATCCGGATTGCAAGGACTTCTTTGTAAGTGCCTTCGGTTCTGTTCGAACCCGGAACAGACTTGTATGGATTGTATGTCTGACATTACAAATTGAGATATAAAGCAGATTTCTTTCAAATATATTTCTGTTGGTGGCGAAGAATTTATTCTTTTAGCTTAACACCCTTCTCTGAGACGTACGAGCTCAGAGGGTATGTAGTTGAAGGTTATCAGCGATATATTCCCAATTTGGTAATGTGACATGCTGAGTGTTGCTGTGAAATGATCATTGTGTTGATCATTTATGATAGGATCATTTATTTGATCATCTATCTTGGTGATCATTTCTATGATCATTTGTTGACCCAAAGCATGGCTTTTGTATAAAGTATGTTTTTGTGGACGAGACTTCGTCGAGCCTCACACCCCGGAATGGTCAAAACAGGAAAGATGCAGCAAGGTTATGAGGGGTAGCTCCCTTTAGGGTATGTGCATTTCCTTCTGGAAAAGGGTGGTATCATGGTATGGAGCCCAGATACTTGCTCATGTTGAAAACACTTTGTTATGATTGTGTGATGATGGTGACGAGCGCTCGGTTAAAAGGTCCCAAAGGACCGGGGGATGGCATACTCGTGTCAGTTGTTACCCAGTTAGGGGTAACCCAGCCTTGTGTTGGTAGAGATCCGGTTTGGTTCTCGGGGACGTCCATCCAGAGGCGTTCTCATGTGGCAATGGGAAGTTCCTTGGCCTGACCATTTGTTGGAAATCCAAAGAAACAATATGAGACTTGTACAGTATTAGTTGTAGAACCTGCCATCTAATATGGTAGCTATAGTAGGCATAATATAATGGTACCTATGCTGGCTAAGATTTACATTCTACTTTCGAAATGATTTTTTTTCCTACACTATGCACTAATAATAATATCAAATGTTTCTTTTTAATGCGTATCAAGCATCTTTGACTAACATAAGAAGAAATCTCCCCCAAGTCTGCGTTTGCATTGTGTGTGTGGCGGGAGGTCTTATGGTAGTCTCATTTTTAAAAGCATTGCGAATTGAATTTAAAAATATTCTTCTATTTTGATTTTGAATAAAAGATAAACTGTTTTTTTTTGTTGCTCACACCAGTCCCACGACTGATCCGGAGTTTATTGTTTCTTTCCTAAACTCTGGGTGCTCATAATTTCCTACACGAGCAGTTTAGAGTTGGGTTTTTCAGATAGCTAGGTTCAGTAGATTAACAGGAGTTAGTTCAGTCTTTGGATCGCACCAGTCTTGCTTAGCTTGGTGCATCGTTATTGGGAGTTCGAGCTATTGCTGGATTGGTTCTTGGAGATGGAGTTGCAGTTCTCGGAGTTCTCTTTTGAAGACTATCTTAGAGTCGTATTGTTCCGCTGCTGGATGTCATCTATTTTCTTTTCCGCTGCTATTTATTGTATCATATCTCTGATGTATATTGATATCTACTGGATCATCTGTTGTATCAGATATTGTATCAAAGTTGTATATCAATGTATTATTCTTTTATTCCGCTGTGTTGTTTACTTAATGTTGTTATAAGCTCCGGCGGACCGGATTCGACATTTGAATTTGCGGCATTCGAATATAGGTAACGTATTCGGTGCCGATTTTTTCGAAGGTCAAGTCAGGATCGCTACATTGGGTATTTGCAAAGCTAACCCTAATATCAATTTGAGTGGGGTGATAGAAATGAGGTATGAAAGGATGCGGCTGATACAAGTTTATCATCTCAAATCTCCAATGCAAAGCGGGTAAGACAAGCAAGTAGGTCTTATCTTGGCCTAGAATGAAATAAATTGTATTGTATATAAATAACAATATTATGTAATTAGAATGTATCGGTAAAAATCATTTTCTCACATTAATACAATCTTTCTTTCTTTGCTTCAATTTCCTTAAATAACAATCTGATTAAACTTATACTTGAAAGCATATAATCATAAAAACTTTTATGAGACCATAGATCAGTGAGCACCAAAAGCCTAAACAGAGAGTGATATTTATTATTTATCACATTACGGTTCTTAGTTGGAACTACTGTTATTAGTTGGGATATAAAATGCTATTTTAAACTATTGTTATTGTACAAGCCCCACTGATCATGCAGCAATTATTATTCTTTACACATTAAGGTGGTCTAATAAAGAGTGATACCGATGTTTACTCTGTTTAGGCTATTTATGTTCAGGCTATTTTTCTTTGTCACATACAAAAGCACGTTTGGTCATTCTAAGTCCCCTAGGTCATGCAATAATAACTCAAACAAGATATTAAATCTCGTTTATGTCATGCAATATATAACAGAAAATATTTTATAATCATGAAATCGGAAGGTTGTCATATATCATAACCTGTTGTATTTATACAAAGTGAGATCCATCCTTAAGGTTAAATATTTTTGAATATTTAGGCATATAACTAAATATATGTCTTAACCTTATATCTATACCAAAAGGTAAAATATTATATAATTATTAAGTGGAACACGTATATAAGTATATTTAGATAAATTATATAATATATATATTTGTACACGCTCATAGATGCATAATCCTTTACTTAAGTATATATGTGTACTCATGTAAACAATAATGTTAAGTGTAATTATGATAATATTATCGTATAAATGCATATTTATGTTAGATTTAATATGGTAGATGGTTTAATTCTATTTTTAAGGAAAATTCTCTATATATATAATATTTATTCTTTATTTGTGAAAAATGCTAAAAAGGGGCGGTGGTGCATCGAGAATCTTTTAGGGCTTATTAAATGATAAGCTAAGATCGAATATGGAGAAGGCTATGCCTGAGGCATGATTGTAGTAGAGGGATTAGCTCCACTAATCATTTCGATGTAAGGTTGCTAGTTAGTTTGGGATAGGTTAATGTCTATATATTGGGAAATATATGTAGCGGTAAGATAAAGAATAGAAGAGAAATTGTTATAGATATTATTAAATATGCGTTGATTGCATTTAGACCATAAGCTACAGTAGGTTATTGAGTAGATTGAGTCTAGCATTTTCCTAGTTGGTTGAGAAAAATATATAGCTAGTCCAGTAAATTTTAGGTGGGGGCACATAGGAATTAATATTTATGCTAAAAATCTCTAGAAATTGGAAATAATATTTTAGGATAAGTGATAGTCAAAGAATAAATGGGAAGTTGTCTCAGGCATCAAATTACAAAGGTAGCATGGGTTTGGATTATTAGTGGTGGCTATTTTCGAGCTAAGCATGGTTGTGGTGTTTAGTTTATTGTGTAAAACAATGCAGATGTGAAGTTTAATTTTAGGAGGGATGTTGGCTTTCCATATGTGTTTGAAATAACTTAGATTTTTAGTACCCGAGAAATCTAAAAAATTATATATCATCTTGGAGGTATAGCATTTCTTTTTATCCCAACACCAAATAAGTTGATCAGAGCTGTTTTTGATATTATAATTTTCGATCATGTTAATTAACCTCATGAATAGATTAAGAGTATTCCATGTTAAGTTTTTACTAATGAGAAATATAGTTGAAGGATGATTGGGGTATGTATACTTCTTTAATTAGATAGTACTTATTAATAACTATCGAAAAAAGATCTAGGAATTCGTGTTTCAGGGTTACGGAGGATAGCTAAAGTTCATTCCAAAAGGTGATCTTGTCTCCGAAGTTAACATTGAATTTAGTTTCAATTATAAAAATGTGATATAGGTTGGAGATGTTTTTCTTTGATTTTGATTTTTTGAACCATTATAGTAATAGTTAAAGAGGATTTCTTTCCAAGTACGAATTTTTTCCTTTGGGAATTTCCAGATCCACTTATAGAGCGAGGAGGATTTAAAACCTTTAAATTAATGATACCCTACCTTCGTGGGTTTTGGGTTTGCAAGCAAGGTTCCAATTAATGAGATGGCTTAATTTTGAATTGTCTATTATCTAGAGAAAATTCCTTCTGCTACTATCTATTTTGTTTATAACCTAATTAGGAAATTAGTAATAGGACATAAATCGATCAGAATAATAAAAAGTGCCGAATTAATATGGCCCGCTATGCCTGCTCTTGACAAATAGTTAGCTTTCCAAGAAGGTGGTTTATTGTTGATTTTATCAATTATAACGTTCGATTCATCTTTTTTCGGTTTCGTGTATCTAGTTATTCTTCCTAACTATTTAAAAGGGAAGTTTAAAGGTTTACAGTTTAGAGTGTTGGCCAACTCGGTCGTAATGTTTGAAGTATCATTGAGGACTAATTCGGCTTTTATGGAAATTAATTTTAAGGCTCAAGAGAAGTCCAAAATTATATAAGATGGGTTTGAGAGAAACGATATGATGAGGGAAATAGGAACAAAATAAGAGGGTGTCATCTGCATATTTCATAGAGGATACACCATCTAAGGTAATGTCGTTTCCAATTTATAGGAGAATGTTGTTTGTTATTGCAAGAGAGATAACCCTGTAGAAAACATCCGTCGTAAGATTGGAAAAGAGGAGTACGAGAGGTTCTCCATGCCAAAGTCCTCTCTTGGACTGAATATTGTTGCCCTCGATACCATTCATAAGAATTAAATAGGCACTAGATTTCAGGTTAAGGCTAATCCAAGAGATCAATTTGTTTGTGAATCCTCTGGCTTTGAGGGCCTTAAGCAGAAAACTTCATTCAATCGAGTCAAAGGCTTTAGCGAAGTCAAGTTTAAGAAGAACGTAGGGAATTTTTTCTTTGTGGTAGTAATTGATGAATTCATGGGTCGCGGCAGCCCCATCCATAATGCATCTGTCTTGGATGAAAGCTATTTGTGATTTTTCAATTAGGTATTACATTTTATGCTTAAGTTTGTTAGCTAAATTTTAGTTATAATTTTGGTCAAACGGTTTAACAAAGAAATAGGTCTAAAGTCGGAAGGGTCGTCGGGATTCTTATTTTTAAGGGTTAAATTTTCCATTAAATAATCAATATCTAAAGATAAATAAATAATTATTAATATCTTTAATAATAGTTGTAATACCTTTGGTGTCATACTTTTTAGGTGCCAGCATGAACTACCGAAAATGCCCCTAATATCAAATCTTAATATCACTTGAAAATATGATCTAACAATTAAATTTCTTTACAAATTCAAAACGTCCGTCTATAAATGTTACTTAATCTTAATATTACCCAAAAATAGGATCTAACAAATAAACTTCTTTTACAAATTTAAAACATCCATCCACAAATACTATCAAATTTGAATATCACTTAAACGTAGGATCTAATAAATAAATTATTAACTAATCATAAATTAAATTTCAAACTCAAAAATAATTGATCCTGCAACTAAGAAATAAAATTAAAACTAACAAAAACGATTTCAATGCAAAATTTTGGTTAAATATTTCTATAAATCATTTTTTTTTGAATGTGCTAAACATATATAATTTGTAGAAAAATAATTCATGCACGAAGTATGTGCCATCATCACATGCGAAGTGCATGTCGTAATGCTCGTTAAATAAAACTTTACTCTTATTAAATTGGTGTGTGTATGTATAAAATAAGTTTTTATTTATAAACATTTTTACTTATATATATACATATACTCACAGAAACACAACGCATGCAAAAAAAATTATGCACGACCGGTTACCCTAGGTGATCGACTGATCGGTCATGTATTTGTGGAACGATGGCCAGTTTAAGGCAAATGCTTCCCTCCTCCTTACCGTTATCACCTTCAATTCAAAGCACAAGCAACATATATAAGCGAAGATCAACACAAACACATCATATACAAAGAATTTATAAGCATAAATTCGTGAGTGCGATCACTTGCCTACTCATCTTCTTCCTCTTCTTCCTCTTCCTGTCTGAACGCATGCACCCAAAAACCCATCGCCTCAATGAAACCAAAATCTGTTCCTTGCACAAGAATATATCGGTGTTGAGATGCATATATTCAAAGTAGAGAATTTAAAACAATTTATTAGATTTTATAATGGGTTTGAAAGCGACAGAGTTTAGTTAGATTTTTTGTTTTCTAAAGTCAAGAAAAAAAACAAGATTAGTCGTATTTATAGAATGGGGTGAAACATTGAGAAAATCAAAATATCTGGAAATGATTTTGGGCTTGGGATAGCATAAAATAATTGTGTGTGTGTGTGTGTATATTCATTTTCATTACTTTTAAATATAATACAAATTTATTTCCAATTACAATAAATTCCAAACAAAATTTATAGTCATAATATGCAATTGTCTACTCGTCACTGTAAAACTTTTAGAATTAATTTTCCCATATTTTTAATTTATTTAAATTTAAATATTCAACATTCTCATCTTAGACCCAATATTAAACGACTTTCAAACTAATTTATTTCATAATCCTTAAAGCACCCATTTATTCTCAAATATTTAATTTCATCACTAATTGTTATCTTATATTCTAGCCTGGCTATATTGGACTGTTTGCACGAGTTAGATTCGATTGTCATCAAGGCTGATGACTCTAGAGTGATGATTGTGGGGCCTAGAAGTCTAGTACGGATGATCATATGAAGTCAGGATTGAACGAGATTGATAGAGGGGCAATGAATAATGTTCGAAGTACGTAATGAGATCAACACATAGTAGGGATCAGCATAGATTGGTTACAACAAGATGGATCGACATGTTTCAAAGTAAAAGAGCATTCTTGTGGGAAGCAATCAATATCTCACGATTTACAAGTCCAACGCCTATGAAATTAGACGAGCAAGATATAAGGACCTTAGGAAACATACCCTAGGGATCGCACGTCAAGAGGATAAGGTTAGAGGGATCAGTATATATCCCTTAGAAAGGATCGGCAGAAAGCTGCATACAAGTCATGCTGAATAAGAGATCAAGCAATAACTCGAGCTCTGATGATCCAAATGACATGGAATTTGGAGGCTGAACATATTTTTGTATGAAGAAGCCACCATAGGGATCGCTCTTCGAAATTCGAACAAAGAGGGGATCGGTACCGATCCCTTCTCTTTTGGAATTGGGCCAAGTGATCCCTCTGGTGGGCCCATATGGTTTAGAAGGTCCTTCAACTGAGATTTCAAAGAGATATTTGGTCATCTTCATCTACAAATACAGGCTTGATGGGTCATTCTGAGGATCTTTATATTGTTGGTTACTCTAGACTCTATTATATAACACTTATTTCTACTATTGTAATAAGATTCGAAAGTGATTAATAAAGATAATCTTCAAAGTGGACGTAGGCATACAATGTTGAACCACTATAAGCCACTATAAACTTCTCTACAAAAACTATTCTTGGGTGTTTGTTACCTTTTTAGGTGCAAACATTTTGGTGCTTTCACCGAGAACCTTGATTCTCAGCTTATTAGGATCTCTTTATTGCTACTAAATTAGATAAATCCCCCAAAGGAGATTTGTAGTTGTCTTCAAGGAATTTCTTATTCTACTCAGATTCGCAGAAATCTAAGTGAAGCTATCGACAATGGTGAGGAACACTGGATCTACTTTTCAGAATGTGGAAGGAAATGAGAACGCTAGCATCCAAAAAGAAGGCCCAAGCAATATACAAAAAGATGTGAATCTTGAACCATTTGAAGTTCAAAATCACATTAATTCCATTACAAGAGCCGAATTTCATAATCTAATGAGAGAGATAATGGAGAGTTGTCGACGATTAAATCAATAGATTCAGATCAATATCAAGATAATGAACCAATTCAATCAGCAGTAGTGAGGGAAAGCTAGGAGGGACCTCATTCCTTACTCGGCATCGGAGAGTTCTAGCTCATCAGACGAGTATCACAGGCATAGGTGTCGTATAATAGACGAGTATCACAGGCATAGGCGTCGCAGAATAGATGAATATCGCATAGAAACTTCGGTGTCGATCCCTTCCTTAGAAGAGGGAATCAACCCATACATCATGGGAATCAAGCTGGAGCTGCTTTAGTTGGTTTGGATGTTGGATTTCAATTAAATGTTGACCACATGCTTTCCCGGAATGATGATGAAATGAATTTACAAGATATACATCGGAAAGATGGTGAACCACAAAGACATGGAATGGCCCGTCGACCAGAACACTCACATGAGATGGAGCATAACCACCGTTTAGCTCCAACTATCCAAACATCGGACTTATCGGCTATGTTCAAACAGTTAGTGGGAGAGAGCTTGGGCTTGACTATTGATGACTAAGGAATCTTGAGAAGCTATACCCCGTTCATAGATAATGTTCTACATGTAGAGTATCCAAGAAGTTTTAACATGTCGTCGATGCCCGCCTACGAGGGAAAAACTGACCCTAGACAACATATTATGAGATATGAATGGTTGATGGATTCCATATGAGCAGATGATGCAACCAAGTGTAGATGCTTTCCCTTAACTCTCTCTAGAATAGTAGCAATATGGCTCACAAGGTTACCTCCACGATCAATATCTAGATTCGACGATTTGATAATAAGGTATGTGCAATAGTTTCAAATGCATGCAACTCGTCCCGTAATGTTCAGGTCCAGTGTGATCCAGGCTCCAGCAAAATCATTGAAAAATTATTTGGAGAGATTTCATACAACTATTATGGAAATCGGTAATTCGAATGACCATGCAATATTGATGGTCATGACAAGAGGATAGATCTAGAATCTGATTTTAGGAATTGGCCGCTGGCAAGCCACCCGCAACGTTGGCACGCTTCAACACAAAGGCGGCTCAGTATATAAGAAAGGAGGAAGCCATTTCCTCCGAGAAGAAGAATGTTGTGGGATCGAGTAAAGAGGGAGTCCAGAGTACTATTACCATAAAGCAGTCTGATGATAACTTTGGAAAAGTTCAAATGAATGTCCAAAACAAGCCGAATCAGCAAAAGAAAGGCAAACATATGGGCCAAGAATGAAAGAGGGATTCTGAAAGAGGGAAGCCTAGGATCCCGACGTATGATGCTAACACGCCATTGAATACAGCTTGGGAGAATATCTATTTGTCTACCTTCAAAACCATGCAATACAAGAAGCTTCCTCTAAAAGAATCAATAGAGAAGCAGAAACAAACCGAAAAATATTATCGATTCCATAAATGCTATGGATATGACATGCATGAATGCAGGCATCTTCAGGATATTATCAAAAATCTGATTCATTATCAAAAAGCTGATTCAAGAAAGAAAGTTCCAGCAATTTGAAAAAAACCACACATGATGGTGGACAGAGGACATCCGACCCCAACCGAGAACAAGCACCATGCAGGGCTGAGGAGCCTGCATGAACTAGTGGAAGATTAGTAATAAATACAATAGTCGGAGGACTGCACCCGCTAGATAAGAGTTAGCATGAGATGGAGCGCTATGCTAGCGCGATTAAGCACGTGGATTTTGAATATTGTTCGAATACAGAAGATGGAGCTCTGGCTAGATAGCAACGTACAATGGCAGATGATGTCGTGTTTAGAAACAGAGATGCAGACAAGGCGGAGGCTTCGATGATCGACCCAATGATCATTTCGGCAATGCTTGGCCTCGCTATGGTGAGAAGGATATTGATTGATTATGGAAATTCTGTAAATATAATTTTCAAAAAAGCCTATGATCAAATGAGGATGAAAGTCAAGGACTTGAAGCCATCGAAGGCCCATATACATGGTTTGACGGTGTTACAACTAAAGCCATTGGTCATGTTGAATTCCCTGTAGAGTTGGGAAAGGTGATCGTAGAACAGTACGAATCTTGCCTTTTGTTGTATTGGACGTTGACTCTCCTTACAACGTTTTTTCGTAATGATCGACCCTAGCCGAATTCTCGACAGCCCTTGCCCCATGGTGTTTGACTTTGAAGTTTCTGATAGATAATGGTGCTGGAGTTGTTCACGGTGATCAGGCGAATGGAAGTACCTGTTATGTAGCTGAGTTAAGGGATGCTCAATGCAAAGAAAAAGGTAAGGGTGTGGACAAGACTGTCCGCATCCAAGCTATTAAAGATTGACAACAAGTGCTTGAGCCTTAGCTCGGGCGCCACGGTCGGCTCTATAGAAATAGATCTAAGAGATGATGAGGAGAAGCCTAAAGATACCAAGACTGCACTGGCTGAGCTGACAATTGAGATCACAGTTAGCCACAATGACCCGTCATGGGTCGTAAAGATCAGATCACAGCTCAGCCTCCAATAATGAAAGAACTTGCTGGATTTCTCCGATCGATTCTAGACATGTTCGCTTGGACTCACTCTGACTTGTGTGGAGTCTCGACTTCCATTGCGAGTCATGCATTGAATATTGACCCGGGGCATGTATCGGCGAAACAAAAAAGACATAGCAAGGATCCGGAGAGATCTGTCGCTCTTAAATAGGAGGTGGATAGACTCAAAGACAATAGGTTTATCCACGTCGCTCTCTACCGTAAGTGGGTATTTAATCCTATGCTTGTGAAAAAGGCGAACGGGAAATGGTGAACATGCATTGATTATTCAAACTTAAACATGGTGTGTCCAAAAGATAGTTTTCCCCTTCTAAGGATCAACCAGCTAGTGGACTCAACCGCGAGACACAAATTGCTATCTTTCATGGATGCATACTCGGGATATAACCAAATCCGGATGCACATTCCCGATCAAGAGCACACCAGTTTTATTACCGATGTTGGATTATATTGCTATGTGGTGATGTCGTTTGGATTAAAGAATGCAGAAGAGACTTACCAACACTTAGTTAACAGAATCTTTAAAGATCAGATTGGAAAAAATGATGGAAGTATATATAGATGATATGCTTGTGAAGTCATGGTGATCAAGTAACCACACTAGAAACCTGGCATAAATGTTTGGCTTCCTCCAACAATACAAGATGAAAATTAATCCTTTGAAGTATTCTTTTGGCGTAGCATTATGGAAGTTCTTGGGTTTTATTGTTAAAATCTAATCCTAAGAAGATTCAAGCTATCTGCGATATCCAAGCGCCAAAGACTATCAAACAAGTATAGAGCCTGAATGGGAAAGTTGCTGCTTTGAGCCGATTCTAGAGCTATCGATAAATTCATTCCTTTCTTTGATTTGATTAGGAAATAAAAAAAGAAACTACGATTGGATACAGGATTGTAAAGACGCATTTCAAGATTTGGTGAATCACTTGGAGAGACCCATCATCTTGTCAAAGCCGGTGGATCATGAAGATTATATATCTATTTGGTCATATCGGTACATGCTATAAGTGCCGCATTACTTGATGAGGAGAATCGAATCCAGAGATGGGTTTACTACGCTAGTAAACGATTGACTGGAGCTAAAAGAAATTATCTGAAAATAGAAAAGTCGGCATATGGCTTGCTGATTGCTTACTTTCAGGTGCATCCCATCAATATTTACACCAACTAGTCGTCACGACAGTTTCTGCAACTACTTAAGTCGTTTGGAAGGTTACTCAAGTGAAATATCGAGCTTACTCAATTGGATATCACCTATCTCCCTCGAAGGGCTATCCAAGGTCAAGCACCGGTAGATTCTATAGTAGAATTTACCGCACAGGAATATTTTTCGAAGATTAGTGAAATCCCTACCGTATGGTGGAAATTATATGCTAATGGAGCGTCCAATGATCATTGTTTTGGAGCTAGAATTATGCTTGTAACTCCTGAAGATTGATCGATCTATTATGCTTTAAAGCTTGATTTCCCAACGACAAATAACGAAGCTGAGTACAAGGCTCTGATTGCTAGACTTAAACAGGCCAGAGAACCGGGAATAAAGTCTCTTGAAATCTTTTGTGATTCATAATTGGAAGTATACCAAGTTAGGGGAGATTACCAAGCTAAAGGACAATGGCTTACTCCATATCTTAACTAAGTCCAAGAATTATTGACTGAATTTGAGAATTATGACATTATGTATATTCCACGCGATTAAAAAAAGAAGCTGATTCATTGGCAAAGTTTGCTAGCACCAAAGACGCATAAAAGAAGGGCTTGGTTCTGGTCGAAGTATTAATTCCTCGAGCATAGACCTGAATGGGTACTAGAGACGGAGCCTGAATGGGAATCATAGATGACACCAATTAAAATCTATTTGCTACAAGGAGTCCCACCTGAACAAAGGAATGAAAAGCAACAAGTCCTTCGTAAAGCTTCATGATATATCATACCGGAAGGAGTTATGTATATAAAGGGTTTTTCTGTTCCCCTACTCTGGTGTATCACTCATGATGAGATAAAATGGGTCCTAAAGAAAATTCATGAAGGGGAATGTGGCGAACACACTGGAGGCAAACTCTAGCAAAGAAATACTCTATTACAGGTATTATTGGCCAACTGTCAATCGAGATTCCGCCAACTATGTAAGGTGATGTGAAAAATGCCAGATATATGCAAAAGTCCCAAGAGCTCCAATAATGGAACCCACACAAAGGATCATCCCATTTCCGTTTGCCATGTGGGGTATGGATATTATCGATTCCTCACCGATCTCTAAAGATGGTGCAAAGTATGCAATTGTCGTAGTTGATTACTTCACCAAATGGGCCGAAGTATAACCTTTGGCCATGATCATAACCAAGAAATTAATCAACTTCATTATTCGAAACATGATCTATCATTTTGGTTTTCCATGAACTATTGTAACAAATAATGGGACTCAATTCGGCAATGCCAAATTCAAAGATTTCTATTGGAGGTATCATATTAAAAAGAGGTTTGTAGTAGTCGCTCACCCTCAAGAAAATGGGAAAGTTGAATCTGTAAACAAAATTATAAAGTCCATTCTGAAGAAGCATTTTGAAAAGGCTAGAGGCAAGTGGGTGGATGAACTTTCAACGACACTATGGGCTTACGGGACCATCCACACGTCTACAACTAGCCATACTCCATTCGCCCTTGCTTGTGTTCCAAAGCCGTTATTTTTATTAACCCAAAGTTCCTTCTCATCAAGTGAGTTTCCCTGATCCCAAAACAAATAAAGATCTCCTCTTTGAATCTCTAGACTTTATAGATGAGAAGCGCGAGGAAGTCGATTTGAGGGCAGTTGCACACCGGCATCGAGTCGTTTGACACCACAACATTAAAGTTCGAGCTAAAACCTTTGAAATCGGCAATCTTGTCTTGAAATGGGTTTTCCTGCCTCGTCGCACATGAATCCAACATGGAAAGGGTTGTATGTCATTGGGCAGAGGCTTAGAGAGGGAACTTTCAAGTTAGCGAACGTCGACGGCATCACACTCCCAAGGGCATGGAATAGCAAGCATTTACGACACCGTTTCACTTAGTTTATTTCCTTTTCATTCACTTGTATTTCTTTCAGAATTTGCTTTAGCATTTGACTTTCCAGATATGTAATAAGATAGACTATGTCATTCCTTTCCATTTAGCAAATAAAGTTTTGAACTTCCTTTAAATTCATGTTTTCTATGGCATTATGAATTAGTCACATTACGAAACTGATTGATGTCGATGTGTCTGAACAGGTTCGTAGGGTTTGGAACTAAACAATTACGATAGTTCCATAGATGAGCATGGTTCGACCATTCATTTGATAACTCTCGTTCATAACCCAATGGATAGGATACGTAATGTGGAATGGATGTGACTCAACCATCTGATGATCAAATGAATCCTGCCGAACGATATGATTAAAATAAAACAAGAGCAATCGTTACATGACCGATTGCTCGCTAAATCAAACTTGGACCTTTGGGCAAATCAATTAATTAAGGAAAGTATGATCCAATTGATTTTCGAACTAACTCTAAGTCCCTAGAGTGTGGACTAGAGTATAAACATAAATCGGGTGTGAATCGACCACCTATGAACTAACTCTAAATCCCCAGAGTGCGGACTAGAGTATAAACATAAACCGGGCGTGAATCGACCACCCGCTAACTAACTCTTATCCCCAGAGTGTGGATATGAGTACAGATAAATAGATGAGTGTGGTTCGCCCACCCACTATTCCATAAATTCCGGCCTGATACCGACAGAAGGAGCATAAACTCGCTAAGGATGGAGTTCAACCACCCACTATCTAACTCCCCTAACCTGAGACTAGTGGCGGGAGTATAATTACTCAAATTGCTAAATTCGATGGTGTAACACTAAGTTTCGAGCACAGTGTTTGATGTGGCTCAAGGCCACGACCATATGGAGACCATGGGATAGATTGAGTGGATTGTTATTGGAATTAACGAACAATGAATTACTAGTACATTGAACGGAAAGTAATAGTTCAACTACTTAAATAACAGTTCACAATATAGCTCAATCGAAAACAAAAGCTTTTATTCATATGATAAGTTTCAAAATTGTGGTACAAGTTTATTCAAAAAACTGGGGTCATACCCGTACGACCACGGCTAACAAAGGAGAAAAAATAGTTGTACAAACTATGTACACACCAAGATGAAGTGATAAAATTTTATTTGTTCTTCTCTCTTTTTTGGATTTCTCGGGAGTAGCGCTATCTGAACTTCCACTTGCTCTTTTCCTTGATCCTTTACCACCCTTGGTAGGAGAGCATTTGAAGCTTGGAGGGAGTTCTATGGGAATCAACCCACCGGGCGGAATGACTAGTAGTGGAACAATATTTAGATCACCAATGTCCACCTCAATGGGCTCAATTTCACTTTTCTCTTCAATAATTCCTCCTGTCTGATGCGCTTCTTCAAGCTGATCTCATCAATGGGCCCGAAGGCATCGATAATCACAACATTATCAGATTCATCCACCGGCAGAAGATCTTCAGCCTTATCATCATCGAGTGCTCCGATGACCGAAGGATAGAACCTAGAACATTGGTTGGTGGCTGTCGAAATCTCTGTTGATATCACTTGTTTCTCCATGGCAAAATCACTTTCAGGAGTTTAGTCGAGGCCTAAAAGAATTTTGGATTTTTCAAAACAAGGAGATAAGCCTAAAACCATTGGGCATGAAGAACGAAACCTATCGGAAAGTGGAGATAAAATGGAATACCTGCGTCCAACCGAATTTCGGTTGTCGCTGGAGTGCCCCTTCCAGAATAGGGGTCTGCACTTTAGATTAGTAACCGGGTTAATCCGAATCGTAGCTCAAATCTTGCACTGGGTCAAAAGAAACCGACTCTCTAGCCACTTGGAAAGAAGATGGGCCCTTGGGATCAGACTCGGAGGATTCAGCAATATTTTTTCCCTTTACCGAAAGGCGCTAAAGTGTCGAAATATTGGAGTCTCATGGCGGCAAGGTTTAAGGCTTCATCCCCACAAAGGATCTCCCGCACTAATTTCTCTTCATCTAATTCGGCTTTTCCCAACTCCCTCTTCTTCATCTCGACAATATACTCCCAAGCATCGGCGAGTGACTCAGGATAACCTTCACCAAGAAAGCTCAAGTCACGGTGGATGTAACGACCCAGAATTTTCGACCCCGAAAATTCGACACTAGTACGTTTACTGTAGAAGTGCCAAGTAATCGAACGCCGGAAATTCCATATTGCTAGGGTAAAGAAGAAAAGAGGAAGAAGAAGAATAGAAGAAAAATCTCAGAATCTCATATTCACAGCGGATCAAAATATAATATACAAACAGCAACATTTATACAGAAAAGCTATAATTGTTAATTTACACTCAATACATTAAAGTACAACCATTCACACATAAACTGGACAGTTATAATTAACTTGTCCCAGATAAACAACTCCAATACACAGCGGAATAAACTCCATACGTTCCTGCCTTCTAACTCACCTCTTGAGCTCCAGAACGTCCTAACCTGAAAATTTGTAACAATCGGTCTGACCCGAGCATTATAATAAAGTAACACCCGAGTCAGGTTGGAAACCAACGTGAGTAAACCTATCTAATATGAAATACTAAGTTATAAAACATACTTGCTAACCAGGATACTTGAACCTCACTATGAGTTCTTAACTTATTATAGTCAAAACTTATTTCACAAAATATCTAAGGGTCACTACTCAGTTTAAATGGTCAAGTTACTTAATTTATTCCATTCCAGCTTATTTGTTTCAAAATTCAAATCTATAAAGAATTATTGTTGATTACTAATTGAAGTGGTTTCGGGTATTTGCTGATACCCGACCCCGGTCTCTTTGAATCCAATACCATCTTTAATCCAAGATGTTTAAGTGAATACAGCTTGATTTTAAATACAGGGTGTCACATCTACACATCAATTCATCATCGATAGATAATCCATATTATCACAGTTCAACCTAGACATATCATATCACAGAGCATCACAAATGACCAGTCTAGGGATTGTAATCAATTCAGGCATTCTATACAATTTAATCATCCTTAAGCAAGATTGATTAGTTATACGATTCCTAATTAATTTAATTTAATCACCAAACAAATTAAATTAGTTACTTTTAAATCCTACTTAATTAACCTTAATTAGTTATAAACCATGTATTATTATTTTAATTAATTAATGAAATTAATTAATCATCCCTTAATTATTCACATTAATTAATTAACCTTTAATTACTTACGTTAATTAATTATGCTCTAATTAATTACACCAATTAATGATCCTTAATTAATTACTTTATGTAATTATCCTTTAATTAGTTAAGGCCCTAATTAATTAAAAACAAGCCATTTACCTTGATTAATTACTTAATTATCATTTAAATTAAATGTTTGAATTTAACTTATACAACTCACTTGAGACCATTGATCAATCATAGTTTGATATACTTATCTTAATCGCATACTTAATTGAATTATTATTGAATTCCATTTGAAAATACTTAGAAAATTAATATAATTATTTCAAAACCAAATCAATTAAATTCAAAACATGTTTGACTTTATAATATAAAATTTTAAAATTCTAACTTGATAAATATTTCTACTTTGAAAATTTATTAACTAAACTTATGCTTTCTGAAACACTCTTAACATACAAAAGCAAACTCGAGCCCCAAAAAAAATTCCCCGAGCCCAACCCGATAAAATCCTAAGCCAAACCCTAACTTCACAATCTCTCTTTCTCTCACTTCTGTATTTCTAACAACTTGATAATAAATTTATGCAACCTGATACTAACCTGAGCCAATCCCCAGTTCAAACCCGAGCTAGTCTTCTTCCTCCCCTCTCCTATCTTTCTCTTCCTCAAAACACAGAAACATACCGATACATGTGCACATGCACACCCCTACGCTGTCGTTCCAACTGTCATGCTACCTCCAGCAAGTCATCGATGACTCGCTAATTTGGTCCGACCACCTAGACATCCTACAAAAGCCCCAAATCAAAATCTTGAACTCAAGATCATAAACCAGAGATGACCCGACCTCCTACTTTCGCCTCGACAAACCACCTCCGGCCATCGGAGCTTCCCAAAACCCATCGGTGGACTCACCCCAACCCCAACTTCCTTTCTCCCCCATACCGCAGTCGCCAATCACGTCCGTGGCACCACCATTCGCCCTGCAAGTGTGACCACCCAGTTCAAATTTAAACCTTAAATCGATCATGCCTATGCAAATCCTTCAATAGAAAAATGCCTTGCCATTTTTCCACGAATCCTCATCACCACGGCAACCTCCTCAACCAACGACGACCTCTAAAATCATCTCGACCACCAGAAATTGACAATAACCCGAACACTGGCCATCACGTGACCTCTTATCAATTACATACTTAAAAATTATGATAATACTTCCAAAAATCATAATTTCCAAGGACAAATCAGATTATATAAGTGAATCATGCAATTTAGACAATTGATTTTTTAGATTTATTTCATTATCATATTAAATTCCTCCTTTCCAGAGAAATATTTAATAACTCCACTTATATTTTTAAAAAAAAAATTGGATTTCAACATTACAAAAAAATTTACTTTGAAGATCATGATCTAAAACTATTTGTATAAAGAGATATGAATTGTTTTTTCTTGAATTTGTTGACCTGTTAAAAAAAGCAGAGACAAGTATATACATGTCCACAGATATACATAGATATTTCACTTATATATACGTGCGAATGCTTAAATTCATCCATGTAAACATATCTACAACATTTCTTTAAGTTCTTATCACATGCATCAAGATAAAACAACTTCAATTTGAAAGAAAGTGAGGTTTACTCATATGTAACCCGGAACAGAGAACATTATCCAGAATTCTGGGAATGATTTTGATCTTGAAACAGAAATTTGAATTTGAACTTTGATTAGGTTGAGTTGAATCTGACTCTAGCTTTGCTTCAAAGTAAAAGAGTAGTTGTTTTGTTGTTCTATTATTTTTTTCCTCTGGTTTTGGTTTTAAGTTTTTGAAAGATAAAGAAAGGAAGAGTAGAATTGGAGATATATGTACAGCCCTATTTCTCTATAACATTTTCTTTTATAAAATTTGACAATGAAGAAAACAATTTAAACAAGAATTTTGACACCTGTAATTTTGCATTCTATCTTAGCTTACAAATGTCCATATGCATGCCTTTATGTTTTTATGTTAATTTATGTATTTTGTTTTATTTGTTTATACATATAAACTATATTTATTTATGAATAAAATTAAAAGAAATTAAATAAACCTTTTATTAAATCCTATTTAAGCCATCATACTTTTAAATAAACAAATATTTATCTTTGGAATTTAAAGAATATAGAGTATAACCTTAAATAATCTTTAAAGATCATTATATTGAATTTAAACCAATGCTTCTAAATCATCAATATATGTATACATATTGTAATTAGGAACATATTTTTTATTTGTTTTGAAAAGATAAAATTTGTCAATTTAAATAATTATATTATAAGATTATCAAACTAAAACTTATATTTAGTTATTATTAATTATCAGAATTATTTGTTCAACTTATAAATCAGTGTTTCATTTGTTAAAATCAGTTAATTACCAAACAGATGTCCAAAAATCCGGGTTATCACATTCCTCCCCCTTTTAAAATTTTCGTCCTCGAAAAGGAATAAAGCCAGAATTTTATTACAATGTTTATTATTAGTTAAATTATTCTTAAACAATTTTTAACTCTCAAAACTATTTTATTTAGATTTTTAAAAAACTTTAAAAATATACATAATATTATCAAAATAGTTTATAAAAATACATTTTATAACTCAATGTCTCGATAAGTCCATCCTTATTCTCACAGAAATCCGGTCATACGTTAATCAGGCATAGGACTGAAAATCTATAAGTATTTAACAGACCCTTTTTTCAACACCTGGTGAAAATACTTGAAAAATATTTTTAAAAATATAAAAAAACATTTTTGGTGAGAATGCTCTGGAAATCATCACCCCCTCCATGGCCGTAGTTAGCTCGATGGTTACATTACCATCCTTGCAAAATCCATAGAAAATTGGCACTGCGCGCCTCTCGATTACACCATGGAACCCACCACAGATCGCAGCCACACCCGGGTTTTACATCACCATCATGGCAAAAATCCATGTAACTGTAGGCATCAGCGCCCTCGAATTTCTCTGCCAAATGAAACTTCTCCACTCCTACATAGATTGCAGACTACATCAGTCGAGTCCTAATGTAGCCTGTAAGCACTCACTACCACACGACTTTCGCTATATCTTCATAGATCACAGTCTACCGATGTTACGTCGCCCTCCCGGCGAAATCAAACGTAGACCATTGGCACTCGCTGCCACACGACTTCCGCTATAGTCCGTAGTAAATCGCAGTGACATCGAGTTACACTATCGTCACAGCATAACCCAAATGACTCTGTAGGCATCAGCGCCCTCGACTTTCGCAACCCACACACAATCCTCAGGAACTTCAGTTTGTCTGGACTTCCTCCCAGGATCAAATTTAGAACCCCCCTTAGGGCTCAAGGTAGAACCACCCCGTGGATCTCTTAAGAAGTTCATTTCATGGTAGCGCCTTTTTCCCCAGATCCAATCTCAAAACATTTTATACTATACAAAAATAGTATGTTTCAAATCATACACTTTATGATTCACATAAATCACCTTTACACAAAATCGATGTCTCAAATCGATTGTTCCAAACTTGGCTTTTCAAATTTCCAAAATTGATTTTTCCCAAAAATCAAAAGCCTTTCAAAATCAGTGGGTTTCCAAACTATTTTTTTCCAAATCAATCTCACACATACATACATATATATATATATATATATATATATATATATATATAACTTATCCTTTCCAACTTCAAAAAATATTGGATCACCTCATACTTGTATAAATTCCCTTTTATACTTCACATATTTTCCAAAGATCCTTCCTCTTGTTATAGATTAACCAGGGTAGTTATCATATAAAACAAATATATATAACTTTATTTATGCTAAATCAAATATTCAATTTTGATTTCCCTTATAAAGTTATTTACCATATTACTTACTTTCATAAAGTGAATTTTAACCATAGAAATATCCAACTTCCAGTTTTATTTATCAATATTTCTCAAAATATACTTTTTCATTTCAAAAATCAATTTACATTTCCTTTCAAAATTTCCAATATTTATTTCATTCAAGCACGTACGACGTACATATATCATCCGTACGCAATATCAAATTTGATCGCTTACTCGATCACACAATTTTACTTCCGAACTAGTATCGTCCACCCGATTTCCTAGTACGGACTCAGATCTAGTTTCTTCAGAACCATCATTCTCCTTGCATAGCCATAACTATGATAGAGAATTTTCAGAACCGATCAAAAATCTATATCCAGGGTTCGCCATCGAAAATCGAGTGGATCGATATACTATCTCGAAACTCTATGCTCGAATCTAGATCAAATCACTATGCGAATAGAACAATATGCATATATCCTACGGTATTAATCTTTACTGATTATTAGCTAAAACAATTCTCTTTTTATTCACCTTCATTTTGATTTCTATTCATTTATTCACAACTTCTTCCATTTCCATTTGGGTTGTCACATCAATTATAAACAATTTGCACTCTGACCAGTTTGCATTTAGAAAATAGCCTGAATAGTTTTCAAAACAGTTAAGTAGCTGTAAAATAGTTATTAGTTGTAAAATAGCTGTAGAATAGTTAAGTAATTATAAAATAATTATAAAATAGTTATGTATTTGTAGAACAGTTAGATAGTTGCAAAATAGTGATTAGTTTCTAAAACAGATGTAAAATTGTTGAAAATAGTTACTAGTTTTCAAAATAATTGTAAAATAAGTATAAGCTAGTTTGGGTTTTTAAAAGAAAGGTTGTATAGTAAATGGCTAGGAAAATAGATTTAAAATAGTTTATATTAAAATAATTTATTTGCGAATAGTTTCAGAGTCAAACTGGTTCAATTTCCGATTTTCCTATTCCAATCAATTTCCAATTTCCACTTAAATTGATTCAATTTCAATTCAATTTGAATTAACTTCAATTCCTATCCCAAATTCAAATCAATTTCCATTTGAATTTAAACTTATTCAACTTCAATCTCACTTTCAATTAATTCAATTCAAAATTTTCATTTGAATTTATCTCAATTCCAATCTCAACTTTAAACCATCTCGAATTACACAAATTCGAGTTAAATTTTTAAATGTTGATTTAATTCCCTAAATCAAATTAACCTTTACTTTTAATTTAACAACCAAGGTTTTCAAACAATTAATTTTGAGTCCAAATTTCAAAATTCCGTTTTAAATTACCTTTACTTAACTTATTTCAAAGTTCAAATAAGAGTTCGAACTAATTTAATCTTCAGAATCCAATATATTACCCAATTTTAACTTCGAAACCAATTCTTAACAAATTTTCAGTATGTAAGTTCCTTTTTCAACATTTAAATTTTAAGTTCAAAGTGACTCCATTTTCATAATTTCAAATTTTATTTCTAAAAATCAAAGTCGTTTAAATAATTTCATATTAAAGCTTTATTTCCGATTAATTTCAGTAATGGATATATATTATCTCAATCTACTTCTTAATTCATTTAAACAATCCAATTCATAGTTCCATAGATTATTAATAACAATGGGATGATATGAGGGTAAGCCAAGGTAAATAAACATCCAAATTATCCAAACGCCAATCAATAGCACCCATTACCAATTTCCTGATCTCGAACTTGTTTTGAGATCACACATAGCTCCCATTCAAACTAACCATTTAACTTCCCTAAATTAAATCTCAATTTCATCTTGAAATTTCCAATTCAGGTTGTTTGTTAAACTTATTTAACTTCCCCTAAGTTAAATTCAATTTACTTAATCCAGTCAACCTTACTCAATTTGAATTCTCCATTTCAATTTTAAACCTCTTATCAATATCCATTTCCACTCATAAGTTTAAAAACTTATCACATTTCAGGGAAAATTCAAAACTCAACACTTAGTGTTTACTTCCAATCAACTTGTTATTATGTATATCCCATATATATACATATTCATTTTTTTTGCATTTCAAGTCATATTTTAAAATTTAAACCATTCTTGGTTTTTAATTTAAACAAATTCCTTTAAAAAAATTAAAACAACTCTTGTTTTAAAGTATATTTCCTACATTTAAAAATATTATTTAGGGGAATTTCACCAGAAGGACAAACTTTATGGTCCAATTAGTCTCTAGGACACACAATCAAAGAAATTACTTTCAAGGCCAAAATCAGCAGAATAATTACTTTCAAGGACCAAGTCAACGGTCCAATTATTTTCAAGGACATAAGTTCATAGTTTTTAGGCCCTAAAAACTAATTATTTTATGTTTTGTCATTGAAAATAATTATTTCAGTTGTGTGTCCTATAAACTAATTCCACTTGCTAAAGAGGTCCTTGTGGCTAATTTCCACTATTATTTATTATATCTTTTAACACTTTGAAACAATTTCAAATTTTATGGACTTAGATTTAAAACTTCAAAATTTAAATTCTTTTCAATTTATAAGTCATACTCGTCTAAATTGTTACTTCCTTAAAGTATTACATTTTTCTTTACCATTAATTATTATTAGAAAACAAGCATCCCATTATTAGACACAACAACCATTTTATGATAATAACCAAGATTATCATATCTGGAAACCAATTCACTATATATTATCTCATAATTTGTTGGAAAAATAAAATCATGGTAACTTAGTTCAGCACTCTGAAAACACATCTACAAATTTCAGGATTTTATTTTCTGGTTTGAATCTATTTCAAGCTTAACTTATTTGTATAGCTAAATCTTATCCAAATTCCTATTTGGTTGTATATTTATCATCACTTAATTATTATTATATTTAATTTCAATAATTCAACAACCAATTACCTTAATATATATAGTAATTAGAAAAATTATTGCTTTGTATATCAAATATAAACTTATATAAAAACAAATTTTAAAACCGTTTCAAAATCTTTATATAAGAAAATAACACGCCCTCTTATATAGTACACTCAACTCATCCTAGGGTACTACTGACCCAATCCTTAATAAATAAACCCACCAGAGCCAAGGTTCTCGCTTAACCTTCTGCTCTGATACCAACTGTAATGACCCAGAATTTTCGACCCTAAAAATTCAACACTGATACGTTCACTATAGAAGTGCGGAGCAATCGCATGCCGAAAATTCCAGATTGTTAGGGAAAAGAAGAAAAGAGGTAGAAGAAGAACATAAATAAAAACTCAGAATCTCACATTCGCAGTGGATCAAATATAATATAGAAATAGCAGCATTAGTGCAAAAAAGCTTTAATTGTCAATTTACATTCAACACATTAGAGTACAACCATTCACACATAAACTGGATAGTTATAATTAACTTGTCCCAAATAAACAACTCCAATACACAACAGAATAAATTCCATATGTTTCCGCCTTCCAGCCGGTCTCTTGAGCTCCAGAACGTCCTAACCTGAAAATCTATAATACACGGTCTGACCCGGGCACTACAATAAAGTAACACATATGTCATCCTGGAAACCAGCGTGAGTAAACCCGTCTAATATGAAATACTAAGTTATAAAACATACTTGATAACCAGGGTAACTCGTACCTCACTACGAGTTCTTAACTTATTATAGTCAACACTTTTTCAAAAAATATCTAAGTATCACTACTCGGTTTAAGTAGCCAAGTTACTTAATTTATTCCATTCCAGCCTATTTGATTCTAAAATCAAATCTATAAAGAATTATTGTAGATTACTAATCGAAGTGGTTTCGGGTATTTGCTGATACCCGACCCTGATCTCTTCGAATCCGATACCATCTTTAATCCAAGATGTTTAAGTGAACACAATTTGATTTTAAACACAGGGTGTCACACCTACATAGCAATTCATCATCGATAGATAACCTACATTATCATAGTTCAACCCAAACATATCATATCACAGAGCATCACAAATTACCAGTCTGGGGATTATAATCAATTCAGGCATTCTATACAATATAGAATTCTTAATTAATTTAAATTAATCACCAAACAAATTAAATTAATTACTTTTAAATCCATCTTAATTAACCTTAATTAATTATAAACCATGTATTATTATTTTAATTAATTAATGATATTAATTAATCATCCCTTAATTATTCATATTAATTAATTAACCTTTAGCTACTTACATTAATTAATTATACACTAATTAATTACATTAATTAATGATCCTAAATTAATTACATTATGTAATTATCCTTTAATTAGTTAAGACCCTAATTAATTAAAACAAGTCATTTATCTTAATTAATTTCTTAAGTATCATTTAAATTAAATGTTTGAATTTAACTTATACAACTCACTTAAGACCATTGATCAATCAAAGTTTGATATACTTATCTTAATCACTTACTTAATTCATTTATTATTGAACTCCAACTTAGGAAATTAATATAATTATTTCGAACCAAATAAATTAATTTCAAAACACGTTTGACTTTATAATATAAAATTTTAAAGTTGTTTGATAACTTATAAATATTTCTACTTTGAAAACTTATAACTAAACTTATGCTTTCCAAAACCTTCTTAACATAAAAAAGCAAACTCAACCCCAAAACAAAAATTCCCTAAGCCCAACCCGATAAAATCCCGAGCCAAACCCTAACTTCCCGATCTCTCTTTCTCTCCCTTCTTTATTTCTTACAACTTGAAAATAAACTTATGCAACCTGACACTAACCCAAGCCAATCCCCAGTTCAAACTCATTCCATTCCAGCCTATTTGATTCTAAAATCAAATCTATAAAGAATTATTGTAGATTACTAATCGAAGTGGTTTCGGGTATTTGCTGATACCCGACCCTGATCTCTTCGAATCCGATACCATCTTTAATCCAAGATGTTTAAGTGAACACAATTTGATTTTAAACACAGGGTGTCACACCTACACAGCAATTCATCATCGATAGATAACCTACATTATCATAGTTCAACCCAAACATATCATATCACAGAGCATCACAAATTACCAGTCTGGGGATTATAATCAATTCAGGCATTCTATACAATATAGAATTCTTAATTAATTTAAATTAATCACCAAACAAATTAAATTAATTACTTTTAAATCCATCTTAATTAACCTTAATTAATTATAAACCATGTATTATTATTTTAATTAATTAATGATATTAATTAATCATCCCTTAATTATTCATATTAATTAATTAACCTTTAGCTACTTACATTAATTAATTATACACTAATTAATTACATTAATTAATGATCCTAAATTAATTACATTATGTAATTATCCTTTAATTAGTTAAGACCCTAATTAATTAAAACAAGTCATTTATCTTAATTAATTTCTTAAGTATCATTTAAATTAAATGTTTGAATTTAACTTATACAACTCACTTAAGACCATTGATCAATCAAAGTTTGATATACTTATCTTAATCACTTACTTAATTCATTTATTATTGAACTCCAACTTAGGAAATTAATATAATTATTTCGAACCAAATAAATTAATTTCAAAACACGTTTGACTTTATAATATAAAATTTTAAAGTTGTTTGATAACTTATAAATATTTCTACTTTGAAAACTTATAACTAAACTTATGCTTTCCAAAACCTTCATAACATAAAAAAGCAAACTCAACCCCAAAACAAAAATTCCCCAAGCCCAACCCGATAAAATCCCGAGCCAAACCCTAACTTCCCGATAAAATCCCGAGCCAAACCCTAACTTCCCGATCTCTCTTTCTCTCCCTTCTTTATTTCTTACAACTTGAAAATAAACTTATGCAACCTGACACTAACCCAAGCCAATCCCCAGTTCAAACTCAAGCTAATCTTCTTCCTCCCCTCTCCTATCTTTCTATTTCTCAAAACACAGAAACACGCTGATACCTGTGCATATGCACACCCCCACGTCGCCGCTCCGACCGTCACTGCTACCTCCAGCAAGTCATCGATGACTCGCTAATTTGCTCCGACCACCCAGACTTCCATCAAAAGCCCCAAATCAAAATCTCGAACTCAAGACCATAAACCAAAGATAACCGGACCTCCTACTTTCACCTCAACCAACCACCTTTGGCCAACGGAGCTTCCCAAAACCCATCGGTGGACTCGACATGACCTCAACTTCCTTTCGCCCCCATACCGCAGTCGCCAATCACCTCCGTGGCGCCGCCATTCTCTTTGCAAGTATGACCACTCAGTTCAATTTTAAACCCTAAATCGATCATGCCTACGCAAATCCTTCAATAGAAAAATCCCTTGCCAGTTTTCCATGAATTCTTATCACCACGACAACCTCCTCAACCAACGACGACCTCAAAAATCATCTCGACCACCATAAATTGACAAAAACCTGAACTTTGGCCATCACGCGACCTCTCATCAATTACATACTTAAAAATTATGATAATAATTCCAAAAATATAATTTCCAAGGACAAATCAGATTATATAAGTGACTCATGCAATTTAGACGATTGATTTTTCAGATTTATTTCATTATCACAGTAAATTCCTCCTTTCCAAAGAAATATTTAATAACACCACTTATATTTATTTTTAAAAATAGGATTTCAACATTACAAAGAAATTTCCTTTGAAGATCATGATCTAAAACTATTTGTATAAAGAGATATGAATTTTTTTCTTGAATTTGTTGACCTGTTACACAAAGTAGAGACGGATATATAAATATCCATGGATATACACAGATATTTCACTTATATATACATGTGAATGCTTAAATTCATCCATGTAAACATATCTACAACATTTCTTTAAGTTCTAATCATATGCATCAAGATAAAACAACATCAATTTGAAAGAAAGTGAGGTTTATTCGCATGTAACCTGGAACAAAGAACATTATCCAGAAATCTGGGAATGATTTTGATCTTGAAATACCAGTTTGAATTTGAACTTTGATTAGTTTGAGTTGTATCAGATTCTAGCTTTGCTTTAGATTAAAAGAGTAGTTGTTTTGTTGCTCTATTATTATTTTCTCTGGTTTTGGTTTTAAGTTTTTGAAAGATGAAGAAAGGAAGAGTAGGAGTAGAGATATATATACAACCTTACTTCCCTGTAACATTTTCTTTTATAAAATTTAAGAATGAAGAAAACAATTTCAACAAGAATTTTGACACTTGTAATTTTGCATGCTATCTTAGCTTACAAATGTCCCAATGCATGCCTTTATATTTTATGTTAATTTATGTATTTTGTTTTATTTATTTATACATATAAACTATATTTATTTATGAATAAACTTAAAAGAAAGTAAATAAACTTTTATTAAATCCTATTTAAGCCATCATACTTTTAAATAAACAAATATTTATCTTTGGAATTTAAAAGAATATAGAGTTTAACCTCAAATAACCTTTAAAAATCATTATATTGAAATTAAACCAATGCTTCCAACTCATTAATATGTGTGTGTGTGTTGTAATTAGAAACATATTTTTTATTTGTTTTGAAAAGATAAAATTTGTCAATTTAAATAATTATATTAGAACATTATCAAATTAATATTTATATCCAGATATTATTAATTATCAGAATTATTTTTTCAACTTATAGATCAGTGTTTTAATAGTTAAAATCAATTAATTACCAATTAACAGATGTCCAAAAATCTCGGTAATCACAGTGGATAAGGACTTTAGCGTTGTATTTGATGATTAGGGGATCAAACATGTCCTTAATTTGATTCTGACCAGACTCTATAGCATCCTCCACCTAGGCTACAATTTATCTATCATCTCCTTACGGCTTGCTTTCTTGCCTCTTCTTTGAGGGATTTTATTTTAGCAAGTTTCCCGTTGAGTCTGATTTTCAGACTCCTTGCTTCAACAGCCTCTTCGCAATATTTCTATGGTTCTTCTTGAGCCTCGATCTTTTCTTCCATTTCTTTCCTAAGAAGCTCTTCAAGCTTCTCAATGCGACGGGCCAAGACATCTTTTCCCTTGTGCAAGGAATCCTTTTCCAAAGCGAGTGCGCTGCTGTGATCAAGGGCAGTATTAAGTTCCTTCTTATGGGCAGCTTCCAAACGACTCACTACCTCAGATCTTTCCTTGGCACTTTTTTATGCCTTGGTCAGTTATTTTATCAACTCTGGTGTCTCATTATCTTGATGCTTGATTATATCTTTATCATGGATCGCCTCCAGCTTGAGATGATATATTTCTTGTTGTCACTCAATTGACACCTTGGAGATCTTTTCTGCTAAGGGATGGAATGACTCATTGTAACAACCCGCATATCTAGCGATTGTATATTTAAATATTTTATTTAAATATTTTATTGTTAGTTGGATTATAGTCCGAAAAGCTACTTTTTGCAAGTAGTCGAATTTGGACTCGAGACCACCCCCATTGAGTTCAAAATGCCATTTGCAATCTTTTTAGTATAAGCTTCGATATGCTTGGAGTAAGTTGATTTTTGCTACTTTTTCTATAGGGCTTTGGGTTTGGGTTCGGTCCATTTGCCCAATTCTGGTTATATCAACCCAACCCCTCTCCACTTCTCTTCATTCATTCCTCATTTCCTAACTCTCTCAAGCTCAAGAGAATAATGGGGGAAAAGATTGGAAATTAGAAAACTCCAAGCCCTAGTTTTCATTTGCAAATCAAGTTCTAGCTCCAAATCCAAAGAGAAGCCATTGGTAAGCCTTCTCTTCATCTTCTCCAACTCTTTCCTTCTTCTATTTTAGAAATTCCTAAACCTAACTTTGGGAATGTTCTCCTTTTGAGCTTAGATTCAAGCTCATTTGGGTTGTGTTGAAGTGTGGTTGGTTCTTTCTTTGCTTTCAAGCTTCTCCTTCATTGATTTTGTGAAAAGGTGATGTTTTTATCTCACATCTATGCTTATATCTATCTTTGAATGTTGGGTATGAATTCCTAACACTTATTCATGTTCATTTGCTTTTGGTTTGAATTGAATTGGTGAATATCCCAATTTTTAGTGTTTTGGGTTCAAATCTTTAAAAATCCTAACTTTGATGTTAGAACATGTTTTTGGTAATGCGTCGACAAGCCAATAGGGTCGGGTTGTCGATTGGCGTAAACCCCTAGCGTCCGTGCTTGCCCGATTGCAAATTGATTGAGTTAAACTTTATTTAAAAAGGGATACAAAATGCAGGACATCAGGTTCGGTCGACCGAACTCCCTGAGTCGGTCGACCGAAGCTGAAGCCGAAACATTCTGGGCTATTTTCGGTCGACCAGCTCAGAGAGTCCGGTCAACCGACCTGCTCCTATTTCCCTGTCTGCCTATTTATGCTCGTTTTGCTTTGTTTTTCCAATTGTTAATCGATTCTTCTTCTCCGATTAGTTGTTATCACCTTTATCGACTTTGATGACTTCTATTTTTGGAATTTTTGGGTATTTCCACTTTGATGGATTCGGTATCGGTTTCTTTGGATTTTTATTCACGTCTTCGAATGTGAATTTTAGTGATTGATTGTTCTTACAATCATTTTTGTGATTTGTCACTTCAAAATATAAAGGTTTTCAATACTAGTAGAAAATATCAAAATTCTTTCATCAAAACAATTTCAACACTATTTTATTACAAAGCTCGTTTCTTAAACCGTTTTTCAATCTACTGGCATATACAAACCTTTACCTCACTCTTATGAGAAATTTAATTAAACGGCTTAGTAAAACAAGTGGTATGAAATGCTTGTGTTTGCTTCGTCGGTTAATTTTTGGACTTGTTTGATTAAATCTCTTGTGACAATTTTATAGTGGAGATCTACACTTTGTTCGTAAATATTTAAGTTAAGCTAGTGGTTATGGGACATGAAGCTAAGCTCATATATTTACTAGCTTATTGTAATTGACACTTCCTGATGATCGATGATGATCGTTTTATGGTTTAGACTAGCAATGTGCAATGTCTCTTTGTCCACGTGGAGGATTGTACCTCATTTTATTGAGCTTCGTATCATTTCTTTGTGGGCTAGCAACCCATGTACTTTTAATGTGTTTCGATTCATCTGATGTACCGGTGGTACTACATCGATGTCTCGGCTTTTCGATTCGTCTGACGTGTTGTTTGTACTGCGTCGATGTTCCGAATTGTTTTATGTTTCGATTCATTGGATGTACCGTTTGTACTACATCGATGTCTCGGCTTTTCAATTCATCTGACGTACCGTTTGTACTGCGTCGATGTTCCTAATTGTTTTGTGTTTCGATTCATTGGATGTACCATTTGTACTACATCGATGTCTCGGCTTTTCGATTCATCTGATGTACCGTTTGTACTGCATCGATGTTCCAAATTGTTTTATGTTTCGATTCATTGGATGTACCGTTTGTACTACATTGATGTCTTGGCTTTTCGATTCATTGGACAAACCATTTGTACTGCGTCGATGCTCCGAATTGTTCGTGATACACGTGTTGGTGAGTTTTAATGCTCCTGTTCTAATGGCAGGCCTCTTTCCTCTTTTTGTGATTTCTGGATTTCTATTGATTAATTTCTAGAATTTGTGTTTCACCAATTTTCGTGATTTACATTGATAAGCTTTATCATTATTTGTGCATTAGTGAATTTGTGTGTCATTAACTTTTTGTGAATAAAAATATAGAGTTTGACATTCCTTTTTATCTTTGAGAAGATTCTTGTGATATTGATTAATCTCTTATTGATTTTCAATTACATACTTATCATAGTATGGCATTTTGGTTATTATACGATTTTGTCATATCTCTTATTCTATATCATTTCATCTGATATTTATAGCTAGACTGATCCGTTTATTATTTTCTTATTAAATAATACTCGGGTCAGACCGAGTGTTACAGGTGCTTCTGCTTGACTCCTCGTCTGGGCTTATTATTATCCTGACTTTTGGCTAACTACTTAGATTAGTAGTTTTTGGTTCTATACATTTGAGATATAGACTCATTGATGTATACATATTCTTTTTTCTAGCACTTGTAACTATTCTTTTATGATATTGTGGATCTTGTTTGACCACTACTCTGATATACACTTTCATATGTAATATTCATATCTGTTTCCGCCTTTGAGATATGAACTTCTGTGGCTGATTTATGTTATGCTTATTTCTACATTTGTTTTCGGAGATATTATAGCCACTGTATAGTAGCTTTGAGTTTGCATCGGCATGTCAGATTTCCTCTTGAAATGAAATGCATCTTAAACTATCTGACATATCGGTGCTCGCACAAAGCAATTACACGGATGGTCACTGCTCAACAACCTTATTCTCCACGCAAGTTGACGGCATTACCCCATAGTGTCCTTGGCTAGCGTGGGTATAGAGGTGGGGCGTCACACTCATGATTCACTAAAATGCCGTTAATACATGCGAGAGAGCATACTTTGGCATGTCCCTGGATCATTTGAATTGAGGGAAGTAACTTAAGCCTGTCAAAACATATTTCTGGGAAAGTGCCCTTAAGTTTGCCCAGTTTCTCTGCTATGGAAGCATCAGGGGTAGCGATCGAAAAGGATGGATCAGAAGTGACAATTGGACGCTTGCTCGATTTGCAGCCGTGAGATTGCCTCGAGCTAGATGAACCAGAATACTACTCGTGTGATATAGTAATTTGAGTTCCTTGATAGGAAGTCTAATATCCATTATAAATAGGAAGATTGGGCTGATCTTTCTTATGGAATGACTGAGACTGGGACTTACGCTTGGAAGAAGAAGATTCCCTTGAAAGATGACTTTTTTCTCGACCATCGCCTTTTTCCCTGCGCCTGCCTGATTCTGGGCCACGGCTAGATCCATAATGCGTCAAAGAGCTCCCTAGGTGACCAAAAGCTCGAGATTGAGCCATTGCACTTGCAAAGACCAAATGAGAATGTATAAGTAACCATTATACAAAATATAGATAAAGAGTGTGTAGTGGAGCGCGTGTGACTGTAAGTATCCTAGTGTCCCCCTAATAGACCAGTAGTTGTAGCCTTACTTATAGGCATTTTCTCTTCTCTATCGGTAGGAAGAATGCCATCACCACTCCTGGAGGGAGAATTGAGCCCCTTGATATTGATGTTTGGAAAGTCATAAGTCATAATTTCATTAGGGATCTGGAGATTTGAAAATCATTTGACTAACTTTCTAAGTGTTGGGAAGATGACTCTTTGTCAATAGAAGTGATTACAAATTCTGGATCCTTAGCCATTTTTCTTCTGCTAAGTTTATATGCCAGTTTTTCCTTCTTTTAGTTGGCGTTTGGGATTGAGCACCTTGTGATGGTTCGACCACAGGCGCCTTGCCTAGGCTTGCATCGACATTGCCAGGCTCATTGGTCTGGGCACCCCCAATTTCGCCCTTTTCAACATCATCACGAGTACTCTTGACTGGGGGAACGATAGGGTTTTTGACATCCCCTACTTACCCTACAACGTTTCTCGGTAATGCAGCACTTCCAGGGAACCCAATGCTACAACCCTATTCCAGCTGCCCAAACAGAGATAACAACTCATCAGTTATGAGAAGTCCAATGTCAATGTCTTTGACGGGTTATGGCACGAATTACGGAGATTACTCTTGAAAAACTATTGCCCTCAGGATGTGGACGGACACCTATAGATATTGAGGATGTTAGTTGATTCAAAAATATAACTTGGATTAACGGACTTAAGAGTGAAGCGAAGAAAACACTTACATCCTTCCAACCATCGCCTTGCAAAGCCAAGCGAACACCGAACATAGAACCACTCGTGTTTGAAAAGAGAAAGTTTGTTCCAAGCACCCTTAAGACTTGGCGGTTGGGCGAAGACTCAAGGAAAACATAGGAAGGACTTCCTGACTGTCGTTTAAAGTTATAACTGAACCTTACGCCTTCAGGAGATAGAGCGGAATAGAACACTCATGAACAATAGAAAAGTCCCATGGAGGAAGGCGTAGCTATTCAGGTGAAGTTGAGTGAGAGCTATCCCAAGATATCTTAACATTTCTCGGATAAAGGAATTAAAAGTCGGCACGTATCCGGCCCGGCATATAAATTTGTTGCATGCTGTGTACCCCTATGGGGGAAAATGAGCTCTTTCATTTATTGAAGGAACTAGGATGTCTTCGAATAGAATTCCATGTATGGAACAAACCTGAGAAGTTCAGCCTCACTAATTCGGGAGGCATGAGAATCTATCGTGTTATCTAATAGAGTGGCGCCTTCTCCTTCATCGGGCATAGGACTTACATCCTCCATCGGGAGAACGAGAACATATGAAAAAGGATTTCATTGTTGGGTCGGGAACTTTCATTTTGTTTGATTTGATAACTAGGAGAAAGCCTACCAGATATAGTCGTGGAGATCGACTTTGCTTTAGGATTTTTATGCTGCAAGGCTGGTCCAGAAGACATTATAGATAAACACTCTAAGCGTCTGAAGTCCCTGTTAACCATACTCGGTAGATAATCGAGATTAGAAAAGTTTACATTTCCCCCCATGCTAAGTGTGAGCTAGTGCAGTATAGTGTAGTATATAACAGAAAACTTTAAATAAGAAAACAAAGTTAAATGACACATTAGATTCTAACCAGAGTGACCATCATTGCTGACCATCTTAAGTGGAAAATAGAATGATTGGTGGTGTAAGCTTTAGGATTGACCATCGGCATACCGAATTATGACATTCATTATTAAAGTCCATTTCTTAAGTTTTAGTTCAATTTCTAAGTCCTGTGAGTTTGATCGTTCAATTCCGAGTTCGATATCGAATGTGCAAGTCCTATTGTTCATTATCATCATATGTTCAAGTTTATTAGGATGGGATTGGTTGTGTTTGTTCAAACAAGTGAATATGGATTGGTTTTCAAGTTCAATTCAAAGCCTAGTATTGGTCAAGTACTAATAACTGACCCTAGAATTGGCCAACAATAAGTAGTTGGCCCTTATACGGCCAATCTTATATATGTTGATCCCTATTTCAAAACAATACAACCTATCCTCCTCATAAAGTAAATGGCACCAATCTCTCTCTCTCCAAACAAAGCCTACTGATCCCTTTACTTGAGAAAAGCTTGGTGATCCCTCGTCCTACCGATCCCACTCCTTAAACAACATGGCGGACCCCTCTCTCCAAACAAAGGACGCCTATCCCCTTCCTTCTACTATTCTATCGATCCCGCCAACGCCAACCCGTTCCACCAATCCTTTCCTTCGTTTAATACTCCTGTCGACCGCTTTCTTTCCGCCACCCTTGCACTTATCAAACCGAATCCATCTTCCCCTTTCTGTTTCCTCCCTCATCACTCTACCGAGCCCTATTCCTCTTCCACACCTCATCTTCCCCAAACAACCTATGCCCCCAGTCATCCACTATGTCACACATCATACTATTTTCGATGGAGTACAATCATTGCCTTGTCTTAAAATCAAAAAGCAAAGTGGGAATCTTACATAAATATATCGAAGACGAACCGTGGGAAGAAAAAGATCGGGTTACGGTTCAATTATAAGGTGGAGTGACAATCTATAATTGAGTAGGAAGTTGGATTACCGATTACACCGATGGTTGAGTGGAGTAGAAGGGATCATTTTTTTCTTTTTTAAGGCAAGGAAGAGTTCGGTCGTGAGAGAGTGGATGGAAAGGAAAGGAAAGAAAGAAAAGTAGAGGGATGGAATGTTAGAGTTAGCTTATACATGGAAGTGAAGTATTGGCTGTAAGTTTGACGTAAGATAGGGAGGAATCGGTTAAAAGCGTACTGGTCCCTATTGACATGCAAATAAAAAGGGAGGTGAGAGAAAAGGGATCGGCTAAACATATGTTGATCCCTACAAATGCTTTAAAAAATAAAGAAAAGAGGGAGAATAGGGAGTGAGGGATCGGCCATGAACAAGCATGCAAATGAATATAAACATGAAAATTATAAAAAGCGTGAACATACAAAATGCAAAGAAAGTTGGCGACGACCCATGAACATACAAACACGTCTGGAAGCCAATGACAAGGACATGTATATGAACATGCACATGTATGACCAAAAAACTAAAATTTTAAAATCGAGAGAAATTGGAAACAAACCTAAGGCTTCCAAGTTCGAAGTTAGACCAAATAACCAAAAACTAGTTAGGCTTGCGGAACCGGACGTACATATATTAACCGATGGAATATAACCCAGGATTTATACCATTGGAAATCAACTAAGCATCACGATGATCAATGATAAAATCAACACCTTGGAAAAATAATTCGACAAAAATATAGCAACTGCTTCGAAAGCTGGATGGATTTCTTTTCAATGACTCTAATCTACTTCGATTCAAAGCATGTCATGCTCATCACAAGACATACTTTGGAGGGAAAGTATTATTCGGCATTCTAGCCCGGCTATATTGGACTAATTGCACGAGTTAGATTCGACTGCCATCAAGGTTGATGACTCCAAAGTGATGATTGCGGGGCCCATAAGTCAAGTACAGAAGATTATATGAAGTCAGGATTGAATGAGATTGATAGAGGGGCAATGTAGAATGTTCGAAGTATGTAATGTGGGGTAATGCATAGAAGGGATCGACATAGATTGGCTCCAACAAGAGGGTTCAACATGTTTCAAAGTACAAGAGCATTCTTGGGGAAAACAATCAATATCTCAAGATTTACAAGTCAAATGCTTATTAAATTTGAAGAGTAAGATATAAGGATCTTAGGAAACCAATCTCAGGGATCGCACATAAAAAGGATGAGGGATCGGGGTATATCCCTTGGAAGGGATCGGCAGAAAGTTGCAAACAAGCTATGTTGAATAAAAAATCAAGCAATAACTCGAGCTCCGATGATCCAAATGACGTGAAATTTGGAGGCTGAACATATTTTTGTATGAGGAAGCCACCATAGGGATCGCACCCCAAAATTCAACCGAAGAAGGGGTCGGTAACGATCCCTTCCCTTTGGAAATTAGGCCTAGCTATCCCTCTAGTGGGCCCATATGGTTTAGAAGGTCCTTCAACCAATATTTCAAAGAGATATTTGGCTGTCTTCATCTATAAATATTGGATTGATGGGTCATTCTGAGGATCTTCACATTGTTGGTTACTCTAGACTCCATTATAATCAAGTTCTATCTTATTTCTACTGTTGTAATCAGATTCAAAAGTGATTAATAAAGGATAATCTTCAAAGTGGACATAGGCATGCAATGCCAAACCACTATAAATTTCCATGTCATTGATTACTGCTTATTCTCTACTGCTTATTTGTTCATCTACTCATTTTAATTTTACTTTTCTTCACTTACTTTACTGCAAAAACTATTCATGGGCGATTGTGACCATTTAAGATACAAACACTAATTATCTTGTTATAAAATTCCGATATTCAAAATTCAAATTATTCATTTTAAATTCCAAAAATCCATTTTAATTACTTAAATATTTATTATTAATTACCCCTAAAAACTAGGTTGTTACAACCCAATATTGGCATATATATCGATCCATTATTTAGTGTAAAATACCTAATATTCTTTAAGGTATCATTAATTGTAGTGTGTTGGAGAAAATGTACTTATAAATATCTCCATGTTCTTAATTTTTTTTTTATGTACGGAGAATGCCAATATTAGACCATATTAGAAATCCAAATGAACACGTTTTGGGTTTTGACTATACAGTTTAGCCTTCTTCATTAGTCTTTCAATAAAGAAAACTCTACTTCTTTGATTATTTTGTACATTTTATTTTCCATGAAGACTTTACCACTGGAAATAATATCGTGAAAGAGCTACTTCACTTTCAGTTGCTTTTTGGTTTATCATTTCTAATTAGTAAGTCAGCTTATAAAAATTCATTTGATTAGTTATTATCATGCACCAACAACTAAAAGTTAAAGAGCAATAAAGATATATACTTGACATATGGATAAGGAATAAATATGTAAGCTCCTCCAAACTGGTGGGATACTCAGAGAGCACTCCATAGGTACGACACAAAGCACAGTCGTAATGGGCTCGATAAGGCATATGACAAGGCACGTGATGCAATGCCCAGGGTAGGATGCTACTATTTTGCAAAACCGAGCTGGTGGTAATGCATAGCAGCTACTACTGCCCACCTCGAGACACACTCCCATAATCAAATCAAAGCTGGCCACAAAATCAATTATAAAGTAACAGAATGGTATCGAAGAAGCTTGTCTGATCAGAGGAGCGACCTCACTTGGCCCAGGTATAGCTCCTGTTTTAATCTTATCAGGCTGACCCGAGGGGTTCAGGGATACATTCATACCTCATACAGTAGTGTTCGCCAAACCGTTTTACTTCGTTCTGGATTCTCCACTACGTGCTCAATTGTTAAAGTGTTTTTCGATATTGGCAGAGAGTATATAATATTCGATCCCGGTCTCTTTAACAACCAAAAGCTTATTTCAAATCGGTTGGTTCTTTTACATTTTCAAATCAATTCATAATTGATATCAAAATTCGTATTCACTTCAAAATCATATCACTTTCGAAATCTTTATTCACATTAAATCATATTCATTTCAAAATCATAACCACAAAATAGGTTAAACCCTCATTTCAAAATATTTGCATTTAAATAAATTAAATCTAAATCATAACAGTTCTAACTTTAAACGGTTTAATACTGAAAGTAGTTTATATATTGAATAGTTATACATTAAAAATAGTTTGTATTTGAAAATAGGTTATAGATTAAAAATAGTTAATATTAAAAATTGTTAATATATTGAAATGGTTTAATTGAGAAATTAGTTTATATTTTAAAAGAGTTTATATTAAAAGAGTTTATAGTTTATATATTAAAATAGGTTATATACTAAAATATATATATATTTAAAGGTTGTTTATAAATTTAAAATTATATATGTATAAATAGTTTATAATTTAAAAATAGGTTATAGATTAAAATAGTTTATATATTTGAAATAGCTTATATATTAAAATAGGTTATATATTAAAAATAGTTAATGTATTAAAAATTATTAATACATATTTGAAATGGTTTATATAAGAAAATAGTTTATGTGTTAAAAGAGTTTGTATATTAAAAGAGTTTATATCGAAAATAGTTTCAAATTAGAACTGTTTCTTCTAATTTCACAACTCAATTCAACTCAATTTTAGTTCCTAAATTCAATTTAAATCAATCTCATTTCAAGGATTTCAATTCAAAAGGCTAAATGTTTCAATTTAATTCTCATTAGAAACCATTTCAATTTACATTAATTTCAAATCCATGTTTGAATTAAAAATTTAAACCACTCCAAATTCAATACAAAGTTTAAATATTCAAACGTTTACAATAACTCAATTTTGATAAATTTCATTCATATTTCAAAATTCAACTTTAAGATTTCAATTTAAATTCTTTAAAACAATTCATTTATACCAATTTCAATTTCAACCTTTTAAAGCTTGGATTTTGAAAATAATTCAGTTCATATAAATCAAATTTTATTTCATAATATCATTTAATTGAATTCAAAAATTAAGGATTTAAAATCATTTAATTTAACCAACCAGGTGTCCGTATATAATTTTATACCCTACGGTTACGTGATACAGATATATATCATTTCAACTCGTAATAATTTAAATATTCAAATATATATCATTTCAACCCATATCCCGAATGAAAATTTTCAGATCCATAAAATCGCTCGAGTTTATCATTTCAACCATAATGATTTTTCTCTAATCTATAAGCTCGGCAGGGTATGTATTATTTCAACCCATAGTGATTCCCTAACAATAACTAAGGGAACTTGCATGTGATAACAACATATAAATAAACATACATACAATCATCCAAAAATATCAACAAGTATGCATCCATCACAATCATCATTCAAATCAACCAATAAATCACAACAGATAAAGTGGTTATCATTATCAAGTATTTAACTGGGAAATAATTTCAATATTAATTTAAATGGCAATTAAATTTAATATAAATTCATATTAAATTTAAATGATAATTTAAATACACCAAACAACAATCAATAAATTTCTAATCACATCATAAATTTAATTTAACCAACGTAAGATGATTTAATATTTGTGAGTGGGTTAAAACACTCACCTTTGATTTCAAATCGATTTAAAATCCAAATAAAGCCCACAATTATAACAGTCTCAGAATGTAGCCAAACTAGCTTCATATTGTTTGGAATATCAATACGATTGCAATGGAACCGTGGCCAAATTCGAGTTCGTATGAAAAAAATATGATAGTTATGATTGAAGAATTAAATTTAAAAATTAAAATAAACAAGGGTATTTCAGTAAATAGGATACCTCAGAAAACCCTAATATCGAGAGCATGTACAGGGACACTCGAACCCTACTCCGGCAGCCAGCCATTTCATCGCTGTCGTGCCATCATACGATCGCCAACACCAGATCTAGCCACACAACGAGGCACGCTACCACCGACCGCCTACTACCCCCACGTGCGCATGCCCCAGGGGTGGCCTACAGCCCCCACCACCATTCGCATTCAATGCCATTTTCTGGTGAAGTCGAGCACAACTGAGACGAGCGGCCACTACGCCAGAGACCTGCTTCGCGGCCTCTTCCCGACGCTACCCCCGATTGCCAAATGGTCAATGATCTATCTTTGGATCACGAAATCCTAGAAACGGACGACTGAGAAAGATCGCCAATTTCTGGCCAAATCATGATTCAATTGCAAAAACGAACTATAGCAGTAGATTCCGCTCGTCGAAGTTTTCCACGATATACAATTTGCTGTGGTTTGAGGAGTTTGGATTTTGAATTTGATTTAAAATTGAAATTAAGGTTTGAAAATAGGAATTAGGTATTCTGCCAATGAGGAGGAAGAAATGGAGCAAATAATAATACGTACAGAAATAAAAAAGACTCCTAGGGTTTCAAAAAAGAAATCTATTTATATGGACAGAGCTAGATAAGAATGCATGGGCAGATCGAATTGGTCGAAATGATTACGCGAACCCGAAAAGCCTGTTTCTTTCCTGAAACGAAAGTAGGTCATCCAATATATTGAAATATATGTTTTCGATATTTTTAAACTTAATGGAACTAGTTTCAAACCCAAATTCCATTGTATACAGAAGTTAGCTTTTTTTAAAACATCAAATTATTTTAATTGGATTCATTAAATTGAATTCTACGTGATTCGAGTCCGCATGGTCAAACGCTAAGTTCGATCGCTACGAAACTTGAAATCCTACAATAATTCACTTTTACGGATCCGATGAAACTAGTTTCATTGAAATCCGAGACAGTGGCCAAAAAGGTTAATTTTCACGTTAATTAAATAAATTATTATTAAGTTAATTTAATCACTTTTAAATTAAAATTTAATAGTTAACAATTTCATCATTCTAGATTTCATAGAAATTAATAATCTATCAAAACAAATCTTCTATGTTAAATTCAATATTAACATATTTCATTAAATTCAACGTTTAATTTCACTGTTATAAAATCCTAGTTAACTATAATTTAAAATTCAAATGGATTCTTTTATCTTATTTCCACTCTTATTATTAAATCAAACTATCGCCTTATGGATATAATTAACATTGGTTTACATTTTATTAAATTCAATATTCTACGGTTATCATTTTAATTCATATTAACTGCAATATTTAATTAGATTAATTTCAATTGATTTACAATTAATTTCAAACGGATTAAATATCAAGATAATAATGAATAAATTGTTATATATTAATAATTCAAACACATTTCTATGTTTATTGTTTAGAAGCAAAGCTAATAAATTCACATACTAGTTAATTGATTTCATATTCCTTAATAAGCATATTCTAATATATAACATATAATTTCAATAATAAATCCAACATTGAATTTATTCCTTATATACAATTGTAACCAAATTAACTTTTACAATTATTTCAATGGATTGAAATTACATTAAAATAGCTATCAGTTGAATTAAATCAACATTATTAAATTACATTCTAGTTATTTTTCCCATTTATAAATCATAAATTTTAATTTCTTCCAATATTAAAATTCCAAAATCTTATTTAATTTAGTATTTTTAATTATCGAAAATTACGGGTCGTTACGTTTATGTTTCCTTAGGTTTTTGAAATTTGTTGTGGGATCCAAGCAAAGGCATGGGTGGTAGTTGCTATGCCTCCCTAGATTTGATGTAAAGAGAAATATTTACATCCTTAGCTTCCTATGATCGTTTTGTCTCTCTAAGCTCAATGACGTAGCACTCTTGACCTGTGCTCTGGTCACCTTAAATCACCCCTACTACATTCTTAGTCAGATTTCATCGTCAAACACCATGGAATTAGTGCAATCCAATAACTTGCAAGGGTCGGTTGGCCTAGAAAAGCATTGTATACTGAAAATCCATCCATCACACAAACATTTGTGCCTGTACAACCTTACGGTCTTCTAGTCCCAACTCAACTAGTAATTCAATGCACCACTAACTCCTTAGCATCTCCGGTATATCTTTGAATGCAAGATTTACATGGCTTCAAATCATTTCCATTAAGGTACATCTTATCAAAGGTTTTTTTGAAAAAGATATTCACCGAGCTCCTATAGTCAATAAAGACTCGATGCATTATCATGGCCCAATCGTGGCCGCAATCACCATTGGGTCAAGCATCGGTACTTCAACCCCGTTAGAATCTCTATTTTGAAAAAAATCATCGTCAATTATAGTTTTATGTTTCTTTACCAGAGTCCCATCGTCTATGGAAAAACACGTTTCTTAAGGCACATGCCTCAATGAGTTATCATATTACTCCTTTTCATACCAATTTTTTTTCAAAGAATGCAGACCTCCAAAAATAATATTTACCATAATTCTCCTTAATGGCATTCTCGATACTTCTCCATTGGATCCAACCTGATTCCGAGTAGACTACCATAGGGATTGATTGTTCGACAGCCAGCCAGCCTATGAGGGAGTAGACTACCATAGGGATTGATTGTTCGACAGCCAGCCAGCCTATGAGTTCCTCACATACTATTGCAACTTATATTTCTAAATCAAATCTTCAATGACATCTGCCAAAATGCCTAAACTCGTTTGTATTATGCCTATATATGTCACATGGAAGCGACAATACTTTTTCGAACATGTTTCTTCCTTAGTTTTCTTCCTTGGAGGAAGTTTCCAATAATTCTCCGTTCCTTATGTGGCAAGGTAGATATTCTCGACAGAATCAGTAAATTCCAAGTAATCTTTAGGACGAGCATACCTAATATGCTTCTTGCAGTCCGTTTTCTTACCATTAGCGTTTTGGGTTTTCCTTTTACTATTGTTGTTGTTGCCAACATTCACTATGACATTTCCAACACATCTCCACTCTGTTTGTTAGCAATAATGCTTTGTATCGCGCTACTCGATACCTCCTCAAAGTCAGTAGAAAATCTAGCAGCCAAATTTGTCTCTTCTAAGTACAAAAATTGAGATGCTTTATGGTAGAATTTTTTTAAGGTAAGTGATTCTTTCCTCTTGGGCCACCTACCAAAATCACTCTTTGGTGAACCCATTCATCTGTTCAACACAATTTTCTCTTTAGGGTTGCTCACCCCAATCACAGCTGCATTAAATCTTTTCAAGAAACTCTTCAGGGTCTATCTAAACATCTGTTGAATATTGGATAATGACATAACGTCCTTCGGTTGAAGAGTGTGTACTTTGACCAGAACTATAAACTTCTTAGCCAACTAATCAAATGTTGATATAGATCTTAGCACGAGTCGAGTAAACCACATCGTCGCTATTCCTTCTATGAAAATCCGAAAACATCTACATTTGACAGCATTTATTACACAAGAAATATCCATGTGCAATTTGTACTTCAACAGATACTGGTTAGGTATTTCACGCCATTATAACTCGATATGGTTAGCATGACAAACCTCCCAGGATACCAAGCCTCTAGAATATCTTCAGTTAATGGGGTTTAGCTTGCAGCATCGCCCTACTCACCACCTCGTGCCTGCTGATTCTAACTCAACATCTTTTACATCATATATGTAATGTACATCACTGAGTGTTTGAATCTGCAAATAGTTTAGTTAGTTGCATGACGTCTAGGTTCCCCTTTCTCTGGAGCAACCATTCGTCTAAACCCTTGTAGTTATCTTCTAGTTGGTTCCATGACATTAGTCTGAAGTCCATCAGCCTGAGTACCAATAACTTATCCATCTCCATCAGCACCAACATCTTGCAAGTCCTCGTTGCTATCGGATAAATTTAGCGCTTCGGCAAACCTCTTGGTACTGAGTTATTTTGGCGTCGTTTTATTTCCTCCATCTTTCACGGCTTTCTTCTATGCTACCTCATCCCCGCTCTACATCGATCGTTTGCCTTCCTTTTGTTTTGTTCTATGGGAGACATGCTTTATTCACTAGAATTAAAATATGATGAATCTCTTATGCTTCTACTTCTTCTTTGCTTACGAGAATCATTCTATTGTCGAGGTTGGACCAACGCTATCAACTGTTCTTGCATACTCCTTATTGGTTCCATTTGAGTTCTCTACTGCTCAAACACCCTTGTATTCATATCTAATATCATCTTATCCATCTCATCTTTCGTTACAACTTCAGTTGGCTTAGATGAAGGTCCTGTTAGAGCGTACAGCTTGTTAATGTCTTCCTCATGATGGAATGCTTCATTATCTCCTTTAATAATAGCTCCAGAATTAGAAATAACTTTCTTTGGAGCCATCTCTTATCAGATCTGATAGTAGATTCCTTTCACTAAAAGCACAAAATTATGTCTGAGATTGATTATTTTTAGTGAAAGCACCAAAAATGTACGTCAAAATCTAGTACAACACCCTAGTTCAAAAAAATAGAAATGATTTTGTACAAACGAAATTATATACGAGGAAAGTATTAACTTTTAAAGTGGTTCGGTCTCAATTCAATTTCCTATATCCACTATCAACTTTATTTCCATTATATCTCATAATTTCAGCCAATTACACAATGATTTCAGGGGAGAAATAATAAAAAATGAAAATGGCAAAACATAGTTTCTTAAAATCGAGAGAAAGATAAAAAAAAACTTTTTTATTGCTAAAGGAAGAAGTATATATACGGTCGAGATCCTCCTTCAATGTCGCTAGCATGCGTAGGAACAAGTAAGAAGTCAGATTCGAGCTTTTAGGCATAAAGAACGTACAAAAGTCGATAATCCATACCTCTCGATACTAACAAGATTATGTTGGTACTGATATGTTTTGTTAACTTGCATCTTTTATTCTTCTTCATATTTTCTTAATCTCCATGTTTTAGACTTGTGTTCACAAAATTGTTCCCCCGAATCATGTTGGTACCAACATCATTTGCTCATTCACATCCTTTACTTTTTCCTCTAAAGTGTCAAGTAGTATCATCCATAGGTTGACGTGGGTCCCACAATCAAACAACTCATTACCGACATGATCAAACAAGTCGATACCAATTGTTTTGCCTTGTGCCAATCTTGACTAAACTCCTTGTGCTCCACTTAACCATCATTTCTGACACCTCCTAAATTTCTAGGTCTATTTCATAATCATCTTAAATTCCAGATTCATTAGGATGTCGCTCTGTTTGAATGTCGAGCAACAATGTAAGTGAAGTAAAAATTGGTGACACTGGTTTGTCAAGCGTATTGGTGTAAGTATAGGGTTATTTGGTATTTGAATAGAAATTATATGTTTCAAATTAAATAATAGAGTGAAGTGATAAGAAATAAAAAGTACAATCGTTTAAAACGGAACATGTAATTGAAATTAAAGGGATTAGAATTGCACGAAAAATGAAGTGTGGCTGATATCATGAGGATTTGAGGCGTAGCAAAAATGAGGGTTCACGGATGAATATTATAATCGTACTTATTTACTCACAAAAGAATAAATTTGGTCTCATATGAGATTAAACTCGTCCCTCAGCCCATAACTCGAGATGAATTTTGAATACGACCACGAAGTCATACTAACACTAAAATAAAAACTAAAATTCTGCTCAATAACAGCCACCAAATTATAAAATTTATCATGCCAACAACAAATTTGGAGGTGTGAAAACAGAGCCCAAGATTCTTGATGCCACATGTCACAACATAAGTGATACAAAAGCATGTACTCTATCTGAATAAGATAAGGGGAGGCCAATGTGCCTTGCATTATACAAGTGCTCTTAGCACACTCCCGTCATCATACACAACAAAGAGAAGAAAAAGGGGAATCCTTGTTCTGTATTAATGGCTTCTGTGTGTGCTTCTTCTTCTGCCATTGCATCCATTGCCAGGCAATTGATCTTATTGTTAGTTATACACACACATATATATATATTTTACACACACACACACATTCACATTGTGTAACAAAGCAGTTTATTTAAGCAGTAAAAAGAGTGGAAGTGCATCAATTTCTGTATCAAAAGCATCCTTTTTAGGAGGAAGCAAGAAATTCAGAGCGAGCAAATCATCAGCAACAAGTGGCAAAAAAAGCCTCCAAGTCTCAGCAGCTGCAGCAGAAAGGCCACTTTGGTTTCCAGGCAGCACTCCTCCAGAATGGCTCGATGGCAGGTTTGTAATTTATATTCTCTTTGGCTCTTTGCAGTATCATTTTACTTTTCTTGCATAAACATGTCTGAATATTCTTAATTTGATCATGTAGCCTTCCAGGAGACTTTGGATTTGATCCTCTTGGTCTTGGTGAGCCCAAATTTTAACATTTTCTTATAAACTTACGTAATTTCATGTATACATGTGCATATATAATTGATCAATTTCCATATCAACATACTTATATAATTTCATGTATATATGTGCACGCACATGTACCAGCAAAATTCAATGCATTGCTGCAATATGGGTTCTGATATGCCACTTTGGTAAAAATAAATTGAAAATTTGTTGAAAACTAAAACAGAAGTTCATTCCTTAATTTAGGATCTTTGTCAAAGATATCTAGATCAACCAAAGGCATTACACTACTACTATTATTAAGAATGCAAAATGCAGCCTATGCCATTAGACTATTAATCTAATGGAGAAGCGGATCCAATTCCAACAGAATGATAATGATGCACCTCTAAAGTCAAAATTACTGATTACAGTTTTATCAGTTGGATTATAACTAATAGCATTGGTATAATCATGCATCAATAAACATGGTTAATTTATGTTCTGATGATCAATTTCATATCAACATACATAATATCATGTACAAATCTGTGCATGTGTGTACATGTACCAACATAATCCAGTGCATTGATAACAAGAGTATATAGGTTTCCTGTATGTCACAACTTTGGTAAATTAAAATGGGGTATAGATCGCGTTCTCTGGTTGAAAACACATGACTTGTTAATTTGGGTCTCTAAAGCAAAGATCCAGTGTCTAGATCAATTAAAGCATTTTAGTATAATTATATATATTAAAACACACCCATTGGTTTAGCTTTCTGCATTTATGAATGAATAAATATTTGTTATTCAACCAGAGCAGATGATCTGATTAATGCCAAGTTTAGAAAGTCAGAAGTAGTGATATCTTAGCCTATTACTAACACAAATAAAACCTGAATAATTGATCATAGGATCTGACCCAGAAAGCTTGAAATGGAACGCACAAGCAGAACTAGTGCACTGCAGATGGGCGATGCTGGGAGCAGCAGGCATTTTCATTCCAGAATTCCTTACCAAAATCGGGATACTAAACACTCCTTCATGGTACACAGCCGGAGAACAGGAGTACTTCACCGACAAAACTACCCTCTTCATCGTTGAACTCATCCTTATAGGGTGGGCCGAAGGAAGAAGATGGGCTGACATTATCAAGCCCGGGTGTGTAAACACAGACCCAATTTTCCCTAACAACAAATTAACGGGTACAGATGTGGGTTACCCAGGAGGGCTTTGGTTCGATCCATTGGGTTGGGGTTCAGGCTCACCTGAAAAGATCAAGGAGTTGAGGCTCAAGGAGATCAAGAATGGTAGACTGGCTATGTTAGCAGTTATGGGTGCTTGGTTTCAAGCTAATTATACTGGAACTGGCCCCATTGATAACTTGTTCGCTCATCTTGCTGATCCTGGTCATGCCACTATCTTCGCTGTAAGTAAATCTTGTAGGGGAAAAAAGAAAGCTATGATCAAATTTTATACAGCATGGCTCAGCTTATGATGTATGTATTACATGTCAAAAGTCGTTAATGCGTGAAATTAGTGCTCACATTCACCAACTTTTGGCATGTAATAATATACATGTCAAAAAGTAAGGCTTTCTAACCTAGTAAGTGCTTGTCACTGAATTTTTGTACAATTTTTTCATTTGCAGGCTTTCACTCCCAAGTGAGAGAAAAATGTGGAACATGGATTATCAGCTATGGCGAAAATTATGTAAAATTTGGTTAGGCTGGTAAATGATGATGTATAATATCGGCTTGTACTTTGTTAATTGTCTGTGATGAATTTGGTGACTAAAAGATGTACAAATTGTTTGTGAGTTTTGCAAGCTAAAAGAAATGTCTAGGTAATTGGACTATAAACTTCAAAACTCGGTACACACTCGGAAAAAATGCTAAATATGCTAACTATAATAGTTATTTAGCATATATTGTTTTTCAACATTTAGACAGATCTCTATAATTATCAAAGTAACATATTATACTCCCATTACACTATATAGTTGTTGTGTTGCTTAAAGTCATGTTTTACTCTTCCTAGACTCTTACTTCCTAATACCATGTGTGAATGATACCTTTAATACCTCATCTTTACTACTAATAAAGAGAATTAATTGACTAGACTTACTCGGTGTCCTTTTGAAATTTTAAATATACGTTTTTGCGCCTCATAGAGAAATAGTATTCAAATATGGGGGTATAACATGTTTTTTTTCTAAGTATAACTGTTAGTCACCGAGGAGAACTATAATGTGCGTTCATAAGATAAAGTATTCAAGTGTACCGTATTATCCATAATTTAGGTGGGAGTTCATCAGTCGAAGTTCTGTCTGATTCTGAATTAGTATGAAGAAGCTATTGCAGTCTGAACAAAAAAATAGCGGATTCTGCACTATACGGAGTCCAAATGTAGGGATGTGGTAGCCTGTTATTTTCTAAGTACCACTATCAGTCCCCATGAAGAACTACAGTGTGTTTTCATAAGATGAAGTATCCGAGTGTTCCATATTGTCTGTAATTTAGGTGGAAGTTAATCGATCGAAGTCTTGTCGGATTACGAAAAAGTTATTACAGTCTGAACAAAAAAATCGCAGCTTCTGTACTAGGCGGAGTTCAAATATAGGGATGTGGTAGTCTGTTATTTTCTAAGTACAATTGTCAGTCCCCACGGAGATTTGCGGTGTGCGTTTAAAAGACAAAGTATTCGAATGTTCCATATTGCCTGTAATTTAGGTGGGAGTTACTCGATCGAAGTCTCGCCAAATTCCGAATTATTATGAAGAAGTTATTGCAGTTTAAACAAAAAAATACCAGCTTCTGCACTATGCGGAGTTATAATATGGGGATGTGGTAGCATGTTGTTTTCTAACTATCAGCCCCATGGAGAATTACAGTGTGCGTTCACAAGATGAAGTATTCGAGTGTATCATATTGTTCGTAATTTAGGTGGGAGCTCGTCAGTCGAAGTTTTTCCTGATTCCAAGTTAGTATATAGAAGTTATTGCAATCTGAAGAAAAAAATAGCGGCTTCTGCCTAGGCGGAGTTCAAATATGGAGATGTAGCATGTTATTTTTTAAGTACAACTATTACTCACCATGGAGAACTATGGTGAGTGTTAAAGTGGGGATATAGCCTGTTATTTCCCAAGTACAATTGTTAGTCCCCATGGAGAACTACAGCGCGCGTTCACAAGATGAAATATCCTAGCTTTTTATATTATCCGTAATTTAGGTGGGAGTTAATCCGTCGAAGTCTCGCCGAATTCCGAATTCGTATGAAGAAGTTATTGCAGTCTGAACAAAGAAAATAGCGGCTTCCACATTAGGCGGAGTTCAAATATGGGGATGTGATAGCCTGTTATTTTTCAAGTACACCTGTCAATCCTCATGGAGAACAATAGTATGCGTCCGTAAGATGAAGTATCTGAGTGTTTCATATTGTCCGTAATTTAGATGGGAGTTAACCGGTCAAAGTTTTGTCAGATTCCGAATTAGTGTGAAGAAATTATTGTAGTCTAAACAAAAAAATAGCGGCTTCTATACTAGGTGGAGTTCAAATATGGGGATGTGCAGCATGTTATTTTTTTAAGTACAACTATCAGTCCCATGGAGAACTATAGTGTGCGTTCACAAGATGTATCCAAGTGTTTCATATTGTTCGTTATTTAGGTGAGAGTTAATCAGTCGAAGTCTTGCCAGATTTCGAATTAGTATGAAGAAGTTATTACAGTCTGAAGAAAAAATAGCGGCTTCTGCACAAGGCGGAGTTCAAATATGGGGATATGGTAGCATGTTATTTTCTAAGTAAATTATCAGTCTTCATGGAGAACTACAGTATGCGTTCATAGGATGAAGTATCCGAGTGTATCATATTGTCCGTAATTTAGATGGGAGTTCAGGTCAAAATTTTGTCTGATTCCGAGTTAGTATAAAGAAGTTATTGTAGTCTGAAGAAAAAATAGCGGCTTCTGCCTAAGCGGAGTTCAAATATAAGGATGTATCTTGTTATTTTATAAATACAACTATTAGTCATCACGGAGAACTACAGTGAGCGTTGAAGTGGGGATATAGCAAATTATTTTTTAAGTACAACTATTCGTCACCATAAGGACTTCAACGTGTGTTCATAAGATGAAGTATCCGAGTGTACCATATTGTCCGTAATTTAGGTGCGAGTTCATCGGTCGAATTATCGCCTAATTCCGAGTTAATATGAAGAATTTATTGCAATCTGAACAAAAATATAGCGGCTTCTGTACCAGACAGAGTTCAAATATGAGAATGTGGTAGCCTGTTATTTTCTAAGTACAACCGTTAGTGCTCATGGAGGACTAAAGCTTGCGTTCACAAGTTGAAGTATTTGAGTGTTCCATATTGTCCGTAACTTTGGTGGGAGTTAATCGGTCGAAGTCTCACCGGATTTCGAATTAGTATGAAGAAGTTATTGCAGTCTGAACAAAAAAATAGCGGCTTCTGCACTAGGCGGAATTCAAATATGAGGATGTGGTAACATGTTATTTTCTAAGTAAACTATCAGTTCTCGTGAAGAACTATAGTGTGCGTTCACAAGATGAAATATCCGAGTGTACCGTATTGTTTGTAATTTAGGTGGGAGTTCATCGGTCGAAGTTTTACCTGATTCCGAGTTAGTATGAAGAAGTTATTGGAGTCTGAAGAAAAAATAGCGCCTTCTACATATGCGGAGTTCAAATATGGGGATATAACCTGTTATTTTCTAAGTACAACTATTAGTCGCCATGGAAAACAATAGTGAGCGTTGAAGTGGGGATATAGCATGTTATTTTCTAAGCGCAACTATTAGTCACCATGAAGAACTATAGTGTGCATTCAAAAGATAAAGTATCCGAGTATACCATATTGTCCGTAATTTTGCAGTATGAAAAAAAATAGTGGTTTCTGCCTAGGCGGAGTTCAAATACGAGAATGTAGCCTGTTACTTTCAAAGTATAATTGTTAGTCACTATGGAGAACTACAGTGAACGTTCACAAGATGAAGTATCCAAATGTACCATATTGTCCATAATTTATGTGGGACTTCATCGATCATAGTTTGTTTGATTCCGAGTTAGTATGAAAAAGTTATTGCAGTTTGAAAAAAAATAGCGACTTCTGCCTAAGTGGAGTTTAAATATGAGGGTGTAGTATGTTATTTTTCTAGGTACAACTATTAGTCATAATGAAGAACTACAGTGAGCGTTGAAGTGGGGATATAGCCTATTATTTTTCAAGTACAATAGTTACTCACTATGGAGAATTAGAACGTGCGTTCACAAGATAAAATATCCAAGTGTACCATATAGTTCATAATTTATGTGGGAGTTCATCGGTCGAAGTTTTGTCCGATTCTGAGTTGGTATGAAGAAGTTATTGCAATATAAACAAAAAAATAGCGGCTTCTGTATAGACGGAGTTCAAATACGGGGATGTAGCCTGTTATTTTCTAAGTACAACTATTAGTCGCCATGGAGAAATACAGTGTGCGTTTACAATATGAAGTATCTGAGTGTACCACATTGTTCTTAATTTCGGTAGGAGTTCATTGGCCGAAGTTTTTTCTTGATTCCGAGTTAGTATGAAGAAGTTATTACAGTCTGGAAAAAAACGACTTCTACCTAGACAGAGTTCAAATATGAGGATGCAGTCTGTTATTTTCGAAGTAAAACTATTAGTCAACATGGAGAACTATAGTACGCATTGAAGTGAGGATATAACCTGTTATTTTCTAAGTACAACTATTAATCACCCTGTAGAACTGCGGTATACGTTCAAAACCTGAAGTATCCGAGTGTTCTATATTGTCCGTAATTTAGGTGGGACTTCATCGGTCGTAGTTTCGTCCGATTTCGAGTTAGTATGAAGAAGTTATTGCAGCAAGAACAAAAAAAATATCGCCTTCTGCCTAGACGGAGTTCAAATACGGAGATGTAGCCTGTTATTTTCGAAGTACAATTATTAGTCACCATGGAGAACTACGGTATACGTTCACTAGATGAAGTATCCGAGTGTACCATATTGTCTGTAATTTAGGTGGGAGTTTATCGGTTGAAATTTTGTCTGATTCTGAGTTAGTATGAGTACTTGTTGCAGTCCGAAGAAAAAAATAGCAGCTTCTGTTTAAGCGGAGTTCAAATACGAAGATGTAACCTGTTATTTACTAAGCACGACTATTAGGCACCATGGAGAACTACAATGAGCGTTGAATTGGGTATATAGCCTATTATTTTCAAAGTACAACTGTTAATCAACACGGAGAAATAAGGTATACATTCATAAGTTGAAGTATCTGAGTATTTTATATTGTCATCAATTTAGGTGGGAGTTCATCGGTCGTAGTTTCGTCCGATCCCGAATTAGCATGAAGAAGTTATTGCAGTATGAATAATCGAAATAACGGCTTCTGCCTTGGCGGAGTTCAAAGACGAGAATGCAACATGTTATTTTCTAAGTATAACTGTTAGTCACCATGAAGAATTACGGTATACGTTCATTAGATGAAGTATCCGAGTGTTTCTTATTGTTTATAATTTAGATGGTAGTTATTGGTCAAAGTCTCGTCTGATTCCGAGTTAGTATGAAACAGTTATTGCAGTCTGAACAAAAAAATAACGGCTTCTGTCTAGACGGATTTCAAATATGAGGATGCTACTATCAATCTACTATCAATCTACTTCCACTGGTACAACTAAAAATGTATGCACATTTATGATTAAATGCAGGTCCACCTAAACGTGCATATGTCGTCGTATTATATTGCGTATTATATTGTAATTTTAATACACCAAATACCTCTTGTTTTACTAATAAGCAGTTGGATTCTTCTTCTCCACCTCTTTTCTGAAACTTAAATCATTTAATCTCATTCAAAACCAAATCACAACCCTTAATTCATCATGAAGTCCATCATCCCACTGTACAACCCTGATCGTCAAGTATGTAGGAGTATTGAAAATAAGATTGAAACAAACACCCTCAAATCAAAAACCCTGATTACTATCTTAGTATCTTATTATTTAACCTTTAATTTAGTATAGAATGCTATTTATGATTTCATTTTTGCTTTAGTTAAATGCGTCGATGACTCAGTACATAAAGTACAGAGTGATTTCTGTACCTGTGCATATTTGTAACCAAAAAAACCTGGTTTAATTTGAATTAGGATGGAGCGTAAGATACACACACGTCCAACCAAAAGGATGAATAGGATGCTTCAAGATCATACACACACCCGCGCCCGCGCTCATGATTTTCTTGAAGCTCGACTTTCTTGAAGTATTGGCAATCAAGAATGCTTGATCTTCATGAAAATAGTAAGCTACATCAAAAGCTTGAGCTACTGGAATGCTCAAAATTAAAGAAAATCTTTGACTACAAGAATGTTTGATCTTCATGGAAGTAATAAGCTACATCTAAGCTTGAGCTACTAGAATTCCCGAAATTAAAGAAAATCTGGAGTTGCCTATAAGTATGCAAAGAGTATGTCATATAAGCATGTATTTTGAGATGATATTTTGTTATGATATGATATGTGATTGCAGTACGACAAAATTTCTAACTTTCTACTGCTAACAATACTCAGTTATAAACTAAATGTTCATTACAAGCTAGATACAGTACAAACTCCTCCTAAACCAATACAAGTCATCACATACTGAAGAATAATTATTTGTATAAACATCCAGACATGGTAAGTCTCTAAGATTCATAACTCCAAAAATAACCAAACTAAATTCTCAAATATACATTCAAATTCCCTAATGCGCATCTCATGTAGACCTAAGAGAAATTCGAGCCCGTAAGGGCTTAGCCCGACCCGACCCACCACAACTACTGCACACCATCCTACCAGACCCTGCACAGGTACGGCACCCATGATCTCCATCCGACCATTTCGAACACATACAAGCCACCCGACCAGACCCGTTACAAGTGGAACACTGTGGACACTGCCACCTGGCAGGCATGTGAGTTTTGTCTTGGACATCGATGAATGACTTGACTATAGCAGCCCCTGCTAACACTCCGAAACATGTGGCTGCCTGGGAAGCTATTACTAAAGGAACCATGGCTGTGATTTGTACTTTTTATTCTTTTTAAGTGAAGTATTTTTTTTTTTTTTTGTATTTGGGAATGCAATGGATGCAGTAATGAAATAATGAAGTTGCTGGTAGGCTGCTCTCTCTCTCTCTTTATATATAAATTTTATGAATTAATTGACTTTATTCAAAAAAGGTGGGTGAGCTAGTGGAAAGTTAACAATCATGTGCGACGAATAAATGTTGTATCGTCCAATGTATATTGACGTAGCTCAACGTATCATTTTAACTAACTGGCATGGCCCTAGCATAACGTAATCAAGTATTTCAAGTGGTATAAAATGAAGATTTACTTTAGTGCAAAATTAAGCTAGAGGAAAAACGAATTAACATACTAGGTACTAAATATTGTTTATAAATTATCCAGAACCACTAATTATTTACGGCTATTTGTTTTAATATTTTTATTAAACACACCCACGAAAAATTGCAGATGTGAAATTGTCTCTGGTTAAGGGTAATAAGTTGTCGAAGTTGTTAAGGTGCAGATTATCACGGTATGAACAAGCTTTTGACAGGACTAGTTCAAAGTCTTCGATTTAAATAAACATGTTGTAAAGGTGTCACAATATTTGATATAATATTTAATACATAGAAGACTGACTTATTCAAGAAATACAATTCATATATTAAGACAGAATAGTTGTTACATTACTTTGCAATCAACCAATAATCTAGAAACGTGATTAATTTTCCGGCAGCTAGATAAGTTTAGCTAACCAACTCCATAAGTTTAACATAGAAAGTAACGATATGATGCAATGAACGTTGTGCAAAAGGCTTCGGTATATAGGTACCGTGTCCCCTGATTCGTTGGTGACACGTTCAATGCGCTTGCATTAGAGGAAGATACGTTGGCGTCCGACATGTTGAACACGTTGCCGTCCAACATGTTGAACACGTTGACAACGGTAGTCATCAACATCCGAAAATTAGGATTGTCAATGGATACCCGAAAATTCCTAAATCAGTTCGCATCCACATCCGAAAAACGGATAAATATCTGATCTTCGAAAAAACGTATGCAAATGCGGATAGCAAGACATCCGCATCCGAAAATTATAATTAGTCATGTTTTTTTCAAGATTATACTTCAAATTATGTGTATTTTAGTTCGGTAAAAGATATTTGTTTATTATTTTATCAAATTAGTAGTTTATATATTACAGGAAAGTAGGCACAAACAAATTTAGAAAAAAAATTAGGCTGAAGGACAACAAGTTTGATTTTTAGGTTGAAGGACAATGCTAATTATAAGCAGCATTTTGTATAATGTAAAACTAAATATAATGCTAGATATAACTAGCGTTTTATATAGTGTAAAAATTAAATATAATGCTAATTATAACTAGCATTTATCCTTCAGTCTAAAAATGAAACTTGGTATCCTTTGGTCTAAATCTTTTTTAAAGTTTGTCATTTTCCCCAATTCTCTCTTTATATTATATGCATTTAATGCTTTTTAACTGCAACTATTTATTATTATCATATTTGTTAATTTTAAACACTTTTTTAATCGATGAGATTGAAAAATATTTATGTTAAACTAAAATTTTCTTTTTATGGTTCTTGATTTATTGGTCGTTAGCGGATAAGATAATTATCTGATATCCGTCCGTATCCGTGGATGCGGATATCCGAAAATAATTTCGGATGCGGATGCGGATATGACACTATCCGCATCCGAAAGCATCCGTTGACAGTTCTAACTAAAATATTCCGTTCGCATCGTCAGACACATTTCTCGTTCAACCAACTTTTTCGCTCAAATACCCCGTTTAATGTTCCGTTCAGAATCTCCATCTTCTTCGTTCCCAACGAACGCATACATAATGTCGCTTAGTTGGTTACTGAATATTACACACAGCCTAATGCGCAAAACTTTCCGCTAATACAAAGATATCAACAGCTAAAAGTTTACTAGCAATTAGCCTTAACTAAGCTAAATATTTCTAGAGACCATGATAAAACTCATGGTTAATGAAAACTCGTTGGTTTATCCTTACTTGTCGATCCCACGTCTTAGGTTATTGAATAACAATACATAATCATATAGGTAAAATCATAATTTTCGACAAGAATGAAATAAATAATTATTACAAGATGAAAATAGAAGGGCAAAGCAGTCAACAATGGTTAATAAAGATGTCTAGCCATGACAATTACTCGTTGGTGTTTTATAAAGGCAAGCCGACCAATTAGTACTTGCAATATTCTTAAATATGAGAATAATAATTAGGCATCTAGTACTTCATTTGTTATGGTTAAATTCTAAAATCTTCTTGTTATTATAGTTTCTAGAATCTTTTTGCATTTACTTTAGTTTGTCGAAAGCTCTTGAATTTTCTAGTAGAAAAACGATTAATGTATGAAGTCATGTTTCTACAATTGTTTAGAGAGTCATGTTTCTAAAATAGTCTATGGATGAGTCCTATAAATAGAAAAGCTTTCTCATCATTTTTATATCAAACAATTAAGCAAGAAATCTACCATCAACAAAAAAAAAATTTCAACAACAAAAAACATCTTCCTTATATTCTCTCCCTCTTTCTCATAAATATTGTTCAACAAAGTGGTATCGGAGCATTAAGATTCTTTCAAAAGAAAAGAAAGAGATGGCGAATAACGGCGTTCCCTTACAAGTTCCAATGCTCAGCAAGAACAATTACGACAATTGAAGCTTAAGGATGATGACCCTTCTTAAAACACATGACGTATTGGAAAATAGTGGAGAAAGGTTATACTAAACAAGAAAATGAAGATGGCTTATCTCAAACTCAAAGGGATAGTTTGAGAAACTCAAGTAATAGAGACAAGAAGGCTCCCTATTTAATCTATCAAGCGTTGGATGATGATTCTTTTGAGAAGATTTCGGGATCGACGTCAGCAAAAGAAGCATGGAAGAAGCTTCCAACATCTTACAAAGGAGCTGATCAAGTCAAAAATGTACGTCTTCAAAATTTAAGAGAAGAGTTTGAAACTTTGCATATGAAAGATTGTGGGCTTGTTTCTAATTATTTCTCAAGAGTTTTAGTGGTTAGTAATAATCTAAAATAAAACAGTGAGAAGTTGGATGATGTAAGAGTTACAGAGAAGATTCTTAGATCATTAGATCCAAAATTCAAACATATTATCGCCATCACTGAAGAAATAAAAAACTTAAAGACCATGACAATAGAGGAACTTCTAGGCTCATTGCACGCTTAAGAAGAAAAGAAAATGAAGAATGAAGAGACCGCAGAGCAAGTTCTTAAGACACAGATTGATTCAAAAAAGAAAGAATATAACCGAAGCCAACAAAGATGGGGTTGTGGCCAAGAAAGAGGAAGAGGTCATGGATATGGACATGGAGGAAGTTGGAGGCCCAACAATGAAAATTACAACAGCAATAACAATAAAAGAGGAGAAAGCTCAACAAGAGGTAGTGGAAGAGGGAATTCAAGGTTTGACAAGTCACGCATTAAATGTTACAATTGTGAAAAATTTGAACATTATGCTTCTGAATGTAGAGCTTCAAGAAACAATAAAGTTGAAGAGAGGACCAATTGTGTTGAAGAAAAAAATCAAGAGGATAGTACATTTCTACTGGCTTCCAAAGAAAATAAAAAAGGCGAGAAAAATAAATGGTACCTAGATAGCGGTGCAAGAAACCATATGTTTGGAAGAAAAAACATGTTTGTGGAGCTTGATGAATCGGTGAAGGGCAACGTCGCATTTGGAGACGAGTCAATGATAGCAGTGAAAGGTAAAGAAAATGTTCTTATCCGATTGAAGAATGAAGAGCACCAATTTATTTCTAATGTTTATTATGTGTCAAACATGAAGAGCAACATCTTGAGCCTAGGACAACTCTTAGAGAAAGGTTATGATATTCGATTAAAAGACAATAACCTTTCTCACAATGCAAGTAAATTTATTGCTAAGGTACCAATGTCAATAAATATAATGTTTGTGCTCAACGTTCAAAATGATATTGTACAATTCATTAAGGTGTGCTACAAAGATATCTTTTGGCTTTGGCATCTTCGTTTTGGACATCTTAACTTCAGAGGATTAGAATTGCTCTCCAAGAAGGAAATTGTAAGAGGATTGCCATGCATAAACCATCCTAATCAAATGTGCGTAGGATGTTTACTTGGAAAGCAATTCAAAATGGGCTTTCCAAATGAGTCATATTCAAGAGCTAAAAAGCCGTTGGAACTCATACATACGGATGTGCATGGTCCGATCAAGCCAAGTTCACTTGATAAGAGTAACTATTTCTTTCTTTTCATTGATGATTTTTCAAGAAAAACATGGGTGCATTTTTTGAAGGAGAAATCAGAGGTTTTTGAGAGCTTCAAAAAATTCAAGGCCCAAGTTGAGAAAGAAAGTGACATTGTGATTAAAGCCATAGGATCTAACTGTGGAGTAGAGTTCACATCAAAAGAATTGCAAAAGTATTGTGAAAATAAAGGAATCAAACGACAGTTGACAGTGCCTAAATCCCCCCAACAAAATGGAATAGCAGAAAGCAAGAATAGAATAATTCTTGAGATGGCAAGAAGCATGCTTAAAAGTAAAAGGCTACAAAAGGAATTTTGGGCGAAAGCTGTGACATGTGCCGTTTATCTATCAAACTGATCTCCAATAAGAAGTGTATGTGGAAAGACACCATAAGAAGTATGGAGTGGAAGGAAGCCTGGTATTTCTCATATAAGAGTTTTTGAAAGCATAGCTCATGTACATATACCGGACTAGAAGCGAAGCAAATCAGATGACAAAAGTGAGAAGTATATTTTCATTGGTTTCGACACCAACTCCAAAGACTATAAGCTTTACAATCCCAATATGAGGAAAATAATAATTAGTCGAGATATTGTGTTCGATAAAGAAGGAGAATAGGAATGAAGATCACATAATGACAATTACAACTTCTTTCCATACCTTAAAGGAGATGAAATGCAACAACCAAGGATCGAACAATCAAGTGAGGAGCCCACTTCCCCACTAGCATCACCAACCATAAGTTGTCAAGAAGATGAGAGCTCAAGTGAAAGAGCTCCACACTTTAAAAGTCGTCTAGAAATTTATGAGGTAACAGAAAATCTAGACAATTTTACTCTCTTTTGTCAATTTTCGGATTGTGAACCATAAACTTCCAAGAAGCTTCGCAAAAGAAAATTTGGAAAAAATGTTACGAACGAAGAAATCAAGGTCATTAAGAAGAATGACACATGGGAGTTAGCTTCACTTTCAAAAGAACACAAGGCAATTGGTGTGAAGTAGGTGTACAAGGCAAAGAAAAACGCCAAAGGAGAAGTCGAAAGATATAAGGTGAGATTGGTGGTAAAAAGCTATAGTCAAAGAGCAGGCATTAACTATGATGAGATATTCACTCCAGTCACTCGACTAGAAACTGTTAGACTAGCAGCTCAAAACAATTGGAAGATATATCAAATGGATGTGAAATCCGCCTTTTGAAATGGAGATCTTGAAAAAGAAATTTATATCCACCAACCATAAGGCTATGAAATCAATGGAGAAGAAGACAGGGTTTTGAAGCTAAAGAAGACATTTTATGAGTTGAAACAAACTCCAAAAGCTTGGAATGCTTGAATTGATAAGTACCTTCAAGAAAGAAACTTCATCAAATGTCCATGTAGCAATCCAAACATGTTTAAAGAGTTTAAGAAAGAGATGACGAAGGAGTTTGAAATGACTGATATTGGGCTCATGTCTTATTATCTTGACATTGAAGTAAAGCAAAAAGATAAAGGGCCATATTCACTCAAGAAGGTTATGCTAAGGAACTATTGAGGAAGTTCAAGATGGATGATTTGAACCCAGTATGCATGTCGATTGAATGTGCAATCAAATTATCAAGGCATGAGGAAGGAGAAAAAGTGGACTGAACACGATTCAAGAGCTTATTTGGAAGCTTGCGATATTTAACGTGCACAAGACCCGATATTTTATATGCGGTAGAAGTTATGAGTCGATACATGGAGAATCCAATAACAACTCATTTGAATGCAGCAAAGAGGATTCTTTGCTATGTTAAAGGCACAGCAAACTTTTTCCTGTACTACTCTGTTTCTTATAATTACGAGCTTGTTGGATATATCGATAGCGATTGGTGTGGAGATATGGATCATGACTGAAAAAACACAAGCGACTTCGTATTCTACATAGGAGACACAACCTTCACTTGGATTCCAATCGAAAAAACAATCGATTGTCACTCTTTCCACATGCGAAGCGGAGTATGTAGCTGCTACTTCATGTGTTTTCCATGCAATTTGACTCTGCTAAAAGAGTTGAAATAACCATAAGAGGAGCCGACCAAGATTTTCGTGGACAACAAGTCAGCAATTGCGTTGACAAAGAATCCACTTTTTCATGATCGAAGAAAGCATATCGATACACGCTATCACTATATTAGAGAGTGTGTCGCCAAAAATAATATGCAACTAGAGTATGTGAAGACGCATGATCAAATAGCTGATATCTTCACCAAACTCTTAAGCATGAGAATTTTGTCAGGTTGAGAAATCTGCTTGGAGCCACAAATCAAGTTTAAAAGGGGGTGTTCAAATATTAAACTTGACTTGTTATGGTTAAATTCTAGAAGCTTTTTTTTATTATAGTTTATAGAGTCTTCTTGCATTTGTTGTACTTGGTAGAGAGCTCTTGAATTTTCTAGTAGAAATAAAAGTTACGTATGAAGTCATGCTTTTAGAATAGTCTATAGAGTCCTATAAATAGAAGAACTCTCGCATAATTTTTGTATAAGCAAGAAATCTACAATCAATAAAACAAAAAGTGTTCAACAACAAAAAAGCCAATTTCTTATATTCTCGTTCCCTTATTCATAAAAAATATTCAACATCTTGAATATCCATAAAACATGCAAAAAGAATTGAAATCCCTACTCCGTTTTCACAGTGCCATTTCCAATGCATTGATTATTTATAAAAGTGAGGCGTAATGCGTAAGAAAACTACAAGTAGAATGGGATTTCAGTTCCCTATGCAAATACGCAGGCAAAGATGCAAAGGACTACCTGTATGTCAGCCCAATTTTTAAAACTGATGAAACTTAATCACTTTGGAAACTAATTACAGATATAGATCTTTTCGATCATCTCGGCACCACGTTAAAGTGTACATATGACATTTAAAATATGAGATGTATTTTTATATTTTATACCATCGCCACAATTGTTTATATTTTATACTATCGAACTGCTGGTGCTTTTTGAATGTATGTCAATATAAAGATTTTATATAGCGGTGCATTTTGAAATAACGTCGCTGTAAATTATTTAGAAATAATAATACAGGGATATCTAAATGTTGCGTGTACACTTTAGCTGGTATTATTATTTAAAAATAATAATACAAGGACCAAAAGTGATCTATAATTAATTTTTCAAACTGATTTGAAAATGTTCTAAAATTTTTAAATGGGTTGAATTAGAAAAGGAAAATTGCCTACTGCGGCTTGGTTTGTCGAGTAAAAAAAAAAAATCTTGAGTTAGCAGCCCAAATTTGGATTGTTAAGAAGGGTTCAAACCCAAATAATTTACTATTTTATCCTTCTTGAACAAATTTAGTAGCATACTCCCGAAATTTTGAAAAAGACACAACTTTGAGGAAAATTTGCATAATACAACACAGTATTTGAATAAAAACACGATAAGAGTTCGCCGTTTAAATTTTCCACACCAATAAAAAAGGAGGGTAATTATGTAATTGTGTTTATTTCTTTTATGAGGACCAGATTTTTTATTACTGCCACTACATTTTTAATAATATTGAAGAATGATACCGTTTGTTCAAAACTGAAGACGCTTTAACCATTCTCATTTTACTCAGTAGTATGTGTTGTGACACGATGTATATATCTTCAGAGTTTTCAAGCAATAGCTTAGTTACATTGTCTATAAAAAAATGTAAATTAACGGGATATCTTTATTTTCAAACTTATTATGCTTTAGCCCCTTTTAGAAACAATTTTCTTGAGATATCACTGTAATTATTTTTAGTTAAAATTTGTAGTGTCCAATGAAAAATTTAATCTATTTTCTATAAATATTTTTATTAAAAACTGCAAATATTCACGGTAAATTGTTGATATAAATATTTTTCTTTCAAAATGTAAATTTTCACTTAAAATGATAATATAATTGTTTTGTGATAAAAAGGAGGGAAAGTGGATTTTGAAACTCTAGAATTATGTTTGAGAAAACGTTGCAAAAAAGTATATTTAATAGTTGACTTGATCCAATATCTTTAAATAGGGAATAGGAAACCCCGTCACATATGGACACTTAGCTGTAACCTTTTCTTTCTGACTCCCCCTCTTTTTTTTTTTCTTTTTTCTTTTTTCTTTTTTCTTTTTTAACAGCAATAACTGAGAGTATTAGATACATCATGGTGAGAGTATTTCAAAATTACAGTGTTGTGATCAATACTTTTATCTAGTTGTTATTCATGATATGATATTATATTACCTTAAACCGATAACATCCATGATCAATATGTTTATATAATTGAAGGAAAAAAGAGAGGAAAGTTCTCAGTCTATCAATTAAGTTCAGATGCAATCAAGATATGCTACCTTTCCTTCAGTAGTTCGGTTGTCTTTTTCATGGCCTGCTAACTGTTTATGTTTATGATTTAATAATACGTAAAGACTTGTGGAATAAAATAGAGCAAATTAAAAGTAAAGATGTCTCAACAAGAAAAGCTGTCTGCCTTTAATTTTTCCAAATACCCTAGCAATCGAAGTTTCTGAATAGCCCTATGTCACAGAGACTAAGCGACTTCATAACTTTGAACAACCACAAAATAATTTCACATAAAATCATCGAGATTGGAACATATTCCTATAACTTTAAATTCAACCTTTATTTTCCATCTGGAAAAGGGAGATGCAAAAATTCCCACTTGTAAGTCGTAATAGCCATAAAGTCTTAAATGTAAAGCTACATAGTGCACCAATGATTAACAAACTAAAGCTAGAAAACAAAAGACGCTTTAATTCGTTAGAATAAAACAGAAATTTCCCTAAAAGCCAAGCTGTGTATATTAGGTCAAAAGGTCTGTTAGCCAACGGTTGAAGCACAGGCTCATACCCCTGTTCTACTACCAAGTCAATTAAACAAAACTATTACTACATATAACCCTTACTGAAATTAGAATTAGGTACAACATTCAGGACTTCCACCCTATTCGACACTATAATTTAAATTTATGATCAAAGAAAATATATTCAAAGTTCTGCACTGAATTATGGTTTTGACTGGGTTGAAAAAGCTGGGCCCGATCAATTTTGTGCGCAAGAACTTGATGCAAATAAGATTATATTAACAAAAGATTTGTCATTTCGAAACCTTTGGATGCAGAAAAAACAAAAGATAGATGACTCGGGGATTAGACTAAAGGGGAATGGGGTGCTCAACATAACACACAAATATATACATCTAAGCAACAATCAAAACAAATTCAATTGAACATTTATGATCTTGGTGTTTGATGTTTAATCTCGATTGATCAGTTGTATGTTTCACTACAAGGACAAATAGTAAAATCATGTAACAAGTGACACAGTTTAATTTAAATATGTAAGTCTATTGTAAGCTTTATTCACACATCGTCCGATTCAATCTATATTGGTGTTTGGTTTAGTGATAAAAATTTGAACACCGTATAATTTACTCCCCAACTGGCTCAAGCAAAAACCTTGTTATGTTGGATGGAGAATAATAAATGATGAACAATAACATTCAACTAGAATAAGCAGCACTGAGTAAACATAAGTTTATTGAAATTCTTCATGAGAAATCCATAGTTGTGCTTTATAAGGTAACCTGGCAAAACTAGGTACAAATCATATCAAGGTCAGGAAACGCTATTTCATCTTTGCCCGCGAATCCCATCCTTGGGATTTGTAGAATTGTTCTATTGACAGTAAGTTTTAAAGGCAATCTAAAATTATAATTGGTTACCTAAACGTTTGTGCGCGCGTGATTGCGTGTCATTAAATCAAAAGAAATCATCAAACAAAGAAAGGTATAAACAGGAGGTGAAGTTAAATATAACAGCGTAGACGTTCTGTGCAATTGTGCTAGTCAAGTTAGTTGGAATTGCAATAAACAAGAATTTGTTCCAAATCTTGGATTAAACTAGTTATATGTTTCAATAACTTTCCTAAATGCTGTGTGAATTACTGTCATCTACATGGATTAAGCTGTCATGTAATACTGAGATTCACATGTTGCTTCTACTCTTTTATTGTACAACTTATTCTATTGATTAAAATTCCAACAACGAGCAATTTGCATTAAATGGTTTCAGACTTTCAATATGATCCATCATAGCAACAATAAAAGTAGATCAAATTTGGAGCATAAGAAATGACTGACAAACTTATTACGACTTGAATAAAGCAGACCAAAGTATATAATATCAATTCAATATGGTGCTAGGGTGTCATTATGTACAAGTTGACACAAACAAGAGGTTGAACCAAATTTGCTGTCTGTTTCAAAGTTCAAACAAATAGCTAAAATCCACCCAAAATAAAAAACTATATGTAAGTTAGGCCGTGGTTAATAAAGTAAGATCCAAAGAACAGGCAATCAAACACAGTGCATATACAATAATTAGACCTGACCCACCACTACAATTACCTTTTGTTTTCTCCAATACCATTATAACGACATGGGATCGAATAAAGATGGTAAGTTTAAAAGGTAGAAGTGCTAATCAAATGATATAACAAGTTGAGTTATAATATGCTGCACCAAATGATAAAATGTAACACTATGCTCATTGCATCCGTAAACTATCGACCTCGAAAAGCCAAGTATGCAGCCCAGAGAAGAATGCATATAAAATTACCAAGCTTTCTATATTGCCAACCAGCTTATAAAAATGTTTATAATCAAGTTACATTGGTTTTCCATGACACGAAGACGGTCCAAAAAAGTGTTGCAGGAAAAACATGATTAACAATAATATATAAAATTTCACTGAACAGAAGATGCCAACTAAAATGTTATTTAGTAAGTTTCTCTACGCAGAACATAATATCATAAGGAAGATGACAATTAACAAATTAATTTCATATGAAATATTGCTACATTTAATGTATATGATGTGAAATTAACGACTCAAATGTGAAATTGAGAAACACTCTCAAATGTCCGTAAAGAGAGGAACATTTGATAACATGCATAAGTGTATCAAATAAAACACAGATTGATTATTACTTTTATACACACACATATATCTACACACACATATGTATGTATGTATGCATGCATGTATGTATAAATTTATGTATGTATGTATGTGTATGTATGTATGTGTGTGTGTGTGTCCGAAAAGAGAAGAACATTTGTAACATGCATAAGTGTATCAAATAAAACACAGATTGATTATTACTTTTATATGTGTGTGTACATGTATATGTATATGTGTGTGTATAACACATCCTAGAAGGATTTGCAAAATAATACACGGTGAAAATCTAACAGATTAACGTTGTCTTTTGGTTTAGAAATAAGAATTAAGGAACCGAGGTTAAAAAAATTTAAATAAAGAGCATAAATTAATGGATGAGAAGAGTTCAGAAATAACAACACAACAACATTTAGTCATCACATGATGAAATTGTAGAGGGGTGATCCGTAACATCCCCCATTCTGGGTCATGAAACTGAACGCTGCGGATGCTGCAATCATCCATAGTATTAATTTTCAATGATAACATGTGGTCATGTTAATCATATCAGTAATATCAGAAGCACGAGAATATGAAAATTTTCAAAATCATTAATAATTTTCATATTCATTACATAATTCCAAACGTTGCTCAAGTTTAGATAAAATATAATTATTATAAAATACTTTAAGAGCGACATATGAATATGCATCCTTGGTTAATCAGAGTTTACTACTTGGCAGATACATATTCTGTTGTTACATACATTTAGAAAAATGAAACGATAACACAGCGGATACACTACGAGACACACAATAATTTACATCAGAGCATTCCGCTGGCGGCCTACGGCTTCGTCATTTGCTTCCAACGACTATCGACGGCTCTTCATTTTATTCATTTAAACTTATTACTTTAATATATTAGTTATATAAGTTTGAAATTTGATCAAATATGATAATCCATATCCAATTTGTAAAAATATTTTTACTCAATTATCCAAATTTATGAAAGTTTCTGATTAATTAATTTAGTGTCATCAATAATCTTTTTTGTTGTATAATTATATTCGATAATTAACTTTGTTAAAAATCGAACACAAATAATCATTTTTTACAACTTTCAGTCTATCAATTATAAAAAATTTGATGAAATTTATGATACGTGATAGTTTTATGTATTTATTTTGCAAATATTGTGTAACTATTATTTAAAATATTTAAATTAATATAAAAGGAAAAGTAAGAGATTGTAATCATTGTTATTTATTTCATATCCATTGATAACTAATATAAACTATTCAATTATTTTACAAATTAAAATTTTCTAACAGACTAATTTGTATTAAATTTATTTTAAAATGTGTGATTGTAATAAAAAAATATAGTGGCCGTCGAAAACCGCCAGAAGTCGTTGCTAATAGTAGCCGTCGGATAACACGATTATACCGCAGGTTCGGCCGAGAACTATTTATTCATCTTCTTCCTCCACCAAATCCTAGCTTTCTAACCTAAAATTGTCACTTTCCATCTAAGGCTGTCACACTTCGTCCGCAACCACCAACATCCTCACCAACTTCCATTCTCCGACCGCATATGCATCAATTTCAACCCAAAATAGGCACCTTTTCATAAATCTAATTTATCCTAATATGTTAAATTAGTGTTAATTTCTAAACGTATTTGATGGTATTAGCCCCTTGATTGTTTACAACTGTATAAACGTATTTGATGGTACTAGCCCCTTGATTGAAAATATTGAAATTAGTGAAAAAAAGTAGAAAACAATAAACTAAAATTTAATCTTATATTCGTAATTTTTTAAAATTGAAAATATTTGTTAAAATGCAAAATGTATAAAAATTTATAAAAAAATAAAAAATATATTATATAATTAATAAAACATAAAAATGTATAAATGAATTGAAAAATAAAATGTCAATCCATAAAAATATCAATGCATTTTTGAATTTCTATCATATTTTTTTAAATAAGAAAAATGGTCAATCATTTTGTTGATCGGATGAGTTGGTTGTATCAACAAAAGGGATTGAGAGGCTCAATAAAGGGTATTTTTATAACGGTGTGCACGTATTTATTGAATTTGCTTTAAGTGATAATCGAAACGATGAAGAAATTCGTTGTCCATATAGTAGGTGCAAACACTTGAAGCGTTGGGTACCGGATATGAATAAAATTCATTTATGCCAAAACGTTTTCTTGCCAGATTATTTTGTGTGGGATCATCATGGAGAACTTGTAGCACCTAATCTTGTACATTCAGAGGAGAAGGTGGATAATGGTATTGTTATGACGAATCTTATAAAAGATATGGTTGAAGATGCAACATGATCAATGTTCCCTATGGTTGAAGTTGATGATGACAATGTAAATGTCGAAGAAGAACCAAATATTAAAGCAAAGAAAATTATGATTTATTAGATGCTGCTAAGAAACCTTTTTGAGATGACTATAATAGCGCTACCCAATTTTCAGTAATTGCAAAATACGTTACGACGAAACCAAAATACAATTTCAAATAAGCTGAATTTACAGCTATTGTACAAGGTACAAAATGACATATGCCACCCGATATTTTAATGTGCGAAAATCATTATGAAGTGAATAAACTTATGTCTGTTTTTGCTTTGTCGTAGCAAAAAATAGATACATGTTTAAATGATTGCATGTTGTTTTGGAAAGAGGACGTCAACATTAGAAAGTGTAGAATATGTAACGCGGAAAGATACAAACCAAGAAAAAAAGAAAAAGAATTTTTCATACAAGCGTATGCATTATTTACCGATCACTCCTATACTTCAAGGTTAATGCATCTTTTTTAACCGCACCTCATATGAGATGCCATAGTGTGAGAACACATAAACAAAGTACTTTAGCACACCCAGTTAATGGAGAAGCATGGAAGCATTTTGATAAGACATATTCCGCTTTTGCAGCGGAGAGCCGTATTGTTAGATTTGGTTTATATACGGATGGATTTTCACCACTCTCTCAATTTGGTTCTAAATATTCATATTGGCTTACTATCGTTACATCTTACAATATACCTCTATGAATATGTATGAAAACTCCATAAATGTTTTTTACTATTGTCGTCCCTAGCCTTGATGGTCCAACACAATAAATCGATGTCTATTTACAACTGTTGATTGAATAATTGAAAACACTGTGGCAAGAAAGAGTTGAAACATACGACATTTTGAAAGAAAAAAATTTCGTATGTCTGCTTCTTTGTTGTGGACTATTAGCGATTTTTCTTCGTATGCAATTCTTTCAGATTGGAGCACGGCCGGTCGTCTATCCTGTCATTATTGCATGGAAGAAGCATGGGCATCTTCTTTACCGCTTGCGAAGAAAATTTCATGGTTTGATTATCATCGATGTTTTCTCCATATAAATCGTTCTTTTAGAAAAATAGAAAAACTTTATAGCTAATAGAGCAAGGAATATGCAACCACCAACGATTTGGTCAAGCGAAGGAATATATGAACTCGCAAAGGATTATCCATAGATACATGAAACTGGAGTAAAAATTGAAATTCCAAGTAAACTGATGATTCGTAATTGGTGCAAACAAAGTATATTTTGAGAGTTGCCTTATTGGAGAGATCTCATACTTCATCATAATATTGATGTGATTCACAATGAGAAAAACATGTTTGATAGTGTGTTTAATACAATTTTGAATGGTAAGGTGAAGCCTATGGACGATTTGAAATCAAGACGTGATACACAAGAATTATGTATGCGTCCTAAGCTTCATATCAAGCCAAATGATACTAATAAACCAAAAGCAAGCTATGAGTCAGACAATAACCAAGTTAAAGTCCTATTAAAATGAGTGGAAGGATTAAGATTTCTTGATAGGTTTTCTTCTAATCTTTGAAGATATGTCGACATTAAAAATGGTAAATGGGTGCAATGAAAAGCCATAAATGTCATGTAATGATGGAAGATTTTGTTACCCGTTACTTTCAAAGAACTATTGCCCATAAACGTTTGGACAATTATAATGGAACTTAGTTTGTTTTATAAAGAGTTTAGTTCAACTACGTTAAAAGTTGAACGTCAATGTAAACTTGAAATACGGATTCTTATACTGCTCTGCAAACTGAATAAAATATTTCCTCTAGGTTTCTTTAATGTAATAGAGCATTTACCAGTCTATCTTCCATCGGAAGCACGTTTTTGAGGTCCTGTGCAATATGGATGGATGTATCCATTGAAAGGTGTTAACAACGAGTATGTTAAACGTTAGTTTAGTTGCATATATAAGTAAATTTTAATTTGAAATATTTTTTTAATAGATACTTAAATCATCTAAAGAAAAAGGTTAGACAAAAAGCACGAGTTGAAGGTTGATTTGCAAATCATATATCGAAGAAGAAGCTTCGTTCTTTCTCTCTCTTTATTTCAGTGACTATGTGAACTTATCATTTGAAAGTGTTCTGCATAATGATGAAGGCATTGAATAAGACTCTTCCAAGCAGTGTTATCTGTTTCTAGACAATATGGCCGACCAGTTTAAAAATGTGTGGAATTATGGTTAGACGATAGAGATTACCATGTAGCACACACATATATTCTTCTTAATTATGCTAAAGTTGCACCATTTTGTTAGGTAAGATTAAATAATCTTCTCGCTATTTTTATTTCAATAATACACGTGTAGATTATAATGTAATATATTATGTGTATCTGTGGTGTTTACGAATCACAACATCCAAGCAGCGATCTTAGTAAAGAATTCGCTAGTTGGTCTTCGAACAAGTTTATGATTTAAAGAATTGTGTGGTCGATGAAGGATTGAAACATCTTACATTAAGACCAAAAAAACTGTCAAGACATATCCAATATTCTTTGTCAATCTATATAAACTTAACATCAAATAATATGATGCCGAAAAATCAAATAATACTGGTGTATTTGGTAAAGGTAGTGATAATCCAGATAATCATATAAATGATTTTTACAGCGTCTTAACCCAAGTTTTGCAATTGACATATTTTACACGACCCGCGAAGGAATTTTTTGTTTAAATGCAATTGGTTTAATGTTCTAGGTTCTGGAATCAACGTGCATAGAGACCATAATCTTATTGAAATAAAGCGTATCTCGCATTATCATAAGTACGATCCATTTTTACTATTCAAATAAGCACTACAAGTTTATTAACTCCACATCCATCTCTTAAAAAAGATAAAGTAGATTGGTTGGTAGTTTTAAAATAAAGGCAAGATTTTTGTTTGATGGAAAGAATATTCCAAACAAACAAGCTTATCAGACTGATCTTGGGCAAAATAGTTGAATAATAATAACCGACGATCATACTGATTTTTGGCCTCCAAACAATGAATCCAATGTTTTAGTGAAAGCGACTGAGACTATAGAGGAAAACATTATTGAGTACGAGACCGTATCTAAATCATAAAACGACGAGGATTGTTTAATAATGTATATTTTGACAGAAGGTAATTTATGTGATTATTAATGTTACATTTTTGTCATAAAAATGATATGTTTTCTCATATTTAAATGATATGTTCCGCCGTAATAAAATGGGTATGTTTGTGATAGGTATTATGTCGTTTCCAAATCGAAGTTCTTCCCTTTCAGGTTCCCCCTCTTCTACTTAGGGAGGGACTACCGTGGGAGGTGATGGAAACGGCCTATCACAGTAGGCCTAACATCCATAGAAATGTTATTCTCCAAAGCGAATGAGGTCAGCATCATAAATATTTTGTGAATGATATATTGGTCATGACTTATTAAAGGTCTATATCATATTTAATATAGGGGTTTGAGATAGAGCCATTATAAGTTGTTCTTGATGTTCCCAAGCTTGCTTACAGGGGCAGGATGAGCGCTTGCTGGCCTAAGTGGGATAGTATCCTACCCCACATCCTAGAGTTATCTGGCAGGAATTCCTCATAAATGTAAATTTGAATATCATTATATATAACCACTATAAAATTTGTTCACTAAATATAAATGTATAATTTATATATTTTTTCAACTAGCAAAAGGGTGGTAGACTTGCAAGAAGTTGACCATCTCCTTTACAGAAACTACTCGATGAAAAAATGAGAAAGAACTACGACTACATGATGTCGGCCGTAAAAAAGTAGGGAAGAAGCCTAACTGGATGGGTAAGCATATAGGAAGCTTAGGTTGCTCACTAGAATCGCGATGAAGCGAAGGTAAGTTTACTAATCTCTTACTAATTATTTAAATTAAAGTTTCATATACAATCTATTACACATTATATAATGTATATTCTGATAAATCGAAATATCACTTTAATTTGTTTTGTATATAATATATAAATGTAAAATATAACGTTCAATTATATTTATAGGCATGGTTTGAGAGGAACTCTGCAAATAGAAATAAGAAGCCAATCACACACTGCAGTTGTTCTAAGTCATTCCAGTATTATCGTCAAGAGCTGGTAAATTTATTAACTATGATTATAAACAGTTATTACATTGTATAATTTTGTATATACAATAGTAATGCATAGTAATTATTTTAGGAAAGAGAGTATCTAGGTCTCGTCTTCAACAATGGACGTGTTTTCTCGTACCCATGCCATCGAGCATTAAAATGAAGATGACACGCTCATATATACATAACATGACTCAGAATCACAATAGGCCCATGTAAGCATATTTTAAACCATAAGTTATTAATAACCAGTTTAATTTATTAGTTATAATGAATTAAAATAATGTAGTGTTACTTCCAACTGTAAATTATTTGGAAATGCAAAAAAAATTAAGCAATAACGAGCATAGCTGCTCGAGGGAACAGGACAAGAACAATTGACTACTATTGAGGAGGACACGATTTTTGAACTTTCATTGATCCGGCAACGCGAAACAGGCATCGTGGCTTTGGCAACAAAGAGGTAATGGATGGTATGTTTAGATTTTACTATTTACTAATCTCTCGACTGCAACGAACTTGAAACTGTTTAGATTATTCGTCAGAAATTGCTTTTGGGTTTAGAACTAAAAGTCACATGTGTTGCTTACTTGCTTTTGATCTTCCTAGTAATAGGTAAAACATTATAGATAATATATGATAATATATGATCCTGCTAAATCTGATAATATATAGTCATATAATTAAAATTAGATGTAGCTCATAATATCACTTTCTTATATAAAAGCGAGCCGCACATCAATGTAGTTAGATAAGGAGATGAATATTATATGACTACCTACTATAAAAACAATTTTTTCTTCAAATATTATTAATATAGCTTATAAAATAAGTAGCAACCGAATTAGTGATTTTGTAATAAATTATGCCTAGGTATAAAATTTTAAAAAAAAATGCAGTAACTGATAATTGATATTCGATCATTCCAACCAACCAATTTTCAGATTGAGTCGGATTTGGTTTATAGTTTGGAAAAATTTGATGTAGGTTAAAAACTAAAATTCAGACTAAAAGTAGATCTTATAATTAATATAATAAAATAGGTAGATTATAAGGATGAAATTTCAAAAACAAATATACGCAAAATTTTGGTTGTAAACACAATCATGATAATCTATCCATGTGACCTCTTTTATTATGAATTCATTTCTCTTCAATATATATATACATGCACAAACACTGAATTGAGAAGATACCCCCAACCATTCGCCGTTTAATTAAAGCAAGTAAGATAATAATGTCTTTGAATCCCAACGTTATTCCGTTTCTCACCTCCTTCACGATCCTTTACTCACCTCCATTATTTCGTATGAAATACTTCTAAATTCGATAACATATGATCTTATAATTAAAATTAGATATTTCTTATAAATCACTTTATTATATGATCATATATATCACACTGTTATAGCGGCTATTAACCTACATTTTTGCTGGCCATTAGATAAAAATCCCTTATCATATAAGTGTTGGTGGCTAAATGCAAGAGAGCACCTATAAAAAAGCTCACAACCAAGCAGACATTCAGGACCTGAGAGTTAGGGTTGTTATGATGGAAGAATGAGACTGCAATCACGCTATGGAGATAACACGGTTGGACGAGCGCATTGCTGCATATATGTAGTAGCACGACACGTTTCCTTCGTCAGCTAGTTCTAGAGGCGATGTTGAGGCTCGTAGGTATGATTTTTTAGTTTGTGTTGGGATATTGTACATATATGCACTTGGAGATGGTGAGGATGATGTATTTTGATATGTTTGATATCTTTTAAGGAGATGTTGGACGATGTGTTGGGTTGTTTTGACATGATTGATATATTTTGAGATGTTGGTGGTTGATTTTGTGTATGTTATTGGAATGTTTTGTTGTATGGTAGATTGTTTAAGTTTGATTTGTTGTAAATATTGATATTTTATTATTATTGATGTTTTATATGTGATTTAGTCTCATATATGTGTGATTTATTTAATGAAATTAAGTTGCGGTATATATTGATACGTGTGTGTCGTATAGGATTCGAATGGTAGTAGAAATAACAAATAACCAGGTTTTTCGATTGTTTCCGACGGCTTTTTGGTAAACAATAACCAATAACTTCCAATAGCTATTGGTAAACAATTACCAATGGCTTCCAACGGCTAGCTTCCAACAGCTTCCGACGGTTGGCGGCACATGTGTGGTTAGATTATAGCTTCCCATGTACATGGCGGCCGCCGGAAAGCAGTTGGGAAATCCGTTGGGAGCTGTCGGGAAGCTTTCGAGGGAAAATCATTAGGAACACTATATGGTGAGGACTTTCCTTCCATTGGCTTTTTCCAACGACTGACATCGACTTCCAACGGTGGCTGACGGTACTGAGCCATCGAAAATGGTGATGTATCTTGTGGTAACAAAATATCACCTCAACATGGCTAACTTGCCTCATGCACTTCTTTGGAATCTTTATTCGTCAACCTAGAAACTTGTTACTCTCGAACTACATAAATGTGCACCCGAGAGTTAAAAGGGAAAAACAAAAAATTCGGGTCAGACAAAAAGTATGGGATGAATAATAATATGTCATCTCAAAATTAGTTATCTAATGAGACCACGCTGTAGAATGGAACGGGTTTTTCCCTCACTGGTATCTTCTGAATGTCAATCAAAATTATGCTTCTAAAATCAAAATGGTTAAACAAACATAAAACATCATATGCATGCATGCCACATGGGTAAAACTAACATGTCTGTCTAAATTAATAAACTATGTATTCCTATTTCATAGTTTTTTCAGGGTTATTAATAAACTAAATGGCCAACTCGGGCCTACCTGATATACCAAATTCGCCAAATTACAGTTAGGAGGAAACTGGATTGTTCGTCCAAACACAATCTTCTTAGTGTAAACCTGACTATCAACCTATCACATAGTTTTGCTTGACTCATTATGAACCTAAATGTTTTGTAGGCCAGCCAGTAACCTATCTAAGTTATAGATTCTCTTCTGTGCATAAACCTACTTTAAGTCTTTATCCTTAAAAAAGCCCTACGCACCAGAGTTGTGGACCAACATCAAATAATGGTTAATAGTTTAAGTATAGGACACGACCCTACACCTGTCCCATTATTTAGTTTTCTAATCTTTAATACTAGAGCCAAGATTTCATATCACAATTTATCTAATAGCGATACCAATAATTCTCATGCAAAACCTCGAGGTAAAATACCATTTTTATTTCCTTGAAAATCTTAGCCTTTATAAATGATTTACCCCTTAAAATAATATTTAAAACAATAAAAATGTTGCCCTTTTACTTGGTCAAAGTATTACGCCAAAATATGTCCTCCTTTGAAATAGCTTTTGTTAATTTCAAAATCAATAGGAGGTCGTCGCACCTTGAAAACCTTAGGCTATCAAGCCATCAAATAAAGCTATTTAAATTAATCAAATGCGACATCAATACGGCTGATATAGGTGGTTTCCCCTTTCAACATCGAAGTTACAGTGAAGTACTCTAATTTAAAAACTTAAAGCCATGGGGCCGAAATCATTTTTGTCGTATAACATAAACATATAGGTTGTCAGACTTATGAAACTTGTTATTAGATTTTCATAGTATCAAGACTTCTCGGCGCATAAAGCATTAATTTTGAAAAAGAGTTATGGCATCAAAGCCATATAACCTGGTTGCCGAAAACAGGGAAAACATGTGATGTCGGAGCAGACAAGCTACGACATCAATTACTCATGTCAAAATCAATTTCTTACGGCATCAATACTTTAAAAACTATGATGTCGAATATATTGTACTTTCACTATTATGCCACAAAACAGTTGATATAGGAAATGATGACTTGCGGCATCAAAGCCTTAAAACGTTTGATATCAGCTGAACATTGTCGGAAATTAAGACATGCGGCATTAAAACCTTTAAAGCATAGGTTTCAAAGTTGAGACTTACGACATCAATGCCATGTGACATGGGTTTCATACAAAAGGACAAGGGATGTTAGAATGGTCCTGGTGAGTTACGAAAAGATGTCAGAATGAATACGACATGGCAATATCATAATTGATTTGAAAACTGTTTTATTTTACATAAATTTCGTTTCACCAACTCTAATCTCTTATCAACTTTCTATTGGTTAAAAACAAACTTTACCAAATTCTTTCCAAAATAAGTGCTGGAAGTTAGTTTTATCTTTTCAAAAATGTTTGCAAACTTAATTAACTAATGCCCTTAACTAAAATTAATTTAAATGCTTTTCTACAATAATAACTTCGTAGAAATTCATAATCGCTTTGGAAAAATCCCCAAAAATCATGAAAAATCATAATTAACATATTCTTTCATATTTCAAGGCGAAAATAATTATTTAATTATTTTTAATAATTAAAACTCGAAATAAATCCTTTTTCTTACTTATGAAATCCATAAAATATTTACAAGCTTCAAAAATTATGAAATCAAAAAATCATCCTCAAATTAATGTATTAAACATCATATCCAAATTTCAAGTCGATTGTTGATCATAAACTAGATTTCTACACTTAAAGCCTATCAAATAATTTCATAAATAATCTGATAAATTATCAAACATGCATATACTGCAATGATCATTCATAACTTCACATAATCATCGTTTAATTTAGGTTTAAGCATAAAACCAAAACAAACAAGCAAAAATGAGATGGATAAATATCATTCACCCTGATCAGTTCAAGAGATTTGAGATTAAGGGTTGATCATATTCCCTTTAGCTTTAACTTTAATTTCCTTTGCTTTTCTTTTCTCCTCTTGTTTTCCTTAAAAATGGCCCGCCTTAAGTTTTTTAGCATACAAAGTGAAATGAAATGAGGATTATGAAAGAGGGAGAATTATGGTTAGGAAATAAGTGGTTATTCATAATTTACCCCTAACATTATTCCTCCTCCTCCTTATGGTTTAATTAATCTTATTAACCAATTATTTAAGGTATGACCACATCTAATTATCAAATCACATTTTCGTTACCTCAATACATTATTTTATTTTATTTTATTTTATTTATCTAATTAAATTTTCTAAATAATGTTGATCAAAATTAGGGGTGTTACATGATTAATCCCTCATAGTGGAAATACCTAATTGCAGGATTGTGCTATGATATGGTAAAACAAACAGATCGATGAATTCTCCGATTAGATCACAGCTATTCCAAAGCAATAGTAGATAATTATAAAAGAGAAGAGGGGATACAAGATATTTATAGTGGTTCCACTATCGTCATGATAGTGTATATCCATTATAAAAAAGAGGAGCTTTATTACTTTTAATAAACAAGAGACATTACAAGAGATTGCTGAAGAATAATAAAAATCATTAATTTGATTAATTAGGATTACAATTTGTTTTCCTTTATTGACTCATGTTATTCCTTTTTGAGTTTTAGGGATAATGAAATACATGAGTCTACCCTTTTATTTATAGCCTTATCTAAATGGAGACATTGAAAGTTTTAAATAAGATAATGCTGTAACTAAGGAAAGTTTCCATAAATTCCAAATTGCAAATAAGGAAAGTTTCCATATATTTGAATCGTATAAAAAATTCAACACTCCACCTTGATTTGAATTATTTCAACCAACTCTCATTGCACGCTTCATCTTAATACAAAAACCTTCCTGGTAGGTTCCGGCTAGGCCATCCCCCATCTCACTCTGTCAACAAGTTCCAACAAGGCCACACTCCGCCAACAAAGTGCTAAAGTACTCAAAATAAAGGTAGAGTCAAAACAATCACCCAACAAGAATTACACAACAACTTATGTCTTTCAAACAAGAAAAATACTATCTTCCTCTAGCTTCAACTAAGTCATTCCATTCTCCGCTAAGGTACCACCATGTGGCACTAGCACTTAAATAAGTGAATCAAGTTCGAGCAATGCTTGAACTTCGCAACCAACAAATCTTAGTAAACATGCTTATCGCGTTGTCCATTGTGTTGATCTTCTCAAGACGAATCATCATTTCTTCATTCGTGGAAAGAAGAGATGACTATTTGGCTTCTATGTTATTTGTTCTTAAACTGAAAACCAAGCTTTCGGCCAAATGAATTGCACTCCGATTATCACAATTCACCACCAAGCTATTGTGCGCGAAACCTATATCTCGTAATACACGCTTTAAGTGAAGTGCCTCCTTAGTTGCTTCAACGGCAGCTATCAACTATGCTTCTGTAGTAGATAATGCAACCATAGACTTCAACCTCACTCTCCAACAAATAGTTGTATCTCCAAGAGTGAACGTGTAGCTCGACGTTGACCTCCTTCTATCTCTATCTCCCGCATAGTCCGAGTCATATTAACCAACCAAGTTGCAACTCTTTCTAGTTTCAAAAACAAGCAAATGATCTGGTGTTCCCTTCAAGTATCTCCAAATAGCTTTAACAGCTTCCCAATGAGTCTTCCTCAAATTAGCCATTTAGCAACAAACTACACTGACAACATGAGAAATATCTGGCCTTATGCAGACCATGGAGCACATCAAGCTTCCAACTACACTTGCATACGGTACCTCTCCATTTAAGTCTTGTCTTTAGCTGAAATTGGAGATCCCTTTTCAAAAGATTTACATACAAAGGCACAAGTGTCAAAATAGCCTTTGTAGTATTTATGCTAAAGTGAACAAGCACCTTCCGTATATACTCCTTTTAGCCAATCTCAAAAGTCCAAGCTTTCTGTCTCTGAATATTTCTATGCCCAAAACCTTCTTTGCTTTTCCAAGGTCATTCATTTCAAATTCTGCTTTCAAACGCATCTTTAATCGGTTGATTTCTTCTCTATCCTTGGAAGCCATAAGCATATCATCAACATGCAAGAGTAAGTTCACTCAATCGCTGCTTTTCATGTGTTTATAATAAACACAAAAGTATTCTATGCTCTTATCAAAGCCAATGATCAACATAAAGGAATCGAATCTCTTGTAACATTGTCTCGGCGGCTGCTTCAGACCATACTATGACTTCTTCAGTTTGCAATCCAATCAGACGTACCTTCCACTACAAACCCATCTAGTAGTCATATATAGACCGTCTCTTCCATGTATCCATGTGGAAAATCTGTCTTCAAATCTAGCTGCTCCGACTCCAAATCGTGAGTAGCAACTATAGCTAAAAAAGTCATAACAGATGTATGTCGCACAACTGGCGCAAATATTTCATCGCATTCTTTCCCCCTCTTTATGCAAACACTTTTTCTACAAATCTACCCTTATGCCTTCCAATGTCTTTTACCATGAATATCCATTTGCAACCTATGGCTCTATTTCAATGAGATGTGGGACCAAATCCCATATCTTTTTCTTCTACAAGGATTGCATTTCCTCCTCCATAGTGCAAATCCACTTCGAACTGTCCATTGACTTCAAAGCATCTTCAAGATTAAATGGCTCCTTATGAACCCATGCAAAGCATAATCGAACTAATCACTGAGGCTGGGGTTTGCAAAATACCAATTTCCATATCTATCAGGTGCTCTCTAATTCACCGACTAGCACGGACGGCTCCAGCATCGCCTGCCACTCTTTCAGCTACACCTTGAACTGAATCTTTTCCAACTTCATAACCGTCACCATCACTATTGGAGGAAATATGTGGACTATTATATGATGGTTCTTCAACTACATTTTCTTTGTCATCAATGACATCAACTCTACTCTTTGGCTGACATTTGGGAATAATATCCATCTCCTTAAGCTTGTCTTCTTCAAACCTAAGCTATCTGATGTCTCCTCCAATGGTTTGAACATGGCTGACTCATCAAAGGTAACATGTTTGGAGTATATCACCTTATTCGTTGTTGGATTCCAAATACGATATCTTTTTATCACACCTATATAACCTAGCAAAATATTTTTGGTATCTTTCGGTTCCAACTTATCAAATCCTATGTTATGCACATAAACAGGGCAAACAAAAATACAAAAATAATAGAGTATAGTAGACTTCCCTCTCCACAGCTCTTCTGGAATCTTCTTATCGATAGCTGAACATGGAATCTGATTAATAATTTGAGCAGAAGTCGATATATCTTCAGCCCAAAAGCCTTTAGATAAGCTCGTAGCCAATCTCAGGCCATGAGCATTCTCTAGTAGAGTTCTAATCGTCTTCTCAGCAACCCCATTGGATTAAGGATCACAAGATGTAGTAAATTGTTTCATAATATCGTGTTGTCTAATGTATCAAAGGAACCCTTCGAGACATATTCGCCGCCATTGTCGAATCGAAGAATCTACAATTTGCTTCTAGTTTGGTTTCTGACGAGAGCTAACCATTCCTTAAACTTTTCAAACACTTTAGAATTAGCCTTCGTTACATACACCCAAACCTTGCGTGAGTAGTCATCAATGAAAGATTCAAAGTAGTGAGCTCCCCCAGTAGATGCTACAGAAACCGGTCCCTAAATATATGAATGCACATTGTAAAGTACCCTCCTATAAGTATGCTCGCCAACACAAAATGATACTTTCATTTGCTTACTCAACACACTCCTTGAAAAAGTCCAATTTGTTGAAGCTTTCTCCACTGATCTCCTACGAAGAAATACGAAGTTTTCTTCGAAGAATAACCTAATCTTAAGTACCAAAGCTTAGTAGCATCCAAACTTTTAGTCTGTCAACTCCGATTCATGATTCTCTTTGAACAATTGTACCCTTCAGCAAATAAATATTTTGGACTTTTATAACTTTCATTACTATTAGTACACTTCAAGAAACCTTCAAACCATCTCTTGATGCTAACCTTGCATCCCAAAGATGCTAACTGCCTAACGATATCAAAGACTTCTGAATGCCCAGTACATAATGAGCATTTGAAAAAGTGAGAAAATCTCGTCGAACATGGGAATGCAAACTGAACCAACTTCCATGGACCTACATGTAGCATTATTACCCATAAGGAAGTGAGAAAGGAAGAAAAATAATCCTTATTGGGTATCATATGGAATGATACTTCCAAATCAAGGACCCAATGGTTTGCAACATCCAATATTACAATTGTCAACACATTGCTATCTTCATTCTGCACCACAATGGATGAAGAACACCCAATCTCCTTCTTTCAATCTAGACAGTCACTTCTCCAGTGATTCGGTTTCTTACAGTAGTGATAGTTTCCATCCTTAGACTTACTATGTCGGTGAGGCTTCTTCCAACTAGAACGACCCCTAAATTAATATTTTTCCTTTCCATTCTTCCTCTCTCAACAAAAAAGCCTGAACTATATCACTTCCTCCGCTACCATCTCCTAAAACCTTCATCTAATCTCTCAACAACTCACCAAAGCAAACATGTCTTCACATCGCCTAACGTTAATGTTTCTCCATCGTAGATGAGGTTGGTAACGAAAATGGTGAACTGCTCCAGAAGCGAACACAACAAAATCATGATGATAATCAAATCAACTGACTTCATGTTCATCTACATGTCATCAAATATACATGAATGTGTTTTAATGGAAGAACCTTCCTTTATTTTATAGATGAAGAAGATCTTAGCAAGATCAATCGGTTGGTTAAAGATTTCTTCATGTGGAGGTCTTCCAACTTCTTCCAACTTTCTCCAACGGTAGTTTCCTGACTAATTTCAAAAATAATGTTCTTACCCATAGCAGGTTTGAGTTTATTATAGTCCCACTCTTCCATCTCCTTCTCTGTAGCGAATATAGCTGGATCCACATCCTCTAAGTTATAAACCATGTTGTGGATGTGATTTCTTCTTAATAATGCCTTCATTATCCACTACCACGTCTTAAAATCTCCTTCTCTGTTCCACTTCTTTATCGAAGCTGTGAACCTAAAGCCGTGTAGGAAACCTTAATATATGAATAACTACCCGCGTTGAACTAATCTCTGATGTTTTATCCTCGTTTGTTATTCTACCCAACATCTTCTATGCAATAGCAAGCCTGAAAGCTCTGATACCACGTTGAGTTTTAGTACTTTTGTGCATCCCATGCACATGCATTTCATTGTGTGCAATGGCGCCACCTAATGAAGCTTTCAATGTGGCGGCATCCCAATTGAACACCTTTCATTGCCTCACAACGAACACATACATGGTCTTGGCAACACTAACTTGTAACAAAAGGAATTATCGATGCTACGTGCCACCAATCCCATATATACCACATTATATGCCATATTTATTGCAATGTGGGACTTATTTGTCCAATCCACACATCCACTACACGAGCCATATCTAACAATCTCCACCCCGGCAAGAATTTCCTCAAACCATCTTTGGAGCATACTGACAGAGCTCTATAGTTAGGCCAGGCTGCTTCCACTTCTTTCCATAGTTAACCTCCACCTTAAGATGAGTACTTTCACTCAAGTCATCTTGGGGATCATATATCCTCAAAATAGTGGAGGAGGGATGCATATCCATTAGTCCTCTTTTAGTAGTGGGATCAGGCTTCGGTCACTCTCGCATCATCTAATGGCCCATCGAGCTATCAGTTTTGATAGCAGTTGTAGAGAGATGATCAATCCATCGTAGCCAAAAATATAATTATAAGATCGTGCTATGGTGCAGTAAAATAGACATATCGATCAATTCTCCAATCAAATCACAACTATTCAAAAAGCAATAGTAAATAACTATAAAAGAGTAAAAGGGACACAAGAGATTTATAGTGGTTCCATTATCATTGTGATAGTGTATGTCCACTTTATGGAAGATGAGCTTTATTACTTTCAGTAAACAAGAGAGATTACAAGAGATTACAGAAGAGTAATAAAATTCCCTAATTTGATTAATTAAGGTTACAATTTATTTTTCTTTACTGATTTGTATTATTCCTTTTAAATTTGTGGGGATAATTTACTCCATGAGTCTATCCTTTTATTTATAGTCTACTCCAATTGAAGATATGAAAAGTTCTGAATAAGATAAGATGTAAAAAAGGGAAGTTTCCAAAAAATTCTAAATTTGCAAATTTGGAAAGTTTCCATATATTCCAAATCGCAAACTAGGAAAGTTTCAATATATTTGAATCATAAAAAAAATCAACTGAAATAATCAAAATAGTATTGGAACAACCATATAAATAAGTTTCAGGGATACATAAGAAATGACAAAAGAGAGAAGGGGGAAATTTAAAGGTTTAACGGTTGTGGACCTATGGTAATCTCATTATTACTTCCAACCACAATTAGAACTAGTACTGGAAGTTATAAAGTTTTAACACCATTTTCGTAGCCATTTGTGAGCCATATTTTTCAATTTGAAACTTTTTACTCATTTGTATATGGTTTTATCATGACTAGTCCGTCTGTTATAAAATATATAAATCATGTGTGCATATATTATTAGTTCATGAAGGTATACACCATTACTGAACATATTGTTTTCTTAGATTAAATTACTAAAGTACATAATTTTTTATGTAATACCATATAAAATAATCATGCATGGTTGGTATGTTTTATCCAGCTCTATAACCAAGCCATATCGAGTGAGTTGGATAGATTAAATCAGAGAATGACTAAGTAGAAGTCTGAAACAATAACTTCAAAACTTATATATCAAACAAGATCAATGGATGAAGCCATTAGCCTATCAAAGATCTTAAAAAATAGCCTATATGCCAAAACACCCAAAGGCCCAAAGCCAAAACCCAAGAATTTGCAAAAAGTCTCCATTTGGTACCGATCTATTGTCATGGCTCGATACCAGTCCTTGAAACTTGCCCAAAATATGTTCGATTTATTGCTGAGTGGAGTTAAAGTGCTAGTTGAGTAAGTCATACAATATGGGACGGATTGCTATCTATTTACGACCCAAATAATCTATAGAAAAGTCTAAGTTTCAAAGTAACTAGAGCAAGTGATTTTACCCAATCTCCCAACCAAAGAATTTACCTAAGTTCGAGTTTATATCAACGCATCCAATTTTTGGAGATGAAGATAAAAGTCAACCAAGCAACCACGAGGGATCGAAGAAGGCTGAACAATCATTCCTTTGAGTCAGTACTGATCCATAGGGAATTATTATGTACTGATCCATGAGATTTGCTAAGTTGGCCATGATCTTTTTAAGGAAACTCCCTCTAGATGTGGGGAATGTGGGGAAGAATGTACTAGAGACAAATTTGGTGATCTTCATCGATAAATAGAGGGTGATGGACACTATTTCGCGATTTTTGCTTCATTTAAAAATTTTGTACTATTATTGTAATCTTGCAGGTCATCACCGATCCATATACTACCAATAAATAAGGTTGCTTTTATAAAAACTATGTAGAATCATGAATAAAGTTTGAGCAGACGTAGGCTAGTGATTAGCCGAATTACTATAATTGTTGTGTGTAGTTTTCTTTTTGTTTTTCATTTATCTTCTTTGCGCTATTCTCTTCTATAAGTCTTTTTGATGTTTGTGCCAACATTTGACATAAACATTTGGTGCTTTCATTAAAAACATATTAGTCTCTAATTATTTGGATATACTTTCTATTTTTGGATTGCTTTAGACCACAAAGTAGATCCATCAATTTCGTTCCTAAAATCCAAGATTATTTGATTTGACCAATATATCATTGGACTAACTAAAGCAATGGCTTCATAAAATAATAAGGAAAAGTCTGTTGTCACTAGACCCATTAATTGAGTTGCGAACATTGTGTCTCAACATATTTAAGAGGTCGCTCAACCCAACACTGTCGGAATTCAAAGTGGCTCGGATATTATTACTCAGGTTGAGATGGATATGATGATAATTGAATGAGAAGTTACCCACGAGCCAAAATAGGATGATGATGTTGGAAAATTGATGGGTAGGAATAAGAATGAGAAACTAACGGAAGTGTGCCATGGATAGGGAAACTGCATTGAAAACGAAATTCAACATGACTATGGCGCAATTGATAATTGTCTTCCGTTCCCCAAGATTAACATAACTGTCCTTCAAACTTGTGCGCTAAATATTGAAGCACCTAGAGATTTCTATAAGTCACCACCCAGGGTTTTAAGTATTTTGAAAGATAGGTTTAATTTTATAGAAAATTATAGGGAGAGAAGAGAATGAAGAAGATGATTTTTTTATAGATTTTTTCTGCTTTTCTCTGATAAGAGAGAAATGAGAGATAATCAAATAAACGTAAAATATTCTTCTCTCTTAATCCTATCAATCATGATAAATAGGCATTACATAAATAAAATCGTTTTCTTATTAATAAACAATGCAAGAGCCCGAGCAATGAAAAGACTTTGGTTTTTGTTGTAATTATCCAACAACCCCTACTAATTAAAACAAAAATCAAAGAAGGTGAATAAAAATAATCTGGATAAGAAAAAAGTTTCACATGTAAGTACCAATGTCTTTCAATTGAATTGATTCCTAAAGAAGTGAGTTCAAAACTTAGTCTAAGTACTGAATTTCTTCTAGAACTACACTTTCAATTTCTATAAATTCCGTGATAAATATGCGCTTTTAATGGTCATGCGCCTACCTTGGGAACCCATGAGTGCTCTAGAGAGCTCAAGTCTTTCATAGAAGGCGGCCCACCTTTATACCCAAGTAGATAAGTCCATCAAGTGCTTTACTATACACTACACTTATGGCTATGGACTCATTAAGAGAAAGATGTTCAATCTCACAAAATAAATAAAATAATTCATCAAGTGCATCTCAAAAGCACCACCGATACTATATATGAATTATGCGTGAGTAATAAGGCATTGCCTCAAATAAATTAATGAAATCCATCAAATGTGTTTCAAAAGCGCCATTAATACTAGTTATGGATTTGAAAAAAGAAAATAGGCTCAAAATAAGATGAATCATTATATCCATCAAGTGCGTCTCAAGAGCACACCAAAACCGGCTATGTAATATATACAAAGCAAACTACCACAAACTTATAACAAATAGTAGAATCCATCAACTGCGCCTCAAAAGCACTATAAAAAACTGTTTATGGATTTTATTAACACAAAGAAGCAAAGAATCATAAAAAATAGTATAATCCATCAAGTGCGTCTCAAAAGTGTTAGAACCTCGATTTCGATAACAAAAACTATACAACCACTTGCATGCAATATACATAGATATATATATATATACATAGATATATATATATATATATATATATATATATATATATCATCCATATGCAGGCAGACTTTCATGACCAAGACTTGAAGATATACACAAGGACCATTATATTAAGAAATATTAATATATTATGTTAATGTCTTAAATAGATGATATGTACAATTTCCTTGAGTAATCTTTACAAGCATATGCTTATACAAATTATTTAAAATATTTTTACATACTCAAGAAAAAAATTAACAGGCTATACATGTGTCAAATGTCTGGCATATGTACTCAGACGTCTAGTAATATGTTCTATTTAAAAAATTTAAACAGACCAAACGTCTAACGTAAATGGCCAAACGTCTAACCTGGGTAACAGCCATTTCTCCTCAAAAGACATCTTTTCAATCGAAGAGTTGCATTCTCTTCTCTATTCATAACTCTTCCACCTCAAACATTGCAATTCGTGGACTAAAATAGAATGAATCAAAGGTCGTTGCTTCTCAAACAAACTCTTCGACATCTATAAATAAGCATGAATTTGAAAAGTACAATTAACTTGACATTCTGAACTCTTCTCTCTTTATTTTCGAATTTTCCTGTGATCTCTCTGATTTCTAAAAGTACTCAAAAACAAACTTTTATCTCTTCCTTATGTCAAAGCTTAAAATTACGTACTACTCAAAGGAGGTTATAGGAAGAAGCTGTACTTGTAGTCAAAATCAGTGTAACCTAGAACACGCACTTGTCAAAGAATTACTCTTATATAAAAGCCTATTCCTCCTGGCGAAGTGAGGGTAATTGGTTAGTGTATTTTCGAAGGGGGGCTTCGTGATTGGACGTAGGACGGGAGGTCCGAACCAGTATAAAAATTCTGGTGTGATTACCTTTAATTTTAACTGCATTATTATTATGTGTAATTCATACTATCATACACGTAATTGTCATAAACTATATACATATACAATCCACATAGACTTTCAATTGGTAATAAAGCAAGGTTAGTTCAAATCATAGTAATATGTATTTGAAACTTGTTAATATGGCAAGTATCTTTCAAGAAGGTTAGTCAACTGCACGTCCTCCACTATTCACCGGATCTATTTATGCATATTGGTCAACCGCATGATAATTTTTATAGAACCAAATGGCTTAGAATTAAGTATGTAGCACCTGAAACAAATATTAGCACATGAATAGATGCATAAAAAGCGGCTGCTTCTAATAATGCTAAAGCTATGAATGTATTGTTTTGCTCTCTTGATAAAAATGAATTTTCACGTGTTATTTTATATACAACTGCTTATGATATATTGCGTACTTTAAAAGTTACACACGAAGGTACAACTAAGTTAAAACAAAAAAATATCAATTTTACAAAATCAATTTTCACCTTTCAAAATAAAACAAAATGAGTCAATTGTTGACATGTACTCAAGATTTCAAACTATACAACACGATCTTACGGCACTAGGAGTTAAATTTACTAATTTTTGATTTAGTATCTCGAATTCTCAACTCTTTAATAATTGAGTGGGAAAAAAGTATTGGCTATCGATGAAGCTAACGATCTTTTATGTGCTCAAAGTTGAAGAATTGATTGGAAATTTAATGTCGTATGAAGCAAATTTGCAAGCCAGAAAGGAACAAAACCATGAAAAAAAGAACATAGCTTAATGAAGATTATGAATTGGATGAAGATGAAATCGTATTTTATTGCCAAGATCTACAACAAATTTAAGAAATTCAAGAAAATGACATGATTCCAAAAAAGCAAAAAATCATATTCATCAAATCAAACTTCAATTAAGTGCTTTGAATGTGATCAGTTCGGACATATGAAAAAGGATTCCCCAAAACTCAACAACAAGAAAAAGAAAAATAAGTTTGAGAAATTTAGGAAAAATAAAAAGGCATTCCAAGTCACATGAGATGACTCTGACTCTTCCTCTTCATCCGATAGCGATAGTGAGAAAGTGATACGGAGCAAGCAAATGTATGTTTCATGGCACACACTAATGAGGTATGTCCCGATCTTACTTACGATGAAATTTCAGAAGTATGAAACTTGATGACAAATATAGAGAAACTAAGAAATTAAATAAGGAATATATTGCTAAAATAAATCGACTAGAACTTGAAATAGGGTTACTAAAATATGAAAAGTCTATTTTAGAAGTAGAATTAGAAAATGCTCAAGGGAAGTGTAAGAATCTTTCTATTGAATTAGGTAAAGTTAAACTAGAAAATAATGAAATTAGTAAAGAGCACACTATCTTAAAAGATAGTATAGAAACTTCAAAATCCAAAATTACGAATCTTTAAAACAAATTACATAAAATTACAAATAATGTTATAAAATTTAACAAAGGAAAACAAGATTTGAAGAATTTAATTAAAATTTCCAAGCCATTCAAAAATCGAAATGGAATAAGGTTTGAGAATAAAACAAAAATTACAAAGTATAGTAAGATTTATACTAAGACAAAAAAACCTTCTTCTAGTAATAAGAAATTAAACACAAGTTCAAAAATGATTAAAATATGGGTTCCTACAACAAACAAAAACCTGATTAAATAGAAATATATAGGTAATTATATAAAAGAAGTGATTCACAATAGTAACTATATTTCAAAAGGAACCTAACCATCATGGATATGATTACCCTCATTTACTGACACTTAGGACCTAAAAAGGTAAAAAGGGCACCAATTTAAACTTAATTTTTTTTTCAGGTATCCAAATACAAAAATAAAGAAAAATGGGTATCAGGCTCCAAGCACATGACGGGAAATGCTCACATGCCAAATATAAAGTACATTGATGGTGGCATTATAACCTTTGGCGATAATTCAAAAGGGTTCGTCATTGGCATTGGAGAAGTCATCAATATCGGTATCTCTGACTCTCTTATGATTTCTAACGTTTTATTAGTAGAAAACTAAAACATAATCTTCTTAGTATAAGTCAGTTGTGTAATAAAGGATTTGAAATAAAATTTGAAAAGGATAAATGTAAAATTCTCGATCAAAGAAAAAATTTACTTTTTGAAGGATTCAGAAATCGTAATATATCTATCCTAAATATGAACATTAAAAATAATTCAGGTTTATGCCTACCCGCAAAACATGATGATCCTTGAATTTGGCACAAACGTCTGTGTTATCTAAATTTTAAATATATTAACAAACTTGCAAAACATATCTAGTTAGAGGTCTTCCTAAAATTAATTTTACTTGTCAAATAGGTCAGTTAAAGAACTTTCAAATCTAAAAACTACATATGTACTAAACATCCATTGGAATTACTTCATTTAGATTTATTTGGGCCAATCCAAGTAAGCAATAAATCATAGCAAATATGTATTAGTAATTGTGGATGATTTTCCAAGATATACTTGGACACTATTTTTAAAACATAAAAGTGACACTTTTGGAATGTTTAAAACCTTTGCAAAACGGATTACTAACTTAATGGATTTAAAAATTAAAAATATACGCAGTGATCAGGGAGGAGAATTCGACAATGAAATTTTCACTAATTTTTGTTATAGAAAAGGAGTTAGTCACAATTTTTTGGTTCCATGAACACCATAACTAAATGGTGTGGTTGAAAGGAAAAACAGAATTTACAAGAATGTGCACGAACACTACTAAATAGTAGTAGCCTGCCCAAACATTTTTGGCCTGAAGCTATTGCCACTGCCTATTATGTATTAAATCGTGTCACACTTCGACCTATGACTAAACATACATGTTATGAAATATTATATGAAAAGAAACCTAAAGTTTTGTAGGGTCAAAATGTTTTATTTTAAATACTAAAGATAATCTTGGAAAATTTGACCCTAAAGTCGACGAAGGAATTTTTATTAATTATTCAGAACGTAGTAAAGCTTGTAGAATTTATAATAAATGAAAAAATATTATGGAAGAAAATTTATATGTGTCTTTTGATGAAATTTTTCGAAAAACTATTAAAGAAGAAGAAGATGAAATTTTAAATCAAAATCAAACTGAAAATATAGACAATATGCATAATTCAACCTCTGATAATAATGAATATGTTTTAAAATCACCCACACGAATATTAAAAAAACCATCCTTTGGATAATATAATTGGAGATTTAAATTCTCAAGTCACTAGAAATAGATTAAATTAAATAAGCCATGTTGCTTTTATCTCAAAACTGAACCTAAAAATTATAAGGAAGCTTCTAAAGATGACTTTTGGATTTTAGCAATGCAAGAAGCATTAAATCAATTTGAACGTAATAATGTATGGGAACTTGTTCCTAGACCATCAGATCAATCTGTAATAGGAACAAAATGGGTTTTCAAAAACAAAGCTGATGAAATTGGAAATATTATTCGTAACAAAGCAAGATTAGTGGCTTAAGGTTATAACGAAGAAAGGGGAATTGATTACGAAGAGACGTTTGCTCCCGTAGCTCGTTTCGAAGCAATTCGTACCCTCCTGGATTTTGCATGTTTAAATTATTTCAAATGGATGTTAAGAGTGTTTTCTTAAATGGTTTTATCAAAGAAAAAAAAATTGTAGAACAACAACCATTACTTATTCATAAAAAATATCCAGATCATGTTTTTAAACTCAAAGAGGCTTTATATGGTTTATAACAAGCACCACGTGCTTGGTATGATCGACTAAAAACTCATCTACCAAATTATGGATGTCAAATTGGCAAAATAGACACCACACTATTTATAAAACATAAAAATCACGATATGCTAGTTGTACAAATATATGTTGATGACATTATATTTGGGTTAACTAATGAAAGTTTATGTAATGAATTCTCTAAAATAATGAAAAATGAGTTTGAAATGTCACACATGGGTGAATTAAAAAAAAATTTGGATTACAAACAATGGTATTTTTATAAATAAACAAAAGTATTATAAGGATTTGCTTAAACGTTTTGGAATGGAAAACACTGCTAGTAAACCAACTCCTATGAGTACAACATTATATTTAGACAAAGATGAAAATGGTAAAGACTTTAACCAAAAATCTTACTGTAGTATGACAGGCTCTTTATTATACTTAACAACTAGTAGACCCGATATAATGATGAGTGTCAGTTTATACGCTAGCTTTCAAGCTCAACCTAAGGAATCACATCATCGAACAGTCAAAAGAATTTTAAGTTATTTAGCGAACACCGTAGATTATGGCTTATTTTATCCTAAAGGTATGACTTTCCAACTCGTTCATATAGCAATGCAAACTTCGGAGGATGTAAAACATACAGAATAAGCACAAGTGGTACCTGCCACATTACGGTCAATCTTTAGTTTCGTGGTTTAGCAAAAAGCAAAATTATATTACACTCTCAACATGTGAAGCAGAATATATCTGTACCGCCTCAGCTTGTGCTCAAGTAATATATATGTAATAAACACTTAGAGATTTTGGTCAAATAGCTGATAAATCTTTGATATACTGCGACAATACTAGTGCTGTCAATTTATCTAAAAATCCAGTTAACCATTCTCGAACTAAACATATAGGCATACGACGCCATTTTCTTAGAGATAATGTCGAAAAAGGAATTATCTCGCTTGAATTTGTTAACACCAATAATCAAATTGCCGATATATTCACCAAACCATTAAATGAACAATCGTTTATAAAACTTAGATGAAATTTAGGAATTTGTTCATATAATGAATTAATAAACTAAACTGTTATCCTAATAGGCTACTCAAAAAAGCAAACAAACAGAAAGCCTTCTTCACCTTTCATTTTGAAACTTTCCGAAATCCACAAATTGTTTTTAATATAAATTATTTTTAACCATGAATTTCGTTAATTAACAAACTACTTTTTTTGCTTAATTAGGAATTGAAAAACTTATATATATCTCAAAGATAAAAGAATTTTAACCGTACAATCTTTCACTCTCCATATTTAAACTTTTATATATAATTTCATCTAATCACGATTCAACTTACTCAGCCATTGATTTCTCCTCTCCTTCTTCCGACAATTCGTATACATCTCCTACCAAAACAACACCAAAATTCTCTCCTTCCACACACATTATTCCTACTATGACTTCCATGTATCATACCGGAAAATCCCCGAAAGTAAAAAAAGGCCAAATATGGTATTAATCTTGAAAATGCTTCTCTTCATGACAAAATTGACGAAGTTCATCATTATCAACCACGGATGATGAACGTTCAAAAAGAAATGTACTATACACAATGAAACCAAGGAGCCAATCTACACTTTTTAGAAAAATGCATTCTTGTTATTTGTGGACATTCTCCTAGAAAGAATTGTGTTCATGTACGATCTCCTCGTGTGATCGAAACTCCTCCACATGCTCATCAAATAACTCCACGTAAACTATAGGGAGAAGGAAAATCTGAAGCCCAATTCAGTCCAGTATCTTCTTCTTGGTCTCCACTACGACCATTAAAAAAGGATACAAAGGAGAAACCAAATTCATAGGAAAAAAGGTTACTCTGTTCTTCTAAAAATTATATTTCAAATATATATATATATATTCTATTTATAATAAGGTTCAAACAATTCAAGATTACAGTTTATATTTTATGTCTGGTTCTTACTAACAAATTATATCAATAATAACAATCTAAAATCTCTAAATAAATTCAAAATTGTCACAACAGGTGTCTGAGATATAGAGCTATAATATTTGTCATGCTAAGCAAGTTCGTTCATGATTATGTTTTGTGTATATTTTTCATATAAAATATTAATAATAATAACATTGTTTTCGACCTCGTAGACGTCGGGTATTTCAAACAGACATCTAGCTATAATTCTAAAAAAGTTATACGTTTTAGCTCAAACGTCTACCAGTTCATCCAAACGTCTGGATCAAGTCTCAGGAAAATTCACTAACTCAACACAGACGTTTGATTTTATTCTCAGACGTCTTCATCAAGTCTCTATCTTAAAATTTCCTTTACGACCAGACGTCTAATTCAGCCCACGGACGTCTGACCGTGCTCCATAGTCACCATTTCATCCTCGTCTATAAATCATCTTTTACGTTCTTTTTATCATTTTCCTAACCCTATAGCAAAACCCTAAACCCCCGAATCAATTTGCCTTCTTTCTTTCAAAACTTCAAATCAATGGAACACAAATCCAAGAAACCCTTTCCCAAGCGCAAGAAGATAGGCCAAAGCTTCAGATCTCAGCCACCTTCTCAACAATTTATCACAGATGAAATCATTAATGATTGGATGGTAGAACAAGATGGAAGACAAAGACTTCAGGAACTGAAAAAGAAAAGGATATATTATGGTCTATTGTATCCACTCCGTTGATTCTTCAATTACGAAATCGATGATTTGGTAAGTGATGTTGAGATTCACTATCTCATAAATTATGATTCCAACTCCAGTCAAATTGATTAACTAGCGGTATTTTTATTCTTCATCAATTTCTGTTCAACTCATATTTGGAATCCATTTGATCCAAAAAATTGGATTTGGACAAGTGATATGGGGAATTTATCAAATTCAATGTTGAAATGCTTGGGCAAATATTCCAATGCTCATATACAGGAATTAGATTTCAAGATATTCCTGATATGAAACATAAGCCAAGAGATGCAATTACACATCTCGTTTGGGAAGCTAACATGAGAAAATTATCACCATTTCATTTTCGTCCACATGCTAGACTACTTAACTGAATGCCTGCCAATACTACACTCCCTAGATTAGGTAGTCATGAGCAAGTGTATGATCATGACCATAAAGATTTATATGCTATTTTCGGCTATATAAAAGTAAATTGGGCTCAATATATTTTTGATCAAATTAAAAGCTTTCGGACTCCAGCTCGTCAAATAATAATTAATGCTCCATATATTATGTGAATTCTTCGGGCGCATAACGTGCCTTCATTCTTATCACAATATGAAGAACTTCATGTTAAGGAGAGTGGAATTCGCTTCCTATCTTTGATGCATCTTCCTGAAAATCCACCAAGTATTACACCATTTATCGAGTACCAACACCACCAACCTCAGCACCAATAGCCTACTCCTATACAACCTACCTCTACATCATGGCATTCTGAATCAACAGGTTATCACTCTGATTCCGAATTTCAAGAGGCTTGAATTGCAGTAGGACAAGACGAAAGTATTAGAGATGTAGCACTTTACAACTAGTGAATTTTATCTCTAAATCAAAAGGTTTTTTATAAGAAAGTTTCCCGCCTCGAACGATCTTTTTCTACACAGATGACTAAGGTAGAAAGGACTTTAGAAAAGGTCGTCTCTACTCTAGGAAAGGTTATGACAAAGGTTCGCGGATGATCTTCTTCACAATCTTCATCATCTCCGCTCCAGCACCTCATGCACATCCATCAAGAACTTGAACATTCAAAAAGCCTTTACAGACCCATGCTCCTAGAAAAGCTCCAATTAATGTGGACACTGAGGAAAGTGAAGACATTTCATGGCTTCCATAGGAATCCCAATATTACGAGCCTTTCAATCCTTTCAAGGACTTCTATTTGAGAAGATGAAAAGTATCATGATCATTCACAATGGCAACATAGCGAGTATGTTGACAATGCTTCTAATCTTTGGGGTTATTTTTCTTATCAATAATTTATTCACTAATATCATTCCAAATTCCTACTTGTTTGACTATGATATTTTGATTTAGCACTTTGTTATTGTGATTAATAACATTATGCTATTATGATTTTCCTCATATTATTTCATCTGTTCTTTTTGAAAATGACAAAGGAGGAGAGAGCTTATACTGCCTATAAATAGGGGGAGAAATTACAAAAGATAGTGGTAGCTTCTTATAAAATGAATTGTGTAGTTGTCATCATCAAAAAGGGGGAGAATGTTGGAACATCGATTTCGATAACAACAACTATACAGTCACTTGCATACAATATACATTGGTATATATATCATCCACATGCAGGTTGACTTTCACGACCAAGACATGAACACAGACATAAGGATCCTTATATTAAGAAATATTAGTATATTATGTTAATGTCTTAAATAGATGATATGTACAATCTCCTTGAGCAATCTTTATAAGCATATGCACATACAAATTATTAAAAAGTTTTTATATACTCAAGAAAAAAAGAAATTAGCAGGCTATACATGTGTCAGACGTCTGGCATATATACTCAGACATCTCGTAATATTTTCTGTTTAATTTTTTTTAAACAGACCAGATGTTTGACACAAATGGCCGGACGTCTGACCTAGGTAACGGCCATTTCTCCTCAAAAGACATCTTCTTCAATCGAAGAGTTGCATTCTCTTTCTCTGTTCATAATTCTTCCTCCTTAAACATTATAAATCTTGGACTGAAATAGAATGAACCAAATTTCGTTACTTCTCAAACAAACTCTTCAACATCTATAAATAAGCATGAATTTGAAAAGTACAATTAAGTTGATATTCTAAACTCTTCTCTCTTTATTTTCTAATTTTTCTGTGATCTCTCTTATTTCTAAAAGTACTGAAAAGCATACTTTTATCTCTTCCTTATATCAAAGCTTAAAATTACATACTACTCAAAGGAGATTATAGGAAGAAGTTGTACTTGTAGTCAAAATCAGTGTTACCTAGAACATTCACTTATCAAAGAAATACTCTTGTATAAAAGCCTATTCCTCCGGGCGAATCGAGGGCAATTGGTTATTGTATTTCCGAAGGGGAGTTTTAGGACTGGACGTAGGACGGGAGGTCCGAATCAGTATAAAAATTCTGGTGTGATTACTTTTAAGTTTACCTGCATTATTATTCTGTGTAATTCATACTATCATACACGTACTTGTCATATACTATATACATATCGATCCACATAGACTTCCAAAAAGCACTACCAAAAACTAGTTATGGATTATATAAGAAAAGAAGCTCATACTTATAACAAATAGTGAAATCCATCAAGTGCATCTCAAATGCACCACCAAAAACTAATTATAGATTATATGGAAGCAAAGACGCTCAAACTCGTATTAAATAAATGAATCCATCAACTACATTCAAAACCATAAGCAAAGACTAGTTATACATATAAAAGCAACAATGCTCAAACTCATATAAAATTATAGAATCCATCAAATGCATCTCAAAAGCACCACCAACAATTAGTTATAGATTATATAAAAGTAAAGAAACTTAAAATCATATCAAATAGCAAAACCTATCGACTGCATCTCAAAAGCACCATCAAAAATTGGTTATGGATCATAAAAAAGCAAAGAAGCATAAAATCACATCAAATAGAAAAATCCATCAAATGTGTCTCAAAAGCACCGCTAAAATTAGTCGTCGATTATATAAAAGAAAAAAGGCATAAAATCATATCAAATGGAAAAAATCGGTCAAGTGTATTTAAAAAGCATCACCAAAAAACTGGTTATGGATTATACAAGAGCAATCAAACTCATAAATACAAAAAAGGGAAGGGAAAGAGTAATCATGTTAGGTTGATTAATCACTAATGGGTATTCATCACGTTTTCCTTTACTCTATGGTCGAAGCCCATTCTTCTTGAAAATTCAAGGTCTTATTTCCTTTGAAGATAATTTAGAAAGCAAATTCATGAAGTTCTTTCTGATTTTATTAAATTTTATGACATCATTTTTTTCATCAATTTCCCAATTTCCTTATATCTGATACAGATGTCTCTCTTCTTACTACACACTCTTGTAGAAATCTCAATGTTCATCAATATGGGTATAAATGTATCTTCTTATACAAAAGTAATAACATCTGCAATAATTCATGAGAAACATGATACTTTCGCTAATTTTACCACATTTATTCTTTGGCTAATTATGTTATTTATTCTTATATATGCAAAAACCATAGAAAGATAGCAAGGATACCATATAAAAACATTCAAACCTTTCCATGTTTTTCTCAACATTGAGAGATTAACTTTTAAAAAAAATTCCTCATATTGGACTTTTGTACGTCTGTTTTATCATAATAGAAGGACATGAAGGAACTGAAAATCAAATACGTAATTTCCATTGTTGATTTTTCTAAACTGAATGTAGACCCACTTTAGTTAGATAACCCCACATTTCATAAATTACAATTTGACACATTTTAATAGTACAAGAATAACTCTTTGTAGTTTCTTATGAGGAACCATGTTGGTATGAAATAACCTAACAAATTGGTTTCCCCTCATAGAATCTAACTAGCAAAGATCAATATATTCAATTTTCTATCTTCGTTCACATTTAATATTATTTTAACATGTTTTGTATTTTCATACATACAAACATGAATCAACATGATACACGAAAAAAATAATGATCAAATAAAACCAATCATGAATTAATACAATACTCGATTCAACTCTTGACATCCTTCTATTTTCATGCAAAACTCATAAAGAATGCACTTATTCAATGTGACATATCAAACTCTGGGTCTCATAACTGAGCTTGTACAAAGAGGAAAACACAAATCGTCATGTTTAAACATATATTCAACATATACACTTCCAGCACTCATAATTAAAACTTCTGTCTTATAATGTGTTTGAAATAAATAATTTTATCATACTTATAATTCTTATATTGATAATCCAAATACATATTTCCCCAACAAGAAATTTTTCTTAGGCCCACATCTGGACCAAAATAACTAGTTTCCAAATATTCAAATATCGTAAGGACATGATTTTTTACAAGTGTAAGTATCTCATTTTAAAATAGTTTATGGTATACTTATACAAAACTTATCCCCTTTGATCTATAATTATTCTTCATAAATATATCTCCTTTTTCTTTCAGTATCCATTGTTTTGTTCTATTTTAAAGACAAACTAATATCATAGCTTACTTCTATATGACTTTTATATACATTGTGCCATCATTATATTGTAATGCATTGCTCATCATTATTTCTTCACTTTCAACATTCATGTCCACAAAGTGAATATTTTAATTGTATTGTTAAATAAATATATGCATAACAAAAAATAATAAGTATAATGCTAAAATAACAATCAAAGTCTAAAATATACTCATATCTTTAAAATGATAACATTATTTCTTCTTTTAAATAAAAAATTTCAAGACTAATATATGAATTAAATATTCAAAATTCTCCATTCTCATAATTGACATAGTATAAAATTTTGATGTATTTAACATATCTATTCAACTACAAAACTTTATACACAATCAACCTCTTAACTTTAACATTAAAGTCCATAATAATCATTTTTCAAAATAGAGTGGTAATGACGATATTACAAAAAGTCATAATCTTTATATTTGAAATTTTTATATTTATGTCATTCTCATAACAAAATCCAACTCTATCAGTCAATAAACATAAAATCCCTCGTTAGCTGGTTTTATCATTTTTATATATAATAATTTGTCAACCAAATTTACTTTTCATTCAAACATTAAATAAATCATTAAATGCTCTTAATTTACTTCCATAAATAAGTCATAAATAAATTTCATGACTTCACAATTCGAATATTATGTCTTTAATGTTCATAAAATTTTTAGTAAAAATAATTAAAGCAAATCAATATTTTTTCGTTTGCTTATATGTTATTACTCATTTGTGCATTTACAATAAAGGCCCAACTTATAAGTAGACTCCATTTGATAAAAAGACGGTTGTCGTTTTATTTTAAACTCTCAAATATGTTAACAATAATTTATGCAAATTCATATTCAAATTTATCCATTTGGATACCTAACTTTATTATCATAGAAACAATATTAAACTCTTAAGGAAATGAAGTGAATTGTAAATTAAAAGTATTATATTCACAAGCACTTATGGTCTGTGAATATTGTTTTAACTCCTTCTAGAAATGGAAGGACAAAATTTATATTTTCTATCAGGAATTTCGTTAGCTCATAATTATAAAGGTTTCATGGTATTAATTTTTAATTAGATTCTTATACTTCAAATTAATGGTCCATATTGGAACATTTTATAAATGAAAAGTCTTCAATTTAAATAAATTTGAATCCACAAAACATATAATTTCCCATTTGTCTCAAGTCAAATAGTATGATAAATTCATACCAATCCAGACTTGTGGCTATTAACTATAATTTGTCTTGCGTTTAATAATAAATGATACTAATTTGAAATTTTTTTTGCATCATATCTAATTCATTATCACATTTCATGCATAAAATGCAGTAATTTAAATCAAAGATATACAATTATAACACTCAAATTTGCAAATAAAAAATATTTAAGTATATATTCTTCATTTCCATAAATATATTGAAGAATTCCCCACAATCTTAGCAATTACTTTTATCATAAACTTATATATGTTGGTAAATATTTTTTTTTCACCATAGCATATCAAATGTTATGCTACTTTGATTAGCATATATCATTAACCAAAGAAATTTCTTCAAATACAATATTCACAGCAATATCAGTGATATGAAGTCATTATCCAAACTCAAAAGAAATTTTTTTGAAAAAAAAAGCAAAAGGTAAAAGTGGAACGTACCTTGCTATTAATTTAATATACTTCTTACCATTTTAGCGATTTGAATACCTTTGATTCAATTCAAGTTTGTGTAAAATCCTCGATTTTCTTCTCATTCACTAATCATCATAACATTCCAATCTTTTCTCCGAAATCCAAATAGCTTAGTACTCATGAATAACGGATTTAATTTCACTTTCAAATTGTTGGAAAATTGATGGGTAGGAATAAAAAATGAGAAAGTGATGAAATTTGTGTCATGGATGAGGTTCCTGCCTTGAAAGAGAAAGTCAACACCACTATGGTGTAATCAATAACCATTGTCTATTTCCCACGGTTAACACACCTTCTTCAAACTTGTGCACTATTGAAGGATTTGGAGATTTCTAGAAGTCACTGTCCAGGATTTTAAGTATTTGAAAGACTAGTTCAATTTTAGAGAACATTGAAGAGAGAGAAGAGAATGTAGAAAATAATTTTTCTTCTATAGATTTTTTTTTCTTTTTTCTATAAGAGAGAAAATGGGAGAGAATCAAATAAACGTAAAATACCCCTCCCACTTGGGCCTATCAATCACAGTAAATAAGCATCCCGTAGATAAAAGCATTTTCTTATTAATAAAGAATGCATAAGGTCAAGCAATGAAATGAATTTTATTTTTCAAGCAATGAAAAGACTTGTTTTGAAGATGAAGATAGTTCCTCATCGTCCGATGAGGAACATGGTGAAGAGAAGCAAAAGGTGAAAAGAAGGATGCCAGGACCTTGAAGAGTAAAGAAATAGAGTCAGAAGCATAAATGCACCGATCGATACCAAACCATCTTTATGGCCGGTACCAATCTCACTTCTCGTAGAGTGGATGTTGGGAAGTTGGCGTTCAGAAGCTGATGTTGTTGTTGGAGATGGACCAGTGTTCGATGGTCAGAGTGCTGGAGTTCATGTTACGACTGTTGACAATTTGCATAGAAACCATAAAGTATATTATTTATACGAATGGCTCTCCTATAGACAAGAGAACCCAGATGCCATGGAACTAACATAAACCATTTGCAAGGAAAAACATTCGGGGTAGGCCACGATTATCGTCGTTCGGTTGATCTGGTAGAACCAAAAATTTTGGTGCATATGACGAGAAAGCTGGTGAGTGAAAATTAGCACAAACATAATGATGATTGGGGTCCTTCTCCTAGTAGAAACCCATTCATAGAAGAGATATTATGGGAGGAATGCCTAAGAAGGTTCGCTATGTCGTCCTACAATGGGGCGACATACACAAGGCAACATTTGTTGAAATATGAGTGGCATATGGACACAGCGACGACAATGGATGGTGGTAGATGTCGATATTTCCCGATATTTTTATAAGGTGTTGCTACGATGTTATTCATCCCACTTCTGCCGAGATCCATATCTTTAATTGATCAGTTGGCTAGGAAGTTTGTCAAACATTTTCTCTTGCATACTACCCGTCCGAAGGATATAATATTGTTATCAAACCTTCTTCAGAGTACCAGAGAGTCGTTGAAGGACCTTTTAAGTAGGTTTAACCTACGCAGTTTAAGCGCTTAGCATTTCTATAGTGGTGGTGGTGTAAAAAGTTATAGCGGGGATAAAGCAGGGATATAGCGGAAAATAGCGGACATGCAAAAAGCTTCAATAGATATAAAACCAAATGTTTAATGTTAATTTATTCTCATTCTCCCATCATTTATGTAGGAAAAGAAGTATTGTTTAATCTTATATAAAAACCAAAGAATATAATGATTTATGCATACCAGACTTGGTGACTATGATAGATTTCAAAGTTATATTGAGCACTTATGCCTTAAAATTAGGTCTTTACCCTAACTTTATAGATTTTGCTCAAAAGGGAACTAGTCCAATCAACCTTTTTATATTAATGTTGCTAAAGAGAGTGCTAAAAAGCCTTGATTTAGCTCGTGTAGTGGAAAATAATGAGGCTTGTGGCGGATCTATTGTTTAACAGTGCAATATTGAAAACACATAGCGATCGAAGAGTGCTATGCGCTATAGCGGGGATTTTACAGGCTTCAACTGCATAAGGTTTAACATAGCAGTGGCGAAGGTGAGCAACACTAAGGAATACATTGTTTTGATGATGTTGATAAGGGGAATACACTCGTATACCGATTCTGAAAGATGGCTGAAGATGAAACCACTACCGATGGATGAATTATATAAAAAGGAAAACCAGTATTTGCACTTGGAGGAGGAAAATATATCGGTTGGAAGAGTTGGTGGTAGACAGTCAAGTGAGGTAGTATAAAGTATTATTCTAGTGAAGCAAACTGAATAGGGTTCTGAAAATGTGGTTGTAAACACGGAAAACAAAGGCAGCAGTCAAAAAAGAAGTAACAAAGGGGACGGAGATAAAAAAACCAAACTTCAACAAATGTCCGAGATTCTCGAAGTATGAGGACTATACGCCGATGGTCGACATAATTGAGATTATTTAACTTGCAATGCAGAGTATGGAACATTACAAGAAACTAGCTCAAAGGGAATCAATGGAAGAGGAGAAGAGATATAGGAAGTATAGTCGTTTCAATGAAACACAAGGCCATAATACGGACAAATGTAGGCATTCATGTGATGTGATTGAGGACCTGATCAGGAAGAAAAACCTTCAGTGAACCTTCAGTAAAATGTGAATGCCCTATGGGATGATGGGCAAGGAAGTGCTCAACCCTAAGGAGAATTGCTCCAACGGGTCCAAGCTAGGCCTAATAATAATAAGCCTAGGCAGCTTGGAAAAAGACTTGTTATCAATACAATCACTAGCTGACCTCATCCAGCTAAGAAGAGCAGGAATGAGATGGAAAGGTACGTGATTCCTTAAGGTATATTGTACAGGAAACTTGCTTTATTGTTAAAGGTGGAGTTCCTACAAATCAATTAATGACCATGATCGGGATGCAGACGGGATTAAAGCAACCATGCTTGATCCTTGGTGACATAGGTTGTAATCGGGCCGGAGACTGTGAGGAAAGTTCTTTTTGACTGTGGAAGTTCTGTTAATATTTTATTTAAAAGAGCTTACGACAAAATGATGATGATGGTCAGGAACTGAAGCCTTGTAACTTCCATATTCAGGGATTTACCAGAGAGGCTGTAGAGCATATGGGTTGCATGGATTTGCTGTTGGTTTTTTAGGTGAAGGTGACCGCAAGTGGGGCGAGTTGTGACCTTCATGGTTTTGGACATTTTTTCTACATATAATTCCTTTTTAGGTCGACCGGCCTTCTCTAGTTTTTAGGTAGTCCTGGCTTTATGGTACTTTATAATGAAATTTCGATGGAAAATGGAGCAGGAATCATTCAAGGTGATTAAAATGTAAGGCGAGAATGTTATGTCAAAGAGCTGAGTGATGCTAAGCAGCGTGAAAAGGGAAAGGATGTAGAGAAGACTCTCTATGTTAAATCGATGGATGCATAGCAACTAATGCCTAAGCCTTGGTTTGGTCGGCGTAGTAATTTCCATAGAGCTATGGATTTGAGGAAAGGGCCAGAGGATGCAAGGGAGGCCCCATTCGAGTTGACGATCAGCATCTCGGTTAGTTAGGATGATCCTACTCAAGTCTTGAAAATTGGATTTCAACTTATTATGGAGATGAAGAAATATTTGACGGGGTTCCTTCTGGCGAACCTGGAAGTGTTTGTCTAAACGCATTCACATATGCATGGAATTTCACAGGAGACAGCGTATCTCATATTGAATGTGAACCACAGATGTTTTCTTGTAAAACAAAAGTGACGTAGCTAGGTCCAGAGCGATCCACCGCACTAGAAGAAGTGGATAAGCTAAAGGCCAAGGGCTTCATCCATGATGCTCTATACCTTGAATGGGTATCCAATCCAGTCCTAGTCCTGAAATCCAACGGGAATGGAGGACATGCATCGACTATTCAGATTTAAATAAGGTATGCTAAAAAGATAGTTTCCCATTCCCAAAGATCCACCAACTGGAGGATTTGACCACTGACCATGAATTATAATCGTTTGTGGATGTTTATTTTGGCTATAACCAAATTCCAATGCACATCCTAGATAAAAAACATACCAGTTTCATAACTAAGTTGAGATTGTACTGTTACCATGCCATGTCGTTGGATCTAGAAAATGCTAGAGTCGCTTACCATGGACTGGTGGATTCCATATTTAGAGATCAAATCATATGCTCAATGGAAATCTATGTGGATGATATGCTGGTAAAGTCATGACGATCGATGAATCATTTGGAAGACTTTTCAGAAATGTTGAACGTGCTCCGAAGATAGGAGATGAAGTTTAACCACTAAAATGCTCGTTCGGAGTCACGTTAGAAAAGTTCTTGGGTTTTTTGCTGAAATTAAGAGGAATAGAGGCCAATACGAAGAAGATTGAAGCCTTAAGAAACTTTGAGGACCCAAAGATGATAAAAGAGATACAGAGCCTGAACATAAAGGTAGTCACGAGGACCCAAAGAAACTTTTCCTAGACACACGAATGTGAGGATGCTTTTCAAGCTTTAGTTGATCATTTGGAAAGACCACCTATCTTGTCAAAGCCTTTGGAAGGAGAAGATTTATTTATTTATCTACTGTGATAACCTGGAATTTTAGGCAATGTCAATTTAATAATCTGTATTAAAATTTAAATTGATTTAATAATTTTTGTTAATAAAATTTGAATTGGTTTTGTAATCTTCTTTTAATAAATATTTAATTGGTAGATTTTATCTTTTAAAAGCTAATAAATTGTTTTCTATTTATAATGAATATATATTTGTATATATTGTTAATAGATAAGCTTTGTTTTAATTTAACAAATAAAGCATGTTTTCAAATTCTAATATTTTTGATAATTTGGAAGTTATGATTTATTTAATATATAAGTTCTCAAAGCTATTTAATAAATAACTATATGGTTTTAAAAATACTTAAGGTAAATGTTTAATTGTTTAAATTTATTTTAGCTAAAGTATAAATTTAAATTAATTAACAAAAAGGTTTGTTTTGTTTTCTTTTTAAATATAGCTTGATAAATATGATTTGAAATATATATAAGTTTAAAATACAATTTTACAAATGAAACATTAATACATATAATAAGATAAGCAATATAAGTAATTTATTAATAATAAGATAATTTCTCTTATAAATCATTTAAAATTGATAATTTGTTATTTTTATACAATATTAACAATGTATTGTTTTTACAAATAGATTTTAATATAAATATAATTGTTATTTCAAATTTAATTTATGTAGTTATATATGTATATATATAGCTTGATTTTAAAAGGGGACTTTAGAATTTGATTTGAATTGGAATTTAAAGTCTTGAAATTCAAAGAGGTAGATATTTTAGAATATTTGGATTTAAATTATATGTATAAGTTTTTATTTATAATTGGTTTTATTTCTTTAAAGTTATTTATATATAAATAAGTATTTATAAACTAATTAATTAGTTAAAAAGGGCTTTTCTTAACATTTAAAATAAATAAAAATACTTAATGGACAAATGTTAATTTTTAAGCAATACATAGGACAAATGTCAAGACGTTTTACAAGTGTCCTTTAATTTTGTTATTCTTTTCTTTTATTTTCTTTAAACCATTTTCAACCTATATAATACATATGTTTTCTTACCTTCCACTTTTTTTTCTATTCTTTTTCAAAAGTAAATCTGAAAATTTACTCTTCCCAGACCAGAAACTCAATCCTATTTCTCAAAAAAAAAAAAAATCTGTAACTCAAATGTTCCTCAAACCAGAAACCTTTTCCAAATCAATAACTTGTAGTTTCATTTTCAAGATCAAAACCATAAACTTATTCAAATCAATAGCCTATATATCATCTTCAAATCAAACGTTAAAGCCAGCACTTTCTTCAACCTAAGTTATCAAAAGCAAACCTGTAGTTCATCATTTTTCTATAATCTAGAGCTGAACCTACAATTTTTTCAAATTTGGAAATCAAAGAGCAATCATCAGCATGCATGCAGTTTATAAATCAAAAACAAAGAAGCATTCAAGTGCAAAGTTTTTAAAGCAAAGGGATTTCAGTTTTAAGGTTTTCAAGCTTTTTCAAAATTTGGAAGCTCTGTTCTTCCTTCACAAATCTGGTGAGTAACATCATTTTTAAAAGTTTAAGTATCCTTAAATTAGGTTGCATGTTAATTCTCTGGAAAAATATATATTCTATATGATTTTATACAAGTGAATTTTTTGGAGATATTTATATGTGCATTTTGTTGTATTTATGTATCCCGTTCTCAGTTTCAAACTCAAGACTTGAACAAAATTCTTTTCCTCTTGATCTGATTTATGTTAAGACTTAGGATTTGAATAAAATTTGTTGTTATGTGATAGAGTAAAGCTTAAAATTTATTTAAGTTATAAATACTATGTATTGTCTCTGAAAATCATAAATAACAGAACAAACTTATTACAAGTAAAAAAATTCAAGCATCCCAATTTATCAATTCAGGAACATAAATTGATTCTTTAACTCAAACCATGATTTTTAAGAATGAAATCATAATTTTTAGTTAAGGGGTTAAGGAGCAGTTCTGGGATGACCAGAAATAATGTTTTGGGGGATTTCTGGTGATCTACTTGATTGTGGAGGTCGGGGTTCTTCCTGGTGGTGGAAGAGTGACTAGAGATTAAAGGAAAAATATCTAGAAGATGATAAAAGCACTGTGATGGAGGCAGTGTTTGATTTTGGTTTGTAACCCTAGTTTTAACTAGGTTGGGTTTTTGGATCGACACTCTTCCCTGGTAGATCGAGTGCCACGGGATTCTGGAAAATGGAAGTAACTGGTCTATCGAAGACTTGGTCGGAGTTTCAGATGACATTGTGGTCGGAGATGCGAGGATGAGGCAGTTTTCAGGTTGAGGTGGTGGTTCTTGATTCTGGTTCTAGGTTCGGTTTTGGTCACTTGAATTTGATCTCGAGTTTGGAGTGGCGATCTGATGATCGAGTTACGGTGTACGGGTGATTGTGGACATGGGAAGATCATCGTTGATGATCTGAGTGGATCGGTGCCACCGCGCATATGCACGGTGCACTTTATTTTCTGATGAAGTTTGGGTTTGGGCAGGGGAGTAGTTTACTCGAGTTTTCTCGAGTAATTTAATAATTTTCTCAAAGCAATTTGGGTTTTGGACTCGAAGTAATTGAAGGTGGCTTGGGTATAATGTGTGGTTACAGGTTTTAATGAAAACCTGTCTGCTTTTAAACTTTTAAATTGATTTTAAGAAATTGAAAGCAGGATTTAAACAAGTTTTTAAATCTAGATTAAAATATGGATTCAAATTTACTTTTGCATCCTAGTTTTAAAATTAAAGAAAGTTTTTAAAATTTAAAATGTTTTAAACAACTTCGAATGCTTAAAGTGTATTTTTAAATGGTTTGAATTTAAAAATGATTTAACATGAAAAGTAAAGATTTAAACAAAATTTTAAACCAAGTTTAAATCTGGATCCAATTTTAGTTTGAATCTTAGTTTGGGAATAAATAAGTTTTTAAAATTCAAATTGTTTTAACAACTTTAAAGTATTTAAGTATTTAAAAGTGTATTTAAAAGGGTTTGAATTTAAAATAGATTTGGTTTAAATTATTTTAAGTTTCTTTTGTAAGATAAGTATTTCCTTAACATGAGATTTTAAAAGTTCTTTTTAACTATTTTTTAAACTTTGTTGAGGTTAAATTTATATTCATTTTAAATCTTAAATTTAAAATGAAATTTGAAAATAAAATTAAAAGTAAATTGTTTTTAAATGCTTTGATTAAGTAAGAAAAGTTTTATCTTAAAGTTGAATTAAGATTTTATGATTTGTGTTTCATTAAAATTGTTAAGGTAATTAAAATAGATAATTAATTGGTTTAATTTATTAATGAATTGGGTTAGTTAATTTGGTAACTAAGGATTTTAAATCAATTAATTAAGGTTTAAGTTAATTAATTAAGGATAATTAATTTGTAATTAAGGATCATTAATTTGATAATATTAGATTATTAATTAATGGTTAAAAATTTATTAATCTTAAAACTTAATTAATTAAATAATTAGGGATTAATTAATGGGTTATCAGAGATTAATTAATTTGTAATTAAGAATGATTAATGAAAGTTTAATTACTTAAGAAAAGAAATTAAAGAATTGTAAATAGTTAATAAAGGTCATTAACTTGAGATTATTTAACAATTAATTAATGTGATTAATTTTAATAATTAATTAGATTAATTAATTACAGATAATCATCTGTGAAATTGTTTAAGTGTAATTACTTAAGGGAAGTAATTAAGGAATTAATTACTCATTGTAATTAATTGAGTTTAATGTGACTAATGTAAGTTAGTTAATTAAGTTTAATTAATTCAAGATAACCACTGGTTGATTTGTTAGCAAAATTACTTAATGTAATTAATGAAGTGTAATTACTTAGTGAAGTAATTAATGGATAATTACTGGATGTAATTCATTGAATGGTGATTTATTAATAGAAGTAATTTGAGTTTAATTACTTTGTGAAATTAATCAAGAGATTAATTAAGATAATTAATTAAGGAGTAATTAATTTATTTAATGAAGTAATTAAAGGTAGTTAATTACTGGATGAGATTAATCAAAAGTGATTAATAAATGTGGTTTTACTTAATGTAATTAATTTAAATAGAATAATTAATTAAAAAGTAATTAGGAATCATTAATTAATGATGTAATTAAGGGTTTATTAATTAAGATTAATTAATCAATGATAAGTGATTAAAGAGTAATTAATTAATGTAATTAATTAAGGATTAATGTAATTAATTATAGTTAATTAATTTATAAAGTAATTAAAGGTTAATTACTATAAGTGGTTAAGGATAATTAATTTGTGAAATTAATTAAAGGATAATTACTTGAATGTAATTAAAAGATAATTAATCAAGGATGATTAATTAAGGTGGATAATTAGATGGTGATTAATTAATATATTTGTAATTAATTAATCGTTATGTAAGCAAGATTTTTAACATGAAAGTAATTAATTTAATTTACTTTGAATTAATTAGAGATGGAAGTAATTAATCTAACTCATTTTAAATTAATAATAGCGTGGTTAATTAATCCTTGCTTATGTATGAATGGATGATATTGATTGCCTTGAATGGTTTGAGATCTCAGGTATGAGACGAGTGATGCTATGTGATATGGATGCTTTGGTTGAAGTGTGATGAAAATATGGATTATCTGTTTGTGATGATAATATGGATTATCTATTTGTGATGATAATATGGATTATCTATTGTGATATTGTAAATTATCTATCTGTGTGTATATAAATAATGAATTGAATTGTTTTAAACTTTAAAACAACTTGGCCTTAAAAGATACATTTTGAATTTCGACGAGACGGAGATCGGATTTCCAGATTTGGATATCCGAAAACCACATCGATCCGAATTAACGATAGGTCGTGAATCTCAAGTGAAGATGAAGATTCAAAGTGCAAGGGTTATCGTCGTTAACTCTAAGGGTGATTCCAAAATGAGTGTAACGAGATAATGCCTTCGGTTTCGTTCGAACCTGGAACGAACTTGTATGGATTGAATGCTTTCATAACATCGTCAGGTGGATGATAAGCATTCTAAGATAGATGTGTTCTATAAAGGTAATCGTAGCCTCAAGCCTCATCAACCGGGAATGGCTAAAGCATGGGAGGTGTAGCAAAGCTAAGTGGGTAGCACCCAAGTAGGACGAGATTTTCCCCTGTCTAGAGGTCCTTTTTTATTCGGCTGTGTGGGCAGTTGTTGGCCACAACTGCGGGATTGTCTTTTCAGGACTGTCCAGCAAGGGATGGTTTCGGCCTTTTATTACAGGGGATTGGGAGTAATCCTCGGTATGGTGATCTAGGCCCCATATTGTGACGGGCGGCACCCCAGTAGCCCTGCCATTGTATGGAATCCAAACTCCAATAAGCGCCGTCGGATTTGATTATATTACCCACTTTTTGGCTAGTATGCTGGAATTTAATCATGTAACAATTTCAGCTATTTCTTATTTATTTAAGAACCTTATACCTATTATAATATCACCGGATTTCCTATCAAATGTTTTGGTTAGCATGAGGTAAAAACTTACCCATGTTTATGTATGGGGAGTCTTACGTGACACCTTATGTTTTCAAAGGTTTTTCAAAGTTAAGCAACCTTAACCTGTTACTCACACCAGACCCATGTCTGACCCGGAGTTTATTTCTGTTTTTCTTAAACTCTTGGGTACTCAAATTTTTATGAGATTCAGGTTCGCTTTGACGAATTGTGGAGGAGCAATGGAGCAGGAGGCTTTAGCGTTATAGATATATATATAGTGTTCCGCTGTTTGGTATCTCTATATTGTATTGAGTTGTAATAACTAGACAGGTGTTTTATAACTATCTAGTATATGTTGTATAAGTTGTGTAACTCTGATAGTTGTGGTATGTTTTGTAATACTTATGTTTTAATATAATTTATCCGTTCCGTTGTTGAGATTTTGGTGTTGTTTCTTCTTTCCTCTCTATCTTTTCTCTTTTCTATCCCTTTCTTTCTTCAAGATGATACGACTTTTTATAGAGAAAAAGTCGGGTCGTCACATCTACCGTATCTATTCATGCTTTGAGTGCTGCTCTTATACGTAAAGAATTCATGATCCGAAAGCCAGTATACTGCATCAGAAAATGATTAACTTGAGCTGAAAGAAATTACCTAAAGCTAGAAAAGCTGGTTTATTTCTTATTGATTGCATCTAGGAAGCTCCATCCATACTTTCAAGCTTGCCCAATTAAGGTATCGACTGACCAATTTTTAAGGCAAATTCTACAAAGAACCGAGACTTCAAGAAGGCTGTTGAAATGGAACATCGAATTGAGTCAGTACGATATATCATATCATATCATTCTAGGAGAGCGATTCAAGGTCAAGCGTTGGTTGACTTCATTGTTGATTCTCAACTCGGATGATAATGCAAAAGACGGTATGGAAAGGAGTGCTAAATCAAAATTGTATATTGATAGGGCATCAAATGAACGTTGCTTGGGGGCAACAGTGGTTTTGGTAACCCTCGAGGAATGATCGATCTGCTATGCCATAAAACTTGATTTCCTCGTGATAAATAATGAAGTTGAGTATGAAATATTAATCACAGGATTCAAGATTGCAAAAGAATTGGGAGTCAAAATACTGATAGGGAATCCAATGAACGTTGCTCGAGAGCAGGGGTGATTTTGTTAACCCTGGAGGAACGATTGATCTGCTACGCCCTAAAACTTGATTTCCTCGCAACAAATAATTAAATCAAATATGAAATGTTGATCGTGGGACTTAAGATTTCAAAAGAATTAGGAGTCAAAATATTATACATTTTTTGCGACTCTTAATTAATTGTCTGCCAGGTTAAGAAAGAATTCCAAGCCAAAGAGCAAGGATGGCCCATTACTTGATCAAGGCCTTGAAACTACTTAACGAAATCGAATACTATACGATAATGCATATCCTTAGGGAGGAGAACATGAAATATGATTCACTATCCAAGTTAGCTAGCTCTAGGGATGTGTAATTAATGGGTTTAGTTCAATGGAGGTGTTGTCAGCTCCAAGCATCGACCATATGGATGTCGATTGGATCTTGGAGGCTGAAATAAAAAAGGAATCATGGTTGACTCCGATCAAGGGTAATTGATGAAAGGAACTCTTCTAAATGGGATAAATGAATGAAGAAATCTCTTACACAAAATTCCACGATTCATTGTTAAGGAAGGACCATTATATAGAAGAGGGTTCTTTGTTCCCCTTTGTCGCCAGTAAAGAGGCCAAAATCTTTCTTGTGGATTTACATGAAAGAGCTTATGGTGATCATACTGGAGGGCAAAAGTTGGAAAAAAATATTCTTCGCTATGGATATTTTAGCCGACTATCAACGGAGATGCGGCTGATTACACTAGGAAGTATAATAGTTGCTAAAGGTTCGTAAAGATTCTTAGAGCCCCGCCAACATAAACTACACAGATGGTCAGCCCATGACCATTTGTGGTATGAGAGATCGACATTATTGGTTTTCTGCCACTATCGAAAGGTGGGGAAAACTATGTCATTGTTGTTATTAATTATTTTATTAAATAGGCTGAAGCGAAACTACCGGCCACGATCGCCATGAAGAAGGTGATCAATTTCATAGTCAAAAACATTATCTGTCGATTTGGTATCCCACAAACCATTATTTCAGATAACGAAAACCAATTCAATAGTGCGAGTTCAAAAACTTTTGTAATAAGAATTAGATTGATAAAATTTTGCAGCGGTAGTGCATCCACAAGTGAATGGACGAGTGGAAGCAGTAAACAAGATAATCAGATTCATCTTGAAGAAACGATTGATAATAGCCAAAGGCTAGTGGATTGATGACTTACCATTATCACTTAGGCTTACCAAACAACCCTCAAATCCAAGTCTGGTCATACTGCATTAGCATTGGCTTACGTATAAGAGGCTATGATTTCAATTGAATTAGAAGTGCCTTACCATTGAAAGATCCATTACGGTCCCAGAATAAATAGCGAACTCTTATCATAATCCCTTATGATTGATGTGAAGCGCAATGAAGCTGATTTGAGAGCGGCTGCTTATTATAAATGAGTTGCTCAACACTGTAGCACTAAGGTCATGAACCGGACCTTCGAGATTGGCAATCTCATCCTTAAATGAGTCTTCCCTGGTTTTGTGGAAATATGCTCAAGCTAGGAAGGTCCATATGCCATTGAACATAAGCTTGAGATGGAACATTCAAGCTAGCAACTATTAACGGGATTTCCCTCCCGCGGGCGTTAAGTAGTGAGCATCTACGATCCTATTTTGCATATTTAACTTCATACATATTTAGTCATAGTGTAACAAAGCAGAATCTGTCATTTTTCTATGGATATAAAATGCATTAGCTTTGGGGATCATGAATCTGTGCTCTTGTTAGCCAATCATATGTTGTAAATAATGACAAAATCAAATAATATGCATGTGTATAATTCAAGTATGCAGGTACCTAAAGATAGGTGCATTTGGATTTCGCAGTCCATTAGTAGACTTAAAGAACAAAACTATTCCAGGTATCCGGAGATAAATGTCAATCAACTCCTCCAAACCATGACTTGGGTGCAAGAGTATAAACACCTAAGATGAGATGTGACAGTACACCCTAAAAGCTTTTGCCTGGATCTTAACAAAGGGTTACCCCTTGCCCAGAGGATGGTAAGGCCAACAGTCAATGCTCAGATTTAGGTGGGATCTAGCACAGACATCCAAAGATAGACGCTATAGTGCCTAGAGGAAGGCATCTTGTTTACTTAGTCCCGTAGATATGGCATATACGATCAATGCCCAGAGTTAGGCGATATCGGATGAAACATCTAAGAAGTAGATGTTTAAATCACCTCTCAAGATGATCAATCTCGATCGAACGTCAAAGATAGGCGAGACCAAACATGGATGCCAAAGATAGGTATCTATGCTATTACTCTCTTAAAATAGAGAATGATATAAACTCCATCGTTATCACTAGTCAAATGAAGCTCGATTAAAGATAAGTAAAGCAAGCTACAAATTTAAGTGAACAAAAATAAAGAAATCACTACACGGATATAAACAAAGTGGATGAAAACATTCTCGACACACAAATAAATAAACGCAAGATTTGAAAAGAAAGGAATTTATTCTTCATTAACGAACCTTTTAAGCAAAATGGCGGGGGTGCACCTGCATAACATTTGCCTATTTATACAAGTTCAATGCAAAATAAAAAGTAACAAGGAAACAAAGAAACTGTAACTAAATCATCTTCGTCAACTTCTTCTCCTTCATCCCTTCTCCAAAGTAATGCATACCAGATTTATCGGGCTTTCTTATGCTCATGCCATTGCCTTTATCATCCTTTGAAAAGTAGCCTTTTGAGTCATTATCCTAATCATAATCACTTCTATGAGATTCGAGAGGCTCACTTTAAGTACTGCAAGAGGTTGGGGCATAAGTGGGAACGACGATAGGTATCGAAGTCGATGAAATGATAGGGAAGAAGGAATGTCACCAAACTTTTCAATTTTAATTTTCTTCGTCGGCATGGTTTGCAACTACGGCATCCCTAAAATCGAAGCTCCTAGCAAGCATTTAATATCTCCATTACTGACAATGTATTCGTCTTCCGGAGTCCCATGAGGATCACCCATGGCTTCCTCATCCAAAGCATGGATCATTTCAGCGTCGGGACCCAGAGTGATACCCGTTAGAGTGGCTAGAGCTAGAATGGAAACAAACACAATGACCGATTAGGTCAATGTGGCTTGTGTACCCAATGATGAGCATCCTTCATGTACAGGGACAATGGAAGGTTGGCCTAAAAGTTGAAAAATGAAAAAGTAGAGATTAGTGAAATTAATCAGTGTCATATGAGCCATCTCAAATGCAAGGTTAATGATATATCTCTAGAAGAGGTAGACTCAGTGTGAGTTGGATTGCCACTAGAACCTCCTTCCATAATAGGAGATAAAATGGTCAACTTCATAAATAAAGGTTCTTTGGGGTTATGTTGAGCGTCCGATGAGGATGCTAGAACAGTTCAAGTACCAAAAGATGGCATGGCGACAGAAATAGTAATAGAGCCAGGAAGAGAAGTGTCCTTCGTAATAATTAGTAGCCTCGATGTTAAGGAAGCATAGTGGCCACTGCTGAATCGTGGTAAGCAAATTCGAAGCTCCCACCCATGCCTTTTAGACCGAGCTTGGATTGAGCCCCAATAGTCACATCAGGATGTAAGATGAGCTCCCCAACCTTAAGCGCTTATATTTCTTCATCATCCAAAAGGCCTAGTTTTAGCTTCCCCTCATTAACCCCAGCTCCAACGGAGTTCTCTCGATCCTATTTCGTAATCTCTTTCCAGGCTATCACCAAAGCCTGAGGATACCCCTCTTCCAACCATTTCGAGTTACCGAACATTATAATATTTGCATAAAATCACACAAGAAGTGGCTCAAGTTTAAATTTAACTTTATTCCTCCCTAGCCTTAACCCAATCATCAGCAATCTTCACTCGGATCTCTGCATCATCTCTTGCTTTTCGGGCATCTATTAACTTCGCACAATAACCCTAAGCTCAGGTGAGTGCATCATTTGTTTCTTTCTTTTTAACCCCCAGAAACTACTTTAGTCATGTTATTTCCAAGGCTAGCTCTTCCACAATCTTCTTGAGCTTCTCGTTTTCTTATGAGAGGGTATGACTCCTGTGATAAGCAGCCTCAACTTGTTCTAATGATCTTCTTTAAAGGACTTAGTTTTTTCATCCAATTTCTTCTCAACTTCAGCCATGGAAGCGTTAAGCTATTCAAACTCCTTATCAAGATTTGAGATGATACGCTTGTCATCTTGTTGAATCTACTTCATCCCCCTAAACTTTACCTTTATCTTGACAAAGATAGCCTCGGCTACCCTTTTCCACTTGAAATGTTGGTCATATACGTCGTCTATATAAGCTACGACATCAAAACTAACATTTGAAGTGATATCCTTCATATTAGGAATGAACACAACATCATCGAAGCAAATCTTTGGAAAATCACTCTTCATGGCAGCCAAGTGAGGATATGAAACTATTTCAATATCTACAGTTGTAGTGGGAACATTAAACTGCCTTTTGTCAAGTCTCTGTTAAGAAGTGTCAAAGGGCACTATCCCAGATGATTGTTCAGATCATCATGGCACATGAGAGACATTAATGGTCGTGTTGTTGTAGGTACTAAAATGTGATCAATAAATACATTGATAATCGAATCAGGGTTAGGTTGTGTTGAAAATCTATACATGCTATGGGGTAGATGTAAATAGGATCTACGTTGGGGAGATGGACCACTCTTTGATTCCTTATAGCTCTCATCACGGAACCTATAGTCTCAAGCCCGTCTTTTGTAGTCTTATTTCTGTCCTTCCCGAATCCGATGAGAGAACTCAAGGGGGCAATCAGATGATCCAGATTTCTTATGCTTGCTCCGTTGATTCTAAAGAGGTCCTATAGATGCTTGTGCTTCATAGCATAAGAAAAAGAAACATTAACGAATTAACGTTAATAAGATGAAGGGATAGTGAAAATAATATGAAAATGTAGCGTCATGTAAGTGAGGATGTGTCCTAGTGCCCTTCACGAACCATTGACTTGGAACTTACTAAAAGGGTTATTGTAACGACCCGTATTTTTTATAGTTAAAACTATTAAATTAAGTTAAATTTTGAAATTTAATATTGTGAGAAATCAAAATTTATGATTTATTAAGGAGAAAAATTAATTAAAATATGATTTAATAATGTTGTTTGAATGTTATTGACAACTATTTTAATGTAATTTCAATCAATTGAAATAATAATAAAGTTAGTTTGGCTATAATTGTAAATAAGAAATAAATTAAATGTTGGATTCAATGTTGGAATTATCTATTATTAATTTAAATAGGTTTATTATAGAATATGAAATAAATTTATTAGTATGTAAATTTATTAGCTTTTGTTTATAAAGAAAAATTCAGAAATGTATTTGTATTACTAATGTGTAATAATTATTTTAATTATTATTTTATTATTTAATCCGTTTGAAATTAATTTGAAAATCAATAAAATTAGTATAATTGAAATATTGCAATTAATACGGTAAAAGACATTAACTGTTGAGTGATGAGAAAAGTTGATAAATTTATTCATAAGGGAATAGTGATTTAATATAAGAATTCAAAACTTAATAAAAGATTTTGTTTGAAATTTAAATTATAATGAATGGATTTACAACAGTTGTAATTGAGAGCTGAAATTAATGTAATATTTAAATCTTCGATTTAATATGGAAAATTGTATTTTAAAAAATTATAAATTCCTTTTTAATCAACAATGTTGAAAATTGTTAACTTTTAATCTAGAATTTTAAAGGTTATTAAATTGATTTTGAATTAATAATTTATTTAATTAACTTCTAAAATTGGGTTTTTGGCTACTCTCGATTTCAACAAAAGAAGTTTCATCGGATTCATTATAGTGAATTACTATAGGATTTCAAGTTTCGTAGCGATCGGATTTATCATTTGATCGTGCGAGCTTGAAACGCATAAAAATCAATTAAAGAAATTTAAATGAATGTAATTTGATTTTAAAAGCTAACTTCTATATACAATGGAATTTGGTATTGAAAACTAGTTCCATTGAGTTTAAAAAAATCGAAACTGTTATTTCGATATGTTGGATGATCTATTTTCATTTCGGGAACGAAAACGGGCTTTTCAGGTTGTTGTTATCATTTCGACCCAATTCATCTATCCATTCACTCTTATCCATCTCTGTCTATTAAATATATATTTTCTGAAACTCTAGTAGCTTTTATTTCTGATTTCTATACATACGTTATTCTCATCGGTTCCTTCTCCAATGGTTGTCTTTCCAAAACCCAAATTCCAATTTCAAATCAAACTCTGAAATTCAAACTCCTCAAACCATAGCAAATTATATATCGTTGGAAAGCTCTCGACGAGCATAGTCTACTTCTGCAATTCGTTTTTGCAAAGGTTCGGTTTGGCCAGAAATCAGTGGAGAAGTTTCGATCGTTGAAACTTGGGTTTTGTTTTCAACGGTGGATCTTCATCGATATGCCGATCGAAGGTGACCACTGGGTAGAGGAGAGCGTGCTTGGTCGATCGGTGTGGCTTGTATGGAGAGATGACATTATGGTTTGCTAGAAAATGGCAATTAGGGATGGAGATAGTGGAGTCTCTCTGGTGAGCCGGAGATGGCTACGCTCGGCGGTGGAGGGTGGCAGCTAAGGAGGAGGCTATGGTGGTCGTGGATCTGGTCGAAGGCATGTGTATTGGCGACGTTATCAACGTAAAAGTTTGTGACTGTAGAGTATGTGGTTGGGTTCGTCTGCAGTAGGTTAGCGTGTACATCTCTAGGGTCAAGGAAGGTGAATAATTACCATCTTGCCTCCTTGTTTATTTAATTTAATTTTAAAATTTATAACGTTCTAACACGCATAACTTTTACATACAAACTGGATTTGGATGCGGTTTCTTCCATTGGGATCATATCGAAATTTCGAATAGAATGGAGCTAATTTGGCTGCATTCTAAGACTGTTCAAATTTTGGGCTTTATTTGGATTTTAAATCGACAATAAATCAAAGGTGAGTGATTTAACCCACTCACGAAATACTAAACCTTCTTATGTTAGTTGAATTAAGTTTATGAATTGATAAAAAAATTATTGATTATTGTTTGGTAATTTAAATTGTCATTTAAATTTAATTCGGATAAAATTTCCATTTAAATTAATATTAAATTAAATTAATAGTTAAATACCTGATATTGACAACTAGTTAATTGTTATGATTTATTGACTGATTTGGATGTTGATTGTGATGGATATTTATTTGTTGACATTTTGGATGATTGGATGTTATGTTTATTATATATATTGTTATCACACTGTAAGTTCCCTTAGTTTGCTGCTAGGAAAATCACTATGGGTTAACATGATACATACCCGAATGATCTGATAGATTAGGGAAAATTATTACAGGTTGAAATGATACATACTCGAGCGATTTTATTAATCTGAAAATTATTGATTCGGGATACGGGTTGAAATGATATATATACCTGGAAATTTAATCTATTTTGGGTTGAAATGATGCATACCCTATCACATGACCATAGAGTAGAAAATTATATACAGGAACCGTTGGTCAGTTTTAAATTATTTTCTAAATGGTAATGTGTGTTTGATTTATAAATTTGATTTTTAAATTTAATTTAATGATTTTATAAAAAAGATTTGGAAAATAATTAATTTTATATGTTTTAAAGTTTCAAATTATAAGTTAATATATGGTTTTAAATATAATTTTAAGTTTTTAACTTATAATTTTTTTAGTTTAAAAATATAATTTAAATAGTTTAAAATTATAATTTAATAAAATATTTAACATAGCTTTAATATATGTATTTTAAATTAAATTTAAATAATAAGTATAGTTTTGATTTAAGATAATAAATATAGACCTTCATAATAACTTTAATAGATAAAAGATTTTTACAAAAAGATTTTAGAATTTTGTAAAGGTTTTGTAAGGAATTTATAAAAGTTTTGTAAGAGATTTTATAATGGATTTTATAAAATGATTTTTATAAAAGATTTTTATAACAGATTCTATAGTGGTTTTATTAAGGTGTTTATAAATGTTTAAAGGATTTTATAGAGGGGTTTTATAAAGAACTTGTATTAAGGGATTTGGAAGCGTTTTAAAGGAATTTGCATAGAAGGTTTGGAAAAGCGGAAGAGTTGTAAACGATTTTGTAATTTATAAGTAGTTGTACAAATGGTTCTAAAGCATATATATATATATATATAGTTTATAAATGGTTAAAGAGAGATTAATAAATTATTTTCAAAATTGATTGAAATAAATCCTCCTTGACATTTATGAATATATTTATACTTCAGGAATAAGTATATAGATATCTTGATATGAGGGTATAAACTGTTTTTTGGATTTATTGTTAAAAATGTTTCATAAAATGACTACAGTGTGAAATAAGCGGTTGGTTGTTAAAGAGACCGGGGTCGAACATTGTCATAATATCTACCGATTTCGAAACCACTTTAACAACAATGCACATGGTGGAGAATCCAAAACGAAGTAGGATGGTTTGGCGAACGCTACTAGTATGAGGTAAGAACGTAGCCCTGACCTTCTGGTCAACTTAATATGACTAAAACAGGAGCTATACCGGGCGAAGTGGGGTCCCTCCACCTATCGAACACGTTACTTCGATACCATATATGTTATTTTGTGATTGATTGGTGGCCACCCTCAACTTGATGATGGGAGTGTGTGTCGAGGTGGGCGGTAGTAGCTGCTATGCATTACCACCCGTCCGGAAGTGCAAAATGGTAGAATCCTATCCTGGGCATTGCCTCGCATACCATGTCATATGCCTTATCGAGTCCACTATGATTTTGGTTTGTGTCGTACCTATGGAGTGCTCCCGGATAGCCCACCAGTTTACAGTTGGTTTATTGTACTGTATAGACTACGACACTTATGTAAAATATGTTAGGGGGATGAGAGTAAGGTCTTAACGTTATTTTAATACTTTACTTTACTGATAAACACTATATATAGTGTATATTACTACATATAGATAGTTTAACGAATCCTTAGGAGATGGAAAATCCTGAAACATCTCTTCAATTATTGCATGCACGTTATACACTAGATAGGAGTTGTAAAATTCCATAAACAACTCTAAAACCATTACTCTCATATTTATTTGCTTTTGATTTAACTTACATAAGATCTTTTAATTCTGACTCGAGTGGTTTGTCTTTTCATTATACTCAGGTCAGCCTAAGCATTTCGGTATTGAAGACTTTATTTTTGGAGGAAGAAGATGGAGTTTGGTATATTATACTATTAGTAATTCTCTACTACATCATTATCAGTATGTCATTGTTTGTAAATCTGATTGTTGTAAAAATTGTGTAATCAAATGTGTATTATAAAACAGCTTCATGAACTATTTATTTGATTATTATATTCTTTCATTCCGCTATGAGATTCTATGTTTTGTTTTTCCTTATTTTCTCTTATTTTCTTTTTACTCCATTGACAATCCTCCCCTTTGAATGGTTTGAGTTGACATGTGTGGTTTGTTGTCGAGTTAAACCGTCCAAAGGGGTAGGTCATTAGAGTTGGTATCAGAGCTTTGGTATATAGATACCTTAGCATATTTGGGGTTAACTCATTAGAGATATGCTTATTAATACCCTAGATAAGTTTGAGAGTATATATATGAGAGAGCGTATTTGTTAGTGCTATAAAAAAATGTTTTTATATTGTGTCGATTTGTCTTATTGAGTGTTATAAACTATGGTCGGAACATGGGATGCCATGGCATCGACGGGGATTTCTAAACACTTAATAGGGCAGACCGACATAATATTGTGTTTTGAAAAGTAGGTAAATGAAATAGTTTTACCTAGTATTATTGTTACCCCGCATTTTGGATAAGGCCGCGATATCAAAAAGTTGGCTAAAAAGATTGGATATCAAGATTGGAGATCGATTGGAAACAAAGCTATGATCGATAGCACTAAAATTGGATCAATCTCAAATCAACGTGGGATCGATTGGGAATGATAAACAAGTCTCGGTGAGGCTACACTTTAAATTTCAGCTCAATCGAGTTCATATGCTCAAGTCATGGATGGATCAATTTTGATGAAAATATGTTTCGTATCGATACGTTCGTATTGATCATTATGGTGTTTGGTTTGGATCGATCGACATTCATATCGATACATTTCGTATCGATCAAATCTGTATAGATCAAGCAGCTTCGGCGGAGAAATATGGTGATGGATGTGGATTTTGTATCAATACGTACGTATCGATTGGATGACAAAGCATGTCAATGCACATCGTATCAATCAGGGCTAAGATCGATACGAAGAATGAAGTGGTGGATAAGAAGCAATGGCTACGGAGGTTTGGCAGCGCATTTTGCATCGATCATTTTTTGATCGATACAGAGGACATGCATGAAGGAAGCTATGCTGGATGGAAATGAAAGATTAGGGAGCCGTTTTCGTATCGATCGCATTCTTATTGATCGATACAAAGGAAACGGTCAGGATGGAGCGCAGAACATGGATCTGTGCATGAGACTCGAATCGATACGAAAGCTATGGATACAGGGACCGATGGATACGAATTGAGGGATATGGAATATGATGGATATTGGACTCTTCATGGATACGAAATCATCAGCCAACTCTAGCAATCTCAATCTTGGATGGATCATAACTCTTAAACTACAAATCCAAATGTCATGAAATTTTCATAGGAGCTTTCATAACAACTAAAGAGCTCATTTGATCGATCGTAGCTTGATGGAGGAAACCTTGACCGATACGAAGATAGCATGGATCGAATAGGGATTGATTCTAAACAACCCCAGATCGATTTGGTAGACCCACTTGCACGTCGGGAAAGGTATTTCGAGCATTAGGGCAGATATTTCCATATCTACTCCTATAAATAGCGACTCTATGGAAGCTAAAAAAGAAGGGTTTTCTTCTCTTTTGGTGAAACTCTACCATTTTGGTTATTGATTTCAAAGGCTTGTAAGTGTAAGAAGAAATAAAAAGGATCAATTCAAAGTGGACGTCGGCTACAATGCCGAACCACTATAAATCTTGTGTCTTCTCTTCCTTTCTTTCATTTTAGTTTTGTTTTCTTCATTTTTACACTCTACATCATCTGGATCTTAGATCAATTTTTGGATATTGAGGATTTGTGTGTAAACATTGGTGCTTTCACTAGTTCTAGGGTTTGTGACAAATTTTGGCGCAAACACTTTGGTTCTTTCACTGAGAAAGCTAGCGCTCGAGGATATAGAAGCTTGGATTTTAGATTTAAAGGTTTAGGAACTCGAATTATGGGAAGCAATGGCTAAGCAATCGACAAGGAGACAGAGAACAGAGAGGAGTCAACGTGAAGGAAGTTAGGAGGCTTCCTCAGGAGCTAATCAGGCCTCGGTCTTCATCACTAAAGATGAGATGGAAACAATATAGAAAAGGCAGAGATATGATACAGAACCTACTTTGACAAGTTGGACCAGCTGGAGTGCAACATCAAGAGAACGTAGTTATAGGGAATGCTGAAAATGTGGATCGTGAAGCGGGAGCAGCAGGAATAGAGGAAATCCAGAATCAGGACCGAGGAAACGAAGCAAACGGGATGCGAAACAGAGTGGAACCATCGGGAGAAGCTCCTGCACTCGGGGACTTTCCCCGGATCATGTTGACTCAATCCCAAGCAGGATGCCAGACGGTGTTGTGCAGTTGGGTATTGATCTGGATATGGATGCTCATCCAGAAGGGCGGGTTTTAGGATTTCATCGCGGACTCGGGAGGGGGAAGGTTGGAGATAGCAGCCGGAGCACTTGATGACAACTACAGGTTAGCAGACATGATCAGACGGGGTATGAGGGGAGGATTGGTGAATAGAGATTTAGAGGATGTGAATAGGAGCCCCTTTGCACCTACAATCAGGCAAGCTAGTAATCCACCTGATTTCAAACTACCAACACTGGAAATGTATGATGGGAGAACGGATCCCACTATTCACTAAATAAGGTATATGAGGCACATGGAAGTACTGGGGGCATCGCAGGAAGTCATGGCGCGTTGCTTCCCTATGTATTTGACGGATATAGCAGTGCTATGGTTCAGACAACTGGAAATAGGCTCTATTGGCACATGGACAGAGTTAATCGAGAGGTTTATGAGGTAATTTCGGGTCCACATTGTGAGACCTAAGAGTGCGATGACTTTAACATCGATGAAGTAGTGAAAGGAAGAATCACTTAGGGATTTCTTAACCAAATTCAATAGGGCAATGGCTTCGGTGGATTGACCCGTTCCGTCGATGGTTTTGATGGCAGCAGTCTCAGGGAATAATTCGTATTTTAAGATATCGTTGGAGTGGGATCCACCGATGGATCTCAGGGAGTTTTACCACGAAGCAGAGATGTTTCTATGATAGAAAGATGTGAAGGATAAAAGAGAGGGGAGGGAGACTGAAGTTTATGCAGGAAAAGGTGGAGGTCCACCCAGGGAGGATTCAAACAAAGAAGATAGAGGCAAAAGGAAATTGAATGACAGCGGTAACACATCAAAAAGGCGACGGAGGGAATCAAAATTCTCTTCTTACATGGACTTGATTGGAATTCTAGAAATGATTTATTTGGATACACGAGGGCGCCTCTAGTATCGAAGGCCGGCAAAAAGGGAACCCTTTGAATACAAGCGAGCATCGGAAAAACATTGCCTATTCCACAAGCTGGATGGGCACAACATGAATCGGTCATTTGCAATAATACATAAGGAATTGAGTTATGGCAGTGGAACAGGGGCAGCCACTGGCCACTCAAACGAAGATGGCACTGGATCTAAGCATCGTCATCAGCTTATTATCAGTTATTTGATTTATGGTTGGAATTAGTAATGAACCCCTAAGTGATGTGGCTAAGTCATTTACACATGTATGGGATCGAGGATGACCCCTAAGCATGCTCTGAGATGGTAATAAACTGTGATGCTCTGGTTTATGAAATCTTGTTTTTTTTTCTGCAAACTCTAGTTTCTTTTTTGGTACTTTGGTAGTTTGGTTTTCTTGGTTGTATGGACTTTTATTTTATCAATTAAACTCTATGATGATTGGATTTGAATTAACATAATAAATACTGCAAGTCACACGGTTATGGTTCCGACCGAAGAGACGGGGCAATAACCGTAAGTAACGAGTCCCTTTGTCGGAGAGAGACAGGATGGACTTGAACTCTGATTAAGTCCTAAGCCAGAGAGTCAAGGTCGGGGAATATAAATCCTCGAAGAGAATCACGGCCAAAGAATATAAATCATCGACCGAAGAGTCGAGGCCGAAGAATACAAGTCCTTGACTGGAGAGTGAAGGCTGGAGAGTATAAGGCCTTGATCGAAGAGTCGAGGCTAGAGAAGGAAAACCATGGATAAGCCCTCGACTGGAGAGTCGAGGCTGGAATAGGATGAAATGGCCCAACAAGGTCTTTGGACCCGGAGAGGTCCCGATTTTGGTTGAGGATCTGGCGAGGTCCTAGATTTGGATTACAAGACCAGGGGAGGTCCCAGATTTGGATGTCGACAGGAGAGGTCATGGATTTGGTTGTTGGATTCTGGATATGGGTAGATCAGAACTCGGTTTTCGAGGTCAGATGGATATTGAATTGCCTAAGGATTTTATTACTACATTCAAAATCGGATATTGACTCAAAATAGTCGCGGATTTGGATAAGATATGGCTATGGATGGCTTGGTAATGGATTGGATAATGGCAATGGGTGGAATATGGAATTTGGATGCCGAATCTAAAGCTATTCAAAACACGCCTTTCTACCGCAAGGCATGTTTTGAGGGGGCAAATGTTACCCCGCCTTTTGGACAAGACCGAAATATCAACAAATTGGCTAAAAAGAATGAATATCGGGATTGGAGATTGATTAAAAACAAGCCTATGATTGATACCATCAAAATTGGATCAAGCTCAAATCAAAGTGGGACAAATTGGGAATGATAAACAAGCCTCATGAGGCTACACTTCAAATTTCAGGTAAATCGTAGTTCATATGCTTAAGTTATGGATGGATCAATATGATGAAAATCGGTTTCGTATAGATATGTTCGCATTGATCATTATGGTATTTAGTTCGGATTGATCGACATTCGTATCGATACATTTCGTATCGATCAAGCAGCTTCGGGGGAGAAATAGGGTGATGGATGTTGATTTTGTAGCGATATGTACGTATCGATTGGATGGCAAAGCATGTCAATGCACTTTGGATGGATCAAGGCTAGGATCGATATGAAGAATGAAGCAACTAATGGATAGGAAGCAATGGTTTGGAGGTTTGGCAGCGTATTTCATATCGATCACTTATTGATCGATACGAAGGACACGCACAAAGGAAACTATGTTGGATGGAAACGAAAGATATAAGAGCCGTTTTCGTAGCGATCGTGTTCGTATTGATCGATACAAAGGAAACAGTCAGGATGAAGCGTAAAACTTAGATCTGTGCATGAGATTTAGATCGACGTTAAAGATGGATACAGGGACCGATAGATATGAATTGAGGGATATGGAATATAATGGATACAGACTCTTCATGGATACGAAATCACCAGCCAATTTTGGCAATCTCAATCTTGGATCGATCATTACTCTCAAATTACAAATCCAAATGCCATGCAATTTTCAGAGGAGCTTTCATAACAACTCAAGAGCTCCTCTGATCGATCATAGCTTGATTAGAGGCAACCTTGATCGATATGAAGACGACATGGATCGACCGAGGATCGATCCTAAACAACCCCAGACCGATCTGATGGGCCCACCTGCACGTGGGAAAAGGTATTTCGAGTTTTGGGGCAGATATTTCCAGATCTACTCCTAAAAAAAGCAACTCTATGGCAACTAAAAAAGGGCGTTCTTCTTCTCTTTTGGCGAAACTCTGTCATTTTAGTTATTGATTTCAAATGCTTGTAACTGTAATCACAGTATAAAAAGAATTAAAAAGGATCAATTCAAAGTGGACGTAGGCTACAACGCCGAATTACTGTAAATCTTGTGTCTTCTCTTTCTTTATTTCATTTTAATTTTGTTATTTGTTAATTTTTACTCTCTACATCATCTAGACTTGAGATCTATGTTTGGTATTGAGGATTTGCGTGTAAGCATTGGTGCTTTCACTACTTCTGGGGTTTGTGACCAATTTTGGCACAAACAATTATGTTTTGTATATAAAAGAATAATTTTTATAAATGGATATAGTTGTACCTGATGTGCTTGTTTGTTATGAAGTGGAATTTTATAAATATTGGTTGCAAAATATGATTTATAAATAAAGCAAATATGAATTGGAAATTTGAGAACTTAAGTTCTGGAGTTTTGAAATTGGTTTTTCAAAGATTTAAGAATATAATATTAGTATTATTTGGAAGTATTTTCGAATAGAAATATTTTCAATGTGATTTGAAAGAAATTTTTTTAAGAATTTTAAAAACGATGTAAATTTTGTACTTCCCTCTTCTGTCATCGAAAAATAATTTCGATGATGATCGTGGCATCATCGATATTCATTTTTGAGTTTCAAAGTGGAAAGACCACTTAGCTTTGCTACATATTTGTTTTGATAAACCAATATAAATTTTAAATTTCTAAATATGATTTGATATATATAAAGGATATTAGTATATATATTATTTCAAAATGATTTGAAATGAACCAAGTAGTTGGTTCTTAAGTTCTGTTAATTAATGATTTCCGATTGTAGAAATAAAATGAAATTTTAATAGTTGGAAACTTCTAAAATGAGAAATAGGAAATTAGTAGTTAAATGTTTAAATGAATATGAGAAGTTAAATTTTAATAGTTTAAATTATTGAACCTTTTGTTGACTAAAAAGAGTAAGATAAATCTGCATAACACTCAATTACATTCATATATATATATATATATATATATATATATAACTTATCAAAAATGTTTAAAAGTTGAAATGCTAATATGAATATGTAATAGGATTTTTTACAAGTAAAATTTAAGTAATGGAGATATGTCTACAAATAAGAATTATGATGTAAAAGAAATATTTTAAACATAAGTTAATATTTTAAAATGCTAGTAATTAAATTAAATAGGAAAAATGAATATTGTTTAAGTAAATGATTATAAACTCAAGAAAACGACTGAAACGATTCATTGATGAATATTAATATTAAAATGGATATCAAGGTTATAAGTAAATAATAAATGTGAAATAAACTGCAATGAAATATACATAATACTTTAATAATGGATTCAGTGATGATTTCAAATATTGAATGGGAAATAAATTGTATAGGTAATGAAGGAAGATTAATAAAAGATAATTATTATATAAATGAATTAAAGAAAAAGAAAAGTAAATAATGATGTGAAAAGAAACCAATAGAATAAAATATGTAAATTGTGTGTAAATCATTTTATTCGTATTATAGTTCTGATTTAGATTTGAATACAAGATTTGTAGTAATTGAAACCAGTTCTAATAAGGATTTTACACTCGATTCTTGATTGCGAACAATTGATACGAATTTTTGATATGAATTTGAAGTTTTATATCATGGTTTATGGCTATGCAAGGAAAACAAAAATTTTGAATAAAGAAATCGAATCAGAGTCCGCACTAGAGTGGTCGGGTTAACAATACTAGTTTGAAAGTGGAATGTGTGTATTCAAGCAAGCGATTAGAATTGATATTGTGTATAAAAGATTTATGTACATCGTGTAAATTTAAATAATACTTAAATTCTATGTTGTTTTGGTTGATGGAAAGTTTGGGAAATGATACTTCAAATTATTTAAGGATATATGAATAATCTGTTAAGTAATTATCTACGGCAGTTGAGCGTAAGGTGCATTTGGTTGTTTATTTATCACCCTTGTACGATGAAAAGTTTCTGAAACCTGAACAAACCATTAGTTCTGATTGCTATAGATGTATGATGGTTTCTGTTATGGCGTATGATGGTTGTACTACTTTTGTTTGCATACGATTATTATATATTGTATGTTGCTTTTGCTATTGATTTGAAACAAATAAAATATTATTCTTTCACATCATTTTAACTCTTTGGATTTTGTAAGTGAAATATAGGTTTATGGAAGCAATAGCTACTGCTTTTAGTTTCATAAATAAAGTTGTTTGCCCGACAAATAGGTACATTTTCAGATTACGGTTTTTGGAATGATATTTTATTGTTTTCGGATGGTTTGGGATGTTTATTATTGAAATATGATATATATATATATATATATTGTAATTATTGATATTCTTATTTTTCCAGACCTAACCGTGAAAAGAAGATTCTGCCGAAATTTTTCTTAAATTTAGGACCTAGTAATTTTTTGTGCAAACATGGTTATTTTCAAAGTTAAATTAAAACTTAATGATGAAAATTTAAAGTGTTTATAAATTGACATAAAATTATATCAAGTTTCTTAATTCCTTCCTGTTCCTTTTCGAGTATGAAAAGTTTTGAGTAGGGGAGAGTGTAACGACCCTTATTTTTGATAATTAAAACTATTAAATTAAATAAGATTTTGAAATTTAATATTGTGAGAAATCAAAATTTAAGATCTATAAAGGAGAAAAATAATTAGAATGTGATTTAATAATGTTGTTTGAATGTTATTGACAACTATTTTAATGTAATTTCAATAAATTGAAATAATAATAAAATTAATTTGATTATAATTGTAAATAAGGAATAAATTAAACATTGGATTCAATGTTGGAATTATCTGTTATTAATTGAAACAGTATTATTATAGAATATGAAATAAATTAATCAGTACGTAGATTTATTAGATTTTGTTTGTAAACAATAAATTCAGAAATGTGTTTGAATTACTAATGTGCAATGATTCTTTTAATTATAATTTTATTATTTAGTTCATGGGAAATTAATTTGGAAACCAACAGAATTAATATAATTGAAATATTGCAATTAATATGGTAAAAGACGTTAACTATTGAGTGATGAGAATAGTAAGATGGAAATTTATGTTAAATTTATTCATAAGGAGATAGTGATTTAACATAATAATTTAGAACTAAATAAACGATTTTGTTTGAAATTTAAATTACAATGAATGGATTTATTATAGTTGTAATTGAACGCTGAAATTAATGTAATATTCAAATCTTGGATTTAATATGGAAAATTGTATTTAAAAGATTATAAATTCATGTTTAATAAAGACGGATGAAAATTGTTAACTTTTAATCTAGAATTTTAAAGGTGACTAAATTGATTTTAAATTAATAATTTATTTAATTAGCATGTAAAATTGGGGTTTTGGTCACTTTTTAGGATTTGGATGAAAGCAGTTTCATCGGATCCGTAATAGTGAATTATTAGTATTTTAAGTTTCGAAGCGATTGGATTTATCGTTTGATCGTGGGAGCTCTAGACGCGTAGAAATCAATTAAAGAAATTTAAACGAATATAATTTGATTTTATAAACTAACTTCTGCATACAATGGAATTTGGGTTTGAAACAAGTTCTATTGAGTTTAAAAATATCGAAAACCTATATTTCGATATATTGGGTGACCTACTTTCGTTTCGGAAACAAAACGGGCATTTCAGGCTGTTGTTATCGTTTCGACCCAATTCTATCTGGTAAAATATGCCAGCTTATGATTTTTTTGATAATAAACATATATATATATACACACACACACATATAGATATATTCGTTTAAATATATTTGTTATTGTACTATTTTATTTTTCACATAATTATATAAATATTGGTTGAATAAAATAAATAACTCAGAATTCAAAATTAAACAAATATTTTTTTACAAATTCAAATAGTACAAATTTAAGCTCACGCTATACGTTTTCACAATACAAATTAAAACATTAATTTCAATTTTCAATTTTGACCTCACTATATATTCATTCAACACTCATATTTTTATCTTCAACTTTGTTCCAGCTTGAATCCAGTATCTGAGCCATCTGCAAAATAGACATCGACGTTGTAAAATTGAAAACGAAAATATTTTGGAGTGAAAATTCAAGTGTACGTTTTGAAAATATTATTTGGCTCAGTTATTTCGGTTGTTCGTCATCATTTATTTTTGATTCATCAAACACGGAAAGCTTGTAACATGCGCAGTGTATCATTGTACATGTCACAAGGATGTGCATACCAATATACATTTGTTTATCACTGTACATGTCACAAGGATGTGCATACCAATATACATTTGTTACAAGTGAGCACAAGGTCAAACCCAAGCCGAGGCTGGATTCAACTCAGGTGCAAACAACCAAACTCGACCACAATCACTGGACAACCAACATACAACAAAACTGAACATCGCCACACTGAAACACATGCCAGCGCACATGAATCAGAGGAAACAATCTCACCATACCAGTGGAACAAGACCATTGAATCATACATGTACAAAGAAGCAATGGAATTCAACATGAATGCAAATCCACACATGCAACTAGTCAAAGATCAAAATGAAATTCCGGACCACAATGCATCAGATCAGTGAAGCAGCAAGCAAAGTGACGTACGTATGCATGTATGCATATAGGTACATACACATATATCAGGTCGGAGGCATGAACAACATAGGTGCAGACTCAAAGCAACATGAAGACAAGAACAATGAAGACTACATTCATATTAAACAGGACAGCAGCTCTACACATGTACGAGTTTATATGCAATGACAAATATATATTGTTTAAATGTTTCAAAACAGTGAAGCACCATGTATATACATATGCAACAAAGTGGAATGCAAGGCTGCCAAGTCAAGTTATTAACAGCAGCAGTTTTGAATTTGTCAACAAGGGAATATATTCGAAATATATATATGCAGGCAAAGTAACAAAACAGAAGCAGTTCGATGAGTCAAGGACGAGATAAAAAATCAACAGGGGTCAAACATATTCGAAGACATTTCAAAATCGTATGTATACTAACACGATGAACAAGTCAGAGCAGAAAGGAATTGAACAAGTCGAAGTCAAGGTTATCTCAAAATTCACGATGCCAAGGTCATAGTAGAAAACTACGAAACCAAAATTCAAATATATTAGAGATGAACAAGTTCGAATAATCACAAGCACTCAAGCAAAGATTAATAGACAAATGCACTTCACGAAAAATTCAAACTCAAGCATGCGAACGTAAATTAAGGGTTTCAATCCCGATAAATACTTATAATCATCATCGGTAGTTAGGCATTCGAGTTCAAGCAAAACCAGAGCAAGATTCAAATTCAATCACAAAGCAATAACTAGAATCGAGTTCGAATACAAGTAATTGCAACAGAGAAATTATATAGCAAAAATCACATACCAAATTCATAGTTTCAAACTAAATCCTGAAAGCGAACACGAGACAAATCGAAGAAGCATTGGCGCCAATTATGAAACGACTAGCAATCAATTTGAATTTTTGTTTCAAGCTATGAAAAATTATAAATCCCTAAATTTTGAAGAGGAATGAAGAAGGAAACGATCGAAGTTTCACACAGAAGGAAAAAGGGGGAGACGTCCACTTTTACTTACAAATTGGGCCAGTCCGATTTTTTGTCTTGGGCTTTAATTTTTGAAATAGGGTTTTGTCTTTCTAGTTTTATATACTTTGTAATTTTCCTTTTTAAAATTGTATAGCTCTCTAGTCGTGTGACAAGGTTACAAACTACGGTGGTGTAGTTCGATAATTCGTAATTCAATAGCTGAGTTAGGTTATTCATTAGCGGGTGTCGCAAGTTTACTTGTGTAAGCGTTTAACTACTTACTTTCTAGTAGAAACTTTGGGGCGGCACATAGGCAAGGTTTTGTCGAAGCCGGGTAAATTTGTGTGTGATCTCTTCAGCTTTATTTACTTTTATTATTTTTATTTCCACATTAATTTTTACTAATATTAATATCACCCTATTCATCCCCCCTCTAGGTGAAAACAATCCTACAAGTGGTATCAGAGCTAGAAATAAAAATTAATTTTTTATTTAAAAATTTGATTTTTTTCCTACAATTAAAATTTTGATTTTTTAAGTGGATTCTTTTAATAATGCTTTTATTGAGGATCGGTCCATAGTTAAGCCACCCATGTTCAATGGTGAATATACTTATTGGAAAACTAGGATGAAAATTTTTCTGAAAACCATAGAGGAATGGAATATTGTTGAGACGGGATATAGGACTCCAATGTAGTGGTAGACAATCAAGAAGTTGAAAAACCAATGGATCAATGGACAGGTCCTGAAAATAAACTGCAATTTGCTAACCTAAGGCTATGAATTCTATTATCTGCTCATTAGATCAAATTGAATTTAATCATGTCTCACATTGTCTTACTGTGTAGGAAATTTGGCATACGCTTGAAGCGACTCACGAAGGAACCTCCCAAGTCAAAGAATCTCGCCTTGCCATGCTCGGTAGCGAATACAAGAACTTCACAATGGCAAAGGATGAAAGTGTCAAAGAAATGTATGGGCGACTTTATAATCTCGTATACAAGTTAAAAGCTCTAGGAAAACCATACATAGAATTGGAAATAGTCCAAAAAATCCTCATAATTCTACCATGAAATTTTGAAGTAAAAGTCACTGCATTCAGGAATAAAAAGATTTGAAACAAGTTAAAGTTGAAGAACTCATTGGAAATCTCACCACTTATGAGCTAGAAATAAAATTCAAGGAAGAATGTGAAGGAGGTGATACTCAAAATAATTAGTAGCTCTCAAAGGAACAATTGAAAGTGAAGATGATGATGATGATGATGATGGTGCAGCAGAACTGGCGCTAACAATAAAGAAATTAAAAAGGTGGAATCATAAGTATGGAAATCCAGCTATAAATCAACAATTGAAAAGCAGAATAGTCAAAGTTCTAGAAGGTTCAAAAGAGTAGGAGATCATTTGTCATGACTGCAATAAACCTAGTCATATCAAGCAAATTGTCATCAGAATCAACTCAGCCAAGGAAAGAAACCGAAAAGAAGTTTTGCAGCTACTTGGGATGAAACTGATGAAGCTGTTAAAAGCACAGGCAGTGAGAGTGAAAAAGGAAATTTGTGTCTTCTAATGATGACGAGCCAAGCGAGGTATCAAAATATACTCATTCGGAATTACTTATATATTTTCATGAGGTAAATGGCTATTTTGAAAGACTTAGGGAGAAGTATGCTAAAATTGAATCACAAAGATATAGTTTGACAGAACTAAATAAACAGCTGGATCAACTGGTTAAAAACTATCGAAATAAGAGCCCTAAGTGTGATAAGTGTCCATCATTTGAAAAAGAAATTAAAAAATCAAAAACTAAAATTAAATCGCTTGAAAATGAAATTCTGATTTTGAAAGAAAGTGAAAATACTAGGAGCGAAAATTCTATTAAAAAGTGCCATTTGTTATTCAGTGAAAATGAATCTCTCAAAGCACAAGTCCAATATTTGTCTATAACTTTAGCAAGATTTTCCAAAGGAGCAAAATTGATAAATACGTTATTAAGGAAATAAACTTTTAATCCTATTAGACAAGGACGGGTATACACAATCTGAACGTGTAAGAAGCGAAATTAATCATGCTAACTCCAAGTGCACGATTTGTGGAAAAATTGGACACAACCAAATCAATTGTTGGTTTAGACCCAAACACACTAAAACCATACCACTTTGGGTTCCTAAGGCAAACAAATCTGGGTGCCGAAAGGAATAGATATTGATTGTCATGGGTCTACACAAACATATTTTTCAAAATCTTTTGTCACTAAAAATCATGGACCAATAAAAACAAATAGGTCACAAAAATCTTTCCTTTTGTAGGTGTGTTGGCAGGCTAAGGAACAATAAGAGTGGTACCTGGATTCTGGCAGTTCTAGGCACAGGATGGGAGACAAATCAAAGTTCCTTAGCCTAGTACAAATGTGGTAGAGTCACGATGGGTAACAACGAAAAATTATCGGTAAAGGTAAAATAGGTAACCATACATTTATCTTGAACGATATATTATACATCTACACCATAATCTGATTTTAATCAGAACAATTATTTGATAAGGAAAAGAATGTTGATTTTGATTCTGATTTGTGCAAAAATGTTGACCTATCATCTTTTTATCCTTGAACTATTTCATATTGATTTTTTTGGACTAACGATATTGCAAGTTTAGGTGATAAGAGATGTTTTGTATTGGTTGATGATTACTCTAAATACACGTGGATATATTTGTTTATCTTACTGCTTCTAGATCTAACACTATGTTCACTAGTTGTTTATGTGCACGTTTTCAATCAAATCCTTAAGGAATCACATTTTAAAAGATGTAAAATGATTATAAGATATTTGTTGCACACTTTACGATTTGGTCTATGATATCTATCTAATGATAACTTTGAGTTAAAGGGGAATTCAAATGCAGATTACACTGGTAGCTTTTTGATAGAAAAAGTACTTATAGAACGTGTTATATGTTGAGACATTCATTAGTTGCATCACTTTCACAAAAAAATATCTGAATAAATTTCATTTCAACAGATTTTCAATTGGCAAACATTTTTACGAAACCCCTTCCGAAAAATTGTTTGTCGACTTCGTCTCAGTTTAGGCATTTTAGAAATTTAATTTTATATCTTCGATTGCGATCTTAAATGCCTATATTACTTACATTGACTCCCTATTAGTTATTAAAAAGATAAATAGTGACTGGAAAAAAATGAGCGTTGATATTAATCATAAATTTTGACTTGAGACGGTATATGTAGTAAATCTCTTTAAAAATTTAAACAAAATTTATGATAACTTTGACTGGTAAAAATTCCATGACCATCTCTATTTCTATCATATTTCTAACGACCATCACTCATCAAAGTCCAATATAGTATGTCAAATTGCGGTATATTAAACGGGAAATTATTTATTTTTTAAATTTAATTAGAAATAAAAACATCCAAAGTATTCACTTTCATTTAAAAGTCCTCACGGTTATGCATGGGTTAATTACTTGGAATCTTTGATTGTGTGCTTTCATGCTCACCTAAAAGTCCTCATGGTCATGCGTGGTATGGAACACATATCAAAATTGATTATTAAATAGATGAGTTGAATCTAATCCCATTTAAAAGTCCTCACGGTTATGCATGGTTTGAAGATACTTGAAATTCATTTGTTTTTAAAAAAATTGGGAATACTACTAATCTCATTTTAAGCCATAATGGTTATGCATGGTTAGTAAGTATTCAAATTCCTGTCATAAATATACCACAAATAGATAAAACTATATGGTTTTATATATCAACATCATCCTATCACTCTAAAGTGGAATATGCGCCTAACAGTGTAATTATGATTTTTGTTTGATTTTTTATTGAAATTTAATATTTATACTCGATTGGGTATTAAGGTTGCATTAATGTCTATCACTTTATCTCTATTTTTATAACACTATTATGATTTTGCTGATAACAAAAGTAGGAGAGAGAAGTTAAGATTTTGGCAAATAAGTCAAGTATATTTTTTTATTTGCATATTCTCTTCTAGGTTCATTTGCATATATTTTTTTCATGCATATGTGAAGGAGGAGCTTTGTTCTAGGGGGAGCATTCAAATATGGAGAGCTAATTGATTTAGTCAAGACCAAATACATTTAATGAAGTCAAAATCTTAATATATGTTTGTTATCATCAAAAGGGGGAGATTGTCGAATATGCGTGTATATTGTTTTTGTTTGATGATAATAAACATATATATATATATATATATATATATATATGTATGTATGTATGTATATTCGTTTTTATGTATTTGTTATTATACTATTTTATTTTTCACAATTAAATAAATATTTGTTGAATAAAATAAATAACTCGAAATTCAAAATTAAACCAATATTTTATTACAAATTCAAATAGTAAAAATTTAAGCTCTCACTATACATTTTCACAATACAACACAAATTTCAATTTACAATTTTGACCTCACTACATATTCACTCAACGCTTGTATTTTTATCTTCAACTTTGTTCCGGCTTGAATCCAGCATTTGAGTTTTCTGCAAAATAAACATTGACGCTGTAAAATTGAAATAGAAAATAATATGGAGTGCAAATTAAAGTGTGTGTTTTCAAAATATTGTTTGCCTCGGTTATTTGGGCTGTTCGTTATCATTTATTTTTAATTCAGCATGAACGAACAGCTTGTAACATGCATCATGTATCACCGTACATGTCACAAGGACGTGCACATCAATATACATTTATTAAAACTGCATGGACAGGTGAGCACAAGGTAAAACCCAAGCCGAGGCTGGATTCAACTTAGGTGCAAACAACCAAACTCGACCACAATCACTGGACAACCAACATATAACAATATTGAAAACCACCACACTGAAACACAAGCCAGTGTACGTGAATCGGAGGAAACAATCTTACCATACCGGTGGAACGAGACCACTGAATCATATATGTACAAAGAAGCAATGGAATTCAACATGAATGCAAATCCACACATTCAACTAGTCAAATATCAAAATGAAACGCCATACCACAATGCACCAGATCAGTGAAGCAGCAAGCAAAGTGACATATGTATGCACATATGCATATAAGTACATACACATATATCAGGTCAGAGGCATGAACAACCAGAGTGCAGACTCAAAGCAACATGAAGACAAGACCATTGAAGACTACATTCATATGAAACAGGACAACAGCTCTACACATGTACAATTTTATATGCAGTGACAAATATATACAGTTTAAATGTTTCAAAACAGTTAACCAACATGTACATACATAAACAGCAGCGTGGAGTGCAAGGCTACCAAGTCCCTTTATTAACAGCAGCCATTTAGAAAATATCAACTAGGAATATATTCGAAATAAATATATGCAGTCAAAGTAACAAAACAGAAGCAGTTCAATTAATCAAGGTCGAGCTAAAAAATCAACAGGGGTCAAACACATTCAAAGACATTTCAAATTTGTATGTATACTAACACGATGAACAAGTCAAAGCAGAAAGGAATTGAACAAGTCAAAGTCAAGTTTAGCTCAAAATTCACGATGCCAAAGCCATAGCAGAAAACTACGGAACCAAAATTCAAATATATTATAGATGAACAAGTCAGAATAATCACAAGCACTCGAGCAAAGACCGAATGGACAAGTGCAATTCATGAAAAATTCATACTCGAAAATACGAACGTAAATTAAGGGTTTCAATCTCTATAAATACCCATAATCATCATCAGCAATTAGGCATTCGAGTTCAAGAAAAACCAGAGCAAGATACAAATTCAATTACAAATCAATAACTCGAATTGATTTCGAATACAAGAAACTGCAACAGAGAGATTATACGGCAAAAATCACATACCAAATTCACAGTTTCGAACTCAATCATGAACGCGACCGTGAGCAAAATCGAAGAAGCATTGAAGCCAATTATGGAACGACCAACAATGAATATGAATTTTTATTTCAAGTGTTGCTAAATTACAAAGCCCTAAATTTCGGAGAGGAACGAAGAAGGAAACGCCGAAGTTTTACACAGAAGGAAAAAAGAGGGGACGTCCTCTTTTATTTACAAATTGGGTCAGTCTGATTTTTTCGTGTTGGGCTTTAATTTTTAAAATAGGGGTTTGTTTTTCTAGATTCATTTATTTTTTAATTTTCCTTTTTAAGATTGTATAACTCTCTAGTCGTGTGACTAGGTTACGAACTACGGTAGTGTAGTTCGAGAATTCGCAACTCAGTGGCTGAGTTGTGGCTTGGTTTTGAGCATAGAGTTGGGTTAGTCATTAGCGGGTATCGCAAGTTTACATGTGTAAGCATATGACTACTTATTTCTAGTAGGAACCTTGAAGGCAACACGAGGCAGGGTTTTGACAAAGTTGGGTAAATTTGTATGTGGTCTCTTCTGCATTATTTACTGTTATTTATTTTTATTCCCGCGTTAATTTTTATTATTATCAATATCACCCTATTCATCCTCCCACCCCCTCTAGGGCGAAAATGATCCTACGGATCTGTCCACTCATTCTTAACCATCTCTGTCTATATAAATAGGTATTTTTTAAACCCTAGTAGCTTTTATTTCTGATTTATGTAACTACTTTATTCTCATCGGTACTTCTCCAATGGTTTTCTTTCCAAAACCCTAATTTCAATTTCAAATCAAACTCCAAAATTCAAACTCGTCAAACCATAGCAAATAATATATCGTCGGAAAGCTATCGACGAGCGTAGTCTACTTTTGCAATTTATTATTGCAATCGAGGTTCGATTTGGCCATAAATCAGTAGAGAATTCTAAACCGTTGAAACTAGGGTTTAGTTTTCAATGGTGGATCAAATCGATACAATAATCGAAGGTGACCACTGGATAGAAGAGAGCTTGCTTGGTCGATAGGTGTGGATTATGCGCAGAGATGATGTTGTGGTTCGCCAGAAAATGGCGATTAGGTCTGGAGGCAGTGGAGGGTCTATGGTGAGCCAGAGATGGCTGCGCATGGCGGTGGAGGGCGGCAGGCCGAGGGCGAGGCGATGATGGTCGTAGATCTGGTTGGAGGCATGTGTATCGATGACATTATCAACGTGGAAGTTAGCGGCTGTAGTGTACATTATTGGGTTCATCTACAGTAGGTAAGCGTGCGTCTCTAGGGTTCAGGAAGGTGAATAATTACCACCCTGCCACTATGTTTATTTAATTTAAATTTAAAATTTATAACATTCTAACACGCATGACTTCTGCATACAAACTCTGATTTAGACGCGGTTTCTTCCGTTGGGATCGTATCCAAATTCTAGACATGGAACTGGTTTGGCTGCATTTTGAGGCTGTCCAAATTTTGAGCTTTATTTGGATTTTAAATCGACGACAAATCAAAGGTGAGTGATTTAACCCACTCACGAATTACTAAACCTTCTTATGTTAGTTGAATTAAGTTTATAAATTGATAAGAACTTTATAGATTACGGTTTGGTAATTTAAATTATCATTTCAATTTAATTTGAATTAAATTTCTATTTAAATTAATATTGAAATTAAATTGATAGTTAAATAACTGATATTGGTAGCTAGTTAATTATTGTGATATATTGACCGATTTGGATATTGATTGTGATGGATGTTTATTTGTTGATATTTTGGATGTTTATTTTATATATTGTTATAACACTGCAAGTTCCCTTAGTTTATTGCTAGGAAAATCATTATGGGTTGAAATGATACATACTTGAATGAACTTATAGATAGGGAATATCGTTATGGGTTGAATAATACATACCCAAGCGATTTCATTGATTTGGAAATTATTGATTCGGGATACTGGTTGAAATGATATATGTACCTGGAAAATTTAACTATTTTGGGTTGAAATGATGCATACCCTATCACTTGACCGTAGGGTAGAAAATAATATACAGACACCGTTGGTTCGTTTGAAATTATTTTTTAAATGGTAAAGTATGTTTGATTTATAAATTTGATTTTTTAATTTAATTTAATGATTTTATAAAAAATTATAGTTGGAAAATAATTTATTTTATATGTTTTAAAGTTTCAAATTATAAGTAAATATATGGTTTTAAATGTAATTTTAAGTTTTTAATTTATAATTTTATTTATTTTTAAATATATAATTTAAATAGTTTAAAATTTTAATTTGATAAAATATTTAATATAGTTTTAATATACATTTTTTAAATTTAATTTAAATAATAAGTATAGTTTTGATTTCAGATAATAAATATAGACCTTTATAATAACTTTAATAGATAAAAGGTTTTTGTAAAAGATTTTAGAATTGTGTAATGGTTTTGTAAGGAATTTATAAAAGTTTTGTAGGAGATTTTATAATGGATTTTATAAAAAGAATTTTAAAAAATATTTTTATAAAGGATTTTATAATGGTTTTATAAAGGAGTTTATAAAAATTTAAAGGATTTTATAAAAGGGTTTTTTAAAGAACTTGTATTAAAGGAATTGGAATCGTTTTGAAGGAATTTGCGTAGAAGTTTATGAAAAGATGAAGAGTTGTAAACTGTTTTGTAAATAGCTTTATAAATGGTTCTGAAGCATATAAATGGTTTATAAATGGTTTCAGGGAGATTTATAAATTATTTTCAAAATTGATTGAAAGAAATCTTCCTCGACATTTATTAATATATTTATACTTTTGAAATAAGTATATGAATTTCTTGATATGAGGGTATAAATTGTTTGTTGGATTTATTATTAAAAATGTTTATAAAATGACCATGATGTGAAATAAACGTTTAGTTGTTAAAGAGACTGGGGTCCGATTTTGTCATATTCTTAGCCAATTCCAAAACCACTTTAACAACTGTGCACGTGATGGAGAATCCAAAACGAAGTAGGATGGTTTGGCGGACGCTACTGGTATAAGGTAAGAATGTAGCCCTGACCTTCAGGTCAGCTTGATATGACTAAAACCGAAGCTATACCAGGCCAAGTGGGATCGCTCTCCTTATCGAACATGCTTCTTCGATACCATATCTATTATTTTTATTGATTGATTGGTGTCCACCCTCGATTTGATTATGAGAGTGTGTCTCGAGGTGATCGGTAGTAGCTGCTATGTGTTACAACTAGTCTAAGAGTGCAAAATAGAAGAATCCTACCCTGGGCATTACCTCGCGTGCCTTGTCACGTGCCTTATTGAGCCTACTACGATTTTGGTTTGTGTTGTATATATGGAGTGCTCCTTGATATCCCACGAGTTTATGGTGGAGTTTACAGTACTGTATAGACTACGACACTTATATAAAATGTGGTAAAGGGGATATGGGTAACGCCTTAATGCTTTTTAATACTTTACTGATAGACACTATATATGTAACGACCCGTAATTTTAGTGGTCTTATTTATATATTTAATTGAAATTTTGTGAAATTTTAAACAATAAAATTTTAATTGAAAACCTAATATTTGAAATACGTCTAATTAAAAATAGAAAATGGTAAATTCTCATCTGATAATACGGATGTTTATTTTTCTGTGTAATTTTGTAACAACCCGCATATTTATCGAGTTTACATTTAAATATTTTTATTTAAATATTAAATCGTTAATCGGATTTTGGTCCGAAAAACTACTTTTTGCAAACGGTCAAATTAGGACTCGAGACCACTTCCATTGAGTTCGAAATGTCGTTTACAACTTTTCAAGTATAAACATCGATAGGTTTGGAGTTAGTGAAATTTCACTAACTTTTCCCGCTTTGGACTTTGGGTTAGTTTAGCCTATTAAGCCCAAGTTCCAACCCTCTTCTCCTCACTCTTCATAAATTTCCTAACTAACTCAAGCTTTAGCATTAATGGTGAAGAGAATGGGAAATTAAAACTCCAAGCTCAAATTCAATTGCAACTCCATCATTCAACTCCAAATTCAAGTAGAAGATATTGGATTCAAGCTTTGGATTGCTTCTCCTTGCTTTCAAGCTTCATCTTCATAAATTTTAGTGCAAAGGTGAGATTTTTATCTCACAATTCTTGTCTATAACTATATTGGACTGTTGGGAATGATTCCCTATCACTTTAGCATGCATATTTGCTTTTGGTTTGGATTGGATTGGCGAAAAACTCCGATTTTTGGTGTTTGGGAGAAATTTCTGCATTTAGGTCGTTCTGGCCGTTTTTAGCTCGCTCGGAGTTAGGTCGTGTGGACCTTAGGTCGTAGGTCGCGTACGAGTTAACCCCTAGGTCGTTCTGGCCATTTTTAGGTCGTTCGAAGTTAAGTCGTTCGTCCATGGGTCGTGAGTCGTTCACGAGTTAACTTTAGGTCGTTCTGGAAGAATTGGCACTTCGGAATTAGGTCGCTCACGAGTTAAGTCGTTAGGTCGCTCGCGAGTTAGTACCATAGGTCGCAGGGCTTTAGGTCATTCTGGAAGTATTGGCACTTCGGAGTTAGGTCGCTCGCGAGTTAAGCCTTAAGTCGTAGGTCGCTCACGAGATTGGCCTTAAGCCGTAGGTCGCTCGCGAGTTAAGCTTTAAGTCTTAGGTCGTTTCCGACCTATAATCTCTAGGCAAACGTTAAGTCGCTCGCCCTGGTTTATCTCGTAGGTCGTCTCCGACCTAAGCTCCAGATAAGTCGTTCGAGTTAGGTCGTTGGACCATTTACCTTAGGTCGCTCGTCCACTAAGTCGGCCTGGTTTATCTCGTAGGTCGTCTCCGACCTAAGCTCCAGATAAGTCGTTCGAGTTAGGTCGTTGGACCATTTACCTTAGGTCGCTCGACTCTGTTAAGTCGGCCATGTTGGGTCGTGAGTCATCGTTAGGTCGCGAACACCTCTAGGTCGCAACCACTAAGTCGCTTGACCCCTAGGTCGCAGCCGTTAGGTCGTATGACCCTTGAGTCGTTAGGTCGTTAGACCTCATTTTGTCTTCACTAGGTCGTACCGTTTTGGTCGGGGCGCTGCCCCGCACCCCGCCGGGGGCGCTGCCCCCTGGACCCCCGCGACCTGACCGGGCAGGTCGAACCCCGTAAGCGGTGGCGTTGCCCCCGCACCCCCACCTTGGGGGGGTGCCACCCCCCTGGACCCCCCCTCCGTAGGGGATCTTATCTGAAAAACATTGAGCTGATTTCCTTGGATTTTATTCGCATCTCCGTATGCGATCTTTGTGACTGATTGTTTCTACACTTGCTTATGTGTTTTGTCACTTTATAATACAAAGGTTTCAATACTAGTAGTAAATATCAAAACTCTTTTAACAAACAATTTCAACTCTATTTTTAATAACAAAGCTCTTTTCTTAAACCGTTTTCCAATCTATTAGTATATACAAGCCTTTACCTCACTCGGATGAGAAATCTAATTAAACGACTTAGTAAAACAAGTGGTATGAAACGCTTGCGTTCACTTCGTCGGTTAATTCTTGGACTTGTTCGATTGAACCGCTTGTGACAATTTTATTAGTGAAGATTTACAGTTTGTTCGTAAATATTTAAGTTAAGCAAGTGGTTATGGGACATGAAGCTAAACTTCTATATTTACTAGCTTAGTGTAATTGACACTTCTCGTTGATCTTGATGATCGCTTTATGAATTAGACTAGCAATTGCGCGATGTCTCTTTCATTGCAAGGTTAGACTAGACACCACTTGTGTGATTCCATTCACACATACCTTTCTGCTTTTTGGTTAGTCTTGACCTCAATCTGTGTGATTCCACTCACACATGTGGGGTAGCTCCCCATGGTCTTCGGACCGTCATGTGATAGGCCTCTTTCCCTTTTTATGATTTCTGGATTTCTCGTGTTGATTTCTGGAATTTATGTCATTGACTTGTTATGAGTACAAGTTTAGGGTATGATGCCCCCTTCGAATCTTTGAGAAGATTCTTGTGATATTGATTATCTCTTATTGATTGATCTTCTGTTGATCATTATTTACATACTTATAGTGGTATGTCGTTATGGATGTTTATGTCTATGCCATATCTTTTATGTTATATCATGTCATCTGATATTTATAGCTAGACTGATCCGTTTATTATTTTCTTAAATAATACTCGGATCAGACCGAGATGTTACAGGTGCTTCTGCTTGACTTCTTCCCAGGGATTCATCACTCTGACTTTTGGCTAACTGTTTAGATTAGCAGTTTTTGTTGTATACACTTGAGATATAGACTCATAGTTGTATTCTTTTGTATAGCACGTGTTGCTATTCTTTTGTATTATCGTGGATCTTATTGACCACTACTCTGATGTACACTTTCATGTGTTAGTTATATATTCATATCTTCTTCCGCCTTTGTGATATGGATATCTGTGACTGATTTGTGATATGATTATTTCTATGTTTGTTTCCGAAGATTATTTATAGCCACCGTGTGATAAGCAATTACATGGATGGTCGCTCCTCAACAGCCTTATTCTCCGTGCTAGTTGACAGCACTTCTCCGGAGTGTTCTTGGCTAGCGTGGGTATAGAGGTGGGGCGTCACAGCTTGGTGTCAGAGCCAAACTTCGGAACAATGTAGAATAACTTAACAAGGATCATCGTCCTAGGTCTATCTTAGGAGTCATACCATAGGATTAATTTGAGTCTTCGTACCGACTCATCCTATTTCCTTTATGATTCCTTGTTTTATCTATCAAGATTGCTTGATGTTCATTGGTAAATAACCTTCTTCCTTCTCTTCTTTCTTTCTTTAAGGAAGAGAATGTCTAGACCAGGCCGTCCCAGAACTGGATCATCTGGTGCTGCTCCTCCGGATGGAGTTTTTATGACTGCTCAACAGCTTCTTGATTTAGTAACTAATGCTCAAGCAGCTGGAGCTAACCCGGAACCTACTCACCCAAAGTCGGGATTTGCACGCTTGTGCAGCGATTACACCAACTTGGGTGGGAAGCCCTTCAAAGGTTCGGAAAATATCATCGAGGTCCAGGCTTGGTTAAAATCATGCGATCGAATCTTTTCTCGCATGAATCTTATCGATCTCCACCGCATTCAGGTGGCTTCCAGCATGCTCCAAGAGAGAGCATTGGACTGGTACGAACTCCTTATTTCAGAAATTAATGAAGCGGATCTCACCTGGGAGCAATTTCAGGGACGCTTCGAGTTAAAGTTTGTACCAGAAGCTGGGAAAGTAAGCTTGGCTCGACGTTTTATAGACCTTGTTCAAGGTCAATCCTCTGTGACTGATTACGTCGCAGCCTTCGAGTCGCTTTCCAAATATGGGGTTGAATACATCAACACCCCATTGAAGAAGAACCAGAGGTTCGTTTATGGCTTAAATAAGAGTCTTAAGAAGCCACTGCTCCTGAAACTAGAAGTCGCATTTGATCAACTCGTCGATATCGCTCTTCGTCTTGAAGAGGCTGATAGAGAGAGTGATGTTGAAGTGGAAGGCGCTAAACCAAACTTCAACAACAAGAAGAGGCCAAACAAATTCAAGGGTCCTTATCCCAACAAAAAGGGTAAGCAGGCAATCCCTGCGGCAAAGTCTCCTTCTCCTAGTGGTGCGAGTTGCTTCAACTGTGGGTCTGGGGATCATTATGCGAATAAGTGCTCTAAGCCCAAATCTTGTCGCTATTGTAAGAGCCCAGATCACTTTATACATCAATGCCTCAAACGTAAAAGCAGGAATGAGGGAAAGTTAAATGTGGCTCAAGCCCCTGGCAACACATCTCGTGGCCAAGGTATTTCTCATTCCACTCTTGATGGTATTATTTTATTTCATGATCAACCTATTAGAGTTCTCTTTGATACGGGTGCATCCCATTCTTTTATATCAAAGGAACTGGTAGACACTTTTTCCTTAAGTGTTACTGCATTGATGACTTCTTTAAAAATTGCGAATCCTGTTGGTGGATCTGCAACTCTTAGTTTGCTTTGTAAAGATGTGGAGATTATTTTATGTGATTTTTCTTTCCTAGCCGATTTGCATGTCATGCGTTACTTAGGCTTTGGAATAATTTTGGGAATGGATTGGCTTAACCGTTATCAAGCCCATATCCTATGTCCTGAGCGGACTATTCATCTCCGACATCCACAATCTGTTAAACAGATTTCTGTTAATCTTAAAGATTCAGAATCCTGTTTGGTGGCATCTTTATATTCTTTAAATCCTCGTGATGACGATGATGATGATGAAGATGATATTATTTCTCGTATTCATGTTGTTCGTGAATTTTCCGACATATTCGAGCCCGTTTTAGGTTTGCCACCTAAACGAGCAATTGAGTTCAGAATTAATCTTGTTTCTGGAGCTCAACCTATTACTCGTCCTCCTTATCGCATGTCCAATAAGGAAAATGAGGAGATGCGTAAACAATTATCTGAGTTGGAGACGAGGCAATTTATTCGCTCTAGTTCCTCGCCTTGGGGAGCTTCGGCTATTTTCGTAAAGAAATCCGATGGTACTCTGAGGCTCTGCGTTGATTATCGCAAGCTTAACGATCTTACTATTAAAAATAAATATCCTTTACCTCGGATTGATGATCTATTCGATCAGCTTAGTGGTGCTAAGGTCTTTTCACAATTGGACTTGGCTACCGGTTTCCATCAGCTTCGTATCGCTGAGGATAGCATTCCTTTGACATCATTCCGTACTCGATATGGATCTTATGAATGGCTTGTTATGCCATTTGGGTTAACGAATGCTCCAGCTTATTTCGTTGACCTCATGAATCGAGTTTTCAAAGATTTCCTCGATCGGTTTGTTCTCATATTCATTGATGATATTCTAGTGTATTCAAAAACCGAGGAGGAACATGAGAAACATCTTAGGATTGTATTGGAAACACTTAGGAGTAATCAATTAAAGGCGAAATTTTCTAAATGCCACTTTTGGCAATCTCGTGTGAAGTTTCTCGGTCATATTATTTCCGAATCCGGGATATCCGTGGATCCTTCAAAGATCGAAGCGATTCAAGATTGGAAGAGACCGGAGAGTGTGACAGAGATTCGTAGTTTTCTCGGATTGGCGGGCTATTACCGCCGTTTTATTAGAGACTTTTCTAAGATTGTCGTGCCTCTTACTGGCTTGACTAAGAAGGGAGTTAAATACATTTGGTCGGACAAATGTGAAGCCTCTTTTCATAAATTGAAAGAACTCCTTTCCGATGCTCCTATTCTTGTGATTCCCGAGGGGAATCAAGATTTTGTTGTTTATACCGATGCTAGTCACGTTGGTTTGGGTGCCGTTCTTATGCAAAAAGAACGTGTTGTTGCTTATGCTTCTAGGCAATTGAAGCCGGCCGAGACTAGATATGCCACTCATGATCTAGAGCTCGCGGCTATTGTTTTCGCCCTTCGAATGTGGCGTCATTATCTATTGGGAGAGAAATTTATTCTTTACACGGATCATAAGTCTTTGAAATATTTATTTTCTCAAAAAGAACTTAATTTACGTCAACAGCGTTGGCTCGAGTTCCTTGCACCTTATGATCTTGATATTCTTTATACCCCCGGTAAGGGTAATCGTGTCGCCAATGCTCTTAGCCGTAAGCAACAAGCAGTTGTTTCTATGATGATATCCGAATGGAACGATCTCGAGATCTTATCCACTTGTGAGATTCGAGAGCGCGTATCCGATTTATGCTCATCGCTTGTTTTATGTAGCCTTGAGGCTCATCCTTCTCTTTTAGACCGCATTCTTGAAGCTCAAGGGCTAGATTCTGAATTGGCTCTTCTTGGCAAAAATGTTAAGGATAAAATTGATATTGAAGGTTTGAAAGACTATGATATTGATTCTCGTGGCGGCATTCGAAAATTTGGTAGACTTATCGTACCAAATATTGGAGATCTTCGTAAAGATATTTTAGAAGATTCCCATTGTTCTAAATTCACCATTCATCCCGGTAGTAGTAAAATGTACGCTGATATGAAGCGACTTTATTATTGGGAGGGAATGAAATCTGATATTGCTAACTTTGTTAAGTGTTGCATGACTTGCCAACTTGTCAAGGCCGAACATCAAAGGCCTGGTGGGTTATTGCAACCTTTAGAAATTCCAATTTGGAAGTGGGATCAAATTTCCATGGACTTTATAGATGGCCTTCCCCGTTCTCGTTCGGGTCATGATAGCTTATGGGTGATTGTTGATAGACTTACTAAATCCGCCCATTTTATTCCGGTTCGGTCTAACCGAACCGTTCCTCTTTTGGCCAAACTATTTGTCAAGGAAATTGTAAAATTGCATGGAGTTCCTACTTCTATTGTTAGCGATCGTGATCCATTGTTTACTAGTGGATTTTGGAAGAGTCTTCAAAAAGCTTTAGGAACGAAGCTTAATTTTAGCACCGCTTATCACCCCCAGTCCGATGGACAAACCGAGCGTGTGAATCAAACTCTTGAAGATCTTCTTCGTGCTTGTGTGCTTGATTTTGGTGGAAGTTGGGAAGATCATATTTCACTTGTTGAATTTTCCTATAATAATAGCTTCCAATCTAGTATTGGTATGGCACCTTTCGAGGCACTCTACGGAAGGCCATGCCGATCTCCTTCTTGTTGGCTTGAGGCCGGTGAGAAGCTGGTTTTAGGTCCAGACTTTATTCGTGATTCCACGGAAAAGATTGAACTTATTCGACATAGGATGAAAGAAGCCCAGAGTAGACAAAAATCCTATGCCGATAATCGAAGAAGGAAATTAGAATTTTCTGTTGGGGATCCTGTTTTTATTCGTGTTTCACCTATGAAGGGTGTTGTACGTTTCAGTCGATCGGGGAAGTTAGCGCCTCGATATATTGGGCCATTTCCTATCACTGAACGTATTGGTTCCATGGCTTATCGCCTTGCATTGCCGGCTCAGTTTTCTGCTATACATGATGTATTTCACGTTTCTCAATTACGGAAATGCCTTCGGGATTCCGATTCTATTCTTGAGCCTGCTGTTGTGGAAGAAATTGAAGTTTCGCCGAATTTAACTTATGAGCAGCATCCTATTCGAATTATAGCTTCTGAGGTTAAACGACTTTGAAATAAAGATGTTCCACTTGTAAAGGTTCAATGGTCCTCAAATCCTAAGGATTGTTCTTGGGAATCCAGAGAATTCATCGAGCGTACACATCCGGACTTGCTTACTCCTGCCCTTTGAGGTGAACTTCTTATTTCAAATTTCTCTTGTGTTAATATGCTTTTATGGTTGTTACTTTTTATTTCCACCTTATATATATATTGCGAGGACGCAATTTCTTTAAGGAGGGGAGTCTGTAACAACCCGCATATTTATCGAGTTTACATTTAAATATTTTTATTTAAATATTAAATCGTTAATCGGATTTTGGTCCGAAAAACTACTTTTTGCAAACGGTCAAATTAGGACTCGAGACCACTTCCATTGAGTTCGAAATGTCGTTTACAACTTTTCAAGTATAAACATCGATAGGTTTGGAGTTAGTGAAATTTCACTAACTTTTCCCGCTTTGGACTTTGGGTTAGTTTAGCCTATTAAGCCCAAGTTCCAACCCTCTTCTCCTCACTCTTCATAAATTTCCTAACTAACTCAAGCTTTAGCATTAATGGTGAAGAGAATGGGAAATTAAAACTCCAAGCTCAAATTCAATTGCAACTCCATCATTCAACTCCAAATTCAAGTAGAAGATATTGGATTCAAGCTTTGGATTGCTTCTCCTTGCTTTCAAGCTTCATCTTCATAAATTTTAGTGCAAAGGTGAGATTTTTATCTCACAATTCTAGTCTATAACTATATTGGACTGTTGGGAATGATTCCCTATCACTTTAGCATGCATATTTGCTTTTGGTTTGGATTGGATTGGCGAAAAACTCCGATTTTTGGTGTTTGGGAGAAATTTCTGCATTTAGGTCGTTCTGGCCGTTTTTAGCTCGCTCGGAGTTAGGTCGTGTGGACCTTAGGTCGTAGGTCGCGTACGAGTTAACCCCTAGGTCGTTCTGGCCATTTTTAGGTCGTTCGGAGTTAAGTCGTTCGTCCATGGGTCGTGAGTCGTTCACGAGTTAACTTTAGGTCGTTCTGGAAGAATTGGCACTTCGGAATTAGGTCGCTCACGAGTTAAGTCGTTAGGTCGCTCGCGAGTTAGTACCATAGGTCGCAGGGCTTTAGGTCATTCTGGAAGTATTGGCACTTCGGAGTTAGGTCGCTCGCGAGTTAAGCCTTAAGTCGTAGGTCGCTCACGAGTTTGGCCTTAAGCCGTAGGTCGCTCGCGAGTTAAGCTTTAAGTCTTAGGTCGTTTCCGACCTATAATCTCTAGGCAAACGTTAAGTCGCTCGCCCTGGTTTATCTCGTAGGTCGTCTCCGAACTAAGCTCCAGATAAGTCATTCGAGTTAGGTCGTTGGACCATTTACCTTAGGTCGCTCGTCCACTAAGTCGGCCTGGTTTATCTCGTAGGTCGTCTCCGACCTAAGCTCCAGATAAGTCGTTCGAGTTAGGTCGTTGGACCATTTACCTTAGGTCGCTCGTCCACTAAGTCGGCCTGGTTTATCTCGTAGGTCGTCTCCGACCTAAGCTCCAAATAAGTCGTTCGAGTTAGGTCGTTGGACCATTTACCTTAGGTCGCTCGACTCTGTTAAGTCGGCCATGTTGGGTCGTGAGTCATCGTTAGGTCGCGAACACCTCTAGGTCGCAACCACTAAGTCGCTTGACCCCTTAGACCCCTAGGTCGCAGCCGTTAGGTCGTATGACCCTTGAGTCGTTAGGTCGTTAGACCTCATTTTGTCTTCACTAGGTCGTACCGTTTTGGTCGGGGCGCTGCCCCGCACCCCGCCGGGGGCGCTGCCCCCTGGACCCCCGCGACCTGACCGGGCAGGTCGAACCCCGTAAGCGGTGGCGTTGCCCCCGCACCCCCACCTTGGGGGGGTGCCACCCCCCCTGGACCCCCCCTCCGTAGGGGATCTTATCTGAAAAACATTGAGCTGATTTCCTTGGATTTTATTCGCATCTCCGTATGCGATCTTTGTGACTGATTGTTTCTACACTTGCTTATGTGTTTTGTCACTTTATAATACAAAGGTTTCAATACTAGTAGTAAATATCAAAACTCTTTTAACAAACAATTTCAACTCTATTTTTAATAACAAAGCTCTTTTCTTAAACCGTTTTCCAATCTATTAGTATATACAAGCCTTTACCTCACTCGGATGAGAAATCTAATTAAACGACTTAGTAAAACAAGTGGTATGAAACGCTTGCGTTCACTTCGTCGGTTAATTCTTGGACTTGTTCGATTGAACCTCTTGTGACAATTTTATTAGTGAAGATTTACAGTTTGTTCGTAAATATTTAAGTTAAGCAAGTGGTTATGGGACATGAAGCTAAACTTCTATATTTACTAGCTTAGTGTAATTGACACTTCTCGTTGATCTTGATGATCGCTTTATGAATTAGACTAGCAATTGCGCGATGTCTCTTTCATTGCAAGGTTAGACTAGACACCACTTGTGTGATTCCATTCACACATACCTTTCTGCTTTTTGGTTAGTCTTGACCTCAATCTGTGTGATTCCACTCACACATGTGGGGTAGCTCCCCATGGTCTTCGGACCGTCATGTGATAGGCCTCTTTCCCTTTTTATGATTTCTGGATTTCTCGTGTTGATTTCTGGAATTTATGTCATTGACTTGTTATGAGTACAAGTTTAGGGTATGATGCCCCCTTCGAATCTTTGAGAAGATTCTTGTGATATTGATTATCTCTTATTGATTGATCTTCTGTTGATCATTATTTACATACTTATAGTGGTATGTCGTTATGGATGTTTATGTTTATGCCATATCTTTTATGTTATATCATGTCATCTGATATTTATAGCTAGACTGATCCGTTTATTATTTTCTTAAATAATACTCGGATCAGACCGAGATGTTACAGGTGCTTCTGCTTGACTTCTTCCCAGGGATTCATCACTCTGACTTTTGGCTAACTATTTAGATTAGCAGTTTTTGTTGTATACACTTGAGATATAGACTCATAGTTGTATTCTTTTGTATAGCACGTGTTGCTATTCTTTTGTATTATCGTGGATCTTATTGACCACTACTCTGATGTACACTTTCATGTGTTAGTTATATATTCATATCTTCTTCCGCCTTTGTGATATGGATATCTGTGACTGATTTGTGATATGATTATTTCTATGTTTGTTTCCGAAGATTATTTATAGCCACCGTGTGATAAGCAATTACATGGATGGTCGCTCCTCAACAGCCTTATTCTCCGTGCTAGTTGACAGCACTTCTCCGGAGTGTTCTTGGCTAGCGTGGGTATAGAGGTGGGGCGTCACAAATTTTATTTTAATTCAAATCATTTAATATTTGATGATAATAAAATGTTTTTCAAACTTGAATATTTTTATACAATAAATTTGTAAATCATCTTTTGAGCGAGAAGTCATATTTCGTTTCTTCAAATTTTGACTTTTATTGCTCCATCTATCTTATTTCTGGCAAATTAGCAGCATTTCAGTACTGATTATCAACTATTGATCGGATGATCGTACCACCGATATCTGTATACCGTTTTGATCATCTCGTTGTGTTTATCTCTGCGGTATATTCATTTCTATGTTCTGGGGTTTCGATACGTGGCGAAATCCGTTGAACACCTAACCATACCGGTATTCGTTTTGAGACCTTCGGTTTCCCATCACTATTCAAATTGTCCAGCATAATTCCAAGGGACATTTGTTATTAATAATTTTCCAGAATTCAAAGTGTACTGACATTTGTTATTACCGGTATTCAAATTTAGTTTCTAACTATTCATTTTCCTTTTTAATTTATCATATCTCTGATTGGCTATCTACTTTATTTTGTTTTCCTCATTTTTGTTCTCAAAAACTGCATGGTGTTCCATTGCTTTCCCTATGCACCCACCACCATAGTTCAAGCCTTCCTTTGTGTATCCCCTTTTGATAGAAAAAAGAAAAGAAGGCGGCACATTTTTCCATCACGTCCAGCTGTTGTACCAACCTCAGTCGTCAAACTGCCACTGCTCTAGTTCCCAAGCCGTGTAGCAGCTCATGCAAGACAATCCTCCCCATTAAGATGCATAACAGCTTACATGCACACATCACCTTTGCATGGATCTTGCCGACTACCTATATCCTCCCTTTGCTTCCTCCGGCTAGCTTTCTCCCCTCAGCCGTGTTGATCGCGGCCATTACCTCCCTCTTCCCCTCTTCCACTTGGCCACCATGTGAAGCCCACTTCATCCTCCTCTTCCGTAGCAGTCTGGCTTTGTAAGTATATTTATATATTAATAGTTTTGTATGGTAATAATCGGTTGAGTATATATATGTTTATAAAAAAATATTGTTTACAGAAAATATTTGTATGTGTTACTTTATACACACACACACACACACACACTATATTATGAAGTGCTGTCACTTCAACTTGTCTCTGTAATTGTAAAATTTGTAAAGTATACTCATATATGAAGGTATTATTGGAATATTGTTTATATTATATAATACTTTATTATATTTTGCAAAGTTATATATATTCATATATATGGTTAATCACGATTTATTATGTAAAGGTTTTGGTTGTATATTTATAAATGTATATATTTATATAACAATTGTTATTATTTTAGAGGAATGTTGAATTCATATATATGTTGTCGTATATTGTATTTACAATATGTTGCACATATAGTTTTCTGTATAAGTTATATAATAGTTTGCATATGGGTTATACACTATATAATAGTTTACCGTATAAATTTATATATGTTTTTTATATATATGTCAGTATTTGGAAGTTGTGTATTTATATATGTATGTTACTGTATTCTGCATGTATCTTGTTTATAAATTAGTTTAAAAATATCTGTTTGTTTATATATATGCATACAATCTGTTAGTTTATATATATATATATGTAGTATATATGTTTACCTAAGTAAATAATATATATGTTATATATATATAAGTTACATATTTTCCCCTTCACTGTTTTGTATTATATTCTATATATAGGCTTGTTTAGGTTTAAAATTTATAAAAACCCAAACTTGTTGTTTATTTGTATGTTATATGATCAGTTGGGTTTTGCTTTGTTGTTCTTGAAATAAGCTGCCATATTATAGCTTGCTTGTTTATATTTTTCTACTTACATATTCAGCAGCTTTGATGAATATACGATATAAGTGGTTTCAGATCTCTATTATATGTATGTTATAAAATTTAATATTGATTTATAATGAACATTGAGTTTAAATATGTAATATATATGAAAAGTATATATTAGTTATTTATAATAGTTTATTTTATATATATATGCTATTTACGTATTTGTTTATAAGTATATATATAATTATTTCAAATTATATTATGTAGATATGTTTGTTTATATGTGTTTTATTTAAAATAATGATTTTTAAATCTATATTTAATGTAATGTGTGTTTAAATTAATATTGACTTAAAATAAATAATATACATATATATATTCCATTCTATCCAAATGATCCTGATTTATTTGCGCAATTTCTTATCTACCAGCTTTGTCCGTCAAATCCATGTTCAGCTTACGTCGCTTTGAGTTCTGTTTTTGGATCAGTCGATAGTCAAGATCGTGACTCAAATCGTAGCTCGTCTTGTTATCTATTCTCTCTTGCCTCGAAAGGTAAGAAATCAATCATGATTAACGTTCTTTTATTTATTAAATTTGATTGCAATTGAAATGACAATCGAAATATGTTGTCGTTAGTTATTTACATTGATATATATATATATATATATATATATATGCTGTTACCTATATCCGTCCACCTATGACATCTGACACCATCGTTTGTTATTTATATTGATGATATATTTCTGTAATATTTTATCATATCCGTTATCACTCTGCAAGTTCCTTGTTAGTATAGAATGCACTATGGGGTTGAAATGATACATACCCGAACGATATGTAGAATAAGAGAAAATCATTATGGATTGAATTGATAAACCCAAGCGATTTTACATTGAATTGAATTTGGGATTGCGGATTAAAATGATATATACCCGTATATATTTAAATTGCGAATTGAAATGATAAATATCTGTATCATTTTGACCATAGGATAGAAAATTATATACAGACACCGCTGGTCTATATATAAATATTTTGGAAATGATTTCTATGGTTTCAAAAAGAAATATATGGTTTAATAAATATTGATTCTTTAAGATATTGTGTGTATATATATATATGGAAATGATTTCCAAGGTTTTGAAATTGAATTTATTTAAGAATTACACTCAAATAAGTTTGAATTGAAATTTATTAAATTTGAAATTTTAAAGATATGATTTTATAATTTGATTTTGATTAAACGTGATTTAAGTGAAAATTTCAAATTTACATAAATTGAAATGGTATATTTAGTTTTATTTAAATTTAAATTTTTTATTTTTATTTAAATGTTATTTGAATGATTAAATAAATATTTCAAAATAATGTTAGTAAAGTGAATTTGATATAGATATGGAATTATCAAATCTGGTTTTGAAATGTTTGAATGTTAAAGCTTTGAAATATATTGAAATTGGAATGGTTTATATTGTGGTTAAAAATCTGTAATTGAAATCGATATAATTTGACATGGTTTATTGAAAAACTAAAATAAATTGAAATTGATGATTTGAGATTTGGTTAAATTTGAATTTTTTTGGAATTCGAGTTGATTTGGAATTGATTTGTGAAATTTGAGGAATTTATTTTATTATATTAAGTATTTTTAAATTATATTTACACTATTTGTATTTTTACTTTATAAACTATTTTAATAAAAATCACTTTAGTATAAATTATTTTTGAAAATATAAACAATTTTTAATATACTAATTATTTTAATATAAACTATTTTAACTTACAATTATTTTAATATAAACTATTTATTTTATAAACTATTTTATTTTTAATATCTAAACTGTTCAACTGGGAAGTTATGTTTCAAAGTGTTACGGTTTCCAAAGTGTTATAATTTCTAAGTTTTATAATCTCTAAAGTGTTATAACTTTGAAAGTGCTATCATTTTGGAAATGGATATATTTGGAGTGAAAATTTATATCGATTCATATACTTTTGAAATGGATATGATATTTTGTTGTGAAGTATAAATTATTTTGGAATGACCACGGTATTATAATGATGTTTGGTTGTTGATAGCGTATATTTCTACATAGTAGATAGTTCCACGGATCCTTAGAGGATGGGTATCCCAATCATCCTCTAAGTTACTTATATTTCAGTTGATATTTCACTTGAGTTGGATTTATGGATATAAGAATGTTAATCCTGACTCGAGTGTTTTGTGTTTTGCTTTACGCTCGGGTCAGACTGAGTATCACAACATTTGAGACTCAACTTTGGAGTTGGAGCTTCGATTGGAGATCCATCTATCTATCCAGCTTTCAGTTATTCAGTTGACTCCATGGATATATTCTTATTTTGTATTTGACTATTGTATCGAGACTTCTGTTGTATCTTGTTTAACTTTGTTTATATAAATGGTAGCTTCATGAACTACTATTCTTTCGTTTCCACTGCATTATTGTTCTATTACTCTGTCTCTGTGATTCTGTGATATTTATTTACTGTATATGCTGTGTTTTGCCAAATACAAATTAACAACTTGGTATTTTGAGAAATTCGAATCCGACATGTATGGATGCGAATGGTTGAAAAATATCAGGATGTTACATGTGGTATCAGAGCTCTGGTTTTCGACAAAACTTAGCATATGAAGTAAATTTAATTACAGAATCACTTTCCTTCGAGCTTGAATCTCTATTCCCTTTACTCGGTTTTTTTTGGATTTTGGAACTTCCACATTTTTGTTCTGAAATTCATTTTTGACTCTCCCTATTCATGTTTCCTTGATTCTGGAGTATCCCCTAACTCCATTTTTATTTATATAATGAATCGGCGATCCCACCAATTCTAGAGTGATTTGTGAATGGGTGGAACTCATTTACAATAAGCATTGATTCATTAGAGATTTTTGTATCCTCGGTTTAGAAGCTACTATCTTTTAATATGCCTGAATTCTGTCTCTTGCGATCGAATGTGGATTTGCCTCAGAATTCTGCATCGATCTTATTCTCGATGTAATAGTTAACTCGGTTAAGGTCACCCGCGATTAATATAAGGCTATCCATCTTTATCGGTTGTAATTTAATTATTATATCTTCCTCCTGAGTCAGTTTTCGTGATTTGAGTTCTCTTCGATTTGGACTTCTCTAATTTTGAATCTCGTATGGCATTTCATACAACGAAATTGATCTTGCAAAATTTTTGACTCTTGTATAAGACGAACTTTATGTAAAATATAAGGTGATTTTCAAAACTGTTGATTTTGGAGGGTATTCGATGTGAGGTGATAAATCTTATATATAACGGAATTTATATAAGTGGTTTGATATAGTCGAGATTATTGATTTTGGAAAGTACTTTAGCTGAAAATGAAATCTTATATATAATGGAATTTATATAAGTGCGATATTTGAAGTTATGATTTTGAAAGGATGCTATATATGGTATATTATATTATGAAGTAAGAGGTATGGGGAAGTACCCCACGTGACGAAGTATACTATGATATACTTCGACCCAGATGGACTTGCGGAATCCAAGAATAGATTCGACCGATAAACCCTAATGGACTTGGGTGAATTCAAAAATGGATTCGAATTGATACGGTTGTCCGGACTTAAACTCATGAGTTCCTCAATTTTTTTTCAAGGTAATGGTTCTTTAGTTTACCCAATGTAGGTGCATACGGTCCTGGGATCTGTTGTTTATGGATCTTCCGAGAAGGAAGTGCATCCATTGCGTAAATCATTGAAGCAACAGCGTACCACTGCATTAGGGGTCGATGGTCCCTTATTTACGAACAGGCTAATTTTCTAGAATCCGTAAGGTGGAAGGATCTTCTGGAAAGTTTTATGTCCGGTGCATAAATACTGGATCAGCAGCAGGCCACTGCTATCGTATTATCATTATTTGACATTGGATTTTGAGTGGTACTTCTCATACCTATTTTATGTATTTTCATGGGGTGTTGAAATAGGTCTACTAAGTAATTGAATAATTCTAGCCTTGCGCCAGATCAACGCATGACCAGAGTCTGCAAGAACAAGGATAAACCTGTTGAGACATCGAACTATAAAAGGTATTTTGATAAAGTATTATATAAAGGAATTTTGATAATTTTTTCCTTCTTTCTAAATAATTTAAAATGTTTTATAATTTCATTTATTTATATACTACGTGGTTTAATAGTAAATTATTAGTGCTGTAAATATTTTAGAAGTTATTCTAAAACATATTTAAAGTAAATGATTATTGATTTATTAAAAATGTTTGAAAAGTATCTTAAGGTAAAATTAATAAATTTATAAATTATGGATTTAATGTTTTCAGAAGCTTCTTCGTAAATATAAGTAATGATGTAAATAATTGTTTTCAAATAGTTTACATATATTTATAAAGGTGTTATTTAAATACTTAAATGGTATTTATGAATGAAGCAAGAAATTTTACAAATGAGTTTGAAAAGTGTTAAAGTATTGAAGATGATTGATTTGCCAATAAAGCTTTCAAATGAATATTTCAAGTAAAATTTTATAAGTTTCTTTAAATATATGATTTAAAGATATTATATAAAAAAAATTGATTTGTGAAGTTTATTTATAGTAATATACTTGACAAATAAAATTGATTCTCTATATTGAAAGTATAGTTTGGAATATTTATTTGACTTAGAAATACTAATAGTAAATTTGTTGGTTTGCTATTTGAAATTTTGTATTAAATCATAATAAATGTTTTCCCATGATTTGAGTATTCACTTTAAACAAGTGTGTAAATCAATTATGAAGATATGAAATTTCATACTTTGATTTAGAAATTTAATGTATGATTTGAAGTATACTATTAGTTTGAGTTTAACAATCTCAAGTTTATACTTATTTTAAGAAAAATACGAGTCAAATAAATTATTGGATTTAAGGAACTTTATTTTAAAACTCATTATAATGTTTGAATATAAATTTCTAACATTGTTTTAGACTTTGTAAAATCTTTGCATAATGCTAGGAGAATGTTTTCAATATATCTTATATTTTATTAGGTGAATGAGGTTAAATGTTTTAATTGAATTTTTTTAGATATATTGGAATATTTCTTTTCTCTTCAATGGCGAACACCAAAAAAATTAAATTTTATTGAATAACCGAATTAGGTCATAAACTTAAGTACGGTAATAGAAGTTTGAGTAATATTTTATGAAGTGACTCATTAATGACTTAAATCTTTAATGGTTTAAATCAAATTATTGAATATTAATTAATTTGAATCGAATATTATTTAGTTTAAATTAATTATTTCATTCTATTTTTCAATCAAATTTCTTAAGATTGTTCCTATTCTCCTACCTCCTTCCTTTTCGGGGACGCAAAATTTTTGAGTGGGGGAGAGTATAACGACCCGTAAATTTTTGTGGAATTATTTATATATTTAATTGAAATTTTGTGAAATTTTAAACAATTAAATTTTTAATTGAAAACTTAATATTTGAAATACGTCTAATTAAACATAGAAAATGGTATTTTTTATCTGATAATATGGACGTTTATTTTTCTGTGTAATTTTATTTCAATTCAAATCAGTTAATATTTGATGATAATAAAATGTTTTCCAAACATGAATATTTCTATACAATAAATTTGTAAATCATCTTCTAAGTGAGATGTCATATTTCGTCTCTCTAAATTTTGACTGCTATTGCTCCACCTATCTTATTTCTGGCATATTAGCAGCATTTCAGTACTAATTATTGACTTTTGATCAGATGATCTTTCCACCGATATCTGTATGCCATTTTGATTATCTCATTGTGCTGATCTCTGCGGTATATTCATTTCTATGTTTCGGGGTTCCGATACGTGGCGAAATTCGTTGAACAGCTAACCGTTCCAGATTTCATTTTGAGACCTTTGGTTTCCCATTACTATTAAACTGTCCAGCATAATTCCAAGAAACATTTGTTATTAATAATTTTCCAGAATTCAAAGTGTACTGACTTTTGTTATTCCCGGTATTCAAATTTAGTTTCTGACTCTTCAATTTCCTTTTTAATTTATCATATCTTTGATTGGCTATTTACTTTATTTTGTTTTCCTTATTTTTGTTTTGAGAAGCCGCATAGTTTCCATTGCTTTCCTAAAGCACCCATCAACATAGTTCAAGCCTTCCTCTGTGCATCCCCTTTTGATTGAAAGAAAGAAAGAAAAGAAGGCGGCTCATTTTTCCATCACATCCAGCTATTGTACCAACCTCAGCCAATAAACCACCACTGCTCTTATTCCCAAGCCGTGTAGTAGCTCATGCATGATAATCCTCCCCATTAACATCCATAGCAGCTCGCATGCACGCATCGCCTTTGCATGGATCTTGCCAACTACCCATATCCTCCCCTTTGCTTCCTCCAGCTAGCTTTCTCCCCTCTGCCGTGCTGATCGCAACCATTTCCTCTCTCCTCCCCTCTTCCACTTGGCCACCATGTGAAGCCCACTTCATCCTCCTCTTCCCTAGTAGTCTAGCTTTGTAAGTATATTTGTATATTAATAGTTTTGTATGGTAATAACCGGCTGAGTATATATATGTTTATAAAAAAAATTGTTTACAGAACATATTTGTTTGCATTACATTATATATATACACACACTATATTATGAAGGGCTGTCACTTTATACTTGTCTCTGTAATTGTAAAATTTGTAAAGTATACTCATATATGAAGGTATTATAGGAATATTGTCTATATTATATAATATTTTATTATATTTTGCAAAGCTATATATTTTTCATATATATGGTTAATCACGATTTATAATATAAAGGTTTTGGTTGTATATTTATAAATGTATATATTTATATAATAGTTGTTGTTATGTTAAAGGTATGTTGAATTCATATAATGTTGTCGTATGTAGTATTTACAATATGTCACACATAGAGTTTTCTAAATAAGTTATAATAGTTTACATATGGATTATACACTATATAATAGTTTACCGTATAAATTTGTATATGTTGCTTATATATATATTTGTAGATATATAAAGTATATGTCAGTAGCTAGAAGTTGTGTATATATATATATATATATATATATATATATATATATATATATATGTATACATATACATATATATATATATATGTTACTGTATTCTGCATGTATCTTGTTTATAAATCAGTTTAAAAATATCTGTTTGTTTATATATATATATTTGTAGTATATATGTTTACCTCGTTATATAATATATATGTTTTACATATATATATATATAAGTTACAAATGTTCCCCTTCACTGTTTTGTATTATATTCTATATATAGGTTTGTTTAGGTTTAAAATTTATAAAAACCCAAACCTGTTGTTTATTTGTATGTTATATGATCAGTTGGGTGTTGCTTTGTTGTTCTTGAAATAAGCTGCTATATTATAGCTTTCTTGTTTATATTTTTCAACTTACAAATTCAACAGCTTTGATGAATACACAATATAAGTTTTTTTAGATTTTTATTATATATATGTTTTTAATTTTAATATTGATTTATAATACACATTGAGTTTAAATATATAATATGCATGTAAAGTATATATTGGTTCTTTATAATAGTTTATTTATATATAGGCTATTTACGTATTTGTTTATAAGTATATATATAATTATTTCAAATTATATTACGTAGATATGTTTATTTATATGTATTTTATTTAAAACAATAATTTTTAAATATATATATTTAATTTAATGTGTGTTTAAAATAATATTTATTTGAAATAAATATTATATATATATATATTCCATTCTATCTAAATGATCCTGATTTATTTCATAATTTCTAATCTATCAGCTTTATCCGTCAAATCCGTGTTCAACTTATGTCGCTCTGAGATCTGTTGTTGGATCAATCGATAGTCTAGATGACTCAAATCGTAGTTTATCTTGTTATCTATTCTATCTAGCCTCGAAAGGGGAGCAATCACTCACGATTAACGTTATTTTACTTATTAAATTTGATTGCAATTGAAATGACAATTGAAATATGCTGCTGATAGTTATTTACATTGCTATATATATGCTGTTATCTGTATCTGTTCACCTGTGATATCTGACACCATTATCTGTTATTTATATTGATGATATATGCATGTTATATTTTATCATATATGTTACCACTCTACAAGTTCCCTGTTAGTATAGAATTCATTATGGGTTGAAATGATACATATCCGAACGATCTTTAGAATAGGAGAAAATCGCTATGGTTTGAAATGATAAACCCAAGCAATTTTCGTTGAATTGAATTTGGGATTGGGGTTGAAATGATATATACCCGTATATATTTAAATTGCTGATTGAAATGATAAATATATGTATCACTTGACCATAGGATAGAAAATTATATACAGACACTCTTGGCCTATATATAAATATTTTGAAAATGATTTCGTTTCGGAAAGAAATATGTGGTTTAATAAATATTAATTCTTTAAGATATTATATATATGTTTGGAAATGATTTGCAAGGTTTTGAAATTGAATTTACTTAAGAATTATACTCAATTTAGTTTGATTTAAAATTTATTAAATTTGGAATTTTAAAGATATGATTTTATAATTTGATCTTGATTAAAAGTGATTTATGTGAATATTTCAAATTTATATAAATTGAAATGGTATATTTAGTTTTATTTAAATTTAAAATTTGAAGTTTTATTTAAATGTTATTTAAATGATTAAGTAAATATTTCAAAATAATATTAGTAAAGTGAATTTGATATAAATATGGAATTATCAAATCTGGTTTTGAAATGTTTGAACATTAAAGCTTTGAAATATAATGAAATTGGAATGGTTTATATTATGGTTAAAAAACTGTAATTGAAATCGATATAATTTGAAATGGTTCAATGAGAAACTGAAATAAATTGAAATTGATGAGTTGAGATTTGGTTAAATTTGAATCTTTTTGGAATTTGAGTTGATTTGAGTTGATTTAGAATTGATTTGTGAAATTTGAGGAAGCTATTTTATTATATTAAGTATTTTTAAATTATATTTACACTATTTGTATTTTTACTTTACAAATTATTTTAATATAAATCACTTTAGTATGAATTATATTTAAAAGTACAAAATATTTTTAATATACTAATTATTATAATATAAACTATTTTAACTTATAACTATTTTTATATAAACTATTTATTTTAATATTTAAACTGTTTAAGTGGGAAGTTATCTTTCAAAGTGTTACGATTTCTAAAGTGCTATAATTTCTAAGTTTTATAATTTCTAAAGTGTTATAACTTTGAAAGTGCTATGATTTTGGAAATAGATATATTTGGAGTGAAAATTTAGATCGTATTAATATACTTTTGAAATGGATATGATATTTGGTTGTGAAGTATAAATTATTTTGGAATGACCACGGTGTTATAACGACGTTTGGTTGTTAATGGTGTATATTTCTACATAGTAGATAGTTCCACGGATCCTTAGAGGATGGGTATCCCAAACATCCTCTAAGTTACTTGTATTTCAGTTGATATTTCACTTGAAGAATGTTAATCCTGACTCGAGTGTTTTGTGTTTTTTTTACGCTCGGGTCAGACTGAGCATCACAACATTTGAGACTCACCTTTGGAGTTGGAGCTTCGATTGGAGATCCATCTATCTATCCAGCTTTCAGTTATTCAGTTGACTCCACGGATATATTCTGATTTTGTATTTGAGTACTGTATCGAGACTTCTGTTGTATCTTGTTTAACTCTGTTTATATAAATGGTAGCTTCATGGACTACTATTCTTTTGTTTCCACTGCATTATTGTTATATTACTCTGTCTCTATGATTCTGTGATATTTATTTACTGTAGATGCTGAGTTTTGTCAAATATAAACTAACAATCTGGTATTTTGAGCAATTCAAATCCGGCATGTGTGGATGCGAATGGTTGAAAAATATCAGGATGTTACACTATATATAGCGTATATTACTACATATAGATAATTTAACGGATCCTTAAGAGATGGAAAATCCCAAAACATCTCCAAAGTTATTGCACGCACATTATACTAAGGATAGAAGACTTAAAATCTCGTAAACATCTCCGAAGCCATTACACTCATATTTATTTGATGTTGATTTAACTTACATTTTAGTTCTGACTCTAGTGTTTTGTCTTTTCATTACATCCAGGTCTGCCCGAGCTTTTCAGCGTTGAAGACTTATTCCTGGAGGACGAAGATGGAGTTTGGTATATTATATTATTAGTAATTTTCCGCTGCATCTTTATTGGTATGTCGTTGTTTGTACTCTGATTGTTGTAAAATTTGTGTAATCAAATGTGTATTACAAAATAGCTTCATGATTTGTTTATTTGATTATTATATTTTGTCATTCCGATATGAGATTCTGTGTTTTATTTTTCCTTCTTTTCTCTTATTTTCTTATTTACCCCATTGACAATCCTCCCTTGGGAATGGTTTGAGTTGACATGTGTGGTTTATTGTCGATTTAAACCATCCAAAAGGGTGGGTCGTCGCGGTTATTTTCCTCACACAAGTAGTATGCACTTCGGTAGGCAAGCGGATAGGAGAGCCAATATCATGATGGTAATATTGCCGAGGCTAAAAGAATCAATTTCATCTGTTATACTCCCGAAGGACCCATAAATGTCGCCAAAAGGTAGAACATGGGCCTCTTCGATTATGGAAGCTAGTGGAGGCTGCATTGATGTCTAAGGTGAAATAATCTTTTTTTTAGGTCATCAAGTCACAAGAAATGCATGAGCATTATCTCTCTTATTACTATAAGACTCATGGCGACATCAACAACCCCATCGCTTCCTCCATCAGCCTTCTTTCTCCATCGTGCTCGTCTTTTCCTCCACTATCTCCATCCCTTCTCCTTATTTTAGGTTTAATAACTAGATTGAGAACAAGGGGAACCTCATAACCCTCATCGACATAGCGGTAGCATTGAGCACCTACGAATAATCGTCGGCATCCCAAACTTTTGGTGCATGGCTAATACTGCGGTCCTCCTCTAAGAGGTTATGAGCATGCAAGTTCTCATCAGTGAGAAATAGCTACACATCTATAACACCCCGTGATTTTAATGATAATTAATTAAAAAGAAATTGATTAATAAATAATAAAGCAAAAAATAGATTTTTACAAATATCGAAAATTAGCTGCCAAACTTGCACTATTCGGTTCGTAGCGATTTGTTAATCAATTTTTATATATAACGTTTCTGATTGGAGTTCAAACGAAAATGTTATCGACGTTTGAATTTTACAAATTAGAAATAATTATCTATGTAATTAAGGAAACGAAAAAATAATTAACAAAATTAATCGGTGTTGATTAATGTAAATGGTTGCTTAGGGTTTAAGTAAATACAAATGTAGAAATAAATTATCCTGAACGGTTGAAAAATGAATTAAATTAATAAATGTTACCGGCGTATATTAATTAACAAAATAATCAATGACCGGTCAACCCCTAATTTAGGCCAATCGACCGTTAGCGGATGACTTGTAGGGGTGACAGTGGAATTGTTGGTGTGTCAATTGTGAAATTTGAGATGGCCGAACGGGCCAGATTTAAAATAATTTAATCTAACGGCTAGCGTTTATTTAAACCCTTATAAATACGGGTCTAGCCCCTCACTTTCCTTCTTATATTTTTTGAAGCAGTAAAGTTCTGCCATTTTCTCTTCTTCACAAATTCTTAATTCTAAATAAAAATTATAATTTATATACATATATACAAGTGGAGAATTACATAAGATGATCATGACGAAGAATAGGATCGAATCAAATCGTCAAAGCCATGGTAAATTATAAATACATATCCAAATCTATATTAAATCCAGATCTCTTCTCTCATCTAGATTTTTGATAGATATATGTATGCTTGCGGTATAAGTTTATTCAAATAGGGAGAATATTGGGGGTCAAACTAGAATAAAAGGGATCAGATTTAGGGAGTTGGAAAGCAAAAAAGGTAAGTGGAAAATTATATTTTTTATATAATATTGGATTTATGTGGTTGTAAATATATTTCTATATGCCTAAATGTAAACTTAGAGTTGTAGACCAAAACCGTATACATGTAGTGAATTTATAAATCCTGCCTATATATTTTATGACTGATAACTTAATTTTAAGACTGCATGTATGTGAATCTAGAAAGTACTGCGTAGTAGTAGTCTTGTGGTAATTTCATATTTGTAGGTTTAAATTATTTATGCAAGAAAAATGTAAACTAGAGTTATCATAGTAAATCATGAGAATTTAAGAAGTATTTTAATTCATTGGAACATAGAGTGTTGCAATATAAACTTCTATAGATTATCAAGTTCGAATTCATAAATAAAAGTGTGTCATTTGAAATAACAAGGAATACGCCTATAAGAAAGAGACGTATAAAATAAGGATATTTACATTTTGTACACTCTATTTCAATAACTATGATAAAAATACTTACTTGCAATTCCAAATGTAACAAAAATTCTTCTTTTGGATATGACATATAAATTTACAATGGAAATCTTTCCTTTTAAGATAGATGTAATTCCAATGCATTAAAATGCAGAAATCCCCTAAGGATTAATTAAAGAATTGTAAATGTGATGATAATAATGGTTTGAGTGAAGAATTAATATATGTGCAATGGAGGCAAGACAGAAATCAAATAATAAATAATAAAAATAATAGGCAATTAATAATTTAAATAAAAAAGATATGGAGTGTCCACTAAATAAGGGAGGGTAGTGAAGGTTAAAAAGGAAGCGGAATAGAAATTCAACAAGGCACGAAAAAGTAAATAGGAAAAGATATTTAGATCTTTTAATGGAAGCAGTAAATGACATTAAATTGATATTAATGGAATAAGAATTAAACGCGCGAAGAATTAAAGAAATATTAGTAAAAGTTGAACATTGGAGGCGTAATAATTAAACAAGTATGAATACGCACATACACACACACACACATATATATATATATGTAGCATCAAGTATGCGTTTATGACGAGTGTGAATTATTAAAGTTAGTAAATAACTTAGATCCGATGAGAATGACAATCATTAGAATGGGTTGGTATGCGAGGTCAGTTAGTATTACACAACAGAGGTACGCCCTTTACAAGGGGATACCAGCAGTTGTGTATACATTATATTGATGTGAGACATATCCAACTACAATACCCATGAAGTTATATACGTTCACGTATAGGTGAGGGATACCCAAATAGGAAGGGTCGTCTCGGTCGAAGTGTCAAAGGACAAGTAGAGTCTGCTTCAACCTTTTAGGCGGTATTAAGTAACAAGTGGGCATTACCTTGATTGCACTAGGAAATCTAAATGGGATGATGAATAAGGCTCGGTGCCATGTTATTGTGTGTTTGGTACCATATTAGGGAGTAGGAGTTGTACGTAGGTTGAGAATGTGTTAGTCCTGAGTGTTCGGCGGAAAGATAAGGGTTATACCCAAATGACTACACCTCTACTAATGTAGATCACATTTAGGTTTTGCACCATGATAGATGTTTGCTAGATTATTTGTAAGAGGCAATCTAGATAACCCTTTATGGAGGTCTTTCAATACGGATAGAATACCGCTAACTATTGTTCGATATATCTAACTCGATACCAATCTTAATCGATATTTAAAGGTGTTTTTTTTCTTTTATATACTTGATATAATGGTTATACTAATTACTAAATTTAATTAAAATATATTTAATAGAAAATCCATAAATGACATATTTTGTGATAGTAGTACAATATGTTATAACCACGAGTAATTATCATAATAAAACAAATATACCATTTCAAACATTCTAGTTAAGATACATTGAGACTGGATATCGATATATCCGTTGAGACTAGAGTATGTAACGCTTTTCAAATGTTAGGAAGTGTATTACTCATGACTGTTAGAGGCTCCAAGAGGTTACATACTCATAGTTATTAGATAGCTATAACAACCCACTCACTAGTTTTCAGTTGGTTAATATAAGTAAGGTCAACCAAAAATATCAATATGACCGATTTACACAGTTTTCTCGACTTTAGAATATTGCGATGTTCAATATGTGTAACGACCCACCTTTCATACCACAGAAAAACGCATCATTAAGAAGAAAGAAAGGGATAGAAAAGAGAAAAGATGGAAAAGAAAGAACCAAACAACATCAGAATCTCACAGCGGAACGAATAAATAATTTATCAAATAAAATATTACATTGTATCATATACATCAGAGTTATACATCTAATACGAACCAAACTAAATAGTTATAACACCTGTCTAGATATTACAACTCAAGTACAACACAAAGATACAGATACAACTCTAACACAGCAGAACACTATATATATATATATATACACACACACATGCTGAAGCCACCTGCTACATAACTCCTCCAGAACTCGTCAAAGCTAACCTGAATCCCTCGACTACTCATACATAATATGAGTACCCAAGAGTTTAATAAAACAGAAAATAAACACTTGGGTCAGACATGAGTCTGGTGTGAGTAAACAGTTTAAAATTGCTTATTTTATAAAATCCTTTGAAAACAAAGGTATCACGTAAGACTTCCCACAAATAAACATGGATAAGTTTTTACCTTAACGCTAACCAAAACATTTGATAGGAAATCCAGTGATATTATAATAGGGTCTAGGGTTTTCAAAATAAAATAGAGAAATAGCTGGAATGCTTACATCTCACGTTCCAACATAGTTGGGCACAATCAAAACCGTACAAGCACTTATTGGAGTTTGGATTCCATACAATTGCAGGGCTAGTGGGGTACCGTCCGTCACAGTACGTGGCCCATATCACCATACCGAGGATCGCTCCCAATCCCCTGCATCACAAAGCTGGAACCATCCCTTACTGGACAGTCCCGAACAAGACAACCCCGGCAGTTGTCATAATCAACCGCCTACACAGCCGAAATAAAAAGGGACCTCTAGACATGGGTAAATCACTTGCTACTTGGGCATGACCCACTTAGCCTTGCTGCACCTCCCATGTTTTAGCCATTCCCGGTTGATGAGGTTTAAGGCTACGATTACCTTTATAGAACACATCTATCTTAGAATGCTCATCGTCCACCTGACAATGTTCCGAAAGCATTCAATCCATACAAGTTCGTTCCGGGTTCGAACGAAACCGAAGGCACTATCTCGCTACACTCATTTTGGAATCACCCTTAGAGTTAACGACAATAGCCCTGGCACTCTGAATCGTCATCTAGAACCTGAAAGTACTACCCTCATTAATCTCGTATTGGAATCACCCTTAGAGTATTAACGACAATAGTCCTTACACCTCGAGTCTTCATTCTTCACTTGAGATTCACGACCTAACGTTTAATTTGGATCGATGTGGTTTTCGGAATTCCAAATTTGGAAACCCGATCCCGGTCTCATCGAATCCAAACGCCATCTTAATGTCCAAGTGATTTAAGTTTAACAAATTAATTCAATTTAAAATATTGAATTCACACAGCATCATTCATAGATAAATATCACACATTTATCACTGATATATCAAATATCATATCACAGAATATCACAACATATCATCCAATAGATATCAACTAATCCAGATATTCCACAAACGATCATCCACAAACAGGCATTATTAACTCTTTTATAATTAATTTAATCATCCTAAATTAAATTAATTACTTGAGAATTAACTAATCCTGCTTAAACAATCATTAATTAATTATCATTAATGAACCAATTACTCTTTAATTACCTTCATAATTCAATTAATTAATCTTCGATTACAGATTAATTATCCTTTAATCATATTCTTAATTAATCACCTAGATTAATTATTCTTTAATTACACTATGTAATTAGCCTTTAAATTAATTTCATAGATTAATTTATCTTTAATCATTTATTAATCTTAATTAATTTCTAATTAATTAATTATCTATAATCATTTACCTAAATCCTTAATTAATTAATTAATTATTACTCTTTTCTCGCTTCATTGATTAATTATCTTATAATTAATCTATTTATTAATTAATTAAACCATTAATTATTCATTAATTACATTAATTAATGACCCTCTAATTACTTTATTAATCAATTTTTCTCATAATTACATCTAATAAATAATTATAAACTTAATTACATTTATTAATCAAACCTGATTAATCACAATCAGTAATTAACTTCTTTTAATTACCTCACCAAATAAACCAACTCCTTGATTAATTACGTTATTTAATCCTTTAATTACTCTAAGTAATTATTACTTAATACTTCCCTTAAGTAATTATACTTTAATTATTAACCATCAAGTAATTTCCTTAATTAATTACATTTAGTAATTATTCATTAATTACTTCACTAAGTAATTACACCTCTTTAATTACATTTAGTAATTATACTTAATCCCATCATTAAGTAATTCTTTAATTAAACTTAATTAATTAACTAAAATTAACCATAATAACCTAATTAATTACACTGAGTAATTAATTTCTTTAATTACTTCATTAAGTAATTATCTTTAATAATTCTTCTTAATTGTTAAGTAATTAACTTCTTAACTACTTATTGCTTAATTATTTCTTAATTAATTAACCTTGATTAATTAATTTCTAATTAAGTAATTAATTACACTTAATTAATTACACTAACTAGTTTACCTTAATTTAATTACTTACATTAAAATTTTAAGTTAATTAAGTAATTATACTTTAATTACCTTTATAAATAAAACTTGATTTAGATAAACCATACATTTCATTAACTCTTATCAATCATTTTAAAATTAAATTTTTAAATACATAAGCTTGTATTTGGTTTACACAAAAATCACCATCTTTTAATTTATCATTATCTTTAAATTTATTTAAGTTAAATACCTTACGTTAATCACATTTAAATCACTTCAATAATAATTTTATTTGAAAACATTATTATATCATTTAACGAAGCAAAATTGAAACAAACTATTTTTAAACAAAAGATTAAATTTAAAAGTCTAAATTTTAAAACTAAATTCTTTTTAAATCAAACATTCATTCATTATAAAATTAATTAAACACTTTGTTCAAAATTCAACTTGTCCTTAAATTTTGAAAATTTATTTATATAGTACAAAAATCCGGACAATAATAAAACTTTGAAAACAAACTATTTTTAAAACAACAATTGACTTTAAAATTCTATACCCTTAAAACCTTAACCTGGTTAAACTCCAAGTTTTAATTTAAACATTCAAATATCTTTAAATTATTTAAAACTTTAAATTAAAAATTGAGTTTGCTTTAAATTTCTGAAATACATTTTACAGTTTGGCAACCAACACGATTTAACAGGATTCAAATACTGGAACAAACTCAGATAAAATTTTGCTTTAAATTCACTTTGCTATAAACTGGACAAACTTATAATCTGGAACAACTACACGAGGCAACACGCGCAAAAACGAGTCACCCTACTACAAACACGAGGCATGCTTCGAGAAAAACAACAAAAAACCCCGGCCAATCTTTCTTCCTTAACCAAAAATTCCAGATGCACAAATTTCGACCTCGTGTACGTGCATGTTGGATTTGGTCGACGGCGACCATCGTCGCGACACTCCACGAGTCCACAACGACCTCGACGACCCCTATGGCCACCTCGAACGGCGAATCTTCCATTGATTCAAAAAAAGAGCATCTGCACCCATCAGGAAAAAAACATTCAAACTACAAAATGCCAAACTCCGATGAACTAGATGATCGGAGACCACGGCTTCACTTCCAGAGCCGCTTTGCACCTCAACATTGCGATCCCCCTCCATGCGCTCGAACTCGATGCACCATAGCCGCTGAGAAATCCACAGCAACCATGCCGACCCAACTAAGCAATAAAACCCTACAACGCCCCTTCACGGCCACCACGATCATCATTGACATCCATCACCATTTTTCCCGTGTCCCCTGACACCACGGCCACCTCCATGCCGAAACTCGACCACCACCTCAACTCTGATCAACGGCAATCGACCCAAAACCCAATTTCAAGAAATCCTCAATTACTCTTCAAACACAAATTTAAAAATTAAACTTCGTCTTAAAATTCATGATTTTGAACATCAATTCAGGTTATATAATTCGAAATTTAAATTATTGAGATTGATTTTCATTCAATTTTGATTTTTCACTGTAAATCTAAAATTCACAGTATATTTGTTAAATATAAATATTTAAATTTATTTTTAAACACAAGATTACTTCATTATGATCAAATTCCTTTCAATAATCAATGATTATTGGTGATTAAACTGGGAGATTGGAATTTTTTATAAAAACTGGAATATGAACCAAAAATAGTGTTTAAATCTGCATACCTTCAGGCATTCACAGTCACTACTATATATATATATTTGTATTCATCTTCAAGTCACACATGCAAACATTGATATCATATTTATTATAACATTCATTTCACAGAATAAACACATGAAGGATTTAAAACAGTTTTTAAAAGGTGTTTACTCACCAGAATTTTAGAAGCAGAGAACACTGAATTTGACAGGCATTGTTGAATCTATTTGCATCTTGCTGTATTGAATTGCATTTGCTTGTAGTTGATTACTGTTGAACAATGAATTTTGCTGAAATCTTGCTGTTGATTGAATTGCATCTTCTTCAGATTTGATTACTTTGAATTTTGATTTTCAGTTTGAATGATCTTTGGTTTCTCTTTTTTTTCTAAGAAGAAGGCTAAAGAAAATTTGAGCTGAAGAAAATAAACAAAAACAGACCTTTTCTTTTTAAAACATTAATTATAAACAAAATTTCTTCTAAACAAAGATTTTCCACTTGTTTCTTACATAAATCTATGTATTTACAAATGTCCAAACCTTTATTATTATGTATACAAGTGTGTTTTCATAAATTCCTATGTTGCCAAGTGTCTTTAGATTTGATTATTAAATTAATTTTCTTATTATTACTAATAATTTAAACCTTAATTACAATATTAACCTAATACTTATGTCTAATATAAACTATGAAATGTATTTATCTCTTTATGTTTTATTTCTTTATACTTACAAATCCATTTTCTAAGGATAAGTTTAAAAGAAACAAAATAACATTTATTTAAGTTTTATTTTAAAAATTTAAACTAAAGTTATTATATCTTACATTGATATTATATATAAGAACTAAATTTATTTTCAAAAACCAATTTAAAAGAAAACAAATTAAGCCTTATAATAATATACTATTTTTAAGTTATTATACTTTTAACAAAATAAACTTTTCTTTAAGTGTTTGAGAATAAAAGATTAATTTTTAAATAGCTTTTTGAAAAGCATTTTATTAAATCAAATCAAAAATCTTCCAAATTACCATATATACATATGTATATTATAAATTTGAAAACACAATTTCTGTTTAAGTTTAATCCAATATTTTTCTATTTACAATATATATACAAATATATATCTACATTATAAATAGAACATTTTAAATATTAACTTCAGAAATTATTTGAATTTTATAACAAAACATCAAATCACAATCTATAAACATATATATTATAATTTGAAAATATTTTTATCAAATTTAAATTGAAACCAATTTCCTTTTTTTACAATGTATACATATATACATTACAAATAGAATATTTTTTTATTAATTTAGAAAGATTAATTATTATTAATTATATATATATTATTACCTTTTGAAAAGAATAAACATTCCAAATTAAATTATTATTATTAAGTTTTGAAAAGATAACATTTGTTAAATTAGATTAACCATTAGTTTTGAAAACATAACATTTGGTTAAATTAGATTCCTAAATTAATAAATTATAAATGGAAATTATTAAATAAGTATTGCCAAAATTCCGGGACATCACATTCCTCCCTCCTTAAAAGAATTTCATCCCCGAAATTAAAAGCAAAGATAATTTAATAATCCCATATAGATTTTAATTTTAAAATAGCAATAAATGCTATCAACCATATACTAGAAACCATAACATCCAATTTAAACAATCAATTCTAACTATCCAGACAAAATTCTAAACAGAATTTCCTAGAGTTTCGTAGGTACAAACACCGGGTTACTTGCTTTACAGAATCTAAACTAGCTGCTCTACTCAGATCTAGAACTCCTATATCTAGATCTACAATCAAAACAGGATACCGGGACACAAAAAAGTCTGTCTCACCTTCCAAATCTCCCTGACCTGCAGGTTCTAAACCAGTGATAGATCAAATACGTACTCCTTCAGAGATACGTGAAATACCTTAAGAATTCCAGCCATCCGAACTGGCAATTCAGTCATGTAGATCAAACGCTTATCTATAAGAGAATACAGAAAGATTCTAATACAATTTGAGCTAGCTTCCTGTCTTATCCAATGTCATTACTCTTATGATCGGAGAAAACGTATCTAAAAATTTAATCTCTGACTTCGAATTACGAATCTCTTCGTCTCTTGACCACAACTTCCGTCGATCCTAGGCTGTCCTTAACCTTCTTAACAATCCAAACTTCACAGATGCTTCCCAAATCAAAACTGGATCAGGAATAAGATGATCTCTTGATTCTACTCAATGGTTCTCCCAAAATCCAACGAAATTCAGAACACCAATCTACTATACAAGCATCAAAACTTCAAACTAGCATCTTCTATTCGGAAAACAGAACAGATGTTCTCGACAACCAAGTCTTCAGATCCCGAAAGAATTTCCTAAAGAAATCCTTAAATCCAAGAAAAAATCAAATCTTTTGATGAATTCGAGGTTGCTTCTATTCTGGAATAGCTGCCACCATGCTTCCACTGCACAACTCTGGTCCGAAGAAAATGAGAATGTTTTTGATGATCACAAGCACAAACTTGATCAACTCATTCAGAAACATTGTCCATCAAATTCCATAAAAGCTTAATGACCTATCTGATTTGGTCACGAATACTACAGCAGCAAATCCAGTAAAAACTAGATCCAATCAATCCTGATTGCTCACAAAATCCTATCTCCTGGAGTCTTCTCTCTACTAGGCCAAACCACCGGAAAATCCAAGAACCAAATCGAAACAGAACTCCATCTCCCGATGCGGACACACTCGTCTGACTTCCTCGAAGATATTCAAAAAGTCTCAAACCACTTCGATAGCCCCAACTTTCTTTAGAGATGTCTCAAACTAAAGCAAAGATTACTAAGAGAACTTTCAAACCAACGCAAGTTACTTTTGCGATACTACCCAATTCGGATTCCAAAGAAACTATTCACTCTTACACAACAGAACAGCTTAAGCCCTTCAAAAGAAGAAACTGATGGTCCACCTCAACCACAAACATCTTACCCAGCTGAGCTTCCAAGAGAAGTGGACAAGCCTTCACCATTTTCCCGACCTACTGACAGAAGAGTTTCAAAGACTTCTAAACCATCGAAGAAACGGACCACACAACTGCTTTCGAACTCCATGTAACGACCCAATATTTTCAACCATTCGCATCCGCACATGTCGGACTTGAATTGTTCAAAATACTGCGTTGTAGAATAAATTTAGCAAACTCAGAATATACAGTAAATAAATCACAGAATCACATACACAGATATCAGAATCTCGCAGCGGAAATTAAAATTTAGTGGTTCATGAAGCCACTGATACATCTTTAACAAAACAGAACTTACATTGTCTATAATCCTCAATACAAATTTTAACATACACAGATAGAGAGTCTTCAAAGTCTTGAATTCCAGAAAGGATAAAGGCTGAAACAACTTCCAATAGCACGAATGATCTATTGAGTGTCCTAGCTACGGAGAAGAAACTGAAGCTGCAACTCAGGCTGACCCGAGCGTAAAATAAAACAAACACTCGAGTCAGGACATACATACTTATATGATGTAAGCTAAATCAAGTGTACTGTAATATAGAGCAAGTAACTTAAAGGATGCTTGGGACCGCCCATCCTCTAAGGATCCGTCAAACTATTTACTATGTAATATATTGCGCTATTATAATAGTGTCTATTTATAAAATAAACATACTTTTTTCTTAGCATTAAGGGGTTACCCATATAGCCCTTAACACGTAATAGTCCCAGTAGTCCATCCAATATCATAGCCCCTCCTGATCGGGAAGCCACCAGAGGATACCACACGGGCTACGGGAGAAATCCAAACTCGTACAAGGCTCGATATGGTAGGTGACACGGCACAACTAGGCAATGCCAGGGTAGATATACCAATTACGCTTCCGGACCGATGGTAACGCGAAGCCGCAGCAACCGCCCACCTCGAACAACACTCCCAAATCAAAGGTGCGCGCACCAAACAATCACAAGAGTAATAGAATGGCAACCGAAGAAGTGTGTTCGATCAGAGGAGCTACCTCATTAATCCGTCGATCGCTCCTGTTTTAGCCACCTTAAGCCGACTCACGGGAGTCGGGTCCACGTATATACCTTTCAAGAAACCGTCACCACCATCCTACTTCATTCTGGAATCTCCACCGCGTACACGGTTAGTCAAAGTGGTTTTCGGTATCGACAGAGAGTATGTCCATAACCGATCCCGGTCTCTTTGCCAACCCTTCGTTATTATAACCCGTGGTTATTTAAAAACAGTTTATACTTTAAATCAGAATAAACATTTCCATTTCAAAACTATAGATACGATATCATTTTAAAACCCAAAACAATAGGATATCGTTATATTCAAATATAATTCTTTCCAAAACCATACTGTTTATAATATCTGGAGACCAAATATTTGAATTATATCTTCAAAGGATAATGTTTTGGAAACTTTACTTAAATCCATAACTCCCAAACACAATGGTTTGGACATTCAACGGTATATATATAAATGGGTTAACTTTATGGTTACTTTGTAAAGAAGATAATTTACATAGCTTCACAAATATATTTCTTTATTTAAAGTTTAACCATAATTTAAATATCCCTTTATGTTCCCAAAACCATTTCAATTTTTATATATATCCAATTGGAGTATTTACTATTCAAAACTTAGTTTGGGTTTTATTCTTTCACAAATCAATGTTTTATATTTTTAGTCTTGAATATTCCCATAATTTCCATAAATAAAACTCCAAATTTTAACCATTAAATTTTTCCCAAAATTTACTTAATACCAGAATATTTATCTTTAATTTATTTAGGAAAATACAGTTATAAATATTATGTCTTAAGTTTTTCCAAAACTTAAGGTAAAATAAAATTTATCAAATTCCATAAATTTTAGAGCAATCAAATTCTAGATTCCATAGCACTTAGGAAATGCTACCTAAAGTTATGGGTAAAACTAGTCAAATTTCAAAAGACAGCATTTAAATGCTGTAATAGATTGTTTAACTTGATAAATATTTCCAAATATAACCTATTTATTTATTCATTTATTAACTGAAATCTTATTCTTTCAAAATCCCGATTTACCAAATAAGTTATATTCCATAAATTTATTCAAATATTTATTTATTTCTTTATTTATAACTTATTAAAAATCAATATAAATTCCTTTAAAGATATAAATCAAATATTTAACTTCCAAAATAATTTTAAATATTTCAGAAAATATTATAAGGACCACGGGCCTGTATATAGTTTTCTAGCCTAGGTCAAGTGGTACGGATTTATATCATTTCAATCCGTAGTTTACAAATATCCCGGGTCCTATCATTTCAAACCCGCAATCCCAAGTTTAACAGTTTAACAGTTAACAGCATAATTTAACAATAATAATCATTTAGGCCTATCATTTCAGCCCATAACAATCTACGTATAACAGGGAACTTGCAGTGTGATTTAAGCAGTAAATAAACAATAACATAATATAACTGCAGATATAATACAACAGATAATAACTGATGAGGTGTCAATTTAAATGGGGTTCATCATTTTATATTACACTACAGACAGATAATAGTGACATAAAATTTTACACATACACTTGCAATAATTTACGAAATATAAATACGTATGTCTGGTGAGAAATACTCACCTGAAAGTTGCAGAAAATTTGAATTCAAAACGACGATTCACCGGTAAAGACCGACAGAAAATAACGATCAAATTTCTTCTGATGTCGCCTAGATTCAAATCTAGAACAAATTCAAATATTTTGAAACGCGACTTTAGAATGTATGGTCAAGAAAGGATTAAAATAGAACGGAAATTGTTTTGACTTGCTCGACCACTCCACCGTATAATGTGACCTAAATATACCCAAACGTGAACCGTGCTAACACAAAAATTACGACAAAATTTCCTAAAACAAAAACGGCAAAATGTTGAATACGCATACACGTGCACACTTGCATTCCTATGTATTATGAAAATGTTGTTGCTTAAATTTTCCTCAAACTTAGAGTCACTTTTTCAAATCCAGCTACTATCTTACATTTTAAACTTAATTTGCATCATTGCTTTATGACTTCATCCATCTTCAATCTAAACTTTCCAGGCTTAAAAACTGTACAGACACACCTCATCCTATCTTCAACTATTACTAGCATCCCCAAACTCCAGCCTTTTACTAAACACTCAGGTTAGATGAATTCACTCACAAGGCTTGGTCATCATATCCAAAGCAAGTTTTTACTGATCCATTCGTGCACCGTGTGATACACAGATATGCACAGCCTATGAATTTTATAAATGCAGACTACCACTCAACTACGTTTTTCTTAATTCACTCATATATGCCTCTATGCTCTTTTCTTCTTCTATCCTCTTTTGCAATGACTTACCCAAACTAGAACCCAAACCTGGTCTAAGTTTACAAATACAGTTTGTCTGAAAGGAGAAAAATGAGCAAATTCCTTATTATACCCCTAGTCGAACCCATGATTTTGAAATCAAAAGAAAACTCAGGTTAATGAGATGTTTGATAGAACTTGGTTTTACATATGTAAAAATTTTTTTCAAAGTAACCTCTCAGTTCTATAAAGTTAGTACCTCTGACTTAATTATGTATACAAAAAAAAAAAAAAGAAAAAAGAAAAAAGAAAACTCTATAAACCCAGATCCATATGTTGTTCAAGGCATATGATAAGATTCTTAGAGAAAACAAAGTGGATAAATGGTAGTGTGGCCGAGCAAGGCAGAGATAAAACAAAATTTTCGAGGAAGAGGAAATATCTGAACAAAGAAAAGAAAATGACATAGACCATTTACCTGATAAGAGTTCGAGCCCGAGAAGAACAGACAAGAGAGAATGAAACTAAAGAAGATAAAGCAAAGTATATATAGATGGATTTTGCGAAATAGTCAGATATGAAACGTACGAGTATTAATGTAAGCGTTGATCTCTCCTACCACTCCTCTGTTAGAACGTTATGAGCGTGATTTACTGATCAGTTTGCAAAAGGATAAATCTTCGAAATATACAGGGGAAGCCAAGAGTTTCACAACGTATAAAGCTTGATGATAATTTAATGCCAGATTAATTTCCTGCGTGATTTGAGCTCATACCAGAGAACTGGTATCTTGGCAGGTATACATTGTTATAACTTCAAATTTATGTGATGTGTGATTAAATGATAAAACGGCAAGGCACATAAATTTGAACTGATGCGCATTTGAAGGGTGCTTGATTTATATTTTTTTTCTTTCCAGATGATATGTGTGATTTTAAACTGCTCATTATGAATATATTTTGATTTCACAATATGTTCCAATTAAACAGTTGCATGGTTAAAGCAAACATGCTTTGAAGTAGTTGCAGAGATTTATGGGGAAAATGGCAAGAATAGAAACGGAGCATTGCTTTGAAATCTGAACGTTTTGCATATATGCGTGATTTCTCCTTTCAGTTTCAAAGAAATAAAGGTTTTAATATTAAGAGGAAGAGAAATCAAATCTGCTGCCAGTTATACACAATTGATTGAATGCATCAGTTTCTTATGTTAATTGTTTACTCACGTGATTAAAGCAATGGGATAAATATATAGGGCTTTGAATATAACTGACGAGCTAAATCAGAGGAGATAAATCAATAGTTATCAATTATACAAGATGTCAGGGAATACGTTCACATTTCAAGCATTGATTTGGTAAATATTTGCTTTAAATCTTCGTATGAATTAAAGGAGAGATAAATGGGAATGAAAACATCAGTTTCTATATGATAAATGCTTATACGTGATTTAGTTTATACATTGATTCATAGGCAAACAAACGGCAAATAGTGATACAATGCAATATTCCCTTGGTCTTAAGAAACGGCAGAGGTGCTGATACAACTAGTGATTCAAGCAAATACATATAGATTTGTTTTAACTGTAGGTTGCGTGATTCATTTCCAGTTTTAATGCATGCGTGATATATCTTCCAAATATAAATATTTGCACGTTATAAGAATTTTTTTTCAAAAGCATGCGTGCCTTATAAATTTCCAGATTTGATGAATATGGACTGTGTAATTTCCTTCCAGGATACTTTGCTTGAATTATATGTGTGATTAGGAACGGAAAATTTTATTTATTTATTTATTTATTTATTGCACAATAAAGGTGAAATAGAGAGATATACATGGGAATTGAGAAGTTGAAAAGATAGGCAAGGTTAAGTATGAATGCGTGATTTAAAACTGCCAATTGAAATCTAGATTTAATGCATGCGATAACTGCAATTTTTATGAGAAGCTTTGATTTCAAAATCTTATACTATTTAATGTAGGTGTGATTTTAGATTGATGATTTGCAGATAAAAGGATTTGTTTGAGGCGGAATCAAATGGACAAATGGGGAGAAAAGGGCAAGCAGCTTAAATGGTTTAAAGTATCAGTTTTATATATATAAATATGTAAATATGAATACGTGTGTGATGATTCATTTATATTTACATAAATTTTGATTTGTATTAAATATGTTTACAAATGTATTTGGACGTTCGCAGATACCATACTAGATCATAGGCAAAAACACAGGGGAAAAAGAGGAAGCTGTAGAGATTTAAAGCTTTCAGTTACAAAAGTTATAAATATGTTTACGTGATATAAGATTTAGGCAGTTACACAACATATAAAGTTTGAAAATATGTAAATATGCATGCGTGATTTCAGCATGCTTTGATTCTCCTATGTTTGATTTAATAAACAAACTGGCCAGACTTAATGCAAAACTTTTTAAAAAGAAACGTACAAAATGAAAAGTTGCGTGATATAAGCCTGGATATAAAGTTTGTACGTAACTTTATGTTCTTTTTTTTTAGTTCAGTTTGCAAAAATTATAAGTTTTTGAATTTACTGGAAGGCCGAGAGATTTGCTTCAGTTTTCTCTTTGAATAAATGCTTAAACGTGATTGAAGAAATAAACAAGGGAAGTTATCAATGCATGATTTTATTTCTGAGAAAAGGAAAGGCAAACTCATATTCAATTCAGTTTTGATTTACAAAAGGTTTAATTAAGGCATACGTTGATATGGGGAGAAATAAAGGTAAGTATACATCAGAGGATGAACGAAAGAGTTGATATGTATCGTATCAATTTAGGCATGTACAAATTTCTCCTTGGATTTTTGTCTCACACGTTACTTCCATGTTAAGTTTTTACTTCATTTTATTTATTTGATTTTAGTTTGAAAACAATAAATGGAATGGCAAGAATTTATGCAAAGCTTAGAAAAACGTATACAAATTTATTTAAAATCAGACTGTCAGTTAATGCAACGTAACGTTTGTTATAAAATCTCTGACTGATATTTTTCTCCAAAATTTTACGAAAACATGATTTTTACACTACGCTAAACAGACGCAGTCCAAAACATCAAAAATTTTCATAAAAATAACATTTTAAAAACACACGTTTTATTACGTCACTTATACCCTATAATTGACGCGTCCTTTAAACGCGAAATTTAACAGTTCAAAAATAGCTTAAATTTTCACAGTTATTATTTAATTTTATTGACATATACAAATTTTATAAAATATATCTCCAAATAAAATAATTAACTATTTTGATAAACACAATTTATATAAAATATATTTCAAAGTTAAATAATTAAAATAAAATAAATAGCTAAAACTAGGGCTGTTACACTCTCCCCCACTTAAAAACTTTTCGTCCTCGAAAAGGAACGAAAGGAAAAGAATCAAAAGAGGATAAGCTAGACAAACAAGAATCTTAAACGAATAGTTCCGGATTTGAAACACGAAGAAGATCCTCCAGAATCGGTTCTACTCTTCAGTTTGACCGTCAGTCCATGGGTGATAAACGGTGCTTAGGTCTCGATGAGTAACAAAGGTTTCAAAGAATATTGAAAGATTCCTAAATAGGCTGGTAGAAGCAATCGCCTCCCCATTCTGTAGCAGATAGGGAAACCAAGGACACTTAAAAATAGTTCATAAACAAAATAAGATAATAAATTTGAAATCATAATGCTTTTGAGATTATAATACTTTGAAGGTCGTTAAAATTTATAGATATCATCATCTGGAAATCATATTACAAAAATCATAGCACTTTTTAAAATAATCTTCATTTATACCTTTTAAATTCAATGCCAAATAATACTCATTTCAAAGTTGAAATATTTTAAGGTTCATTTATTCAATTATAAAATTTTCAAAACATTTTATTTTTAAAAACAGCAGCACTTATAATATGTTACGGTAGATATAATAGTATTTTCCAATCAATTCATTATTCTACTTAACTCTTGATTTAGCAATAACCTAACACTTTATTTAAAATACCTATTTTATAATTAAGATATTCCTTTAATAAGTTACACTTGAAATTTCCATTTGAAAACCAAATTCTCAATTATCAAATTTTAGTGATATTAAAATACATCTTAATCATAATTATCCATTTTTCAAGACATGTCTATTTCCAAAACAAGGATAGAAATTCAAATTTGATGAACTCAAATCAAATAGAATCCAAGCTAGTTAAAATCAGAAGGTCCGATGATTAAATAACAGAATAAGGAACTGGGTAAGTCTATATAAATCGCGGACAACCTTGACCTGGTCAACCGTGACTTGAAGAGTCGGATCGATATGATTGGGTAAATCTATATTTGATCCGAAGAGATAGAGTTCGGAATAACCAAAGATACTGGCATATAAACCGAGGATAAATATAAATCTCTGGTGAATCAATGTTAATGGTAAAGGAGTTTCGCCCCTTTATTAGAATAATGGCGAGACCGCCAATTTACTATAAAGATCATCCGAAGTGGAGTTATGGGACACTCCAGAATCTAAAGTAGATGAAAGTGAGGGACACGGATGAATTTTGGAACCACAGGGAATGTTCCAAATTCGAAAAGGAAGAGGTTCAAGCTCGAATGAAGGTGATTCTATAAATCAATTTACCATACATTCTAAGTTTGCCTAGAGCCAAAGCTCTGATACCAAATGTAACGACCCAATATTTTCAACCATTCGCATCCGCACATGTCGGACTTGAATTGTTCAAAATACTGCGTTGTAGAATAAATTTAGCAAACTCAGAATATACAGTAAATAAATCACAGAATCACATACACAGATATCAGAATCTCGCAGCGGAAATTAAAATTTAGTGGTTCATGAAGCCACTGATACATCTTTAACAAAACAGAACTTACATTGTCTATAATCCTCAATACAAATTTTAACATACACAGATAGAGAGTCTTCAAAGTCTTGAATTCCAGAAAGGATAAAGGCTGAAACAACTTCCAATAGCACGAATGATCTATTGAGTGTCCTAGCTACGGAGAAGAAACTGAAGCTGCAACTCAGGCTGACCCGAGCGTAAAATAAAACAAACACTCGAGTCAGGACATACATACTTATATGATGTAAGCTAAATCAAGTGTACTGTAATATAGAGCAAGTAACTTAAAGGATGCTTGGGACCGCCCATCCTCTAAGGATCCGTCAAACTATTTACTATGTAATATATTGCGCTATTATAATAGTGTCTATTTATAAAATAAACATACTTTTTTCTTAGCATTAAGGGGTTACCCATATAGCCCTTAACACGTAATAGTCCCAGTAGTCCATCCAATATCATAGCCCCTCCTGATCGGGAAGCCACCAGAGGATACCACACGGGCTACGGGAGAAATCCAAACTCGTACAAGGCTCGATATGGTAGGTGACACGGCACAACTAGGCAATGCCAGGGTAGATATACCAATTACGCTTCCGGACCGATGGTAACGCGAAGCCGCAGCAACCGCCCACCTCGAACAACACTCCCAAATCAAAGGTGCGCGCACCAAACAATCACAAGAGTAATAGAATGGCAACCGAAGAAGTGTGTTCGATCAGAGGAGCTACCTCATTAATCCGTCGATCGCTCCTGTTTTAGCCACCTTAAGCCGACTCACGGGAGTCGGGTCCACGTATATACCTTTCAAGAAACCGTCACCACCATCCTACTTCATTCTGGAATCTCCACCGCGTACACGGTTAGTCAAAGTGGTTTTCGGTATCGACAGAGAGTATGTCCATAACCGATCCCGGTCTCTTTGCCAACCCTTCGTTATTATAACCCGTGGTTATTTAAAAACAGTTTATACTTTAAATCAGAATAAACATTTCCATTTCAAAACTATAGATACGATATCATTTTAAAACCCAAAACAATAGGATATCGTTATATTCAAATATAATTCTTTCCAAAACCATACTGTTTATAATATCTGGAGACCAAATATTTGAATTATATCTTCAAAGGATAATGTTTTGGAAACTTTACTTAAATCCATAACTCCCAAACACAATGGTTTGGACATTCAACGGTATATATATAAATGGGTTAACTTTATGGTTACTTTGTAAAGAAGATAATTTACATAGCTTCACAAATATATTTCTTTATTTAAAGTTTAACCATAATTTAAATATCCCTTTATGTTCCCAAAACCATTTCAATTTTTATATATATCCAATTGGAGTATTTACTATTCAAAACTTAGTTTGGGTTTTATTCTTTCACAAATCAATGTTTTATATTTTTAGTCTTGAATATTCCCATAATTTCCATAAATAAAACTCCAAATTTTAACCATTAAATTTTTCCCAAAATTTACTTAATACCAGAATATTTATCTTTAATTTATTTAGGAAAATACAGTTATAAATATTATGTCTTAAGTTTTTCCAAAACTTAAGGTAAAATAAAATTTATCAAATTCCATAAATTTTAGAGCAATCAAATTCTAGATTCCATAGCACTTAGGAAATGCTACCTAAAGTTATGGGTAAAACTAGTCAAATTTCAAAAGACAGCATTTAAATGCTGTAATAGATTGTTTAACTTGATAAATATTTCCAAATATAACCTATTTATTTATTCATTTATTAACTGAAATCTTATTCTTTCAAAATCCCGATTTACCAAATAAGTTATATTCCATAAATTTATTCAAATATTTATTTATTTCTTTATTTATAACTTATTAAAAATCAATATAAATTCCTTTAAAGATATAAATCAAATATTTAACTTCCAAAATAATTTTAAATATTTCAGAAAATATTATAAGGACCACGGGCCTGTATATAGTTTTCTAGCCTAGGTCAAGTGGTACGGATTTATATCATTTCAATCCGTAGTTTACAAATATCCCGGGTCCTATCATTTCAAACCCGCAATCCCAAGTTTAACAGTTTAACAGTTAACAGCATAATTTAACAATAATAATCATTTAGGCCTATCATTTCAGCCCATAACAATCTACGTATAACAGGGAACTTGCAGTGTGATTTAAGCAGTAAATAAACAATAACATAATATAACTGCAGATATAATACAACAGATAATAACTGATGAGGTGTCAATTTAAATGGGGTTCATCATTTTATATTACACTACAGACAGATAATAGTGACATAAAATTTTACACATACACTTGCAATAATTTACGAAATATAAATACGTATGTCTGGTGAGAAATACTCACCTGAAAGTTGCAGAAAATTTGAATTCAAAACGACGATTCACCGGTAAAGACCGACAGAAAATAACGATCAAATTTCTTCTGATGTCGCCTAGATTCAAATCTAGAACAAATTCAAATATTTTGAAACGCGACTTTAGAATGTATGGTCAAGAAAGGATTAAAATAGAACGGAAATTGTTTTGACTTGCTCGACCACTCCACCGTATAATGTGACCTAAATATACCCAAACGTGAACCGTGCTAACACAAAAATTACGACAAAATTTCCTAAAACAAAAACGGCAAAATGTTGAATACGCATACACGTGCACACTTGCATTCCTATGTATTATGAAAATGTTGTTGCTTAAATTTTCCTCAAACTTAGAGTCACTTTTTCAAATCCAGCTACTATCTTACATTTTAAACTTAATTTGCATCATTGCTTTATGACTTCATCCATCTTCAATCTAAACTTTCCAGGCTTAAAAACTGTACAGACACACCTCATCCTATCTTCAACTATTACTAGCATCCCCAAACTCCAGCCTTTTACTAAACACTCAGGTTAGATGAATTCACTCACAAGGCTTGGTCATCATATCCAAAGCAAGTTTTTACTGATCCATTCGTGCACCGTGTGATACACAGATATGCACAGCCTATGAATTTTATAAATGCAGACTACCACTCAACTACGTTTTTCTTAATTCACTCATATATGCCTCTATGCTCTTTTCTTCTTCTATCCTCTTTTGCAATGACTTACCCAAACTAGAACCCAAACCTGGTCTAAGTTTACAAATACAGTTTGTCTGAAAGGAGAAAAATGAGCAAATTCCTTATTATACCCCTAGTCGAACCCATGATTTTGAAATCAAAAGAAAACTCAGGTTAATGAGATGTTTGATAGAACTTGGTTTTACATATGTAAAAATTTTTTTCAAAGTAACCTCTCAGTTCTATAAAGTTAGTACCTCTGACTTAATTATGTATACAAAAAAAAAAAAAAAAAAAAAGAAAAAAGAAAACTCTATAAACCCAGATCCATATGTTGTTCAAGGCATATGATAAGATTCTTAGAGAAAACAAAGTGGATAAATGGTAGTGTGGCCGAGCAAGGCAGAGATAAAACAAAATTTTCGAGGAAGAGGAAATATCTGAACAAAGAAAAGAAAATGACATAGACCATTTACCTGATAAGAGTTCGAGCCCGAGAAGAACAGACAAGAGAGAATGAAACTAAAGAAGATAAAGCAAAGTATATATAGATGGATTTTGCGAAATAGTCAGATATGAAACGTACGAGTATTAATGTAAGCGTTGATCTCTCCTACCACTCCTCTGTTAGAACGTTATGAGCGTGATTTACTGATCAGTTTGCAAAAGGATAAATCTTCGAAATATACAGGGGAAGCCAAGAGTTTCACAACGTATAAAGCTTGATGATAATTTAATGCCAGATTAATTTCCTGCGTGATTTGAGCTCATACCAGAGAACTGGTATCTTGGCAGGTATACATTGTTATAACTTCAAATTTATGTGATGTGTGATTAAATGATAAAACGGCAAGGCACATAAATTTGAACTGATGCGCATTTGAAGGGTGCTTGATTTATATTTTTTTTCTTTCCAGATGATATGTGTGATTTTAAACTGCTCATTATGAATATATTTTGATTTCACAATATGTTCCAATTAAACAGTTGCATGGTTAAAGCAAACATGCTTTGAAGTAGTTGCAGAGATTTATGGGGAAAATGGCAAGAATAGAAACGGAGCATTGCTTTGAAATCTGAACGTTTTGCATATATGCGTGATTTCTCCTTTCAGTTTCAAAGAAATAAAGGTTTTAATATTAAGAGGAAGAGAAATCAAATCTGCTGCCAGTTATACACAATTGATTGAATGCATCAGTTTCTTATGTTAATTGTTTACTCACGTGATTAAAGCAATGGGATAAATATATAGGGCTTTGAATATAACTGACGAGCTAAATCAGAGGAGATAAATCAATAGTTATCAATTATACAAGATGTCAGGGAATACGTTCACATTTCAAGCATTGATTTGGTAAATATTTGCTTTAAATCTTCGTATGAATTAAAGGAGAGATAAATGGGAATGAAAACATCAGTTTCTATATGATAAATGCTTATACGTGATTTAGTTTATACATTGATTCATAGGCAAACAAACGGCAAATAGTGATACAATGCAATATTCCCTTGGTCTTAAGAAACGGCAGAGGTGCTGATACAACTAGTGATTCAAGCAAATACATATAGATTTGTTTTAACTGTAGGTTGCGTGATTCATTTCCAGTTTTAATGCATGCGTGATATATCTTCCAAATATAAATATTTGCACGTTATAAGAATTTTTTTTCAAAAGCATGCGTGCCTTATAAATTTCCAGATTTGATGAATATGGACTGTGTAATTTCCTTCCAGGATACTTTGCTTGAATTATATGTGTGATTAGGAACGGAAAATTTTATTTATTTATTTATTTATTTATTGCACAATAAAGGTGAAATAGAGAGATATACATGGGAATTGAGAAGTTGAAAAGATAGGCAAGGTTAAGTATGAATGCGTGATTTAAAACTGCCAATTGAAATCTAGATTTAATGCATGCGATAACTGCAATTTTTATGAGAAGCTTTGATTTCAAAATCTTATACTATTTAATGTAGGTGTGATTTTAGATTGATGATTTGCAGATATAAGGATTTGTTTGAGGCGGAATCAAATGGACAAATGGGGAGAAAAGGGCAAGCAGCTTAAATGGTTTAAAGTATCAGTTTTATATATATAAATATGTAAATATGAATACGTGTGTGATGATTCATTTATATTTACATAAATTTTGATTTGTATTAAATATGTTTACAAATGTATTTGGACGTTCGCAGATACCATACTAGATCATAGGCAAAAACACAGGGGAAAAAGAGGAAGCTGTAGAGATTTAAAGCTTTCAGTTACAAAAGTTATAAATATGTTTACGTGATATAAGATTTAGGCAGTTACACAACATATAAAGTTTGAAAATATGTAAATATGCATGCGTGATTTCAGCATGCTTTGATTCTCCTATGTTTGATTTAATAAACAAACTGGCCAGACTTAATGCAAAACTTTTTAAAAAGAAACGTACAAAATGAAAAGTTGCGTGATATAAGCCTGGATATAAAGTTTGTACGTAACTTTATGTTCTTTTTTTTTAGTTCAGTTTGCAAAAATTATAAGTTTTTGAATTTACTGGAAGGCCGAGAGATTTGCTTCAGTTTTCTCTTTGAATAAATGCTTAAACGTGATTGAAGAAATAAACAAGGGAAGTTATCAATGCATGATTTTATTTCTGAGAAAAGGAAAGGCAAACTCATATTCAATTCAGTTTTGATTTACAAAAGGTTTAATTAAGGCATACGTTGATATGGGGAGAAATAAAGGTAAGTATACATCAGAGGATGAACGAAAGAGTTGATATGTATCGTATCAATTTAGGCATGTACAAATTTCTCCTTGGATTTTTGTCTCACACGTTACTTCCATGTTAAGTTTTTACTTCATTTTATTTATTTGATTTTAGTTTGAAAACAATAAATGGAATGGCAAGAATTTATGCAAAGCTTAGAAAAACGTATACAAATTTATTTAAAATCAGACTGTCAGTTAATGCAACGTAACGTTTGTTATAAAATCTCTGACTGATATTTTTCTCCAAAATTTTACGAAAACATGATTTTTACACTACGCTAAACAGACGCAGTCCAAAACATCAAAAATTTTCATAAAAATAACATTTTAAAAACACACGTTTTATTACGTCACTTATACCCTATAATTGACGCGTCCTTTAAACGCGAAATTTAACAGTTCAAAAATAGCTTAAATTTTCACAGTTATTATTTAATTTTATTGACATATACAAATTTTATAAAATATATCTCCAAATAAAATAATTAACTATTTTGATAAACACAATTTATATAAAATATATTTCAAAGTTAAATAATTAAAATAAAATAAATAGCTAAAACTAGGGCTGTTACACTCCACCTCTAGGTTACTGCTGAGCCAAGAGATCTTCCTGACAGCACACTCAACACCTCTGAGTTGCCATTGCTACCAAAGACTTTCTATCCAAAAGCTCCTTGAATCCCAAATCTATATCAACCAACTCCACAAGAAGAGTCTTCAAGATGAGCAGAAACCTCTCAAAAAACTCAGGTTTCAAACCAAGCACAAACACCTAGCTGAACTGAGTCTCCAACTCTAATACAGATAAGACTCCTTCCTATGGTTGCCAAAATATCGTTACTTGCTTTAACACTTCCGACTGATCCAAACTCTAGAAAATCCGCTCGCATGAGCGCAATCCAAACTTATACTCCAAAGATAAACTCCGAACCTTTAAAAGGTTTCCTTCAGAGATTGATGAAATCCATACACCCAGCTTCCAAGCTTACTCAAGATGCCCAAAACTGCCCTGGCAGATACTCTTCTAATCTATACTCTGACTTCTTCCACTGATAGCCGTGCTATACACTCCACTATCTCTCCTATTTCTAGAACTTTATGTTGGTAAACCCGAACAGGTAACCAAACAAAATAGGTAGGAATAAATATATATATGAATATATATTCAAAACTACAAATACGCTCTCTCAAGAAAGACACCACTCCGGAGCCTAGGTATTCGCTCAACCTAGCGCTCTGATACCACAATGTAACGACCCGCCTTTCATACCCAGAAAGACGCAACATTAAGAAGAAAGAAAGGGATAGAAAAGAGAAAGATAGAAAAGAAACAGCCAAACAACATCAGAATCTCACAGCGGAACGAATAAATTATATTTATCAGATAAAATATTACATAGTATCATATACATCAGAGTTATACATCTGATACAAACCAAACTAGACAGTTATAACACCTGCCAAGATATTACAACTCAAGTACAACACAAAGATACAGATACAACTCTAACACAGCAGAACACTATATATATATATATATACACACACACACACACACACACACATACATGCTGAAGCCACCTGCTCCATATCTCCTCCAGAACTCGTCAAAGCTAACCTGAATCCCTCGACTACTCATACATAATATGAGTACCCAAGAGTTTAATAAAACAGAAAATAAACACTTGGGTCATACATGGGACTGGTTTGAGTAAACGATTTAAAATTGCTTAACTTTAGAAAATCCTTTGAAAACAAAGGTATCACATAAGACTTCCCATAAATAAACATGGGTAAGTTTTTACCTTACGCTACCCAAAACATTTGATAGGAAATCCAGTGATATTATAATAGGGTCTAGGGTTTTCAAAATAAAATACAAAAATAGCTGGAATGCTTACATCTCACGTTCCAACATAGTTGGGCATAATCAAAACCGTACAGGCACTTATTGGAGTTTGGATTCCATACAATGGCAGGGCTTCTGGGGTACCACCCGTCACAATACATGGCCTAGATCACCGTATCGAGGATCACTCCCAATCCCCTGCATCACAAAGCCAAAACCATCCTGTAACAACTCGCATATTTTACGATTGAATATTTAAATATTTTATTTTAAATATTCATCATTAGTCGAATTAGTGTCCGAAAGGCTACTTTTTGCAAACAATCAAATTAGGACTCGAGACCATGCCATTGAGTTCAAAATGACGTTTCCGACCTTTTTGAGTATAAACTTTGATATGTTTGGAGTTAGTGGAATTTTGCTACTTCTCACTTAGGGCTTTGGTTTTGTTTCAGCCTATTAGACCCAAGCTTCACCCCTCTTCTCTTCATTACTTCATTTCTATTTCCTAATACTCAAGCTTTAGCAACAATGGAGAGAGGAATGGGAAATTAAAACTCCAAGCCCTAGTTTCCATTTGCATATCAAGTTCTAGCTCCAAATCCAAAGAGAAGCTATTGGTAAGCATCATCTTCTTCTTCTCCAACTCATTCTCCTTTCAATTTCAGAAATTCCTAAACCTAACTTTGGGAATGTTCTTCTTTTGAGCTTAGATTCAAGCTTATTTGGGTTGTGTTGAAGTGTGGTTGATTCTTCCTTTGCTTTCAAGCTTCTCCTTCCTTATTTTTGTGAAAAGGTGAGATTTTTATCTCACATCTATGTCTATATCTATCTTTGTTGTTAGGTATGAATTCCTAACACTTATTTATGTTCATTTGCTTTCGATTTGGATTGAATTAGTGAATATTCCAATTTTTGGTGTTTTATAGTCAAATCTTTAAAAATCCAATCTTTGATGTTTGAACATGTTTTTGGTGATGCATCGAAGAACCTATAGGGCTGGGTTGCCGGTTGGCATAAATCCCTAGTATTTATCGCTCGTTCGATTGCATTTTGGTTTGGATTTGCCATTTTTGGTCTAGGCTGTTTTTTTTTGCCTAGCAGGAAATTTCAGACGTCTAAAATTAATTTCAGACATCTGAAACCAAATCCAGACATCTGGTTGAAAAATCCAGACGTCTGGAAAGGGGTCTGGAAAAGACAGAAAATAAATCCAGACGTCTGAAACTAAATCCAAACGTCTGAAATCAAATTCAGACGTCTGGTTGAAAATTTCAGACGTCTGAAATGGCCCAGGATTTAAAAATAGAAGGGAGAAAACACATATACTTCCAGATACTAGGGTCAGACGTCTGGAAACACGTACCAGACGTCAGGAACTGTTTAATTTGCCTATTTTGGCTATTTTTGAGTAAATTTCCAAGGTTTATCGATTTTTTGTTGATCCGGTTAGTTGTTATCACTTATTATCGTTTTTGATGAATTCTTTCTTTGGATTTTAGGGAACATCCATTTTGAAGGATTCGGTATAGATTTATTCGGATTTGATTCACGTCTTCGTATGTGAATTTTGGTGATTGGTTGTTTCTACAATCATTTTTGTGACTTGTCACTTCAAAAATATAAAGGTTTCAATACTAGTAGTAAATATCAAAACTCTTTCATCAAAACGATTTCAACACTATTTTATTACAAAGCTCGCTTCTTAAACCGTTTTCCAATCTACTAGCATATACAAACCTTTACCTCACTCGTATGAGAAATCTAATTAAACGCTTAGTAAAACAAGTGGTATGAAACGCTTGCGTTTACTCCGTCGGTTAATTCTTGGACTTGTTCGATTGAACCTCTTATGACAATTTTCGAGTGAAGATCTACAATTTGTTCGTAAATAATTAAGTTAAGCTAGTGGTTATGGGACATGAAGCTAGACTCATTTATTTACTAGCTTAGTGTAATTTACACTTATCGATCAATGATGATCAATTTGTGATTTAGACTAGCAATGTGCGATGTCTCTTTGTCTGCGAGGGAGACTAAACCCCGTTTTTAGTGGAGCTTTGGCTTGGTAGGGTAGCGACCCATGGTCTTCAGACCGTTTTAGTGGAACTTCGGCTCAAAGGTCTTTGGACCGTTTTAGTGGAGCTTCGGCTCAAAGGTCTTCGGGCCGTTTTTGTGGAGCTTCGGTTCAAAATTAATTGTTAGCAACCATGGAATAGCGTTCCGTTTTGTGATACACGTGTTGGTGAGTTTTAATGCTCCCTCTTGTGATAGGCCTCTTTCCCCATTTTTGTGATTTCTGGATTTCTATTGATCGGTTTCTAGAATTTGTGTTTCAGCAATTTTTGTGATTTACATTGATAAGCTTTATCATTATTTGTGCATTAGTGAATTTGTGTTTTGACAACTTTTACGATTGGCATTGATATGTTTGTCAATATTTGAGGTTTAGTGAATAAAACAAAGAATATGACATTCTTTTCAGTGCTTCGAGATTTCCTGAGATATTGTATGATTTTTGTTGTCATTTAATGTGTACTTGTCGTAGTATGACATTTTTGTTATCATACTTTTTTATCATATCTCTTCTTATATCTCATTTTGCCTGATAATTATAGCTAGACTGATCCGTTTATTATTTTCTTATTAAATAATACTCGGGTCAGACCGAGATGTTACAGGTGCTTCTACTTGACTCCTCACCCGGGAGTATTATCTGACTTTTGGCTTACTACTTAGATTGGTAGTTTTTGTTGTTACAATCGAGATAGAGACTCTCTAATGTACAAATATTCTTTTGGCTAGCACCTATATCTATTCTTTTGTGATATTGTGGATCTTATTAGACCACTACACTGATGTACACTTTTAAGTGTTATATACTCATATCTATTTCCGTCTTTGTGATATGAACTTCTGTGACTGATTTGTGTTATGATATTTCTATATTTGTTTTCGAAGATTTCATATAGCCACTGTGTAGTAGCTTTGAGTTTGTGTCGGTATGTCGGATTTCCTCTTGTGATGAAAAGTTATATTTTTATCTGGCATATCGGTACTCGCACAAAGCAATTATACGGATGGTCGCTCCTCAACAGCCTTATTCTCCGCACTAGTTAACGGCATTACTCCGTAGTGTCCTTGGCTAGCGTGGGTATAGAGGTGGGGCGTCACAGCTTGGTATTAAAGCCAAACTTTGGAACAATGTAGAATAATTTAATAAGGATCATCGTCCTAAGTCCACCTTAGGAGTCGTTCCTTAGGATGTTATTCGAGTCTTCGTACGGTCTTATCCTATTTTCTTTGTGATGCCTTGTTTTATCAATCAAGTTTGTTTGATATTCATTCTGAGAATAACCTTTTTCTTCTTCTTTCTTTCTTTCTTAAAGAAGAAGAGATGGTTAGTTCTGGCCGTCCTAGTGCTGGTCAATCCAGTAGTCCTTCTCTGGATGGCGTATTCATGTCTGCCCAACAACTTTTGGATCTTGTAAAGAATCAAAGGTTTATCTGTGCTTTGAGCAAGAACCCCGAAATGGTTTTGCCTCTGAAACTTGAAGTTCCTTTCAATCAGCTTATGGATATCCCTCTTCGACATGAAGAGGTTGGTAAAGGAAGTGATAGTGATATTGGGATTTCCAAGAAGAGGCATATTAAGTTCAAATGCCCTTATCCCAATAAGAAGGTGAAGCAAACTACTTTGGTAGCAAAGACTCCAATCCCTAATTATGGAGGATACTACAATTGTAATTCTAAGGACCACTATGCAAAGGAGTGTCTGAAGCCACCCTTTTGTCGTTATTGCAAAAATTCAGGTCATCATATTTTTTCCTGCCCCATACTTCAAAGCAAGAAGAAATGGGAACAAGAAACTTCGGTAGCAAAAACTCTTACCTCTAGTCGTAAACAATGCTTCAACCGTGGTTCCATGGACCATTATGTAATTAAGTGCCCGAAACCCCTTTACTGCCGCTATTGCAAAGGCTCGGGTCATTACTTATCTACATGTCCTAAACTTCAAAGTAGGAGAGATGGAAAGCTAAAAGCTCCTAGTGACACTTTTCTTGGTCAAGGTATTTCTCATTCAATCCTTGATGGCATTGTTTTATTTCGTGATCTTCTTATTTGAGTTCTTTTTGATATGGGTTCATCTCATTATTTTTATCTCAAAAGAACTTGTTGATTCTTTTTCTTTAAAATATTTTAGGCTTGATGACTTCTTTGAGAATTGCGAATCCGGTTGGTGGATCCGCAACACTCAATTTGCTTTGTTTTGATATCGAGATTATTTTATGTAATTTTCTCTTTCCGAGCCAATTTGCATGTTATGTGTTACTTAGGCTTCGGAATTGATTTTTTTTAAAAGGATTTGCTTAATCATTGTGAAGCCATATCCTATGTCCCGAGTAGACTATTCATCTTCGATGTGCTTAATCTGTTAAGCAGATTTCTATTTTTCTTTACGATTTCGATTCCAATTTGATGGTGTCATTTTATTCTTTAAGCCCACATGTTGAGGAAATGTTATTTCTCTCATTCATGTAGTTTGAGAATTTTTCGGTATTTTTGGAGTTTGTCTTAGGATCATCACCTAAGCAATATCTTGTGTGGTGTAAAGGTCTTTTCAGCTCGACCTTGCCACCGCTTTTCATTTGCTACGAGTTGCCGCAGTTAGCATTCCACTTACCGCATTGCGCACTCATTATGATTCTTATGAATGACTGATTATGTCATTCACTTTTCCCATCTTGTTTCATCCATTTTACAAATCGAGTATTCTATGAATATCTCGATAATTCCATTCTAGTATTTATTGATTTTGGATGAAAATAGCAATTTAAAAATTTTTGCAAATCTTTTTCATAAGATTTATTTATAAGTATAATTAGATTTTGTTCTTAAAATGAACAAAGAATATTCGTAAACATTTTAAGAGATATGTTTATCATATAGAAGATGATTTTGTTATTGTATTGCCCGTTGAGTGCTTTAAGAATTCTGGTCGATGCGCTTGATCAACGTTATCGACAGGAATTTCCTAAACGCTTTGATGAGACAATCAGACACGATATATTGACTTGTAAAATGAAAATTTTTCTAAAAAGATTTTCACATTGAGATAATTGTAATTTTGAAAGTTCTAGCTTTTTAGGAAAGAAGATTATTTAAAAGAACTTTTTTTCGATACTCTTATTCTTGTGATTCCCGAAGGGAACCAAGACTTTATCTTTTGTACCGATGCTTATCGTATTGGTTTGAATGTCGTTCTCTTGCAAAGGAGAACGTACTATCATTTATGTTTCTAAATAATTAAAGCCTATCGAGACTAGATATGTCATTCATGATCTAGTGCTCGCGGCTATTGTTATCGCTTTTAGAGTTTGGCATCATCATTAACTTTTGGGAGAGAAATTCGTTCCCCATTCCGATCATAAATCTTTGAAATGTTTATTTTCTCATAAGGAACTTAATTTGCGTCAACAACGTTGGCTCGAGTTTCTTGCATCTTATGATCATGATATTCTTTATACTCCCGGAAAGGGAAATCACATTGCCGATGCACTTAGTCATAAGCAACAAGCGCTTGTTTCTATGATGATATCTGAATGGAATGATCTCAAAACTTTATCCACTTGTGAGATTTGAGATCGAATGATCATCTCTTGTTTTGTGTAGCCTTGAGGCTTATTCTTCTCCTTTTGGCCGCATTCTTGAAGCTCAAAGGCTAGATCTCGAAGTGGCTCATCTTAGCCAAAGTTGTAGGGATAAAATTGATATTGAAGGTTTGAAAGGAATTGGTATTGATTTTCGTGGCGGTATTCGAAAAATTTGGTAGACTTATCGTGCCAAATATTTGTGATCTTCGTAAAGACATTTTAGAATATTCTCATCGTTCTAAATTTACCATTCACCCCGGTAGTAGTAAAATATATGCAGATATGAAGCGGCTTTATTATTGGGATGGAATGAAATTTGATATCGCTAACTTCGTTGAGCATTGCATGACTTGCCAACTCATTAAGGCAGAGCATCAAAGGCCCGGTGGGTTATTGCAACCTTTGGATATTCCAATTTGAAAGTGGGACTAAATTTCCATAGATTTTATTGATGGTCTTCCCCGTTCTCGTTCGGGTCATGATAGCTTATGGGTGATAGTTGATAGACTTACTAAATCCGTCCATTTTATTCCCGTTCGGTCCAATCGAGCCGTTCCTCTCTTGGCCAGACTTTTTATTAAAGAAATTATAAAATTGCATGGAGTTCCTTCTTCTATTGTTAGTGATCGTGATCCATTGTTTACTAGTGGATTTTGGAAGAGTCTTCAAAAAGCTTAGGGAGCGAAGCTTAATCTTAGCACCGTTTATCATCCTCAGTCCGATGGACAAATCGAGCGTGTGAATCAAACTCTTGAAGATCTTCTTCGTTCATGCGTTCTTGATTTTGGTGGAAGTTGGGAAGATCATATATCTCTTGTTGAGTTTTCCTATAATAATAGCTTCCAGTTTACTATTGGTATGGCACCTTTTGAGGCCCTCTATGGAAGGCCGTGCCGATCACCTTCTTGGTGGCTTGAGGTCGGTGAGAAGCTGGTTTTAGGTCCAAATTTTATTCGTGATTTCACAGAAAAGATTGACCATATTCGTTATAGGATGAAAGAAGCCCAAAGTAGACAAATCCTATGCCCATAACCGAAGAAGGAAATTAGAATTTTCTGTGGGAGATTTTGTGTTTGTTCGTGTTTCACCTATGAAGGGTGTTGTACGTTTTAGTCGATCGGGAAAATTAGCACCACGATATATTGGTCCATTTCCTATCACCGAACGTATTGGTTCTATGGCTTATCACCTTTTATTACCGGCTCAGTTTTCTGCTATTCATGACGTGTTTCACATTTCTCAATTACGGAAATGCCTTTGACATTCCGATTCTATTCTTGAGCCCGGTGTTGTGGAAGAAATTGAAGTTTTGCCTAATTTGACTTATGAGCAACATCCTTTTCGTATCATTGCTTTAGAGATTAAACGCCTTCGAAATAAAGATGTTCCTCTCGTGAAAGTTCAATAGTCCTCAAATCCTAAGGATTGTTCTTGGGAATCCAGAGAATTCATCGAGCGAGCATATCCGGACTTACTTTCTCATGCTCTTTGAGGTGAACTTCTTATTCCAAATTTCTTCTTTTGTGTTGATATGCTTTTATGGTTGTTACTTTTTGATTCATTTATTTCTTAAGATTGCGAGGACGCAATTTCTTTAAGGAGGGGAGTCTGTGACAACCTGCATATTTTACGATTGAATATTTAAATATTTTATTTTAAATATTCATCGTTAGTCGGATTAGTGTCCGAAAAGCTACTTTTTGCAAACAGTCGAATTAGGACTCGAGACCACCCTCATTGAGTTCAAAACGACGTCAGCGACCTTTTTGAGTATAAACTTTGATATATTTGGAGTTAGCGGAATTTTGCTACTTCTTCACTTAGGGCTTTGGTTTTGTTTCAGCCCATTAGACCCAAGCTTCACCCCTCTTCTCTTCATTACTTCATTTCTATTTCCTAATACTCAAGCTTTAGCAAAAATGGAGAGAGGAATGGGAAATTAAAACTCCAAGCCCTAGTTTCCATTTGCAAATCAAGTTCTAGTGCCAAATACAAAGACAAGCTATTGGTAAGCATCATCTTCTTCTTCTCCAACTCATTCTCTATTCAATTTCAGAAATTCCTAAACCTAACTTTGGGAATGTTCTTCTTTTGAGCTTAGATTCAAGCTCATTTGGGTTGTGTTGAAGTGTGGTTGATTCTTCCTTTGCTTTCAAGCTTCTCCTTCCTTATTTTTGTGAAAAGGTGAGATTTTTATCTCACATCTATGTCTATATCTATCTTTGTTGTTAGGTATGAATTCCTAACACTTATTTATGTTCATTTGCTTTCGATTTGGATTGAATTAGTGAATATTCCAATTTTTGGTGTTTTATAGTCAAATCTTTAAAAATCCAATCTTTGATGTTTGAACATATTTTTGGTGATGCATCGAAGAGCCTATAGGGCTGGGTTGTCGGTTGGCATAAATCCCTAGTATCTATCGCTCGTTCGATTTCATTTTGGTTTGGATTTGCCATTTTTGGTCTAGGCTGTTTTTTTTGCCTAGCAGGAAATTTCAGACATTCGACATTAATTTCAGACGTCTGAAACCAAATCCAGATGTCTGATTGAAAAATCCAGATGTCTGGAAAGGGGTCTGGAAAAGAGTCTGGAAAGGGGTCTGGAAAAGGAAGAGAATAAATCCAAACGTCTGAAATTAAATCCATACGTCTGAAATCAAATTCAGACGTCTTTTGAAAATTTCAAACGCCTGAAATGGCCCAGGATTTAAAAATAGAAGGGAGAAAACACATAAACTTCAAGATACTAGGGCCAGACGTCTGGGAACACCTACCAGATGTCTGGAACTGTTTAATTTGCCTACTTTGGCTTTTTTTGAGTAAATTTCCAAGGTTTATCGATTTTTGTTGATCTGGTTAGTTGTTATCACTTATTATTGTTTTTGATGACTTCTTTGTTTGGATTTTTGGGAACTCCATTTTGATGGATTCAGTATCGATTTCTTCGGATTTGATTCACGTCTTCGTATGTGAATTTTAGTGATTGATTGTTTCTACAATCATTTTTGTGACTTGTCACTTCAAAAATATAAAGGTTTCAATACTAGTAGTAAATATCAAAACTCTTTCATCAAAACGATTTCAACACTATTTTATTAAAGCTCGCTTCTTAATCCATTTTCCAATCTACTAGCATATACAAACCTTTACCTCACTCGTGTGAGAAATCTAATTAAACACTTAGTAAAACAAGTGGTATGAAACGCTTGCGTTTACTCCGTCGGTTAATTCTTGGACTTGTTCGATTGAACCTCTTGTGACAATTTTCGAGTGAAGATCTACAATTTGTTCGTAAATAATTAAGTTAAGCTAGTGGTTATGGGACATGAAGCTAAACTCATTTATTTACTAGCTTGGTGTAATTTACACTTATCGATCAATGATGATCAATTTGTGATTTCGACTAGCAATGTGCGATGTCTCTTTGTCTGCGAGGGAGAGTAAACCCCGTTTTTAGTGGAGCTTCGGCTTGTTGGGGTAGCGACCCATGGTCTTCGGACCGTTTTAGTGGAACTTCGGCTCAAAGGTCTTCGTACCGTTTTAGTGGAGCTTCGGCTCAAAGGTCTTCGGGCCATTTTTGTGGAGCTTCGGTTCAAAATTAATGGTTAGCAACCATGGAATAGCGTTCCATTTTTTGATACACGTGTTGGTGAGTTTTAATGCTCCCGTCTTGTGATAGGCCTCTTTCCCCATTTTTGTGATTTTTGGATTTCTATTGATCGATTTCTAGAATTTGTGTTTCACCAATTTTCGTGATTTGCATTGATAAGCTTTATCATTATTTGTGCATTGGTGAATTTGTGTTTTGACAACTTTTACGATTGGCTTTGATATGTTTGTCAATATTTGTGGTTTAGTGAATAAAACAAAGAATATGACATTCTTTTTAGTGCTTCGAGATTTCGTAAGATATTGTATGATTTTTGTTGTTATTTAATGTGTACTTGTCGTAGTATGACATTTTTATTATCATACGTTTTTATCATATCTCTTTTATATCTCATTTCGCCTGATAATTATGGCTAGACTGATCTGTTTATTATTTTCTTCTTAAATAATACTCGGGTTAGACCGAGATGTTACAGGTGCTTCTATTTGACTCCTCACCCGGGAGTATTATCTGACTTTTGGCTTACTACATAGATTGGTAGTTTTTGTTGTTACAATCGAGATAGACACTCCCTGATGTATAAATATTCTTTTGGCTAGCACCTGTATCTATTCTTTTGTGATATTGTGGATCTTATTAGACCACTACTCTGATGTACACTTTTAAGTGTTATATATTCATATCTATTTCCGCCTTCGTGATATGAACTTCTGTGACTGATTTGTGTTATGATATTTCTATATTTGTTTCCGAAGATTTCATATGGCCACTATGTAGTAGCTTTGAGTTTGTGTCGGTATGTCGGATTTCGTCTTATGATGAAAAGTTATATTTTTATCTGGCATATCGGTACTCGCACGAAGCAATTACATGGATGGTAGCTCTTCAACAGCCTTATTCTCCGTGCTAGTTGACGGCATTACTCTGTAGTGTCCTTGGCTAGCGTGGGTATAGAGGTGGGGCGTCACACATCCCGTACTGGATAGTCCCGAACAAGACAACCCCGGCAGTTGTCATGATCAACCGCCCACACAGCCGAAATAAAAAGGGACCTCTAGAAAGGGGTAAATCTCGTCCTACTTGGGCATGACCCACTTAGCCTTGCTGCACCTCCCCTGTTTTAGCCATTCCCGGTTGATGAGGGTTGAGGCTATGATTACCTTTACAGAACACATCTATCTTAGAATGCTCATCGTCCATCTGACGATGTTCTGAAAGCATTCAATCCATACAAGTTTGTTCTGGGTTTGAACAAAACCGAAGGCACTATCTCGCTACACTCGTTTTGGAATCACCCTCAGAGTTAACGACGATAGCCCTTGCACTCTGAATCTTCATCTCGAATCTAAAAGTACTACCCCCGTTAATCTTCTATTAGAATCACCCTCAGAGTATTAACGACAATAGTCCTTATACCTCGAGTCTTCATTCTTCACTTGAGATTCACGACCTAACGTTTAATTTGGATCGATGTGGTTTTCGGAATTTCAAATTTGGAAACTCAATCCCGGTCTCATCAAATCCGAACGACATCTTAATGTCCAAGTGATTTAAGTTTAACAAATTAATTCAATTTAAAATATTGAATTCACATAGCATCATTCATAGATAAATATCACACATTTATCACTGATATATCAAATATCATATCACAGAATATCACAACATATCATCCAATAGATATCAACCAATCCAGATATTCCACAAGCAATCATCCATAAACAGGCATCATTAAATTTTTTATAATTAATCTAATCATCTTAAATTAAATTAATTACTTGAGAATTAACTAATCCTGCTTAAACAATCATTAATTAATTATAATTAATGAACCAGTTATTATTTAATTACCTTCATAATTCAATTAATTAATCTTCAATTACAGATTAATTTCCTTTAATCATATTCTTAATTAATCACCTAGATTAATTATTCTTTAATTACACTATGTAATTAGCCATTAAATTAATTTCAAAAATTAATTTATCTTTAATCATTTATTAATCTTAATTAATTTATAATTAATTAATTAGCTATAATCAATTACCTAAATCCTTAATTAATTAATTAATACTTCTTTTCTCACTTCATCGATTGATTATCTTATAATTAATCATATTTATTAATTAATTAAACCATTAGTTATTCATTAATTACATTAATCAATGACCCTCTAATTACTTTATTAATCAATTTTTCTCATAATTACATTTAATAAATAATTATAAACTTAATTACATTTATTAATCAAACCTGATTAATCACAATCAGTAATTAACTTCTTTTAATTACCTCACCAATTAAACCAACTCCTTGATTAATTACATTAATTAATCCTTTAATTACACTGAGTAATTATAACTTAATTACTTCCCTTAAGTAATTATCCTTTAATTACTATCCATCAAGTAATTTCCTTAATTACTTCACTAAGTAATCACACCTCTTTAATTACATTAACTAATTATACTTAATCCCATCATTAAGTAATTCTTTAATTAATTAAACTTAATTAATTAACTAAAATTAACCATAATAACTTAATTAATTACACTGAGTAATTAATTTCTTTAATTACTTCATTAAGTAATTATCTTTAATAATTCTTCTTAATCATTAAGTAATTAACTTCTTAACTACTTATTGGTTAATTATTTCTTAATTAATTAACCTTGATTAATTAATTTTTAATTAAGTAATTAATTACACTAACTAGTTTACATTAATTTAATTACTTACATTAAAATTTTAAGTTAATTAAGTAATTGTACTTTAATTAGATTTATAAATAAAACTTGATTTAGATAAACCATACATTTCATTAACTCTTATCAATCATTTTAAAATTAAAATTTTAAATTCATAAGCTTGTATTTGGTTTACACAAAAATCATCATCTTTTAATTTATCATTATCTTTAAATTTATCTAAGTTAAATACATTACTTTAGTCACATTTAAATCACTTCAATAACAATTTTATTTGAAAACATTATTATATCATTTAACAAAGCAAAATTGAAACAAACTATTTTTAAACAAAAGTTTAAATTTTAAAAGTCTAAATTTTAAAACTAAATTCTTTTTAAATTAAACATGCATTCATTATGAAACTAATTAAACACTTTGTTCAAAATTCGACTTGTCCTTAAATTTTGAAAATTCATTTATATAGTACAAAAATCTGGACAATAATAAAACTTTGAAAACAAATTATTTTTAAAACAACAATTGACTTTAAAATTCTATACCCTTAAACTTTAACCTGTTTAAACTCCAAGTTTTAATTTAAACATTCAAACATCTTTATTTAAAACTTTAAATTAAAAATTGAGTTTGCTTTAAATTTCTAAAAAACATTTTACAGTTTGGCAACCAACAGGATTTAACAGGATTCAAATCCTGGAACAAACTCAAATAAAATTTTGCTTTAAATTCACTTTGCTATAAACCAGACAAACTTATAATCTGGAACAACTACACGAGGCAACACATGCAAAAACCCGAGTCACCCCACTACAAACACGAGGCATGCTTCGAGAAAAACAACGAAAAATCCCGGCCAATCTTTCTTCACTAACCAAAAATTACAGATGCACAAATTTCGACCTCATGCGCGTGCACGCTGGATTTGGTCGACGGCGACCATCGTCGTGACACTCCACAGGTCCACAACCACCTCGACGACCCCTACGGCCACCTCAAACGGTGAATCTTCCATTGATTCAAAAAAGAGCATCAGCACCCAGCAGGAAAAATACATTCGAACTACAAAATGCCAAACGCCGATAAACTAGATGACCGGAGACCACGGCTTCACTTCCATAGCCGCTTTGCACCTCAACATCGCGATCCCCCTCCATGCACTCGAACTCGACGCACTATAGCCGTTGAGAAATCCACAGCAACCCTACCGACCCAACTGAGCAATAAAACCCTACAACGCCCCTTCACAACCACCACGGTCATCATTGACATCCATCACCATTTTTCCCCTGTCCCCTGACACCACGGCCACCTCCATGCCGAAACTCGACCACCACCTCAACTCTGATCAACGACAATCAACCCAAAACCTAATTTCAAGAAATCCTCAATTACTCTTCAAACACCATTTTAAAAATTACAAACTTCATCTTAAAATTCATGATTTTGAACATCAATTCAGGTTATATAATTCGAAATTTAAATTATTGAGATTGATTTTCATTCAATTTTGATTTTTCACTGTAAATCTAAAATTTACAGTATATTTGTTAAATATAAGTTTTAAATTTATTTTAAACACAAGATTACTTCATTATGATCAAATTCCTTTCAATGATCAATGATTATTAGTGCTTAAACTGGAAGATAGGATTTTTTTTATAAAAACTGGAACATGAACAAAAAACAGAGTTTAAAATCTACCTACCTTCAAGCATTCATAGTCACTACTATATATATATATATATATATATATATATATATATATATTTGTATTCATCTTCAAATCACACATGCAAACATTGATATCATATTTATTATAACATTCATTTCACAGAACAAACATATGAAGGATTTAAAACTGTTTTTAAAAGGTGTTTACTCACCAGAATTTAGAAGCAGAGAACACTGAATTTGACAGGCATTGTTGAATCTTTTTGCATCTTGCTGTATTGAATTGCATTTGCTTGTAGTTGATTACTGTTGAACAATGAATTTTGCTAAAATCTTGGTGTTGATTGAATTGCATGTTCTTCAGATTTGATTACTTTGAATTTTGCTTTTGATTTTCAGTTTGAATGATCTTTGGTTTCTCTTTTTTTTCTATGAGGAAGGCTAAAGAAAATTTGAGCTGAAGGAAATAAACAAAAATAGACCTTTTCTTTTTAAAAAATTAATTATAAACAAAATTTCTTTTAAACAAAGATTTGCCACTTGTTTCTTACATAAATCAATGTATTTACAAATGTCCAAACCTTTATTATTATGTTACAAGTGTGTTTTCATAAATTCCTATGTTGCCAAGTGTCTTTAGATTTGATTATTAAATTAATTTTCTTATTATTACTAATAATTTAAACCTTAATTACAATATTAACCTAATACTTATGTCTAATATAAACTATGAAATGTATTTATCGCTTTATGTTTTATTTATTTATACCTACAAATCCATTTTCTAAGGATAAGTTTAAAAGAAAGAAAATAACATTTATTGAAATTTTATTTTAAAAGTTTAAACTAAAGTTATTATATCTTACATTGATATTACATATAAAAACTAAATTTATTTTCAAAAACCAATTTAAAAGAAAACAAATAAAGCTTTATAATAATATACTATTTTTGAGTTATTATACTTTTAACAAAATAAACTTTTCTTTAAGTGTTTTGAGAATAAAAGATTAATTTTTAAATAGCTTTTTGAAAAGCATTTTATTAAATCAAATCAAAAATCTTCCAAATTACTGTATATACATATGTATATCATAAATTTGAAAACACATTTTCTGTTTAAGTTTAATCCAATATTTTTCTATTTACAATATATATACAAATATATATATATATTCATTATAAAGAGAACATTTTAAATATTAACTTCAGAAATTATTTGAATTTTATAACAAAACATCAAATCACAATATATAAACATATATATTATAATTTGAAAATATTTTTATCAAATTTAAATTGAAACCAATTTCCTTTTTTTTACAATGTATACATATATACATTACAAATAGAATATTTTTTTATTAACTTGGAAAGATTAATTATTATTATTAATTATATATATATTTTTATCTTTTGAAAAGAATAAACATTCCAAATTAAATTATTATTATTAAGTTTTAAAAAGATAAAATTTGTTAAATTAGATTAACTATTAGTTTTGAAAACATAATATTTGGTTAAATTAGATTATTAAATCAATAAATTGTAAATGGAAATTATTAAATAAGTATTGCCAAAATTCTGGGACATCACAATATGAAAGCTCTTCTTTAATTACAGTCAAATCATGGCACGACATCTATCGAATGGCTATAGTTGGGTCGAGTGGAATCATTAGAAGTGAAGCATTGTTCAAGAGACGTTCGTCTCCTCGATTATACGGGAATAATATCACGGTCAACTCAAGCCAACTCAAAGTTAAAGTCTCTAGCTAGAGCATTTTCGTTAATATTATTGAAACAAGGACTTTGTGTTTGGACTATAGACTTGAATGTGGACGATATTAGAATTTTAACCATTATCAAATTCCATAAGTCCAAGTGATATAATTTTAACGAAGAAGATTGGTGTAAATAAAAAGTTACAATCGGGTAACGCTTAACAAAGTGAAATTGGATTTTACCAAAACTATATAAGCGATAAATTTAACTGAAATGTCACACCATCTGCTAAGTGACATGTGAACATTAACACTCGAATAGTTTGATCTTAATTGCTAACCAAATTTACACTTGACAAATCATAAATTGAAATGATGAATTCTCTTTTGACCAAATGATTTAATTATTTTATGATTGTTATAAATTAATTAATATTTATGAAGTATTAATTATAAACTTTTGATTATGATTTGAGTAATAAATATTATTAAATATATTTATAATAGTTATAAATGTATTGATCGATATACGATATCGATAAGCGATTAAATTAGATTTAATTAAATGATATTTTCTATGGGCTCAAATAGGATCTTGCACCATGATGATGGGTGAATATTTTCGACTGAAGTAGGGACTAATTGTGGTGGCTCAACTGGTTAGGGTTGTGGGGTTTTGAATGGTTCAGATTGAGAGAGAACTGGTGTGAGATGAGATCCCCTATTCCCTCTCTTCCATCCACTATTTAGACACCCCTAACCTTGATTGAAAATTGACTTTTTATCGCTATTCCTACCTCCTATTACTATCCGACTTCAATTTGTTAGAGCCCCATTATATCAAGCTCAAATCAATTCAAGATCAATTACCATCTAATAGTCAGAGGTCAACGATTCAAGGATTAGCAGTCTGCTGAATCGAAAAGCTTATAAGGGAACAGAGTTCATCATTACAAGGTGTGTTATAAGGCATTGGTTCTCGGGTATATTATTCATTGTACTGTAGCGTATAAATTTTTATTAAGATTTCATTATATATATATATATTATTGTTAGTTAGGTGAGATTCTTATATGTATTGTTATTGTCACAATCCAGATTGGTTATATTTATGTATTAGTTTAAAATTTATATGTATGTGTGTCAGGTGTGTATATCTATAATGACATGTATTTTTAACAAGTGGATATTTAAATAGTTAATTTAAATATTTAAGCGTTGAAAAGTGAAGCCCAAAAATGTAATTTTTCGCATATGGCCAAATCAGGACATGAGATCACCTTCGTTAAGTTTGAATTGACGTTGTGAATCGAAATGAGTAAAAGGATTGCTATGTTTTGAGATCGAATGATTCGATGTCTGAAACGATCTCAAAATATGCAAAATTAGCATTACGATGCATGGTCTCCGATGACAATGAGATTTGTACCGCTGGATCTGGAAAAATGAGGTGATGTAAGCAGATGAGTTTCATGGTGATTGGATGCGCTGTATGATCATGTGGACTCAAAATGTGTAGCCATTTATTTGATAATTAAATAAATAAAATAAAAGAAATTAATTTAAATATCCTTATATTTGGATCTCCCTCCAAATCACTTTCCCCATGTCACAGTTCATGCCTGAAGATCCAAAATAATGGTTGAACCCATAAATCCATCTTCAAAAACAATATCTCCACATCCTCTCAACAAAAAATTACAAGATCAGATCCGACGAGATCGTATGAACGAGCGCTACACACTGACCGTGGTGGATTTTGGATCGATTGCCGTTGGCCGAAATCGACCTCTTTGGCTGTGATTAGTGTTTCGGATGGTTGGAGATTCGAGCGATAATAGGCGAATCCGAGATGTGCGTTGTGATTCTCTTACGGAGGAGCACTCTTCCCGAAAATTTGAGCACTTGCGGTCAATGTTAGGAAATCAATTCTATGGTTTCGATGATAACAACTATACAATGGAAATTGAATATACATATATATCTTTATTTACAGGTAGATGATAGAGTAACATCACCAAAGAGACAAAAACAAGACTCAAGAGAAGTATCAAAAGACTTCAAATCGGTAGAAGTTGAAAAGGAGTGGCACAGACACAAATAAAGCAACATGCACAGTTTCAAACGTCTGAGTGCATAAGGCAGACATCTGAATATTTCCTCTAGTTTGCAAATCAGACAGAATCAGAGTCTAGTTAATATGCTCAAACGTCTGGTTAAACTCTCTGGTTCACAACTCAAAAGGAAACAGACGTCTGATAATAAACTCAGACGTTTGAATAGCAACCAGACATCTGATTAATAAACTCATACTTCTGAAATGTTACCAGACGCAAAAAATATATGAAGGCCTGACGTCTGAGGGTACTTTCCAGACGTATGATTATAAACTCGGCTGTGTAATTTCAAAGACCAACTGTCACATCCGAAAAGACACGTTCGCTCCTCTTCACTGCAATTCTTCATCACCAACAGGAGAAACTATACAAGGATTGTTAATGGATGCAAACAACACGAAAAATCTTTCTATTACTATAAATAGCATCGGGAATTCAAGAAAAGATCTCACCTTACTTACTTATGCTCTTAATTCCTATACTCTGACTTATACCTGTTCTCTAACAATCAACTACTTGTATTTAACACTTCCATATTTTCAGAACTCATTATTCAATATCCTCTCTATATATATATATATATATATATATATATATATATATTGGAAGCACTTGTACTCAATAGTCAACATTCGTGTTATAGAACACATTCTTGACAAAGAAACTCTGCTATTGTAAACCTATTCCTTCGGGTCATGCGAGGGTTAGTTGAAAGGAAATTCCGAAGAGGAGCTTCGGGACTAGACGTAGGACGGGAGGTCCGAACCAGTATAAAATCCTGATGTTATTATTTTAATTTACAATTTCTATTATTATCTATCAAGTTATTATATAGTTTGTTGTACATACTTGCATATATATCATATACGATCCACTCATATAGACTTTCAATTTGTATCAGAGCAAGGTTTTGATCAAATAACAGTAACACATTTTTGAATCAATTTAATATGGCAAGTATTTTTCAAGAAGGACAATCCAATGCACGACCCCCACTTTTTAATGGATCTAACTATGCATATTGGTCAACACGTATGAGAATTTTTATGGAAGCTAATGGCCTTGAAATTTTGTCAGCCACACAAGATAGATATGAAGAACCTACTACTGCTATGAACACTTGGGCCGATGCACAAAAGACCTTAGCATCAAATAATGCCAAAGCTATGAACGTCTTATTTTGTTCTTTAGACAAAAATGAATTTTCACGTGTCATGTTATGCACTACTGCATTTGATATTTGGCGTACCTTAAAAATTACACATGTAGGTACAACAAAGGTCAAACAAACTAAGATTTCGATTTTGCAAAACCAATTTTCTACATTTAAAATGAAGCAAAATGAAACTATTGTTGACATGTATTCTAGATTTCAAACTATCCAACATGATCTTATGGCATTAGGAGTTAAATTCACTGATTTTGGTTTAATATCTCGAATACTCAACTCTTTGACATCAAATTAGGAAAGGAAGGTTTTAGCTATAGAAGAAGCTAATGATCTTTCCACTCTCCAAGTTGAAGAGTTGATAGGAAATTTAATGTTCTATGAAGCTAACTTGCAGGCACGAAAAGAACTTAATTCGAAGAAAAAGAATATAGCATTTCCAGCAACAAAAAATGATGACTCTGATCTAGATGAAGAAGAAATAGTTTTTATTGCCAAGAATTATAATAGATTCAAGAAATTTAGAAAGATGACCAAGTTTCAAAAAGAAGGGAAGTCCAACACAACAAACATATCTCAAATCAAGTGTTATGAATGTGATCAATACGGACATATGAAGAAGGATTGCCCTAAATTCAATAATGACAAAAAGAATAACAAAATTCAAAAATTCAAGAAGAAGAAGGCTTTCAAAGTAACTTGGAATGATTCGGATTCTTCGTCTTCTGAAAGTGATAGAGATAGTGACAGAGAATAAGCTAATGTATGTTTTATGGCACAAACTGAAGAGGTATGTCCTGAACTTAGTTATGATGAACTATTAGAACTTAGCATGGAACTAGACGGTAAATTTAGACAAATAAAAAAATTGAACAAAGAATACATAGTCAAAATAAATAGATTAGAACTTGAGGTAGAATGTTGAAAGATGAAAAAATTATTCTAGAAGAAGAACTTGAAATATCTCAACAAAAATAATATGATAGAAAGTGAGAATATTCTATAGAAAAAGAAAATTTGTTAAAAGAAAATATTGATTTTAAAAATAGTATTGAATTGTTGAAAATTGAAAATATAGAGTTGAGAGAAAAATTAGATAAAATTACCAATAATGTGTCAAAATTTAATAAAGGTAAACAAGATTTGGAAAATCTTATCAGAACCTCAAAACCATCAGGTAATAAACATGGAATAGGATTCAAAAATTCTTTTTAAACAAAAAGAAAATAATGCTAAAAATAGTAGACATATAAAAGCTAGAAGTTTGTCTAAGACTAAATTAAATACCAATAATATGAAAATTTGGATTCCTAAAACAAATAATAATTTGATTAGACAAAAGCATATTAATAATTACTTAGAAAATGTAGTCTATAATAAAAATTATATTTATAAAGGTACCAAACCATCTTGGGTATGGCTACCTTCCTCTAACAAATAGAACCCTAATAAAATATATGGGTACCAATTAAAACTTTTTCTATTTTATAGGTACCCAAAATAAAAAATAAAGAGAAATGGATACTTGATAGCGGTTGCTCCAAGCGTATGATCGGAAATTCAAAAATGTTATCAAATATAACATACATCAATGGTGGAACGGTAACCTTTAAAGACAATTCAAAAAGATATGTCATAGGAATTGGAGAAGTCATCAACTCTGATATATCTAACTCTCCTATTATTACAAATGTTTTATTAGTATAAATTTTAAAACATAACTTGCTAAGCATTAGTCAATTATGTGATAAAGTTTTTCAAATAAATTTTGAAAAAGATAGATGTAATATTTTAGATAATAACAAACAACTTATTTTTGAAGGATTTAGAAACAAAAATATTTATGTATTAAACATGAATATAAATCAAAATTCAAACTTATGTTTAACCGTCAAACATGATGATCTATGGTTATGGCATAAACAATTTTTTCATATCAATTTTAAAATATTAATAAATTGGCAAAATATGAGTTAGTAAGAGGATTACCTAAAATAAATTACAAAGTAGAAAATTTATGTGATGATTGTCAAATTGGAAAACTAAAGAAAAGCTCGTTTAAATCTAAAAATAATATTTCTACAAAACAACCATTAGAATTGTTACATTTAGATTTATTTGGTCCAACACAAGTACGGTCTATAAATCACAACAAATATGTGTTCGTAATAGTCGATGATTTTTCAAGATATACATGGACTTTATTTTTAAAACATAAAAGCGATACTTTTGATATGTTTAAAATATTTGCTAAAAGAATTAAAACTCAAATGAATTTAAAAATTAAAAACATTAGAAGTGATCACGGTGGAGAATTTGAAAATGATCTTTTTACAAACTTCTGCAATAAGAAAGGTATAACTCATAATTTTTCTCTTCCTTGTACACCTCAACAAAATGGTGTCGTAGAAAGAAAAAATCGTACATTACAAGAATGTGCACGAACATTACTAAATAGTAGTGGATTACCAAAACACTTTTGGGCTGAAGCTATTGCAACATCCTGTTATGTACTAAATCGAGTAACTATTCGCCCCATGACTAAACAAACTTGTTTTGAAATGTTTTTTGGTAAAAAACCTAAAGTATCATACTTTAAAACTTTTGATTCAAAATGTTTTATATTAAATACAAAAGATAATTTAGGAAAGTTTGATCCAAAAGCCGATGAGGGTATTTTTGTTGGATATTCGGAACGTAACAAAGCATATAGAATTTTTAATAAACGAAATAATACTATTGAAGAAAGCTTACGTGTCTCGTTCGACGAAAATCTTTTTAAACATCATACTAATGATGAAGAAAAAATTATTCCACTAACAAATTCAACAAACTCTATTACTAATGAAACAAATAGTCAAAATAACACTTTGATATCATCTCCTAGAATCCTTAAGGATCATCCAATAGATAATATTATTGGAGATCTTAACTCAAGAGTAACCAGAAATCAACTCAATCATATGAGTCATATAACATTTGTGTCAAACTTTGAACCAAAGAATTATAAAGAAGCATCAAATGATAATTTTTGGATAATAGCTATGCAAGAAGAATTAAATCAATTTGAACGTAATAACGTATGGGAATTAGTACCAAGACCTGAAGATCAGTGGGTAATAGGAACAAAATGGATATTTAAAAACAAAGCAGACGAAAATGGAAATATTGTTAGAAATAAAGCACGTTTGGTTGCTCAAGGCTATAATCAAGAAGAAGGCATAGATTACGATGAAACGTTTGGTCCAATATCAAGATTAGAAGCCATTCGTACATTACTCGCCTTTGCAACTCATAACAATTTTAAACTATTTCAAATGGATGTCAAAAGTGCCTTTTTGAATGGTTTTATTAAGGAAAATGTATACGTCGAACAACCACCACTATTTGTTCACGAAAAATATCCTGATCATGTTTTTAAATTACATAAAGCACTATATGGATTAAAACAAGCGCCTCGTGTATGGTATGAACGTCTTAAAAATCACTTAATAACATCTGGTTTTCATATAGGAAAAATAGATACAACTTTATTTATTAAAAGAGAAGATAATGATATTTTGGTTGTACAAATCTATGTTGATGATATCATCTTTGGTTCAACCAACGAAAAACTATGTAAACAATTTTCTATGATTATGAAAGATGAATTTGAAATGTCAGACATGGGAGAATTAAATTTTTTCTTAGGTTTACAAATAAAACAACTCGAAAATGGAATCTTCATTCATTAAGAAAAATATTGTAATTATTTATTACGACGATTTGAAATGGATAAAACATCAAGCAAACCAACACCAATGAGTACCACTATTCATTTAAAAGAAGATGAAAACGGAAAAGACTTTAATTAAAAATTATATCGTAGCATGATTGGTTCTCTACTTTATTTAACGGCTAGTCGACCGGATATTATGATGAGTGTATGTCTTTGTACTCGATTTCAAGCAAAACCAAAAGAATCTTATCTAAAAGCGGTTAAGCGAATTTTACGTTTTCTATCTAGCACTAAAGGTTATGGTTTGTTCTATCCTAAAGGATCATCGTTTGAACTTGTTTCATATAGAGATGCGGATTCCGGTTGATGTAGAACAGATCGTAAGAGTACCAGTGGAACTTATCATTTTATCGGACAATCTTTAGTTTCATGGTTTAGTAAAAACCAAAATTGTGTTTCTCTATCAATTTGTGAAGCCGAATACATCTCCGCCGCTCTAGCATGTGCGCAAGTAATATACATGCAACAAACATTAACGGATTTTGGTAAAATTATCGCCAAATCTCCAATTTATTGTGATAATACAAGTGCAATTAATTTATCAAAAAACCCTGTTAATCACTCATGAACCAAACATATAGATATACGACATCATTTTCTATGAGACAATGTTGAAAAAGAAACCATTTCATTAGAATACGTAAAAACCGAAAATCAAGTAGCCGATATCTTTACAAAACCATTAAATGAACAAACTTTCTCTAAACACCGACGAAGTTTAGGTATTTGCTCACTAAATGATCTTCTTCCTTAAATAATATATATATATATATAATAATTATTTTAAGGCTAAAATTAGTCACCAAAGTAATCACCACAATTTATATCATTGATTTCTACACCTTCAAACTTTTAGAAAATTAGTTTGCCTATATTTAATATTTTCAGCATATAAATATAGCCAAACACAAAAACTACATTCAAACAGTTGAATTTTTTTTTACAAAAAAAGAAGAATCAAAATATAAAAATGTCGACAGAAGATTCCTATATATCTATCTCCGTCTCAACACCAACAATGGACAACTCGGTTGACACCCCACAACGACTTCCGACACCTACACCAAAGCAAGAGCCAACATATAGGTGGTCTTCGTATCGTACGGGTTTTACTCGGATAATAAGAAAACTAAAAGTTCTCTATTTATTTCCCCTAATACAAAGGAGAAAATTGATGAAATCCATCATTACCAAAAACAACAGATGGATCTTCAACGAGAGCTTTATTTCGAATAAAAAGTTACAGCACGAAGGTTAAGCTTTCTCGAGCAAGTGGTGATGAAGTTTTGTTCGTCCCGAAAGAACGATGTTCATGAACCGCTACCAAAACCTTGTAGTTCATTGGATCCATCTTCTTCATATCGTACTTCTTCATATCTCTCACCAAGACGATTTTCTGGCTCTCCACAGATTCACGAACGTGGAAATATATGGTCCCCACTTAGACCATGGAAGGATAACGAGTCAGAAAACCCAAAAACTCCATCTCCATCTAAATAAATAAATTGTATTAAGTATTGAATGTATCTAAACTTATTGGTTATTATATTTTTACAACAATAAAGATATTTGTTATCTACATTCGATATATAAGTAAAATCACCACATTTTAAGTCATTTTTAACTCATCTGCAATTTTCAGACGTCTATCAACAATTTCCAGACGTCTAACACAAGGATATACTATTCAATATTTACGAGTGTGCATATATCAGACGTCTGATATACGCCCCAGACGTCTGAAATATTGTTCTGTCTCCTCCAAAATTAAATTCAGACCAATCCAAACGTCTGAAATATGATCCAGATGTCTGCCTTAGTTTTCTGTTTCCAAATTAAACAAAAACAGACGTCTGTTATCAATTCCAAACGTCTGAAAAATCTCACTGTATCTATAATTTTACAACTACAATCAAAACCAGACGTTTGGGTCACAAAGCAGACGTCTGATTTTATCCTCTGGACAAAAATTAAGGCAAACCAGACGTCTGATTTTTTGATCCAGACGTCTGATTCCCAATCGACCATTTAAATTCGAGCCGATAACGTCATTTTTATTCTTTTATCCCAAAATTATTACATCCTTCAATTTTCTCAACGTCAATTTTCGTACCCAAACATCAACTCTACAAATATAATCAAGATTCCTCCTTGCACTAAGAATCCTAAAATGACGAAGAAAGCAAGATCAACCCACCACATCTTCAAATCCCCAGGTTTGCTCCGACGACCAAATCGAGCGATGGATGAATAAAGCTCCTCATTCTATAAAAAGGTATGAAGATATTCAAAAGAAGAAACTTCATACAGGACCATTCTATAATCTTATTAAATTCCCCATGTATGATTTAGATGAACTTTGTGAAAATGCTGGTTTGGAAACCCTAATCTCATTTACTCCTAATGATGTTCAAATAGATTAGTTAGCTATATTTTTATTTTACGCCAATAGATAGTACTTCGGTTTGGAATACCGAAGATGAGGACAACTAGCTATGGTCAAGCGTTTATGGGAATACTATTCGATTAACTCCGGGTTTAATAGCCAGAACCTTAGGATGCTCCGATACCGGGAAGGATTTGCATAACATTCCGGATATGCGTTTTAAGCCACGGAATAGTATTACTCATCAAATATGGGAGGACGAAATGCCGATATTCGCTTCAAAATATTTACGTCCAAAAGCTCGACTCCTGACAAGAATGATAATAAATATAGTGGTTCCACGCATAGAGTCACGAGCAAATAATGGAATTGGAGCACAAAGCTCTGTATGCTCTCTTTAGTGGAACTAGGGTAAATTGGGCAAAATTCATCTTCGACGAGCTCAAACACTTTTGGACTCGCTCAAGGCCACCGATCATTTACCCTACCTATATTGTGAGACTTCTTCGTGCACATAATATTCCTTCCTATCTATCAACGTTCGAAGAAATTTTGCCAAAATATGCTTCCACAAAATTCTTTTCTTTGATGCACCTACCAGAAATTCCTCCATATATTATGTCCTTCGAAGATTGGATGCATAATCGTCAATCTCGAAGAGTTGAGCCTCCTCCTCAACCACAAATTGATCCGTCCCAAGAGGAAGAACAACATCGAGAAGTCACTCCTCCTCCTCCTACACCATTTGATTATTCGGGACAGGACGAAATTATAGAGACTCGATTGGAAACAAATCTAAATGAAAGTATTCGAGATCTCACACTTCGAAACCAACATACATTATCCTAAAACCAAAAATATTTGCCTAGGCGAATTGACAAATTTGAAAGTTCATTTGCTACACGACTAGCCACAGTTGAAGAATCTCTTTCGACTGTTTTATCGGTTCTTAAAGAAGTTTTACAACGAGTTCGTGGTCCAATACCACCCTCTGAGGATTGGGCAACCCCTATACCTTCTCCTCCTGCAAAACTTTCCAAATTATTTGAGGATGAACCTCCAAAAGAAGTTTTGACATCTCCTTCAAAAGCTAGCACTTCTACAAAAGAAGAACCAAAGGAGGGCGATACAAATCAAGCTTCACCAAAGGAGGATGATCCAAATCAAGCTTCTCCAAAAGAACTCTAAGAATTTAGGAATTGTAGTGTTTATATTTTGTACAAATCTATGTATGTAACTTCTTCATGTTACTATTGAGACGATTGGCTTAAATATTATAAATTCTTTTTGATAATGTCAAAGGGGGAGAAATATAGATAGAATCATAAAACATTAAAAATAAGCACATATTCAGGGGGAGATTTCTAATATATATATATATATATATATATATATATATATATATAAGTACATTGAATAGTTGTCATCATCAAAAAGGGGGAGATAATACCAAAATATAGATAGAATGATAAAAACATTAAAAATAAGCACATATTCAGGGGGAGATCTCTAATATATATAAGTATATTGAATAGTTGTCATCATCAAAAAAGGGGAGATTGTTAGGAAATCAATTCTATGGTTTCGATGATAACAACTATACAATGGAAATCGAATGTACATATATGTCTTTATTTACAGGTAGACGATAGAGTAACATCACCAAAGAGACAAAAACAAGACTCAAGAGAAGTATCAAAAGACTTCAAATCGGTAGAAGTTGAAAAGGAGTGGCATAGACACAAATAAAGCAACATGCACAGTTTCAGACGTCTGAGTGCACAAGCCAGACGTTTGAATGTTTCCTCTGGTTTGCAAATTAGACAGAATCAGACGTCTGGTTAATATGCTCAGAAGTCTAGTTAAACTCTCTGGTTCACAACTCAGAAGGAAACAAACGTCTGATAATAAACTCAGACGTCTGAATAGCAACCATACGTCTGGTTAATAAACTCAGACGTTTGAAATGTTACCAGACGCAAAAAATATATAAAGGCCAGACGTCTGAGGGTACTTTCCAGACGTCTGATTATAAACTCAGCTGTGTAATTTCAAAGACCAACTGTCACATCCGAAAAGACACGTTCTCTCCTTTTCACTGCAACTCTTCTTCACCAACAGGAGCAACTATACAACGATGGTTAATGGATGCAAACTACACGAAGAATCTTTCCACCACTATAAATAGCATCGGGAATTCAAGAAAAGATCTCATCTTACTTACTTATGCTCTTAATTCCTATACTCTGACCAATACCTGTTCTCTGACAATCAACTACTTGTATTTAACACTTCTATATATTCAGAACTCATTATTCAATATCCTATAGATATATATATATATATATATATATATATTGGAAGCACTTGTACTCAATAGTCAACATTCGTATTGTAGAACACATTCTTGACAAAGAAACTCTGCTATTGTAAACATGTTTCCGGGTCTAGTGAGGGTTAGTTGAAAGGAAATTCTGAAGAGGAGCTTCGGGACTGGACGTAGGACGGGAGGTCCGAACCAGTATAAAATCTTGGTGTGGTTATTTTAATTTACGATTGCTATTATTATCTATCAAGTTATACTATATAGTTAGTTGTACATACTTACATATATATCATATACGATCCACTCATATAGACTTTCAATCAAGAATGGCAAATCGTGTTCGTAGCTTGGCTGATCATGTAGCTTCAGGTGACGATCTTGTTTAGGCTTGCAGTTGACATGTACTCAGGTGCAGATTGATAGGTCAAGCAAAACTGTTGGCGATGACAATTCGAGATTACATCGATAAACGAAGGAGATATTATAGTTTGAAGTTGCGACTATGGTGTGCATATCTTGTACATGTACAGACAAATAGAAGAGGAAGAAGGATTTGGGGCCTAATTAGGTAATTAAGGATTAACTATTTAATTAGTTGATTAATTGTTTGATTAATCTCAAACCATATTTGATCCATATCTTTTGCATACGAGGTCCTTTTTAAATGTGGTTTCTTGCGTTGCGCTCTTGATGGTGCCTTTTGGCATTAGTTTAGATAGATTTGGATAATGCAAGTGATATTGTCTCTCACCATACTATGATTATATTAACGCTCATGAATGATTTTTGGTTTTAAATTGCGATATTGCTATACACACACACACAGCGGGTATGTTTTTATATAATAAAATAAAATTATTTTGTGATGATCGATCAAGAATATCACATATTTTCCATTGACGTGCCATAGTTTGAGAATTATTAGATTATAGCTATCATTGATATGATTTCCCACACTGATTAATATGGATGGATTGTTTATGTTATATGTATGATGTTTTGGATGGATGCATGGTCGTTGGATGTATGTTTGGTTGTTTGGCTTATTTTGTTTATTTGGCTGTTTTAGTTTAAAACTTAGATTTGCGATGATCGGGTTTGAGGTAGTATCTTGTGTGTTGGGGTTTCATATGCACAAAAACCTAATGAACAAAATAAGCTGTAAAGGAGGGTTGGATACATGCCAACGGATATGAGGTAGAGGATGAGGCTTCAGACTTCGAGATGGATGTCGGACATTTCTATCTGATTTGTTCTTATCCGTTTGGTTAAGTACAAGACCAGGGTGGTTAATATTGACCGTTGTAGAGTAGTCAATGTCCATCACTATGTTGGTTGGCGATTTGGCTGATCTTTGGCATGGACATGGAGGAGATCTTGTGGTGTGGAAGAGATGATTTGTTCATGCAACTGATTTAGAAATTGGATGTTATTGCTCTACGATGAGAAATTTTGATGGTGAGGCGATAATGTGATGCTTCAACATGGTAGTCTGGTATTTCGGATGGTGACTCGACGATATTTGGAGTAGGTTTCGAGGATGATAGTATCTGGACTGCATGGATCATGATGGGGTTATTTGCTCGTTTCGCATCGTAGGAGGATGGCGATGTAACAACATGAGAGTTTTATTTCTTTGGTTGGCGACTCATATTTGGAGTAGGGACTGAAGATGGCATCTCAGGATGCATAAGGCTACGGGTATTAGTAGGGGCGCTCATGGATTTGACTACAGGTCGTGAAGGTCTGTATACCTTGAACCGCTGGATTGGGTCTAGTGTCTAGCTTCGGGCTTATTGATACATATCTAGCTTCGAGCCTGATAAGATACGAGAGTATAATAGAGAACTGGGACATTCGCTAATCCTTGGCATTTGCAAATGGTCATACGAGTTATCATATATCTGGCACAATGGGTGACAATTAGTATTGTTTGATGGATGATATGTTTGTTATGGTTGCTCACTAGTCACATGTCACATGTCACCTATCACCTGTCACCCTAGGGATATCATACGAGGTAGGTATTATGATAGGGATACCTAATCACCCGACTTGACTTAGTGTAGAGTAGGTATTATGGATGGAGATACCTAAACACTTGGAGTTTTACTTAGTATGGAGTATATACTATGGGTGGAGATACCTAGGCACCTTGACAGTTACTAAGTGTGTACCCTTTTTACGATGTTTAGAGTGGCATATTATCTATGTTATGTGCTGACTCCATGGTTGTAGGGACAGGTCAGGTATGGTTTATATACCCTCTGTTCCATAGAGTATATCGACTTTTATATTATTTTGAGATTTGATATCGCTCACACCAGATTGTTGTTTGACTTGAGGTTTAATGCTTTGCCTCTTATTATCTCGGGTCCTCTTAAATGAGTAGATTTGAGAGCAGGTGTGGATGACATATAGTGTTCTACAAATAGGCTAAAAGGAGGTGACGTTTACTCGTACTTATATGTGAGTTTGCTATTGTATATCCATTGTGTGACACTATTGAGCCTTGACAGTGTTGACTTATTATTATATGGGACACTGTATCGGTAGAGTTTGTTTTTCTGTTGTATAAACTCTTTTACTATATTGTATAACTCATATATTCAGATGATTTGTTCACATTATCATTGTTATCTCTATTTTTTTATATCTGGGCTGATTATTATATTTATTCTGATGTGATATGAGATATACGACAGGTGATATGATTATTTGATGTTTCCTTTTCTTCTTTTCCATTCTCTTCTCTTCTATTCCATTCATCTTTATTTCTTTTCTTTCTTAACTGTTCTGCATCATAGGTATATGGTGGTCGTTACAATATCCGAATTTTTAAATATATTATTATTATTTCATTATATATATATATTATGTATTTATACGGTTTATATTAAATTTTAAATCATTCTATGGTAATAATTTATTCCATAATTTTATATGTGTATATTTAAACTAATAATAATTTTTGATAGTAACAAAATAATTTTTATAAGTACTTATTACTATGTAATATTAGCTAAATCAATATACCATCTGAATACATCATATAAAGTAACATATGTTTCAAAAATTAATTTTTGAATTTTATAAAATTAATATATCATAAGAAAAGCTCTTGGCCACAAAATAAAAGTTAAAAATCCAGTTCTGCTATTTTTAAAAATTACTACAATTAACCACTAAAAAATAATTAATTAATAAAAAAGGATTTTGGTCAATAAAATTATGGGAAACTTTTTAAAACTTCGAAATGTTATATAAGATTTTATGGAAATATAAAATTTAAATAAAATATTTCATTGATTTTTTATTAATATTTTATCCACTTTTGAATAAACAATCATTAATGCATATATTTTAAATAATAAAATTAATGATATAATTTTATAGTATTGTACTTATGATCTGGAATTATAAAAAATTTATTAATTAATATATATATATATATATATATATGTTTAGATATTATAAATTGTTTACGTTTAAAAATATATATATTATAAAAAATAATTATTTTATCGTTATAGATATACATATATTTCGATTCATAATTTATAAAAAATTATTAAATAAAATAAAATATATCTGTATGTGTGTGTGTATATTATTTTATTATATGTTATAATAATATGCACATATGTATATTCATAATATTTTATATATAAATAAAATTTATATATATTCATATTGATAAATATACATATATTTTAAATATTTTCATATACGTTAAATTAGTCTTCAAAATAAAAGTGATGCGGTGGAATATAATAAAGTTTCTAAAATTATTTACAATTATATAGGTGTTATAGACTAGTTGTAGTTTTGAGAAATAATTTTTATTATATGATGACTATGGATCATATGGTACTAGTTAATTATATCTTAAAAAATTAAGGATTATGCATCCTTTTAGTGGGAGAGTCATAAGAGTTGATGAACCCTTTGAATTGATACATATAGATATATGCGATTGTAAATCTATTAATACCAAATGGTTTCATATACTTTGTCATATTCACTGATGAGTTGTCATAGACGTGCACATGTATATTTGATATGCATGTATATGTCTATGATAAGCTTATATAGTATAAAATGGAAGTACATAAAATAACATGTGATAGAAATGATTTGATTTGATCGAATGGTGAGTATATTGGAAAGAGTTCTGAACGTACCTAAAATTTAATAAAGATTCAATCTCGAAAAGTCACTTCACTCTGTGATACATAATGATGTATCAATAGGGAGTAACCGAACTTAGCCGGAGAAATTACGATCAATTATGAGTGAAGATGAGTTAATTTCTTTTTACAATGTCGTTTACTTAAGAGTAGTACATAGGGTTAAAATTAATAACATCCGAAGGATAGTTTACCAAACCATACAAGATCAGGGTTTATAAGAAACCCCAACATATCCTAGGCCGAGGAGTTGGTAGGTTGTAGAGTCGAAAGATTGCACGTAATAATTATATATAAGGGATCTTATATGAATCAATCTAAGAGAATTTTGGGAAAAATTTTCATTAGATGACTGGTTTATGTTGTGGACATAAATCATTATAAACTAATGAAGAATCATTTTTATACAAGGCAACTCATAAAATGTTTAAAAATGCCCGTTCTGTTGCATTGAGAAACAAATGTTATTTCAACAAATACCAACTTCATAGCAAAGGAATTTCTTTAAGAAATTATTGGTATAAAATGAATTTTGATATGATCTAATGATAAAACCGATTACAAGAGATAAAATGAAATTGATCAAACCTAAATGAACAAAAATATATCAGAACATCTAATGATTATTACTGTATATCAAAGAGAAACTATGATTTTCTTATCAATGTCAAGGATAAATATTCATAGGTTGTTTAATTAAACCATTATGAGTATTGACTCTATGATATGGAATGATGCGCTAATCTGAAATAGATTCCAAGTACATTATCAAAATTTGATTTTGGTAGATGTATCGAAAGGATATGATCCATTGGTCGCAAATGTGTCTTTATGAGAAAGACAAATGCAGTTGTAATATAATGAGCCACATTGATAAGAATATTACCGAGAATTTCAATTGTTGAAATTAACGTAACAGATTCACCATCTGATGTGCTCGAGTTCGTTCAAATTTTACTCACAAAATTATCACCTAGTATGAGTTTTGGTATATATGTGTTGAAATAGAAAGTTTTTAATATGGATTTAAACTAGTTCGTTTGCACATGATAACAAAAGTATCTTGAAGTCGGTGGGAGCGATATTAAATTTGTGGATTTATTGGTACGATCCAAGAATGGATACAAATGCATCATTCTAAAAAACATTAAAATTGAACAAGCGTTTTGATAGATGTATCATATAGTTTGATTATCATTCAAAATGCAAAGGAAGCATGTGTTCACAAGAAAGAACATTAAAAGCTACATAGATATTTCTAAAACATAAGTAAACAACACGCTATTGTTTATTAACGATGTACATGTGTTAAAGTCAGTTTTAATACTTAATGTTGGATTTGTAAATAATAACTTTTATTATAGGTATAAAAGACATTGGGAATATCCCGAACGATTTGCAAGGACACCTTATTAAAATGTTTAATAGAACATGTAAGATGGATTCCTTTTGCATTGGCAATAGGAATTATCATACATGTTATGATTTCTACGATATCGTAATTTGTTTGTGTATTTAATACATAAAGCAAATATAAAATCCAAATTGATAGCACTAAATGATTGTTTGAGATGTTCTCGTAAATTTAATAAATATTAGAGAATTGTTCACAGAAACAAAAACTCCTTACAAAATAGTGTTCGGCCTCAAACTTCCATTAGTGATATTGCGTATAATATGTCAATAATAAATTAAGTTAATAATCTTCAAATTGGAAATGTTCCAAATGAAATACTATGGCCGATTCAATAAAGAAGGCTAAGTACATCGCCATGAATAAAGTCACAATAAAAGCAATGTATATAAATAAATGCAAATTTTATAATAAGCTAAAGGTGATTCAAATATTATGAATCTCATAACATCATTATATGATAACAATGTCACGATATATTTCATAACAGAACTTAGAGCTCATTGGAAGCCGAGAGACGTACTCTAAAATTTTCATCATTATAAAGGTTGTTTATCAGCGTCGAAGGGAGTTAATTGACAGAGTAGATGATTAAAGCATAACAGCATGTCGTTCACTAAGAGACTGGCCTAATTGGTTTTCAGAAAACAGATTGAAGAATTTGGAATAAGATTCCATAATTGACCTCAAGTGCAAATGGAAGACCGATAAAGTTAGAGGTATGCCCTAGGGGTAATTATGCAATTTATTATATATATTTAATTCGATAAATAATCTTTTTTGAAATAAAAAGTTTTTTCTTTCTATTATATACTTGATATAACAGTTATATTAATTAATTATTTAATTAAAAGTATATTTTATAGAAAATCCATAAATGGAATGTTTTATGATAATAGTTAAAAAAATGCTATGACTGTGAGTAATTTATCATAATAAAAATAACTATACTATTTTAAATGTTCCTAGTCAAGATGCATCGAGACTGAATATTGATGTATTCGTTGAGACTAGAGTACGTAATGCTCTTCAAATGTTAGGCACTGTATTACTCATAACCGTTGGAGGCACTAAGAGGTTATGTACTGATAGTTATTGAATTACTATAGAACAACTCACTTGATAGTTATCTGTTAGTTAATATAACTAAGGTCAAACAGAAAATATCGATTGACTAATTTACACAGTTCTCTCAAATTTAGAGTATTGTATATCTTCAATATGAAAGCTCCGCTTTGATTATAGTCATATCGCAGCACGGCTTCCATAGAGTGATTATAGTTAGGTTGAGCGTAAATATTAGAAGTGTAACACTGTTCAAGAGAGAATTCATCTTCTTAATTATATGAGATCAGTACCATGATCAACTCAAGTCAACTCAAAGTAAAATTCTTTGACTAAAGCATTTTGGTTGATAATAATTGTTATTATTGGACTAAATATTTTGTGTTTGGACTATAGAGACGGATGTGGGCGATATTGAAATTTTGGCCGTTACTAAATTCCATAAGTCTAGAGCGATATAGTTTTGACAAAGAGAATTGGTGTAATAAAAAGTGATAACTCGTAAGGTTTAACAAAGTGAAATTGGATTTTACCGAAACCAAGTAAGCAATAAATTTGGTCAGAATTTCACATCACCTGCTAAGTGATGTGTGAATGTTAAAATTCGAATAGTTTGATGTTAATTGCTGACCAAATTCACACCTGATGAGTCACACAACTGAAATGATGAATTCTCTTTTGACCAAACGATTTAATTAGTTTATAATAATAAAAACTAATTAATATTTATAAAATATTAATTATAAAATTTTGATTATGACTCAAGGAATAAATATTATTAAATATATTAAAATAGTAACAAATATATCAATCGATATACGATATCAATAAGCTTTAGATTTAATTAAATGATATTTTAAACGAGCTTAAATGGCATGTAGGCCAATGATGATGGGTGGCTATTTTCTGCTGAAATAGCACTAAAAGGGGGTAGCTCAAGTAGGTCAAGATTGGGGGGTTTTGGATGGCTCGAACTGAGAGAGAACTAGTATGAGATGAGATCTACTATTCTTTCTCTTCCATCCACTATTTCAACACATCTAACCCTAATTGAAAATTGAATTTTTTGCTTCCATTCCTACATTCTATTATTGGCCGACTACAATCCCTAGGAGCCCCATTATATCAAGCTCAAATCAATTCAAGATCAATAATTATCCGATAGTCAAAGGTCGACAGTTCAATGATTAGCAATCTACAGAATTGAAAAGCATATAAGAGGAGAGAGTTCAACATTACAAGGGGTGCTACAAGGCATTGGTTCTCAGGTATATTATTCATTATATTATAGCATATAATTTCTTATTACTATTTCATTATATATCTACGTATGTATTATAGATTTTCAATATTATATATATTATACATTTTCGATATATATATACTGTAAGTTAAGTGAGATTCTTATATGTATTGTTGTTATCACAATCCAGATTGCTTAAATAAAGGTATTCGTTAAAAAAATAATTATATATATGTCAGATGTGTCAGTCGAATTTCAAATATAATAAAATTATTATCATATATATATATATATATATATATATATTGATTATATATATTTATATGGTTCATATTTAATTATAATATCATTCAACGACGATAATTGAATGTATATTTACAGTGATAATAATTTTCAACAGCTACAAAATAATTTTTATAATTATTTATCATCATTTAAATCAATATACTATCTAAATAAATCATGTAAAATAAAATATGTTTTGAAAATTACTTCTAGAATTTCATAAAATTAGTTTATCATAAGAAAAGCTCTCGGCAAGAAAATAAAAGTAAAAAAAATCAATTTTTCTATCTTTAAAATTTACTACAATTAACAACCGAAAAACAATTAATTAATAAAAAATGGATTTTGACTGAAAAATTATGAAATTTTTTTCAAACTTCAAAATATCTCATATATATATTTTAGGAATTTAAAATTTAAATAAAATGTCGTGTAAATATTTTCTATTAATATTTTACATATTTTCGAGTAAAAAATTGATTAGTAAATATATATTTAAAAAATTAAAATTTATAGTGTTTTACTTATGATCTAGAATTATAAAACATATTTTGTTAATTAATATATATATTTATATATTATAAATATGTTGATGTGTATATATATAATGTAAAATAAAAAAAAATTGTTATTATAAATATACATATATTTGGTTCATAAATTATAAAAAAATTATTATATAAAATAAAGTATATTATGTGTATATCATTATTTTAATACATGTTATAAATATGCGTATATATATCAATATTATATATATATATATATTATACATATTCATATAGATAAATATATATTATATATTTTCATATACATAAACTTATTTTAAAAAATTCACATATACATATACAAATATAATATTAATATAAGCAACATGTTTAAATACATGCATATATTTGGACAACGTACAATACACAATGGATGAGCTAACATGTCTGCTGCGTGTAAGTCCCCACAAGTAACGACTCGGATTTTCAGACCAGTCAAAATTGCCAAAAACCAGTTTGTAAATGAGTAAAACAAACAAATGAAAACTACCATTTTAACATATCATAATCGATAAATATACATCACTGCTAAATGTACAAGATATATATTTTCAGTTCTGCAATTGATCAGAGTATTTATGTGTATGTGTGTGTATATTTGTGTGTGTGTGTTTCTGAGCGTGCTTTAATGTATGCCAAACTCAAAACTATAAATTTTACCGCTACGCAACTCTAATACGAGAGATAGCAATATCCATTCCTACGAACTCAATAAACATGCCAATGCAAAATTAATTGAAAAGAAGGAGAGATATATCAGCATAAAATAAAAAACAAACAATATACAGAAAAATGTTGTATTATTATTGAGGCTGCATCACTACTACTTACGACTGCCTACATATCTTTATCTAACTGGGTAACCAATCAAATACAAGATCAAGCCAAGGTAGTTCTCCCACCATGAATAGGACTCAAAGAGCCTACGATACACAAGCATACATGCAATTCCTCAACTACATAGCATATATCATGCAAATATAGCTTCCAAACCTACCCAATTAGACTTAATCCTTACATTTAGATTTTTTAAATCTAATTAACTTTATTATTTTCAAATTATAATCCTTTTCGAAAATAATCTCTTTGAGCTGAATTTCCGATTTCATTTCAAATCCTTTTAAAATAACAATATATAAATCTTTTGTATCAAATCGTATTTTTTTCTTCAGGATCTAAGTTTTTGAAATAATAGCTTTTCAAATCTTCTTTGATCCAAAACTTTCAAAACCAACTTTTATCCCAAAATATCTTTTTTATTCAAAATATGGGAAAGCACTTTTACATATAATTATTTTCAAAATATCTATATATTTCTTTAGAAAACATTTCAGTCAAAGATATTTATATATCTTTTTAATATTATGATAAACTACTTTTGTTATAATCAATTCCTTAACCACTATTATATTCGAATGTCTTATAGTCAAATTGCGGGATTCTAATCACAAGTTATTCGTTCTCAATTCATATGTAAATATTGTCTACCATAATTAACTATTATTGTTAGACACCTTATGGTCAAATTATAAATTCCAATCATAAGGTGTTTGCTGTCAAATGCTCAAAATTATTTCCACCCAACCCATGTCTTGAAAAAGGAATTGCTCATAAAAATGGTCGGGCACGTAACGAACAATCAATCCACGAAATAAACACAACAACGAATGGTAATCAACACTTCCTTCTATCGAATATTTATAAACACTTCTCTAACTTTAGACATCCTTCAACCAAGAATTCATATACTAAGTGTAGCCCATGCCACTTATTATAAAAGGTACAAGTGATAGTAGTTATTACAGAGTTACCTATTTACTTTACAAACTTAACTTTTTAATGGGTTAAGTTTACTGTAACTTGCATTAAACTTGCATATGACATTATATAATTCAATTAGATCTCATCAACATCTAGCCAAGTCCTAAAATCCATGGCAAATCCCTACTAAGCCAATGCAAGAACCGTAGAACCTTCCTACCATCAACAAAAGCAAAGAATCCAAGACAAGCTCTACCTTTCTCTCTCATGCTCATGGCCATACTCCTTGTATGATCGATTCACCCTATAGGGGGTGAATAGGGTGATACCATCAATTATAAAAATTTAATGCAAAAGTATATAAAATAATTTCAGCACAGATATAGCCGAATAGTAGCAGCATAGATAATAGCAGAATAAATGCAGAAATAGAACAACACAGATCTACCCAGCTTCGACAAAACTCTGCCTGCATGCTGCCCAAAGGTTTCTACTAGAAATTAAGTAGTCAAACGCTTACACACGTAAACTCATGACACCTGCTATCTACTAACCTAACTCTACGCTCAAAACCCTACCACAACTCAGCCACTGAGTTGCGAATTCTCGAACTACACCACTGTAGTTTGTCCCCTAGTCACATGACTAGAATTTACAACATTTTAAAAGAAAATAAAAATTTAGAAAACAATTTAAAGAAAAATAAAACCCTAGTTTTGAATAAACCCAATTAATATTATAGCCGGCCCAAAATAGTTAAAGTGATAAAACTATCCCCTTTTCTTCATTTATTTCTTCAGCCTGTCTTCATGCTTGCGTTCTGTACTTCGTTCCTCTTTTAGAAAGTTAAGAGCTTTGCTAAATTGAGGTACCACTTGAGATCGTTCGATTATAGAGATGAATGCTCGTTGATTTGGCTTGCTGATTGTTGCTTGCGGCTACTTCCATTTGATCGAGTTTGACTAAAATGATATGCGACTTATTCTTTTTGCTTTACTAGTTAGCTTACTTGAACTCCATGATTTAGGCCGATGATGTTAATTGTTTATATAGGATTCGAATTCCTATTTCTTCATTCATGTATATCTGGTTTAAATTCGTCAAATAATATGCTTGGTCATTTGATTTAACTTGATTGTTGATAATTAATCTTGACTTGTTCAATTTGTATATTTGGCTGTTTACTTGATTAACAAGGCTTTGATTTTGAACTGTTTGATTCCTTAGCTACCACAGATTGATTTTCTTGCATCTTTGGTTCTGTGAATTTCTGATGACTTCGGCATTGTTTTGATATTGATGCAGTTGTCTTTGACTTGGTTTAGGTTTGAAACTTGAACTCCATAGATTGTTGGAATTTGACTTTGATTGTTCGATCACTATCCTTATTTTTGTAACTGTAGTTCTTTCATTTTTGCTTGCAGTTTTGACTTTGTTACTCCAACTGGTTTCACTGCATATATATATATATATATATATATATATTCATGTATATATATATATATTCATGTTGTATGCTGCAGATTCGAGTCTTATTGATGCATTGCATTTGTTTGCATATTTGTCTGGTCATTCGCTTGTTGTTCATTAGTTAATTACACTAATAACACATGGCTAAAATACAGGTCATTATCCTCCCCCCTTAAAAGAATTTCGTCGCAGGAATTAAAAACCAAAAAGGTAATTCAAGCCACAACAAAAGTCATATATTTATATCGTAAAGCACATACATAAGTAATACACTAAAAACCATAGCAAACAAGGCATACACTATACAAATCAACAACTAGCTATTCTAACATCATCTCTGGATAGGCTTCGCTCATACTATCCATCGTCTTCAACATACCTGTACTTACTCAATAAACCCGTAGATTTCATAACTTATAAATGACCCCACCTTCATTTCACTAATGCAAACACCTAGATTTCATAAACCAACATGTTACACGTGTAAACAATTATAAGATTTCCAACATACGATTATTATTATCTTCAAATCGATTTGTACCTCATTTATTTGATTCCAACGATTCACAACCATTTATTCGCATTCAATTCATATTACACACATCATTCTCATATCTATCACAAACTGATTCAATCAATTTATCCACTTTCCATTGAATCATCAAATTTTGTTTACTTCCGTTTACGTCAAACGACAATTTTTCCGTATAAATTCAGTGATATTCATTTAATAAAATAATCACTTAAACTTATAGCTATCTTAAGTGGATTCCAAATCTATTTATCAAATTTTATTAATCCACATTCAATTTATTCACAAAACCTTGTTTTCTCAATTTTGTGTTCAACAACAATCCAATCATATCAATTTATTTATGAACCATTTCATAAATTTATTTGAGCTAAACTTCCATCCAAAAATTGTTATTCAACTTATTTATCATCAATTGATTCGTATTTCCATTTGCTTGGCATATCTCAAATTTCACTGTATTATTTGAGAATCATTTAATAAAATTAATATTAAGGTTTACTATCCCCTTTCATACAACACATATATTCATTTCCACTTCGAAACTTAATTTCATACTAGAATTTATTTAAGTAGTATCCAAAGTCATATTCAATTTATTTACATTTAAACAGAATTTATTTATAACTTAAGTCATCACCATTTCAATTCATTTCTATTTTATTCAATCACTTTTCAACATATATTTAAGTCGAATTTCATTTATAACTCAGTTCCACATTCAATTTCAAATTTAATCCACAATCCAGTTTACTTAACCAAGTCAAGTATCATTTTTTGTATTCAATTAACTAATTAATTTATCCAATTAATTCACTTCCAATTTATAATTCAATATCTGATTTTTATTTCAAAACCACTTCAATTGGATTGATTTGTGTTCAAATTCATTTTATAATTCGAGTTTGGATTTTTATTCCAATGTTTAACCATTTTTATTATGGTTTTTTTTCTTTTCAATTCTAAATCTTTGAAATTTTCTTTGTTAAAATTTCTTTTATGATGAAATACTTAAATGTTTGAAAATTTTCTTTGAAATTATTTTATAACAAAATACTTTTATATCGAAGAAAATTTTCCTTTCGAAAATACTTTATAACTCGATATTTCAACAAGTTTATCCTCGTTCTTATAGAATCTAGTAATACATTGATCAGGCGCAAGACCAGAAATCTATAAGTACTTAGCAAACTCATTTTAACACCCAGTGAAAATACTTGGAAACCTTTAAAATAGATATGAAAAGTACAATCCAATCATTGAAATCAAACGAACGGGATCGTTATGGAACGTAGTTCCTGAGGTCGCTCTCTCGCAAAGACGAGAGGACAGAGCGACGCTGTAACATCCCGGATTTTTAAGCCATTGAATTTGAACATTTAATTCGTTTTAAATGTCAATGTGGATTCTTAATTGATTTTGTAATGGATGGATTCGGGTTAAATCAATGAAATAAGCTATAATTTTTAATTATAGTAATTCCGGTTGAATTTGAATAATGAAAAATATAATTAAATATTTGGGATTTAGATAAAAGGGTAAATATGGATGTAAATAGTGATAAGAATGGCTTTAAAAATTTATTTTGAGTTATTTGAGTGCAAATAGTATGGTGGGAATTTTAGATGAATTTTTAAGTTGATAAGTTAATATTTGGAATTTTATATTAATTTAAAAATGAATTTAATATTATTAAAATGCAATTAATCAAATTTTGGGTCCGGAATGAGCCAAAATGATTTATAATGTGATTATATATTTTATATGATTTATTATTAAGGTACTAAAATTTTAAAAGTAAAATTTTAAGCGTTTTTGACAATTTTGAGAATCGCTCGATTTAATAGACGAGTTAAAATAGCCTTCCGGGACACAGTCTCGGAATTCGACGAAACTGGTTCCATTGGATTCATAATAGTTAGTTATTATCGGATTTCAATTTTCGTAGCAATCGGAGATGTCGTTTGACCGTGGCAGCACGAAACGCTTAGAAATTGATTTAACCGATTTAATTTTAAATTGATCGTTTAATTCCGTAACTCGCACGTATGACCAAATTAGCTTACGAAACCTATTCCATTGTGTCCAGAATATGGAAAAACTCTAGGGTTGCCTGTCGGAACGCGTAGTTTGGAGGTCATTTACATTAACTGTTAAATCGAGAATTATATTAATTAAATAATATAAAACTATAATATATATCCATTATTTATCAAAACCCTAGCTTCAGAAATAAGCCGCCGCCGTTCCTTTCGTTTAATGGCTGAAATGCGTCCATCTTTCCCTCTCGATCTCTCCTTATCCACACTTTTATTTCAAATTCTTCCTACTGCAAAGTCGAGGAGCTCGACAAGCTCTAGAGATCCAATGGTGGGTTTTTGTTCTAGGGCTTTGGTTTGTCCTCGATTTGGTGATATAGGGTTTCGGTTCGAGCTCGCTGTGCAAGGACATGGGGTGACCGAGCTTGCTTATTTTCTGGCTATGGGAAGAGTGCGTGATGATCTTCGAGGTGTGGGTCTCGGATCGAGTTCCTGAGCAGAGTGGTAGCGGTGCTTAGGGTTTATCGGTGATTTGGGTTTCATTCATCTAGAGACGCGCGATGTAGGAGATGAAGAGAGAGCGGCCTTGATTTCTTTTGCTATACGAACGGCCATGATTTTGGTATAAAAATAAAATGTAATTTGTTTAGATAAATGGTTATACAATCTTTAAATTCAATATCTCACTCATGTTTTATCCGTTTTTGACGAAATTCACGGCGCCGGAATCGCAGAGATGCGTACTACGCGAGGGTGCAGTCCGAGAATCATTCCGGGCAAGTAGAAATTTGAGTTAAATCGAACGTCACTTGGTTTAATTTAAATTTCGAACGCTCGTCGAAACTCAAGGTGAGTTATTTTCACTCACATCTGGATGCTTGCTAATTTAAATAGTTAATATTTAAATAATTGTGTGATTGGTTGAAATGTTTATTTATATCTGCCTGGGTTGATATATATATATATATATATATATATATATATATATATATATATATTGTTGTGCTAATAGTTGTGGATGCAGGGAAAACAGGTGGAGGGATCCAACTGGATTCCTCACAATATAGTAATCATTTTTATAATTGATGATGCAATCTGTTTATATATTGTTATTGATAACTCTGGATTGAATTGTACTGTGATATGGTTGGATAAGTATGTACATAGAATTTTAAAAATAAAATTAAATAAATTGGGTTTTTAAAGAAATAAAGAAATCGATAAATAAAGAATTTAAGAGAATAAAATTTGGAATCTGGGTTGGGTGAAGAATGAAAATTTGGAAATATGGAAATATAAATAAAGTGGAACATTTATTTGTGATAAATGTGAAGGTATGGATTTGTGGTGATAAATTTGATAAGAAGTTATAAATTGTTAAAAATAACGATGGGCTTAGTTTGATAATAATGTTTCCTGGAAACTAAGCATGATTTCAAAAGAAACCCTTCAAAATTAAATTAGCAGTAAATTGCATATTAGAATGTTTTAGAAATACTATTTAAAACCATTAAAATTTAAGTAGGTATTTATTTAAGCAATTCCTTAAGTATAATTGTCATTAAATAAATTTATAATAGTTTATTTAAAAAGACTTTTAAACCTATACTTTGGAAGTAAATTTCCGGGAATGGAAATGTGGTTAAGCTTCGTAAGAAGTTATATTAAACGTGGAAAGTAAATTTATGTTATGAAAACATAAATCTGAATTGAAACAAATCGACAGAATTATAAGATGGATTCTTCTGGGTTGTTTAAGTGGGAATGAGTTTTCCTGGAAAACCAAGTTCGAGTTTTTAAATAGATTTTATTAAAAGAAAGTTTATGTTTAAAACCTGTTTAAAAGAGTGTTTTGAAAATTATTTTTTTTAAGTAACTTATTATTAAATTAGCAATAGTAATTATTTACGAATACATTAGGAATTATATTTTTTACAAATGGATTTATTTAAAGGTTAGTTTGAATAAAGTTATTTGAAATTGTTATTAATCCTTTTAAAACTCTACCTTTAAATTTAGTTTAACTAAACCGTTATTTAAAATCAAGTTCACGTCTCTTAATAAATAGTTTTACTTCACATATTTTAAATTTATATTTGAGTAAATAACTAGAAGTAAATTTACATATTTTAAAGTATATTTCAGTATAAAATGTTTTTTAACTGTTTTAAATCTAAATGTTTTGAACTTGGTTATTTCCAATGGGAATAAAGGGTAAAAGAATATACCTTGTAAAGGAAAATCTTTGGGAATTGTTTTCAAATGAGTTTTGGAAATTTGAAAATAAGGCAAATAAATAATGTGGGAAATTATTTATTGTGTGATGGATGTTTGTGAATATGAATTGATAGTTAAATCACCGACTATCAATATTGGACAAATGCATTGATCGTTTCGAAGAGACCGGGATCGAGATTTATTTCTCGAAAACCACTTCGATCCGGTTTGTACGTTTCGTGGAAAAACGTGTTCGGAGTCGAAGATGGAGCTGTGAAGTGCAAGGGCTAGTCGCTACTAATCCTGATGATATTTCCAAAATGGATGTAGTAGGAATAGTGCCTTCGGTTCCGTTCGAACCCGGGACGGACTTGTATGGACGAATGCTTTCGGAACATCGTCAGGTGGACGATGGGCATTCTAAGAGAAACGTTCTAAAGGTAACACTTAGCCTCAAGCCTCATCAAATGGGAATGACTGAAAACCAGGGGATATGCAGCAAGGCTTCGTGGGTAGCCCCCACTGGAGAGTAAGGTCATCCCTGTCTAGATGTCCCTTTTTATTTCGGCTTAGGGGGCGGTTGCTGATCCCAACCGCGGGGTGATCTTATTCGGAACTGTCCAGTAAGGGATGGGTCCGGCCTTGTGTTGCAGGGGAGCGGGCGTACTCCTCGGTACAGTGATCTAGGCCCCGTACTGTGACAGGTGGTATCCCAGTGCCTAGTCATTGTTGGAAGTCCATTCTCCCTACGAGCCTTGTACGTGTTTTGTTTGTATTACCCACTTTTGTGGCTAGTAGCCGGAATTTAATAGATCTAACAATTTCGGCTATTTTATAGGTATTTGTATATAGACCCTATTATAATATCAGAGGATTTCTATAAAAAGTGTTTTAGCTATCGTAAGGTAAAAACCCGACATGTATATTTGTGGCGTGGTCTTACGAGATGCTTTTATTTTCAAAGGATCTTTTAAAACTTTAATAATCAATTTGGATGCATTATAATCAGCTGGTATTCCAGACTGACTCGGGTGTTATTTCATTATAATGCTCGGGTCAGACCGAGTATTATATGTTCAGGACATGATGCTGTGGAGCAGGAGAGGGGCTGAAGTCCGAGACGTATTATCTGTGCCTATATATATTCCGCAGCTATGATTGTATGATTGTTTGACTGGTAAATATTGTGCGTATGAGATACTCTGATGATATGATGTATAATACAGTTATAGATTTCATTTTGTGTAAAGTTCTATATTTACTATTATATTTTATTCCGCTGCGACTGTGAGATTCTGATATTGTTTAGTTTCTGCTTCTTCTATCTCTTCTTCTTTAACCCTAATGGTTCGTATTTCTGTTCCACTTTGAGTTAATTGATGTAGAATAGTGTTGACTCAAGAGGTACGGATTTGCGGGTTGTCACACTTGGTATCGGAGCTTAGGTTCGCGACAACCTAGGTTTTGGTGGGGAAATTACTCATTAAACAGAGTCAATAGTACTCTATAATGAGTTGAGCGTATTAATAGATATGAGAGCGTACTTGTTAGTAAATATAAAATTGTTTTTATACTGTGTTGACTTATCGGTTGAGTGTTTATGAATTCTGGTCGGTGCGGGAAGTACAACCGTATCGATAGGAATTTCTAAACTCTTAAACAAGATAAACCGACATAGTATTGTTTTAAAGTAGGTAAATGAAATAATTTTACCCAAAATTATATTTTGATATAAAAGGGAATAATTTTCTGAAATTATTATATATATATTTGGTTGATTGGTTGTTAATACAATAATTAAATAAGAATCCAAAATTTAATCTTAAATTAGAAATGGTTGTAATCAAATAAATTCTATAGGTATAAATTATATAAAGGAAGAATAACTAAATTTAAATTGAACCAGAATTTAAATCCCAGAAGTTTTGGAAAGGATTTTAAATATATTGAAAACAAAGTTTGGAAATTTAAATTTCTGGGAAAGTTTGAAATGTTTACTAAGGTGTTTGAAGGCAATATTGGAATATTATTTTGGGACGTATTTTTGAATGGGAACTGTTTGAAATGAATTTGGGAAAGTAAGAAGCACTGAACTCACTTCAGTCGCTGGAAAATAATCCTGATGATGCTGGCCACATCATTAGAATTCATTTTCGAGTTTCTAAAGTGATGGATTGCTACCAAAATAGTTGGGTATGACATTGTTTGGACTTGTTTGAGAAACAAGTGACTTTAGAATTTTCAAAAAGGGAAATTGTTTTTACCAGATTGTTTTAGAATTTGGGATTTGATTTGAATATCAAATGGAAATGTGTTGATTTATATTTCAAATCGGTTTCGAAATTAAATCGGGTAATTGAATTCTGGGAATCCTGTTTACATTAAAATGTAAAATTGAAATAAATCAACTATAACTTTGAAAGTAAAGTTGATTTAAGTGAGAAAGGAAAAAAAATGAAAATATTAATCCTGAAATTAAAATTTAATTTGGGTAAATGGAAGTGAATGAAGATATTGAAGTGACTAGAGATTTGAATTTAACTTGGGATAAGTTAAATAAATTGGGGATTGGAATTAAAGTGATTAGAGTTAAGTTGGAAGTAAAATGACTTTGTAATTGTGAGTCATTGTAAAATGAATTGTACCCATGAGCTCTTAAGTGTTATACTTATAATCTGAAATGGTGAATTTAAAATTTGCAAAGGATTAAGGTGTAAGAAATTGTGTATCTTTAAGAATTCAGTGATACATATATATAGAAAATTAGAATTGTGATTATAAGATGAAAGTAACTCAAGTGAGAAATATAAGCATTTAAGTAAATAAGTTGGTGAACTTATAAATAGGAAACGGAATTTATAATCACAGGTGATGAGTAGTTGAATGGTATGGTGAATTCAAACGTAATCTTAAATGGAATGTAAAGTAAGATAAGGAAAGTGAGATATAAAAGGATGAATGAACTTAAGCTTGTAAATAAGTTTTGAACTTGTATATGGAGAATTAAAATTTAAAATTTGAATTGAATTGGATTTAACTTCAATTGAATGGAATTGAGATGGATTTGGATTTAATTAAAAACAAGATTCAATTGTGTTAAGAATAGAAATGAATGGAATTTAATTCTTATTTAAGATAGTAAAGGAAATGGTATGAATTCAAGATGACTAAATAAATTTGGTTGAACTTGAGTTTAAATGGGAAAAGAATTGAGTTGAGGGAAGGTTAAATTTAATTGAAATGATATTGGATAATTAAATCCTCACTCAACTAAATTTTAAAGGACTTGAGAATGAATTTAGCATAAGCTAAATTAAATAAAAAGAGGCTTGAAGATGAATTTAGTGTAAACTAAATTAAATGGAATTTGTATTGGCATGAATAGAATTTTGATAGTTTGGTCAAAATTTGGAAAGTAAATAAAAATCCAATTATGGCATGGGATTTAAATTTGTGGTAACAAATATTGAAGTGTGAATGAAAGATGGAATTAGATTATAATGGTGATGGTTTGAATTGTAAATAAATTCAAATGAGTGAAATAATTTAAAGTGGACTCTTTGCTAATAAAATAAATCTAAAACGGATTGAATAAATAAGCAAAGTGCATTAAAATTTGTAAATGGATTGGAATTGATTCGGATGAGAATCAAATGGAAATAAATAAAAGTGATATGAGAAGAAATAGAAATATTGTATGATTGAAACAATTTACGCAAATTGAAAAAAAATATTTGTGATCAAGCTTATAATGTGGTATTGGATATATTTGTTTAGATGATGAAATTGAATTACAAGTGAAATGGTATTAATTAATTTTATTGTCATAAATTAAGGAGGTATGAGTTGTAAATAATATGGAATGTGATGATATTGATTTAAACTTAACTTGGATGAGCTTTATTTAGTAGATTTGAATGAAATTTGTTTAGATAATAAAATTTAAATGCAATTGGAAGAATCTAAATTAATTGTTGTGATGAAACAAAAATGTAATGGGTTGTAAATGACCCAGGATGGAATGATATTATTATAAATTTGAATTGGTTAATGAAATAAAAATGTAAGGAACATTTAATTTAACAATTGCATTGGAATAAAAATACTTAGCTTGTGAACCATGCAAAATTAAATTAAATTAATATAAATTTAAACTAGAATTAATTTTAATGGTTATGAGCTTAAGTGGTGATTATTTTTGCTTGAATGACATGAGTATTTGCATGTATTCAAAATTGAGTTGTTTAAACAGCAACGGAACTAGTTTTGAATTAATTGGAATGGATTGAAATGTTATTAAGTGATTTTGCATATGAATGAAATAGATCATAAAAGAAATGCAAATGTTTCGAGTTTAAAATAAAATTTGATTGTACATCAAATTGGGAATGCAAGTTAAAGTAAAGAAATGCAAGTAAGGCATATGTTAATCATATTGAAATAGAAATGAAGTTGGTTTGGATGAAAGTAGAATGGGCTAAAATCTTAATAAATGGATTTGAGTATAAATGTAAGTGAGTTATAATGGAAATGCAAATGTAAAATATTGAAATGAAATTTGCTTGGTGAATCAATTCAAAAAAATTGGGTAGGGTATGAATTGGAATAGCGATACTTGTATGTAAATCCTTTGTGTGAAATAAAATGGAATTTGGCATTAGAAAAGGAACTTTGTATATGCTTTAAAATATGATTTATTTATGAAATTATGCAAAATGATGTTTGGGATTATGAAATGGATATATTTGGCTTACATTTATATTGGAAATGTTGTTAAAATGTTCATATCTTTGAAAACTGATAAGTTTGTTGAGTAAGTACAGGTACGGGAGGCGTTCGAGAGAGTTGGAGCGCGTATATGCGTTATATTAGCCGCTTTCTATTAAAATTTGGTAAAAAGGTACGCCTACGCAAATATAATTGGGAAATGATATATTTGTTGTGATATATTTGGGTTTCTGACCGTATGGGTCGATGTATATATATTTGTTTGTATCGCGATATCGCGAAAGCTCCTCCGTACAAGACTCTGCCAAAAAAATTCGGAAATTTTGGGAGTTAGGAAATTTTTGGGATTTTGGGAAAAATTTACTTACTTGGAAAGTTATTTTGATATATGTTAAAATTTAAAGCTTTAGAGTAAGTAAAACAAATGAATGTGGGATTGGGCTAAAGGATTTTGGAAAGTGAATATAAGTTTTTAAGTAAGCAAATTGGATGAGTAAGTGAGTTGAGCATAGTTTCTACCTTAGCAAATTTCGGGGACGAAATTTTTATAAGGGGGAGGAATGTAACATCCCGGATTTTTAAGCCATTGAATTTGAACATTTAATTCGTTTTAAATGCTAATGTGGATTCTTAATTGATTTTGTAATGGGTGGATTCGGGTTAAATCAATGAAATAAGCTATAATTTTTAATTATAGTAATTCCGGTTGAATTTGAATAATGGAAAAATATAATTAAATATTCGGGATTTAGATAAAAGGGTAAATCTGGATGTAAATAGTGATAAGAATGGTTTTAAAAATTTATTTTGAGTTATTTGAGTGTAAATAGTATGGTGGGAATTTTAGATGAATTTTTAAGTTGATAAGTTAATATTTGGAATTTTATATTAATTTAAAAATGAATTTAATATTATTAAAATGCAATTAATCAAATTTTGGGTCCGGAATGAGCCAAAATGATTTATAATGTGATTATATATTTTATATGATTTATTATTAAGGTACTAAAATTTTAAGCGTTTTGACAATTTTGAGAATCGCTCGATTTAATAGACGAGTTAAAATAGCCTTCCGGGCCACAATCTTGGAATTCGACGAAACCAGTTTCATTGGATCCGTAATAGTTAGTTATTATCGGATTTCAATTTTCGTAGCAATCGGAGTTGTCGTTTGACCGTGGCAGCACGAAACGCTTAGAAATTGATTTAACCGATTTAAATTTAAATTGATCGTTTAATTCCGTAACTCGCACGTATGACCAAATTAGCTTACGAAACCTGTTCCATTGTGTCCAGAACGCGGAAAAACCACAAGGTTGCCTGTCGGAACGCGTAGTTTGGAGGTCGTTTGCATTAACTGTTAAATCGAGAATTATATTAATTAAATAATATAAAACTATAATATATATTCATTATTTATCAAAACCCTAGCTTCAGAAATAAGCCGCCGCCGTTCCTTTCGTTTAATGGCTGAAACGCGTCCGTCTTCCCCTCTCGATCTCTCCTTATCCACACTTCTATTTCAAATTCTTTCTACTGCAAAGTCGAGGGGCTCGACAAGCTCTAGAGATCCGATGGTGGGTTTTTGTTCTAGGGATTTGGTTTGTCCTCGATTTGGTGATATAGGGTTTCGGTTCGAGCTCGCTGTGCGAGGACATGGGGTGACCGAGCTTGCTTATTTTCTGGCCATGGGAAGAGTGCGTGATGATCTTCGAGGTGTGGTTCTCCGATCGAGTTCCTGAGCAGAGTGGTAGCGGTGCTTAGGGTTTATCGGTGATTTGGGTTTCATTCATCTAGAGACGCGCGATGTAGGAGATGAAGAGAGAGAGGCCTTGATTTCTTTTGCTATACGAACGGCCGTGATTTTGGTGTAAAAAGAAAATGTAATTTATTTAGATAAATGGTTATACAATCTTTAAATTCAATATCTCACTCATGTTTTATCCGTTTTTGACGAAATTTGCGGCGCCGGAATCGCAGAGATGCGTACTACGCGAGGGTGCAGTCCGAGAACCATTCCGGGCAAGTAGAAATTTGAGTTAAATCGAACGTCGCTCGATTTAATTTAAATTTCGAACGCTCGCCGAAACTCAAGGTGAGTTATTCTCACTCACATCTGGATGCTAGCTAATTTAAATAGTTAATATTTAAATAATTGTGTGATTGGTTGAAATGTTTATTTATATCAGCCTGGATTGATATATATATTGTTGTGCTAATAGTTGTGGATGCAGGGAAAACAGGTTGGAGGGATCCAACTGGATTCCTCATAATATAGTAATCATTTTTATAATTGATGATGCAATCTGTTTATATATTGTTATTGATAACTCTGAATTGAATTGTACTGTGATATGGTTGGATAAGTATGTACATAGAATTTTAAAAATAAAATTAAATAAATTGGGTTTTTAAAGAAATAAAGAAATCGATAATTAAAGAATTTAAGAGAATAAAATTTGGAATCTGGGTTGGGTGAAGAATGAAAATTTGGAAATTTGGAAATATAAATAAAGTGGAACATTTATTAGTGATAAATGTGAAGGTATGGATTTGTGGTGATAAATTTGATAAGAAGTTATAAATTGTTAAAAATAACGATGGGCTTAGTTTGATAATAATGTTTCCTGGAAATTAAGTATGATTTCAAAAGAAACCCTTCAAAATTAAATTAGCAGTAAATTACATATTAGAATGTTTTAGAAATACTATTTAAAACCATTGAAATTTAAGTAGGCATTTATTTAAGCAATTCCTTAAGTATAATTGTCATTAAATAAATTTATAATAGTTTATTTAAAAGGACTTTTAAACCTATACTTTGGAAGTAAATTTCCAGGAATGGAAATGTGGTTAAGCTTCGTAAGAAGTTATATTAAACGTGGAAAGTAAATTTATGTTATGAAAACATAAATCTGAATTGAAACAAATCGACAGAATTTATAAGATGGATTCTTCTGGGTTGTTTAAGTGGGAATGAGTTCTCCTGGAAAACCAAGTTCGAGTTTTTAAATAGATTTTATTAAAAGAAAGTTTAAGTTTAAAACCTGTTTAAAAGAGTGTTTTGAAAATTATATTTTGAAGTAATTTATTAATAAATTAGCAATAGTAATTATTTACGAATACATTAGGAATTATTATTTTTACAAATGGATTTATTTAAAGGTCAGTTTGAATAAAGTTATTTGAAATTGTTATTAATCCTTTTAAAACTCTACCTTTAAATTTAGTTTAACTAAACCGTTATTTAAAATCAAGTTCACGTCTCTTAATAAATAGTTTTACTTCACATATTTTAAATTTATATTTGAGTAAATAACTAGAAGTAAATTTACATATTTTAAAGTATATTTCAGTATAAAATGTTTTTTAACTGTTTTAAATCTAAATGTTTTGAACTTGGTTATTTCCAATGGGAATAAAGGGTAAAAGAATATACCTTGTAAAGGAGAATCTTTGGGAATTGTTTTCAAATGAGTTTTGGAAATTTGAAAATAAGGCAAATAAATAATGTGGGAAATTATTTATTGTGTGATGGATGTTTGTGAATATGAATTGATAGTTAAATCACCGACTATCAATATTGGACAAATGCGTTGATCGTTTCGAAGAGACCGGGATCGAGATTTATTTCTCGAAAACCACTTCGATCCGGTTTGTACGTTTCGTGGAAAAACGTGTTCGGAGTCGAAGATGGAGCTGTGAAGTGCAAGGGCTAGTCGCTACTAATCCTGAGGATATTTCCAAAATGGATGTAGTAGGAATAGTGCCTTCGGTTCCGTTCGAACCCGGGACGGACTTGTATGGACGAATGCTTTCGGAACATCGTCAGGTGGACAATGGGCATTCTAAGAGAAACGTTCTAAAGGTAACACTTAGCCTCAAGCCTCATCAAATGGGAATGACTGAAAACCAGGGGATATGCAGCAAGGCTTCGTGGGTAGCCCCCACTGGAGAGTAAGGTCATCCCTGTCTAGATGTCCCTTTTTATTTCGGCTTAGGGGGCGGTTGCTGATCCCAACCGCGGGGTGATCTTATTCGGAACTGTCCAGTAAGGGATGGGTCCGGCCTTGTGTTGCAGGGGAGCGGGCGTACTCCTCGGTACAGTGATCTAGGCCCCGTACTGTGACAGGTGGTATCCCAGTGCCTAGTCATTGTTGGAAGTCCATTCTCCCTACGAGCCTTGTACGTGTTTTGTTTGTATTACCCACTTTTGTGGCTAGTTGCTGGAATTTAGTAGATGTAACAATTTCTGCTATTTTATAAGTATTTGTATATAGACCCTATTATAATATCAGAGGATTTCTATAAAAAGTGTTTTAGCTATCGTAAGGTAAAAGCCCGACATGTTTATTTGTGGCGTGGTCTTACGAGATGCTTTTATTTTCAAAGGATTTTTTAAAACTTTAATAATCAATTTGGATGCATTATAATCAGCTGGTATTCCAGACTGACTCGAGTGTTATTTCATTATAATGCTCGGGTCAGACCGAGTATTATATGTTCAGGACATGATGCTATGGAGCAGGAGAGGGGCTGGAGTCCGAGATGTATTATCTATGCCTATATATATATTCCACTGCTATGATTGTATGATTGTTTGACTGGTACATATTGTATGTACGAGATACTCTGATGATATGATGTATAATACAGTTATAGATTTCATTTTGTGTAAAGTTCTATACTTACTATTATATTTTATTCCGCTGCGACTGTGAGATTCTGATATTGTTTAGTTTCTTCTTCTTCTATCTCTTCTTCTTTAACCCTAATGGTTCGTATTTCTGTTCCACTTTGAGTTAATTGATGTAGAATAGTGTTGACTCAAGAGGTACGGATTTGCGGGTTGTCACACTCGACGCGGCCTCGGGCGACTTTAGGTAGTCACTGCCCCATGTCTTACGCCATGACATCCAAAACAACCATAGGTCGCAGATACATAATGGTTTTGCCGGGGTCCCCCAGGTAACATCCGTACCTGTGAGCAATCACTGCTCTACGAATTACGCTATGCAAAACACTCGCATGGATCGTAGTCTGCTTAATAGTAACACTAGTGGTTACGTCGCTATCACCCAAAGACTTAAGGCAATCATCTGCCCCCCTGAATTACGCTATGTGGACCGTAGATGTACAATGATTTCGCCTAGTTTCCCCAGGCAGCATATGTACTTCAATGCAATCGCTCTACCCAGGCGGATTACGTCGAAAACGACTATAAATCACAGTTACACAATGGTTTTGCCAGGGTCCCCCAGGTAACATCCGTAACCGTAAGCCTTCACAACCCTGAGAATTTCGCTATGGAGCCGAGTCAAAGGAAACTCATGAGTTTAATTTCCAGACAACCTATATCGATTAGGACCCATTTTTGGATCTACCCAAGTCCATCTGGGATCAAATCAAAGAATCAATAGAATATATCCACAATGTGGCCACAAAGTAGATAGTCAACAAAAGGTACTTTCCGTATCTTAAATCTCAAAATGTATATCATACTACAAATAGTACCTTTTCAAATCATCAATTTTGAATGTATCATTCTTATATAATTCCGTTATATATAAGATCATCAGTTTTCAGATCGAGTACCTTTCAAAATCAATATTTTTCGAATTAACTTCATGCTTATACAATTCATTTTATATAGATTTGAAAACTTCCAAATCAAATTTTTTTCATAAACATTTACTAAGTTCAAATTGTTTCTTGAAACAAATTCCATTATAAACTTTTCAGTATATTTTTCATATTTACGCAAAGTTGGAATTATTTAAGAAAAATCAATTTGCAATAAAATAAATAAATATTTACTACGTCCAAAACATTTCTTAAAACCTTTTTCATTTAAGAACATTTCAAAACTAAATTTCATACTTGTATAACTCAAAATAAGCTTATACAATTTACTTATCAAAATATTTAGCTTTTTAAAACTTTTTCAACTTCCATTAGTTTTTATTTTAAAATTTTCAAAACTAAACTTCATATACTTTCCAAAAATTCTTAGCTTTGTAAATTAATTCTCGATTTGGAAGTGTTCGACTATTCAGAATAGTTAGAAAAATCAAATTCCAATTCAAAATTGGAAATTGACAATCAATCATCTCAAGAAGATGCACAATCAATCAATCCTAATGCATAGGATATATGTGTTCATAATATAATTCAAACCAAAATTCAAGAACTTAACATCAGGTTTTTTTTAAATCGTTTGAAATAAATATGTACATATTTCTTTCGAATATCAAATCATACTTCAGGGACTTGAATCAAATCGGTTTCATAAAAATCGAGTAGCAAAGATATTAAAGTGGCATTCCCAACTTTGAAACTCAAAAAATGAATGCCGATGATGCTGCAGACATCACCAAAAGTTATTTTCCAATGACAAAAGTGAGTTCCGGACTTCATTTCTTTTAAATATTTTGAAAATCCCATTTTGAAATCACTTTGAAATCATTTATAATAGTTTTATTCGGAAAATAATTTCAAATTATGCTATTATATATGTTCTGAATCTTAAAACCAATTTCAAAAAAAAATCTCGGAATCCAAACTCTCAAATTTTCAATTTGTATAACTTTTTGTTGTTTATTAACCATGTCTAGATAAACCATTTTCATATATCACTTTCACATGGTATCCATTACTCTTTAAAATGATACAGGAGGAAATTCAAATATATATTCACTTTAAAATCCATGTTAAACATGCAGTTTCTCAATTTGTTAAATATTTTTCAAAAACCAAAATTTTCCAACCATGGTCGAATGCTCAAATCAACAATTAATAGTCGATGTTCGTAAACTGGCCGAGCACGACTTGTCAATCAATAAGCGATAATATGCACATCCATATTAATCGAACAATCAATCAACAAAGACATAACATCCAATCATCATCAATAGTTGCAATTGATTTTATCAGTTTATCGAATTCATTCCTTTATATTCTATATAAAATCCAACTTAAAATCATTTAATTTATTAATATCAAAATATTTTAATATCACTAACAAATGCGCTCTCTCTTATACGTATATACACTCAATGAGCTTATCCTATAGGTTTAGGTATACGCTAAACCAAAGCTTTGATACCAAGTGTAATGGCCCGGAATTTTCGACCCTCCAAAATCAACATCCAAACGTTCACTGTATAACATGCCGAATAGTTAAGTGCTGGAAATACCGAATCATTAGGGGTGAAGAAGAAAAAGGTAGAAGAAAATAGAATCAACAACACCGAATCTCATAATCGTAACGGAATAAAATATAATATATAATAACAGATTTTTATACAAAAAAATCTGTATTAATTAATATACATACAATCATCGGAGTACAACAATAAACAAATCAATCTGGACAGTTATAATAACTTGTCCTCACCGGTGCTGACTATACATCCTACACACATAGTGGAAATAACAAGTATAGAAATATGTCTCTGTCATCCAGCTCGTCTTCTGAGCTTCATAGCATCCTAAACGGAATTTGTAATACTCGGTCTCACCCGAGCATTATAATTAAATAATACCCGAGTCAGTCTGGAAAACTGGAGTGAGAAAACACACTCAATTTGAATTATTAATGTTATCAAAATCCTTTGAAAACAAAGGTATCTCGTAAGACCGTGCCACACATAAACACGATGGGTTTTTACCTTATGATAAACAAAACACTTTATAGAAAATCTAAGGATATTATAATAGTGTTTAAGTACAAACACTTATTAAAATAGCCGAAATTGTTACATTAATTAAATTCCAGCATAATAGACTCTACAATCAAAACCGTATAGGCTCATAGTGGATATTGGATCGAATTGGTTTTCGGATAATGCTACTATCCGATCCCAATCTCATCAAATCCAAAACGATAAATTTTTGAAGGTCAAGTTGTTTAAAATAAACAATTCTACAATCAGGGTGTCAATATTCACATATCGAAATTCATTCCATATGTTTACTTTATCATGACATGTCCATCGAAATTAATTCACTTGCAATCATCACATTTTCCCAAAATTCGGAATAGTGATCCGTACAAGTCGATTTACTTCTAATAAACATGTCAAAATTTTATTCTAACTACTTTAATTTGCTTGGCTACTTAATGGCATAGACAAAAAGTAATTGAAATCAATATCCAAGAGCAATATCAATCAAACACAGATCATCAACTCAGTCAAATCAATTTACAAATCTGAATGGGATGGGTTTCAATTAACTAAGCCAAATTATATTTTTAATCCTGATTACTTGTCAATTAATAAAATAAAATGATAACCAATTCTAAATAAATTTGGAATTGCACAGTTCATTAAAATTATTCGATTAAATAACCTATAATTAATCATATATAAAATTTACTTATTCGTTCACTTTCAATTGTTTAAATTATTAAATTTCACATTGTAGAAAATTCGACGATATTAGTTCATGTGGAAGTACTTGACGATAGGGCTCCGATGTAAAAAAATTCATGTTGATTGGGTACAAAAGGGAAGAGAATTAAAGTTTTAAAATTTATAGATTTTTGTGATGCAATAATTAATTTTAGCTTTCCTCTTAAAATCAAACACCCATCCCAATCAACTACAAACCCGGCCTAACAACCCATCTCCGTCTTTTCTCCTAGTTTCTTTCTTCCATTTTGTGAGCACGAAAAATGTGCACAAGCCTGTATATGTGCACATGCACCGGAGCTATAATCGACAACCTCGCCACCGACCATCTTCACACGTCGCCCACAACCAGTGCAACTCGCCTAGCCACCTGGAACCCAGGGCTGAGATTAGGTTCGAAAAATCGAACTTTCCACCAAAGCCTGGAATGAAGTCGCATATTGTCTACCACCGCGGTCCACCATCATCCACTAGATTTCACCAACACTTCGCCATCGTCTCCTCTTCCTTTTCCCCCCACTAGGCACGCCTACCTTATCCTCTCCTCATCGTCATTTCCCTAAACCCAAAATCCAGAAACATCCCTCCTAAAACCCTAGTTCAGCCTCGCCAATCCCACCCACACCATTAGAAAATCATGCACCAATTTTCATGGATGCACCCTTACCCAACGCCCCTCCACGTCCAACCTCTTGACCTGAAATCAACATGATCGTCGGAATTCGACATTTTCCCCAAAATCAATCAACTCCAAAATTCTCCCACCATGCAGCTTTAAAAATCCTCAAACTACTTTCAAAAATCACGTTTTTCCATGACGAACACAATCATATGATCCAATGATTAAATTATGCAAGTTTGAAATTTTTCCATTACTGACCTACTTACTGATATATGTAGTTTTCTTCCTCTCTGGTTGAAGAAACTTGATGAAATAAATTTTAAAATAACTTATACTCGAAATCATGCAACTTTCCTACTGGAATCAAGATTTAAAACTAAATATATGTTGAGATATAGATTTTACAAAGTTGAAAGACTAAACTAGTTTAGAATAAAACATGTGCAAGGAGTATTTTCCTGGAAGATGTACATGTTTCTTTGATGTGCAAGTGACCTTATTCATATTTAAACACATATACATACACATGTGTCTGTTAGCACCAAAATTGGTCATTAAAACCCTTAAGAGAGATTGTGTAGAGAGATTAATGAAGAAAGTAAAGTTACACAGAGGATAATATGCAGATTCACATGCAGAAAATATGAACACCAGATTTATAGTGGTTCGGCGTAATTGCCTACGTCCACTTTGAGGCTAATCTTTATTGCTTTTTTTGATAATTGATTACAGATACAATTTGCATACCAATTATATTGAATACAATTGCTAAGCAAAAAAGATAAGTCTTGAATGAGTCTTGAATGCGACAGAGTCTCCCCGGTGTTCTCGAAAAAAGGTCCATTTCACTGTGCCCATGCCTCCCTATTTATAGGCGAGAATGGGTTGGACTTCCCTGGTGGGCCAGGTAGCTAAGTAGCTTGGCCTAAATAGAGTGATCTCTGTGTGCCGATTCAGAGAGGCCGAATGGCAAAAATGCCAAGCAAGGCATGAATGCCGAAGATATTCTCATGCCGAACGAAGTGATGCCAAACACCCTGAATGCCGAACGACAATCTCATGTCGAACGAAGTGATGCCAAACACCTTGAATGTCGGCGGCATTCTCATGCCGAACGAAGTGATGTCGAACACCCTGAATGCCGAACACCCTGAATGCCGAGCAGTATGGAATCATGCCGAACAAAGTGACGCCGAACATCCTGAATGCCGAACGAGGTATTTGTGCCGAACAAGGTTTGGATGCCGAGCAATATGGAATGCCAAATGACTCTGCCATGCCGAACGTCTATAGATGTCGAAGGATATACAATACTGAATGTCCCTCGATGACGAACGCTCTTGCATGCCGAACGCTCTCGCATGACGAACGTCCCATTGATGCCAACCGAACTTGAGTGCTGAATGAATCATATGTGCCGGACGACTCTGGAAGCCGAGCACTTTCTAATGTCGAACGCTCCTAAATGCCGAGCGTGTTTGGATGCCGAACAACTTCGTCATGCCGAACGGCCTTTAATGCCGAATGACCATAGATGTCGAACAACTTTTTCATGCCGAACGAATTTCAATGCCAACCGACCATGGATGTCGAACGGCCTAGTCGTGTCGAACAAGAATTCTAAGTCCTTAGTTTCCTGGTCAAACCTCCAGGTAACACTTGCCCCCCAAAGTGCATCACGTGATCTAACGTGATGCGCTTTGAATCACGTAACCATTGTGCTTTGCTCCGAGCTGTGGTTTAGTTTCCTCAATGATGACTTCCCTTGATTGCCAGGTGAGGTTATGTATGCCGAACACCATGCTAATGCCGAATAGTATAGCCGAGGCCGAATGCTCCATGTGTGCCGAATGGCTTGGTATGCCGATGCCAAACAATGTAGCTTTGACCGGATCTACCGCTCATAGTCACTTTGACTTCCCCTCTTCTCCTATAAAAGTCGGCATTATCCTTCTTCTTCTCTTCTTTACTTTCACTCCATTATCCTGTATTCACGAACCTCACCTTTTAACAAACTCTAAGAATTTGTTCCTTCCTCGAGCATCATCCCCTGCATCACCCTTTTCCCGAGCCATTCGAAATTAATTAAAGTCGTGCCTTTAACTCCAGACTCTCCCGAGCTTCGATCTATTTGCTAGGTATTGACCCTTTCTACTTTCCCTGACTAAAAGTTTTAATACGAGGCTTAAGTTCGTAGATTAGAACCGTGGCCAATAGGTATTTCGTGGATGAAAGGGTCGAACAGCGATTAGGGCATGTTCTAGGGCTAGATGACGTAGAGAAAAGGGGAAGTGGTCGGAGGCAAGCACATGAGGTTGTTGATGGAGGATGCACTATGGTTCGGTATGGCTCTCTCATGCCGAACGTTATTGGAGGGAAGATTAGAGGAGGAGCAGGAATTAGCTAGAGCACCGAACAACACGGTCCGATATGACTTGCCGAATGACTTGACCAAGTCGTTCTGTATGGATGGAGGAGAAAGATAAAACCGTTGTTAAGGGCAAAGTGTTGAATGATGGGGCTCGGCATAACCTTTGCTCGGCATGATTCGCCACATGCCGAGCAGCGGAGTGGAAAAATAGGGAGGAAGTACGAATAGGTTAGGACGCCGAACGATATTTCGGCCGAATAGTGCGTAGGCCGAACGGCCATGAATGCCGATCGATAGTTAGGCCGAACAACATTTTGACCGAACGATACTTAGACCGAACAACATTCTGACTGAATGATACTTAGGCCGAACGATATTTCGACCGAACGATACTTTGGTCGATCGATAGTTTGGCCGAACGATACTTAGGTCGATCAATATTTACCTTGCCTAATCTTATGACAAAAACAAGGACAGGGACTTAAGTAAACTAGCATATCGAACTAATATGGACTGATAACTTTCTAATTTCAGTAATCACAAGCCTGAACCTAAATCGATAAAAATGGATAATCTCCTCTAACGTATAACGCCAATGTTTGAGTCCGAAATTGAAAACACCATAGGGCAGGTTTTCGGAGACGGTCAGCGATGACGGTCTTCGAAGGCGACGATTCGAAGCTCAACTTTATACCATTAACTCCGTGACTTTCAATTTCTCAACACTTATACTTGAATTATCACACTAGTCCACACACCATACGGGAGGAATACTTTTGTTGTTAAGTCTATCATCGATTGTTTTTTAAGTATAGTTCAAACAGGTACTCTATTAGATTCAATTTCTACCAAAGATGTCTAAGAAATCTAGTTCCGCCACGATCTCAGATAGGCCCGGCCGTCTTCCAAACAAGGATTCGTAGATACTTCAAACCCGTCGACTTCGGCTACTCATAACTTAGCTCCCAACTCCCTGGAGGCATCAATTTTCTTGGACAACCCGGTCGATTCACAGGCTTCGAACATCAATGAAAGTGCACTTCGTCGGATATGCTCCGTCCACGGAATCCCCTTCGATGATGTATTAGTTCCATCGGGGCACAATCGTCCATACTTGCCCCCAGTTGGATATACAGCTCGTAATAAGTTTATGTGCTGGGTCGGTAGTGTGCCACCGTTCAACTTATTTCTTCGGGACGTGCTGCAGTACATTGACATTGCCCCGTCACCACTGCACCCGGACAGTCACGCCTTCATTTACGGTACCTACTTCCTCTTCATGAATGTCCTCTCCAGGCTTCCAACCCCGGGTGACATCATATATATATATATGATCAAGAAGCGGAGAGATAGCCCCTCTTTCATGTTTCTCAAGCCTCGCCACAAATGCCAAATCTTAACTGGGGCATGTAGCAAGTTCGCCCTGTACAAGAAGGAATGGTTTTATGTGTGTTGCCTTCCTGGTTTCGCGATGATATGGGTGGAAGGAAGTAAGTCTTTTCTCTGGATCGATATTCATGCTTGGTCAAAGCCATGCCTCTTCTAACTCTTTTTTCCATCTTTTCAGGTATCAATCCACGTCCTGACGGCCGCGGATATTCTGAAGCCGTCGAAGCTATTAGAGCCCTCTTGTCGACGAACGGGACATCCGAACTCTTATTTCAAATGAGTCACTTTCGAGGTTTAGGCTGTTGGCAGAAGGCTGTCGGATAAGCCTTCCTCAGGGCGTTTCCATACCCAGGCCCGCCTCTGGTAAAGGGAAAAAACAAGCTGAGTCTTCAGCATGCAACGCTCCTGGCGCACTAGAAGAGGGAGAAATCAAAGAAAATGAAACACCCGAAGCACAAGATGAGAATGTTGGTCTACTCAGGACCCATTAGTTGAAGTGCATGACATCGAAACGTCATCCTCCCCTTCGAAGAGGAAAAAGAAACTGACGTACAAGATAAGAAGGGAAAAAGCTAGTGCAACCTCTAAAGTTACTCTTATTCCGACAGAGAAAGAGGCTTCCTCACAACGTTTAGAAAGTTCTTTATAGGGCCTCTCAAACCTCTCGATACTTGACAATTTACTTAATTATGATTTCGATGATCCTGAGGTGCTTAAACTTCACTCATCCATCAGAGGCGATGCAGACGTTCAAGCCCAAACCCAGGAAGAAAAAACTCCCATTAGTAAAGAAACTGGTCCATCGGAGGGAAACACTAGGACACACACAAATACATGCACTTCACCTTGTACTTAAATTTCCGTCGTCACGCTACTCTCTGCTAATTCATTGTTTTTTTAAATTCTGTGCAGGTGACATAGGACGTACACACGGAATTGATCGTCTCCGTGGGTCATCTATCTTCCATCACTCTGGACGGGACTCAGGTTTCGAAAAACGTCAGGACAGAGATGGCGATGGCGATAGGGATTATCATTACCGGGACTCATCATCTCGGAAGAAAACTATTATCAGCCCAAATACTACCAACATCCCCCTTCTCACTCGGGGCAAAGCAAAGATAAACACGGCCATAAGGGGTCGCAATCTGATGTTCCCCGTGATCAACAATCTTATTCCTCCTCCACCCGATAGTCCCGGGATCCTTACAGGAGAGCTGAACTTTCAAATCTATCTCCTCCTGTCCTTACAACAGATCCATCAGTATCGGAGAAACTGGCCGAGCTTAAAGTTAAATTCCCAAAAATCTGCTTTGATGGTCTGAAGTTTCTCCCGACGATCCATCATATTCCTGGAGATGTCAAGCAGAGCGCTATCGCCTGCACCAACGATATCTATGTTCAGCATGACGCGTTTGTTCATCTTGCAGAGAAAGTGTCTGAAGTCTCCATAGAATGCCAACACGAGATTGATCGCTTGAAGCTTGAGGCTATTCATTACAAAGACATTATCAAAGCTCAAGACGAAGAGATTGCGTCTTATAAATCTCAACTTGAGGCCCCCCAGCAGAGCGCCAAGGATACCGTCGAAGCCATAACTCGTCTGGAATCGACTCACAAAAAAGAACTCGACGAGGCGGTACAACGCTATGGAGATTTGGCTTTGGAAAAAGACTCGGTGCAAAAATAGAGGGATGCATTATGTCTTCATGTTAAGGAACTTGAGGAGCGATTCCGCAAAGAGCAAGAAGAGAAGATTACTGCCCAAGAAGAGTCGCAACGGTATTGCGACGAGATCATTGCAATGCGACTCCTAAAGGAGAAACTTAAGGGCGAGCTTTCTAAAGTTGAGGTGCTGAAGAATGAAGCCCGCGAAGAGAGAAAAAAGATAGCATCTGCGGAAATCGACTCCCATCTTGAGGCGGCCAAGGAAGAAGGTAGAGAAGAAATCAAAAGCATGTTCGACCCGTTGAATGCCGAATACAATGCCCGTGTTCTCATGCACCGGGACTTAACTTTTATGGACGATGGCTATCTCGAATCCTTGGTCGAGGCGTAGGAGACTCTAATCGAAATCAAAAAGGCCGAACACGGTATCGAGGAGGTTGATGAGGAGGCCCTGATAAAAGAATTCCTTAAGGGAAATGAGCCTTCAGACCTATCAGCGGCTAAAGCCATTTATTGCAAAGGTTCCCCTTCAACAAAATGGAAAGAAGTTATCGCCGGTCCATCCGGGATTGAGTCTCCAGCTCGCCTGCCTACCTAGCCGACCAGTCAGCCGATACTCGATCTTTTTGAATAGCACATCGGCTATGACCCGGTGGATCCCGGCCTTGGTGTTCATGTTTTGTCACCTATTCCAGAGGGTGAGACCCCCTGATGGTTGAGAGCCAGTCGGAACCTGGTAGGCAACTCTTTCGCTTTAACATTCCAAGAGTTTTCACTTTCCACCAGAAGCTATCGCATTCTAATACTTTCTTTTCGTGATTTTATGCAGGCCATTCTGATCTTGAGCCCACTCCGAGGAGCGATGTCGCCAAGGAGTTTAGGGGGAAAACGAGTGAAGCTACTCATGCAAGAGAGGCTCTCGGTCCCGATGCTCAGGTGACCGGAGCGCTTGACGAGGACAAATCTGAGACTTCCTTCCCCATCGATAGGAGTTATGAAGTTGAAATTACAGACGTCTTCGAGCACACGTCCGTACTGAGCATGAAGGAGCGGCTTGATAAGGAGAAGGAAAAGACGATCAAGATCAAGGTCGAACCTCAAGCTGTGGACCTGGACGATCCTTTGAACAAGCCGTTGAAGGTCATTCTCTCAGGCGGGTTCAAACTCATGGATGTTCCTCATACTTCTTCGGCTGTTACTCCCCAGTCAAAGAAAGCTATCAAGGGTAAACGTACCGGAGAGGAGTCATCGGGCAAAAAGTCGAAGAAGTCAAAGAAGTAGTCTTCGCTCTCGTTCAACAAGAGCTAGTTTAGATTATGTAATTATTTTTTATTTCGTAGTTTATGTAAATAAACTTTTGACTCCGAGCTTTGGAGGAGTTGTTGTAGAAACTTATTTTTGATGAATAGAACTTAGTTCTTTTGCCTTTCGAAAGATTTTTGTTGTACGGTTTTCTGTATAATCATGGTTGGAACCCAAGCTATTGCGAGTTACATCAGCTTCTCGATTCATCTTCAAATAAGTTGATAATCTTTTGGCATTACACATTCTTTATTCCACGCTCCGGGTACTTAGAATATTTTCGAGTCTGTATGCCAAGGGCTTGAAGACTTCAAGTCATTTTATGTCCAGTCCGCCTTCAGGGGACTTGGTCATTTAAATTGTTTATACTCGAGTCCACGCTTTGGGGGCTTAGAGTACTCCAGTCCGCACTCCGGGGACTTGGAGGTTTTGAGTCGTTTATACTAGAGTCCGTGCTCTGGGGACTTAGAGTACTCCAATCCGCACTTCGGGGACTTGGAGGTTTTGAGTCACTTATACTCGAGTCCGTGCTCTGGGGACTTAGAGTACTCCAGTCCGCACTCTGGAAACGTGGAGGTTTTGAGTCGTTTATACTTGGGTCCATGCTTTGGGGACTTAGAGTACTCCAGTCCGTACTCCAGGGACTTGGAGGTTTTGAGTCGTTTATACTCGAGTCCGCGCTCTGGGTACTTAGAGTACTCCAGTCCGCACTCCGTAGACTTGGAGGTTTTAAATCGTTTATACTCGAGTCCGCACTCTGGGGACTTTGAGTACTCCAGTCCGCACTCTCGGGGCTTGGAGATTTTGAGTCGTTTATACTCGAGTCCGCACTCTGGGGACTTAGAGTACTCCAGTCCGCATTCTGAAGATTTGGAGATCCGCACTTCGGGTGCTTGGAGATTTTAAGTCATTTATACTGGAGTCCGCACTATGGGGACTTAGAGTACTCCAGTCCACACTCCAGGGACATGGAGATTTTGAGTCGTTTATACTCGAGTCCACACTTTGGGGACTTAGAGTACTCCAGTCCGCACTCCGGGAACTTGGAGGCTTTGAGTCATTTATAATCAAGTCCGCGCTCTGGGGACTTAGAGTACTCCAGTCCGCACACCGAGGGCTTGGAGATTTTGAGTCGTTTATACTCGAATCCGCACTCTAGGGACTTAGAGTACTCCAGTCCACACTCTGGAGACTCGGAGAATTCGAGTCGTTTGTACTCGAGTCCGCACTCTAGGGACTTAGAGTACTCCAGTCCGCACTCCGGGGGCTTGGAGATTTTGAGTCGTTTATACTCGTTCATACATTAGACAGAGTAATGTATCTCTCAATCATTTGTTATAGCATTATCATATACAGAAACATCGACAATTCATGGGAAAAAGAAATGGCTTCAAGCCTTTATTAATGCAAATAAACTAAATTGTCTTTTTACATGCCATAAACTATGAATAAAAACTTATTGGAAATAAATGCAACTAAAATATGATAGAAATGAACTAAGTGTAATAATGCCGCAAATGTTCACCATTCCATGCTCGGGGGAGTGTCGCACCATCGACGGTCGCTGGCTTGAAAGTTCCTTCTCCAAGCTTCCGTTTGATGACGTATGGACCTTCCCATGCGGGGCTCATGTGTGATGGAACTGGGAAAACTCGTTTCAAAACGAGATCACCCACACCAAAGATTCTCGGTCGAACTTTTTCGTTATAATATTGAGTAACTCGGTGCCTGTACGCGGCCGCTCTTAAATTGGCTTCTTTGCGTTTTTCATCAATGAAGTCCAACGATTCCAACAAAAGATCTTGATTTGACTCAGGGTCATAATAAGTTACCCGATGTGATGGGACTTCAAGTTCCACGGGTATAACAGCTTTCATGCCATATGCTAATGCGAATGGAGTGTGGCCAATCGCGGACTTGTAGGTGGTTCTATAAGCCCAAAGTGCTGTCGGAAGCTCATCCACCCACTTGCCTATAGCCTTTTCCAAACGTTTTTTTCAATATGGATTTGATTATCTTGTTTACATCCTCCACTTGTCCATTAGAATTCGGATGAGCAACCGCTGCAAACTTTTCTCAATACCATATTTTTGGCAAAATTCCCTGAACTCTTTGCTTTCAAATTGAGTTCCATTATCTGTAACGATGGTTCGTGGCAGTCCAAAGCGGCATATTTTATTTCGTACCACGAAATTAATGACTTCCTTGGTGGTGATAGTGGCCAAAGGCTCTGCTTCTGCCCACTTGGTAAAGTAATCGATCGCAACAATCGCGTATTTTGCACCACCTTTGGATAGGGGTAAGGAATCGACTATATCGATCCCCCACATTGCAAATGGCCAAGGACTAACCATTTGTGTGAGTTCCGTCGGCGGAGCTCTTGGGATTTTCGCATACTTCTGGCATTTATCACATCTTCTTACGTAGTCTGCGGCATCCCGATTTACAGTTGTCCAATAGTATCCATAGCGGAGGATTTTCTTTGCTAACTTCTGCCCCTCGGTATGGTTGCCACATTCACCTTCATGGACTTCCGTCGGGACTCATTTTATCTCATCATGGGCAATGCACCGGAGCAATGGGGTCGAGAGTCCCCTTCGATACATTATTCCATCCTACATTACATAACGAGAAGCCTTACGAATGACTTGTTGTCTTTCGCTCCTTCTTTCGGGCATGACCCCGTGTAACAAGCACTGCTTGAGTGGGGCCATCCATGACTCCTTCTAGATTTCTGTTTCCAACATGAAATCTGCCTCCATTATATTTATGCTCAGAACATGTAAGGATTCAACGGGAAACAATCCCATATGCTGCGCATCGCCGGTGCTTGCAAATTTTTCCAATGAATCAGCTGCTCTGTTTTGTTCACGCGCAACATGTGAAATATCAAAATACTCGAGATTCGCTAGCAGCTCCTGAACTTGGGCCAAATACGGGGCAAGTCTCTGCTCCCTTGCTTGGTAGTCTCCACGCGCTTGATACACCACCAGTTGCGAGTCGCAAAAAATTTCAACCGATCTTATTCCTAGTTCTTTGACGAGTCTTAAGCCGGCGATCAATGCTTCATACTCGGCTTCGTTATTCGTTTCTGTGAATTCAAGCTTCAAAGCATAGCAACCTAATCGGTTTTCAGGAGTTACCAGAACTATGCCAACCCCCGAACAACGGTCGTTAGATGCCCCATCGGTGTACATCTTCCATCGGACAGGAGGTATGACATTGCGGCCGTTTGATTCGTCTGTCATGGTGAATTCAGCGATGAAATCCGCTAGCGCTTTCCCTTGTATGGCCCTTCGCGACAAGTAGGTAATATCGAACTTACTCAACTCTATATTCCATTTTAACATCCTTCCGGAAGTTTCTGGTCATTGGAGTACTTATCGTAGGGGTTGGTCGATGTAAACACTGATCGAGTGTGCCTGGAAGTATGGGCGAAGCTTGCATGATGCAATCACCAAGCAATAGGCTAATTTCTCGATCTTGGGGTAGTTTCTTTACGTCCCCGTCAGACGTTTACTAACGTAGTAAACTGGTTTTGAAGTCCTCTTCACGAACCAAAGCCGTACTGATAGCATGTTGGGATACTACCAGGTACACACAACATTTCATGGTCTATTGGTTTCGATAGCACTGGGGGGGTCTCCAGATGTCTTACCAGAGCTCGAAATGCATCCTCATAGTCAAATGTCCACTCAAAATTTCTTTTTCCTTTCTTTATCACGTCAAAGAAAGGAATACACTTATCTGTAGCTCTGAATATGAATCGACTCAGCGTTGCCACCTTTCCGTTCAAGCTTTGTACTTGCTTTATAGTTCTGGGCACTTGTATGTCCCAAATAGCCTGAATCTTTTCTGGATTAGCTTCAATTCCACGTGCATTCACAATGAAACCCAAGAACTTCCCTGATGCCACGCTAAAAGAGCACTTCAAGGGGTTGATCTTCATACCGTATTGTCTGAGTATATCAAACATTTCTGCTAAGTCTCGGATGTGGTCGTTTGACTGCCGTGACTTCAGGATCATGTCATCCACATAGACGTCCATCGTTCTACCAATCTGGTCCTCAAAACATTCGATTCACCAGGCGTTGATACATTGCCCCCGCGTTTTTCAATCCAAAGGGAATTACTACATAGCAATATAGCCCCTTATTTGTGAAAAAACTGGTGTGCTCTTGGTCTGGAATGTGCATCGGGATCTGATTGTATCCTGAATATGCATCCATAAATGACAGTAGTTCATGTCTGGCGGTAGAGTCGACGAGCTGGTCGATTCTAGGTAAAGGGAAACTATCCTTCGGGCATGCTTTGTTCAGATCGGAGTAATCAACACAAGTTCTCCACTTTCCATTTTCTTTCTTCACTAGCACTGGGTTAGATACCCATTCAGGGTAGAGGGCGTCACAGACGAACCCATGGGCTTTAAGTTTGTCCACCTCCTCTTTGAGAGCCGCAGACCTCTCCGGGTCCATACGTCTCCTTTTTTATTTTATGGGAATGTGTTTCGGGTCTATGTTCAACATATGGCTCACAATTTCTAGAGAAATCTCACACATATCAGAGTGTATCCAAGCGAAAACGTCTAGATTCGTCCGAAGGAAATCGGTAAGATCCTCGGCCACTGAGGGGTCGAGTTGTGATCCAATCTTAAGAACTCGTGATGGGTCATCCCGGATGACTGGAATGTCGATCGCCAGCTCAGCCGGTGCTGCGTTTGTTTTCCTGGGTTCCCCATCATCATCTCTCGGATCTATGTCTCTAAGGATCCAAGAATGCTGCGCGAGCCAGGGCTCAAGCATTACTTATCAATCATCAATCTTTAGGATGCGGACGGAGCTATCTGCAACCTTTCCCTTCTCTCTCCGCTGAGCTTCTCTCAGTTCCACCACATAATATGCGCGACCAGTTGCCTGATCGCCATGTACAACACCGACTCCTTTGTTCGTCGGAAATTTTAACGTCAAACACCATGGGGCCAAAGCAGCCCTAAATTTTGCCAAGGCTGGACTACCCAAAAAGACATTGTATGGAGGGTCAACATCCATTATTATGAACGATAGGACTCACACTCTCCTACGCCTACCTTCCCCCAGTTCAACTGGCAGTTCTATATACCCCATCGCGTCGGTTGCAGCACCGTTAAAGCCGTGGATACCGGCTTTACATGGTTTCAAATCTTTCGTTTCCATCTTCATTTGGTCATAAGCCTTCTTGAAGATGATATTGATAGAGTTTCCATAATCAATCAAGATTCTTTTCACGTAAGCTATCCCGATTGTTGCAGATATAACCATCGGGTCGATAGTAGGAGTCTCCACCTTGTCTGCATCTCGACTCCTAAACACTATATCGTCATTCATCATGCGTTGTTGTTTTGCGGGGGTTCCATCTTCCACATTCGAACAACATTCATAATCCGCATGCCTCAAGGAGGTAGCATATCGTTCCATCTTCTGCCAATTCTTGTTTGTAGGATGAGGTCCTCCGACAATAGTGTTTATAATCAATCTGCCCACAGTCCGAGCTGGTTGTTCTGGTTGGCGTGGAGCCGGCCCGCGTCCGGGATCTGACGTTCCTTGTCTTCCATCTTGCGGGTTTTTGACAAATTCCTGCAATTTTTTCTATCTGATTAACTTTTCTATGGCGTCATGGAGGTTTCTACACTCCTTGGTATTGTGCCCGTGGGTCTCATGGAATCGACAGTACTTCCCTGTCTGTTTCTATTCTTCAGTGGACTCCTTTGGGCGCGGCTTTCTGTATTCAAAGGTGTTACATGTAGATAGATAAATTTTTTCAAGAGAAGTATTCAGCAGGGTGTATTCATTATAGGTCGGAATCCTTGGCTTCCATTTCCCTGCTTCTCTTTTCTTTCCGGGATTCCCATCTCCGGATCCTTTGGACTGCTCAGGCTTGTTTTGGACGTTGACTTGAACTTTTCCCAAACTGTCGCCGGACTGCTTCACGGCGATGTTACTTTTCACAGTCTCCTGAACAGGCCCTGGTGTCTTTCCTCATCTTGTCCATCGAGCCTCCTCCCTCCGTTTGAACTGATGAGCTTTGGCATAGAATCATTCCAATGTAGCTGGGGGCTTTTCCGCCAACCAATCTCCAAACTCCAAATCTGGATCTAAACCTCGCATTACCGCCATCAAAATTACGTCGTCGTTAGGATTGCTAACTTCAGTGGTGGAAACATGAAACCTCTGTAAGTATGCTTTCAAAGACTCTCCCGGAGCTTGGATTACGCTTGATAAGGACATCAAGTCCTTTGGACGAGTAGCATGTATTCAGAATTGTTTGACAAATTTCATTGCCAACTCGTCGAAGCTGGATATAGATCGCGGAGGGAGTCGAGTAGACCACATAGTGGCGGTTCCGGACAGAGTGATTAGGAAACACCTACACTTAGATGCGTCATTTGCCCTTGCCGAATCCATCATCCATTCTTACCTCATCACGTGTTTCCTAGGGTCAGTCTTCCCTTCATAGGCTGGAATAGTCGACATATTGAATTTCTTGGGGTACTCGGCCTGTAGGATAACATCTGTGAAGGGAGTATGATTCCTGGACACTCCCCAATCTTCGTTGGTCAGGCCTTGGTTCTCTCTCATCAACTACCTGACCATGGCTGATAAGTCCAGAGTTTGTATGGAGGGTGGGAGGTTGGGTTCCTTCCACGGGACCGTGCGGGTTGAGGTCCCGCTTGATTTGGGTCTTGGTGATCCGGGCGTCTAGTCTCATCACGTGCCTGATCCGTGATGGATCGATCGGTAGCACCTGTTTGTGCAGCTTCATCCCTACGGCGTCTACGCCTAGGAGGTTCATCAGCTAAGGTCGAGCTATCAAATTCAAAATAAGGACCAGGACTACTTCCAGCATTTTGATGCTGCTGCTGGGCAAGCTGAGTCATGAGATTAGTATTGGCTTGGATCTGCTCAGCAAGTTGCCTTCTACTTTCCCTGAGTTCTCTTATCAAGTCGTTGAACTCTGTTCGGGAAACAACCTCCGCTTGGTTCTGGGTGGAGGTTCCTGCGCCTTGAATTGCTGGTTGGTTGCAATGTCCTATCTGTTGTACACTAGCAGTTTCGTGGACATCTGCGTTGTGAGAGGTCGATGTAGTTCGTGGTCTCCCTATGGTAGAGTTGTTGGTTGTAACTCTGAGTAGAATCAACAGATGTCTTTTGAATGATTTGGATCTCCTTCGGGGGATTTTACAATCCAGTAGCTACAAAGTAGATCCTATCGTCCTGAGAATTCGATTCTCAGTGAAAGCACCGAAATGTTAGTATCAAAATTGATCACTAACACCCTTAAAAGAGATTGTGTATAGAGATTAATGAAGAAAGTAAAGTTACACAGAGGATAATATGTAGATTCAAATGCAGAAAATATGAACACCAGATTTATAGTGGTTCGACGTAATTGCCTACGTCCACTTTGAGGTTAATCTTTATTGCTTTTTTCGATAATCGATTACAGATACGATTCGTATACCAATTATATTGAGTACAATTGCTAAGCAAAAAAGATAAGCCTTGAATGAGTCTTGAATGCGGCAGAGTCTCCCCGGTGTTCTCGAAAAAATGTCCATTTCACTGTGCCCCTGCCTCTCTATTTATAGGCAAGAATGGGTTGGACTTTCCTGGTGGGTCAGGTAGCTAAGTAGCTTGGCCCAAATAGAGTGATCTCTGTGTGCCGATTCAGAGAGGCCGAACGGCAAAAATGCCGAGCAAGGCATGAATGCCGAACGATATTCTCATGCCAAACGAAGTGATGCCGAACACCCTGAATGTCGAACGACATTCTCATGCCGAACGAAGTGATGCCTAACACCTTGAATGTCGGACGACATTCCCATGCCGAACGAAGTGACGCCGAACACCATGAATGCAGAACACCCTGAATGCCGAACACCCTGAATGTCGAGCAGTATGGAATCATGCCGAACAAAGTGATGCCAAACATCATGAATGCCGAACGAGGTATTTGTGCCGAACAAGGTTTGGATGTCGAGCAATATGGAATGCCGAATGACTCTGCCATGTCGAACGTCCATAGATGCCGAACGATATACAATACCGAATGTCTCTCAATGTCGAACGCTCTCGCATGCCGAACACTCTCGCATGCCGAACGTCCCATAGATGTCGACCGAACTTGAGTGCCGAACGAATCATATGTGTTGGACGACTCTGGAAGCCGAGCGCTTTCTAATGCCGAACGCTCCTAAATGTCGTGCGCTCCTGAATGCCAAGCGTGTTTGGATGCCGAACAACTTCGTCATGCCGAACGGCCTTCAATGCCGAACGACCATAGATGTCGAACAACTTTTTCATGCCGAACGGCCTTCAATGCCGACGACCATGGATGCCGAACAGCCTGGTCGTGCCGAACGAGAATGCTGAGTCCTTAGTTGCCTGGTCAAATCTCCAAGTAACAGTATCCATAGAAAACACATATATACTTGATACATATCAAAGATTCAACCAAGATCACAGTTGTATATATATAGATATGTTAATCAGTAAACAAACTCAAATTGTTTTACTCACAGCCTTTTGAAAATAGATGACACTGCATGGCTTCATCTTCAATCTCCAATCTTCTTTCTTTAATTTAAATGACACGTCTTTGTTTTTTTTTAAATGTACGTGAACAAGTGAACAAATATAGCCATGTATATATAGAAGAGAATGGAAGGGTCAATGAACATAGAGTGGCTGAGATTGTACAGGCTTCATTTCATATTTATTTTTTTCTTTTCACCCTTTTGTTGATTTGATTTTTGTTTTTTATTTTATTTATTGTGTGTGATTTGATTTATAGCATGCTTGACTTTGATGTTTTCCATCGTGATGCTTGCATATACATATATATATATATATATATATATATATATATATATATATATATATAGACACACACACATATTTACATACATGTATTTTTATCATATACATATTTACATTTTTTACATATTTACATATACATTTAGATATATACATATTTACATATACACTATTTTTACAAACATATATACATATATATACTTATATATATTTTTGTCATCATATGTTCGAAATGGTGAAAAAAATTATGCGTATAAATTTATTTTATCATATTCATAAATTGACATCTAAAAATTCAGTATAGTCTCCAAAATTTATATATTTAGATATCAGAAAATTTATTTATTCGACCTATAAAAATTAATATTCCAATATTTAAAATTAATTAATTACCCTCGTAACAGATGGCTAAAAATCCGGGCCGTTACATTGTTATAACTGTCTAGGCTGATAATTGTGGTTGTTGTTGTACTTTGATGATTTATGTATATAATAGTTTCTCTTTTGTAAAAATCGTTGTTATTATGCTATAAGTTGTCCTGCTGCGATTTGAGATTCTGCTGTTTTTAGTTTTTTTCTCTTCTTCTTCCCTTCTTCTTTCTTCTTTCTTCCCCATAATTATCCATTCATCTGTTCGATTTGAGTTGGATATGTGCGGTTTATTGTGAGCCTGAATGGAAAGGATTAGCTGGTCGCTACATTCTGAATATATACAAATAATTATTAAAGTAAATTATGTTTTGAGTATCTTTTTATTATTCGTTTATAAGTATTTATTTCCTTATGTGAGGTAAAAATAATGTTAATGATTTTCTTTGAAATCAATTTAATTATTTTTATATTTATATGCATAATCTATTTCATAATTCTACAGGTCAATCTTCCACATGTATATTGATTTGGTATATATATAAATATTTATTAATGATTTCTAAGCTTTTGGTTTCTCATTTCTTACACAGATTTTGATGTTGTGGATGGTTCAACATTGATATTGATTTGAGTTATATTTTAAGACAATATGTTGATGACATCTTTCTGGTTGTTTTATTGATATTTATTCAATGTGAAGAGAAATCCGAATAAATGGAGTGATACCATCTAGTATGGGATTTTCAATAACACTTTTTCAATTATTCTTTGGACTCATTGTACAGAAAAGAAGGACGAGTGTGGTGTTTGAGCACTAAATAAATGGACAAGTAACGCGCAGTCACTATAACAAAAACACCATTTGACAACTGTTAAAAACAGTTGTAATATGTCTTTGTAATAGAGTTATATTTTTTTTACAACTTGTCTTCGTTAGTTGTTAAATAATTTTTTACTACTGCACATCGCAGTTGTAAAAAAGTCTTTTACACTGTCAGTGGCAGTACTGGCAGTTGTAAAAAAAGTCTTTTATAGATGTCAATCATAGTTGTAAACATGTCTTTTACAACTGTTTTTGCCCATTGCAATAGGGAATTTTGCAAATGTTTGGCCCGTTGCAATAGTTTCTTTTGCTACAGTTTTTGCCTGTTGTAATAGAGTCTTTTGCAACTATTTTTTTCTATTGTAAAGAAGTCAGACGGAAAAAAAATTGCAATGCACTTGTAAATTTATAATTAATTTACAATTAAAACCAAAATATTATACTAATAACAACCAAATTTATTCATATTTACTAAAAATAACAAAACGAAATTCATGTCAAAATATCAAAAAGATTGATGTATTCACATCATTCATAAAATTTTACATAGTTACAAAATATCATATTCAAGCCTAAACTAACACGACGTAAATTACATCATGTTCATCTATAACTTTGGTACCTAATCCTTTGAGCCCTCAGGGTGGCATTTTTGCAACTGCAACCAAAGAGTAGAGTTCTTTTGCATCTTCTTCTTCATTTCCTAGAAATCCTTACACGGGCTCTTCTTGGAACACCTTGTATCACACAGCTACAGATGTGCTTGTTACATTTCACATCAACTTGAACATTTGTGGTTCCCATCACCTTCTGAGTGAACTTTCTGTATCTCCCTAATAGCTTTTGGAGCTTTCTTCTCAAAAGGGTTGTAATTTTAAATAACGGGGAAAAATTATCAATACTGATGTTAACAAATATTATCAGAATAATTTGTGACATAGCAAATAAATGTGGTAAGAAGTTGAATATGAATAGCGACCATACAAATGCACTAATTGCAGTTTTTCGGCCATGTAGAAAAACATTTGCAACATAACAAAGATATGGATTCAGAAAAGTAATGAACTCAGTATGCAAGATAACATAGCGTAAGACAATCAGCATGCTTGACTCAAATCAAAATGAAAATAGGAATACAAGTATAAGCAAGGAACAACAACCTTAAATAGCAACACCGATGGAATGACCAGAATTCACACAATACAAATGTAACATCAACAATAGAGCCCCTGCAGAGGTCCAAATCATAAACAAAATCTTCTTCTAGTTCTATTAATAGCATAAAACATAATGGCAAAAGCAAAAATTAAAGTAAAATTAACATAGGCCCAAAGGCAAACTGTGTAAATGAAGTAAGCAAGCATATTAGAAAAGCAAAGAATACACAAATGCCAATGTACTTATTAGGAGACTCAAATCCGAGGAGAAGCGTTTCAATTTAAAGCAGCCTCCAGTGAAGTCATTGATGATCCAGCGTGGATTAACTTGGTTTCACAAATCGAAACAAAAGGACATAAAAACAAAACGAGTAAAGTGAGTGGATTCCTTAGCAACTATGGAACTAACGGAAACTAAAATACCAAGAATTAAATGACGTTACTAATATGGAACATAAGGAGGATTAACTCCCCCGTCAGAAAATATGACATAACTAAGTACATATACAGACTCAGCCCTATTTTCGTCAGTTACTCAAGTAAAAAATAGAAGAGAATACTATTCATACTTATATTAAAAGTATAAAAACGTAGTGGGTTTATGCATACCCTAAAGAAATGGATAACAAGAGCAAAATGATCATACTATGGGACCTTAGTATATGGTGTAGCAGCATATTGGTCAACAACGATCAAGCTATATCATCGATATACAATAAAGGAGGATTGAGAATTATTATCACAGTGGTATATGGACTTCATACTGATGTGCAAAGACAAGAAGGTGGGCCTATATAAAAGATGCATGTAATAATATAAATATTCCATGGACAATCACTTGTGATTTTAATTGTATACTATTCGATATTGGCAGAACCGGGCTTAATGACAACAACAAGAATGCAAATGGTGACTTTTACAAGGAAGTTGCAACCGTAGGCTACAGAAATCACAATACATTGGTAACTATTTTACTTGTAGGGGAGGTAAAAAAACTCCTTGACGCATAACAGGTAACAAACTAAGGGAACAAACATGATCAAAAATGTTACGGACCATCAATATTGTTAATGCAAGTTGCAAGAAAGAGGAAAAAGAAGATGATTGTAAAATAGTTACAACAGAAGCAACAATCCATGTTTGATAGTCTGTAAGTAAACATGAAAATACACATCTTAGAGAGATTCTTTGACTTCATTTATAAGTACCGATGCCACTTGTAGCAGTTGATTTTTATATATTACTTAAGAATGTTGTATAATGCACTTTGCAGCTAAGGAATATTAATCAATGTCAGAGTAATCACGGATCCAACTGAAGGTTTTTTTTGTACATAAGACAGTATCAGCTCACAAGACAGTTACGGGTCATAGGATATTTACATATTAGTCACTTAGAACCACTGTGTATACAGGAAACGCAAGCGGATTATTGTGAGATGGCATATGTGTATATTTTTCTTAGATGTAAAACTAAACTCCTCACATTAGAGGTTTAACATGTTTAGTTGACGTTTATTTTGTTCACTGGACACGAACATGTTTGTATTAGAAGTCAGTGAATGCTTTGACCTGTAAATTAAAAATAATGTAACTTCCTGAAATAAATAATACTTATCTAAGCATAGTGCACAGATAAGGTCAACATCTCTATAGTGTGTTTAGTCAATTAAACTTTCTAAATTCTCTTGGGACATGAAAAGCAGATTAGGGGGTCAAATAGAAGTTTAAAACTGCCATCAAAATTAACCTACAAAGCAAAATTAATCCACTTGCCTCAAATTTACGAATTCAACATATCCAAACGCCGGACAAAAACGTTTAATGAATCATAATAATAATCACAATTATTACGTACACAAAACAAAAACAGAAAATATGCCGATGCACTTAAAAACAACACTTGCCTTTAACATCGTTGGGTAGATAAACAGAAAGTATCCAATAACAAGGCCTGGGTTGAAAGAATTCTCCAAAAAATTGCTATATGAATCAACAGAAGTTAAATACTTACAAAGTAATAGATGATTCCAGCAATTGGTGTCGAATATCTAGTCCTAGTCAATCTGATGATAATTAGCATAGTCGTCACACCTGAAAATAAATTAAGATGAGCGTCATAGCAAACACTGTAAGAAAATCGGTTTTTGGTTGCAAAAACTAATGGCGTTTGAATGTAAATGCAACTAATAATATTTCACCTTATTATATAAATGCAACAAAAAATATTTCACTTTCCGCCTTTATAAAAAAATTCTACGTTTGCCCAAATAAACATAACCCAAAAGATTACCGCCTTGCTATTCCTCTGCTACTTAGAACGATTCAACTCTTTCCCCAAAATAAGCAACCCTAAATCAAATACATTCCCCAATTCAAATTTGCAATGCTCAGCTGTTATCCTTGATAAGAAGGCATGGACTACTCGCCGATGAGCAAATCCGTCATCAGATGGGTCATCGACAACCTCGCTCTAGAATGCGATCGAATCGCCTTAATTCACGTGGTCTCTTACAAAATCGATAGCGCTCTGAAAAAGCTTTGGGTTCAAATAGGAATGTGTAAGTACTCAATCTCTCGTGTGTAAATCAGTCGTTTATCGGTAGTATTATCCGATGTAATCGATTTGGTTGAACGATTGCATCTCTTATTCCTTTGGATGAGTTCAGAGAAATGAATTTGACGAAGCAGTACGAAATCAGTAACGTTGATCCCGAGGTGTTTGAGCTTCTTGCTGCTGCATCGAAGATTAAGAAGGTGTGATTTATTCCAACTTTAATTTGTTATTTTCCTGTACTTTGGTAAAGGATATTTACTGATGGTTGATAAATGTTGAAATCAGGCAACTGTATTGGCTAAGGTGTCTTGGGGTGAACCAAGAGAAAAGCTGTGTGATGCGGTGGAGGATCTGAAACTCGACTCTTTGGTCATTAAAAGTCGATGCTTTGGCATATTTATAAGGTATCCCTTCTATATATATATATATATATATATATATATATATATATATATATATATATATGAACTTTGATGTTATGAATTTTGTGTAATAATTAGCAATTATAACGTGAAACTAAAATTTGCAGGATGTTGCTTGGTAGTGTGAGGAACTACAAAATTACAAATGAAACCAAAAATTCTAATTCATTTAAAACCGTTTATGATTTCAGTGAAGAAGCAAAGCTCGTGTACTGCGCATCTTGTCAGTAAGTCAAATGAATATATTGCCTTCAAGGTCAGCAGCATCCACATCTCTCGTTATGCTATTATTGTCACAAATATCGTGTTGTAAATTTTGAACTATTTAAGACACAGTTAATCCTATTCTCATTTTGAAGTTGACAAATAATTATCTATCGTATCTTAGCATTTCAAACAACCCTTTTAGTTTGTTCTTTAAACTATTCAAACTGAAAATGCGATAACAATAAACTTACTATTATATCAGTATGCATCTTGTCTATTTTCTTGTATTCTTTTGTCTAACATAAGCATTTATGTTTTTTGATCAAAACCACGTCTCTAAAGACATATTCTATTGAACTAAATAGTGGTGTCATTTTACCAAGGTCATCGTGCGATTTTATAGGTAACCATTTGGAAACTGCTTAGATTCATATAGAAAATATTTATTACTTTTTGAATATTTTTCCAATCATTTTGGTTTTTTTTCTAGTACTCTCAAGATGCACTACTATAATGTTTCATAACTATTTAGTTTTCTTGATTTATCATGTTTATTCATCCCCTACCTTGTTCTTACCTTCCTTATGATAGAATTTATGAGTGGGTAATATGCCGTATGCATTGCATAGACTTTAAGAAACTATCTAAATCATTGCCTAGCTCTTACGTTTGTATATATATATTTCCAAAATATTAAACAAGTTTAGTTACTGTCCTAGAAACTCAATTAAGGTACAAGGTGTTTAGTGGTTTGGAAAATATGCAACAGATTTAGTTAGTGGTTTGGATAAGCACATATTCAACAGATTTGCATGGAGCCGGTTATTGAATTCTAAACACTTTAGTTTTCTACTTTTCAAGAAACTAGTATCAGGATCATGACATAGTGGAAGTTAAAGTTTATTTTAATGATTTAGATATTACTTAAAATTATTGATTTCGCCTCCATGAGAAATACAAAGGTGCATTACTCGGTTGAACTGATTTGCTACAGTTGTATCTGACAGGAATTCCTTGTAATTTTTTTGTGAATAGTAGGTATTGGTATTCAATCTGAGAACTATAAGGCATGATACTTTTTTTAGGGACAAATCCACTATTGTCTAAATTCCATTGTATTAAGTAGTTGAGGTGCAACAGTAGCAGAATTATTAGTTACTTTCAAGAAGCATCAGTTCGTCATATTACGTGATTATAACTATATTGATTTTATTGGTTAGATGATTTAATCAGTATGTCATATTTAATCATATTTAATTAAATTGGTGGGGTTAGCGATGAAGGTTATCTTAATTAATATTCAAGATTTATTCCTCAAAAAGTTCATCCACCTCTTTGTCAAACTGTATTGGTTTGATTTATTTTTCTTTATTTTTAAGGTTTTCATTTGATGGCATATAAGAAAAGATGTTATAAATGCTACTGAAAATAAAGGCAAATTAGTCATTGATAGTTTTTTCTCCCTTAGTTAAAAAATGAAGAATGGTGTATGTTTGCCGTGCTTGGTCTTCAAACAGAATTTGCTTTAGTGGAAATGTATGAATGTAAATAGGAGAATAAGAGTACAAGCATGTAAAGCGTACCTTATTACAAAGAAGAAACGCAACTCAATTTTATTACTATAAAATTTCCATATAAACGAAGAAAGATAATAGGGAGAACACAGGATAAAAACACTCAAACCTAATCTAATATCTTATGTTTATAAATAATAAGAGATTGCATTAGAAAAACAAAATAGAGACTTATTCGTGTGATCACACAAAAGTTCTATGCTCAAATTATATTGCTTAGGTTGAAATGAAAACCGTAAAATAAATTCATCCAAACAAGCAGATAGGTCAAAAATATAGTGGGACGAATAAATTGGTTTATTTTAGTATATTTAGCATTTGTCGAAATGCACTGAATGATCTGATTTATTAAACTATTCTCAGATCAATAAACGACCCTACACCAGTTTTTCAACCATATGGCATGAAATTTTTGTGTTATAACTCTAATACAGAATTACAGATGATTTATTGCTATAAAACTCATAAGACATATTTTTCTTTGGATCAACAGAGGCAGAATTGGACCCAGTTCGAAGCCCAATAATGGCAGCGGAGCAGGAAAGTAGAACAACAGAGTTAAGTGTTAGATGCGTAAACTTCTCCTTATTAATAAAATAGGAAACCACAGCATTGTAAGCAAGCTGAGTTGAACACAGAAGCGAGCAAGTCGAAACCGAGAGATACAGAAGCGCGTAGGAGTACATGAGACTATCAGCCACGGACAAAAGTCCTATGCCAAGGTATGCCATATAAACCTTTACCAAATCAGGTTGCTCATAAGTTGATGGAGTAGTGAAAAATAGTAAAGGAAGGTATAGAATTGGATAAGCTGTTGAAAATGTGAGTGTTTCAATCCACTTGCTATTGCCACCTTGATCGTAGTAGTATCTGTTTAGAAGAGTTGCACAAGTTTGTCCTGTGAGCAGTAAGGCTATGTCGAGTGACACTGATATCCACCATCTGAGATTTGCATGCATTTTTGTTGCTGAAATTTTTATTGATGAGTTATTAGGTGGATGATTGATTGAGCTTAGCTATAGAAATGGGAAAGAAAAGGAATCGGCATAAAATACTAGGGATAACTTCTTGTATAGTGGTGTTGGATAAAGACATTTGGAAATGATATTTGAAATTTTGGAGGTTTGCTTAGAGACCTTGAAATGCTAAATTCATTTCAGACCATAACTTTATTAGTTTAGTAGAATAGGATTCACTTATAAATCTGGACAATTAATTTTAGTTGGACATTAAGGTAAAAAGGACACATTATACTCATTGATGATTTAATCAGTATGTCTCTTAAATTTTACCTTCTTGTAGTTTTCTATATCTTTGTCGCTATTGAGCTGGATTAGTTGTTCCATTTGCATTAGTTTATATAAACCTATTTATTATATTTGCATACAATCACATCATCTTTGATTTCCTTTAGCTGATAATTCTTTTAGGTAGTAGCCCTTTCCGTTTACATATTCAGAGTGCTCAGGCTTCTAAATAGATTCAAATTGGATATTAGCAAGTTACAATTGAAAATCGTTTTAGGCAATGTTTATTAATTTTTGAATTCTATTTATTTAGCTATTAGTTTTTTATATGCATGGTTTTGGTCACAACTGTATTTTTGTAGACGGGTCTGGAAGTCGATTCTAATGCAGTTGCTAAAGTGATTATGGAAGAGTCGCTGATCATTTTGAAGGTGCCAAGTCTTTGGTCGAGGTGGTTGGGGTTAATGGCAAATTTTCCAAAGAGATCTATAAAGCTTTTCCAGGTAATAAGTGCACATTCATATCCTTAACTTAGCTTGGTTAATGATTTACTTGCTGGGATTAATTAATAATTATTAACTTAGTTGTGCATGTAAATTAAGGAACCTAACATGCACAACTAATGAAAATAATTTGATCATTCCACTAAGTTAATCAATAATAATAATATAATTAAGTTAACTGAGTTTTAATAATAATAGTAGTAGTAGTAATAAGTCAATTAAGTTAACTAAGTTAATAAAAATTAATTATTAAAATTAAACAAGTTTTGTAAAATTAACTAAGTTTAAGTTAACTAAATTTTATAAATAGTAATAATATAACTAGTTTAACAAAGTTTTATAAATAAAGACGATGATAACGAATTAACTAAGTTAGTAGTAGTAGTAGTAGTAGTAGTAAACTAACTAAGTTAACCAAGTTAATAAAAATTAACTAAGTTTTGTTAAAATTAAATAAGTTTTATAAAATTAACTAAATTTAAGATAACTAAATTTTATAAATAATAATAATAACCAATTAAAAAAGTTTTAAGTAATAATAATGACGATGATGAAGAATTAACTAAGTTTATAAAAATTAACTAAGTTTATAATATTAATAATAGTAATAAAATTAAGTTAACTAAGTTTTAATAATAATAATAATGATTAACCAAGTTAATTGAGTTAATAAAAATTAACTAAGTTTTGTTAAAATTAACAAGTTTTATAAAATTAACTAAGTTTAAGTTAACTAAATTTTATAAATAATAATAATATAACTAATTTAACAATTTTATAAATAATAATGAAGATGAATTAATCAATTTATTTTAAAAATTATCTTAACTAAGTTTATAATAATAATATAACTAAGTTAACCAAGTTCTAATAATAATAATAATAATAATAATAATAATAATAATAAATTAACTAAGTTAACCAAGTTAATAAAAATTAACTAAGTTTTGTTAAAATTAAAGAAGTTTAATAAAATTAACTAAGTTTAAGTTAACAAAATTTTATAACTAATAGTATGATATACTTGTACAATGTTGTAGTTGTTTGATATTAGATTTGAAGTCTTACGAATTAACATAATTGTTTGACTATATGTTGTAATTTCACTTGTGCGGACATTGGATTTTCGAAGAGAGCAAGGTTGGACTTTTATGGTTCTAGCTTTCACTTGTGCATGCAACAAAGAATTATGGGTAAATAAGTGTTTTGTTAGTGTGACTATGTACGGTTATATACTACTTCTGTATCAATGTATGGTAATGTACTACTTGTGTTTATGGTAGTTCATTTGTTCTTGTATTTTTTATTATTGAACTATTTATTATTACTGTTTAATATAAATTATGAATAAAGTAAATTGGAGAGTGAACGAGCTAGCAGAATGTGAGAAATAGACAAAGAAAAGCAAAAATATTTAGTGGCGTTTATCAAACGCTATGGAAAAAATATAATTGCAGAAAAAAATGCAACAAAAAAATATTGCCGCGGTGAAATATACAGCCTTTAAAATGATCAATCTATAATAGCATTTATTTAGTGGCGTTTAGAAAACGCTACGCAAAAAATATGTTGAAAAAAATATCACTTTTGGTGGCGTTTCAACATGCTACAGAAAAAGATTTACGGTGGCTTTTCTTTGCCCCCGCAATACGGCACATTATAACGGCGTTTACAACAACGCAACCAAAAATATTAGTTTTTTAGTTGCATGTCGTATGGCGGCGTTCTCTAAAACGCCACCATAAGTTATGGTTGCGTTTTTTGTGCGCCACCAAAAGTACTTTTTGGTGTAGTGAAATGAGCTCGCGGCGGAGGTCGAGGTCGAGTGGAAGTGTTAGATCTGAGGTTTCGTGTTTGTACAAGATGGTGATTATTTATAAGAAGAGGTGCTGGGAGGGAAGTGGAGGGTTCGCAGCAGAGTTAGATATCTACTTGGAAGAAGAAGGCAAAAATAATTGGGGAAGATTGGGGTTTGGAGCAAAATATTTGATGTTGGAGCCAAATTGAAATTTTCGTAAAAGATATAGTTTATTACAACTTTCTTGGTGAAAGCGTTGTAAAATGGTGTAAAGATGATGTTTTATATAATATTTTTTCAAAAAATGTTGTATTAAGCCATATTTATAATTATTAAAAATTACTTAATAATTGTTAATTATTAACTATTAATTGCTATTATTTCTGAATTATAATTTCATATTAGTTATTAAATATTAATTATAATTATTAACTATTAAATAAAATTATCAATTATAATTATTAAATACTAAATAATAAATATAACCTTTTAACTATTATAAATTATTTATTGATAATTAATTATTAATTAACAAAACATAACTTTTCAATTATTAAATATAACTTCTTAACTAATTCAGTAGTTTACTTCTTAATTATAATTGAATATTAATTATTAATGCTAATTCTTATGTATATATTATTAGTTATCAATTACTAATACAATATTTATTAAACATTAATTATTATTATTATTAATTTACTAAATATACTACTACCTAGTAAATTAATTATAATTATTAAATAATAAATAAGAAAATATAATAATCATTAAATATTAATTATTAAAAAATTAAATTTTAAATTTTAAATATTTTATATAAAATGTCAATTATTGAACGTTAATTATTTAATATTAATTATTAACTATTAATTATATTTGTTAATTAATTAATATAATTAATAAATATAAAATGTAATTTATTAATTATTAGTAATTAGATATAATAATTATGGAATATAAAAATAATTAATAATTACAGATTTTCATTAGTAATTATAAATTATTCAATAATAGTAAATAATTTTAATAAATTACTAATCTTTAATTATTAATCAATGGATACATTACTAAATAGTAAATTAATTATTATTTATCGATTATTATACATCAAAAATTAAAGTGCAGTTAATTAATAAATAATAATTATTATAGTAATAGTAATTACTAATCATTAATTATTAATTACCGAATATATTACTAGATTGTAAATTAATAAATAATTATTGATCGTTGGTTAGTTATCAATTTTGAAATTATAATAACGTATTAAATAATAATTATTAAATTGTAAATTAATTAAATATTAAATTTTAAACTTTTCTTATTAAATATTAGTTATTGAAAGTTAATTATTAATTATTTAATAGTAATATTTAATGTCAACTATTAATTATTTATTGTATTTATTAATTAGTAAATGTAATTAATAAATATTAACTGTGATTTATTAATTATTAATAGTTAATTATAATAAACTATTAAATATAAAAAATAAATTATTGATCGTTGATAATAATTAGTAATTATGAATAATTTTTCTATAATCATTAATTAGTATAACTTATGTCAAATATAAGTTGAATTTCATAATTATTATTTATAAATTATCATTTATAAATTATTAACTAAGTATTATTGGTTATTATTTACAAATTATTAATTATTATAATATTTAAAGCAATAATAAACATATTTAAAAAATTAACGTAATTCGGCATTTAATATTTATTTGTTATTAATTATTATTATAATTAATCATTGATTATTATTTTTATTACTTAATATTGATTATTGACTTTTATTATTTTTTAATATTGATTTTTAAATCTAATTTTTATTTATTATAAAATTATTATTATATATTAATTATTATTTACTATTATTTAATAGTAATTATTATTTAATAGTAATTATTATTTATAAATTATTAATTAAATGTTTATTATTTATTATTTATTTATTGATTATTAATATATAAGTTATTGATTATTTTTTATTAGTTTTTCAATTATTAATCATTATGTATATGTTATCGAGATTTAATTATTAAATATTTAATACTAATTTTTGAAAATATTTACTATTTACTAATTATTAAGTATTAATTATTAATATTAATTATTATTTATTTTTAAGGTTATCATTAAATATTATTATTTATTAATTATTTAATAATTATTATTATTTATTAGTTATCGAATAGTGATTATTAATAATAAATTTTCATATTTTCTAATTAATTATTATTATTTAATCGTAAATATTAATTATTAATAAAAAATATTCATTGTTCATTACTAATTATTGAGTATTATTATTTGATTATAATTATTAATTAATTAATATAATAGGCAAATGAAAAAGGTTATAATAGACATATATTACAACTAACAAAAAAATAGTTGTTAAAAATAGATATCTATTACAATTGGCAAACGAAAAAGGTTGTAATAGGCATCTATTACAACTGACATAAATGAAAAGTTGTTAAAAATAGGTATCTATTACAACTGGAAAAAAAGAAACATTGTAATATGCATATATTATAACTGATAAATAAAAAAGTTGTTGAAATAAGTTTATTACAACTTTTTGGAAAAAAAAGATTTGTGAAAAACCTTTATTACAACTGCCATTTTTTGGTAGTTGTAAAAATACAGGTGTAGTATAGTCTTTTTGCTGTAGTGGGTGGTATAGGACGCCATTGTGTTATTTATTCATTTATTCTTTGCTTGGAATGACGCTCAATACGGGATGTGTTGTGTGTGACTCGTTGCGATGAGCATGTATGGAGGCTACATGTTAGCCACATAATTTGTGTACATGAAGCGTCTATTTACCTTTATCCGACTCCCATTGTGTTTCGGGAGTGAACCAGATTGACCGGTATCCATATAATTTGTGTACATTACGCATTGTCGAGCCAATGGTGGATCATTATCACGATACCAAGAATAGAGAGGTAATGGTAACCGATGACTGTAGGAATCATGTCACATGGATAACGTGTGGCTTCTAAAGCAAGCAGAAGTGTTGTTAGTCTCCCGTTTAGTTTTGGTTTGCGTGTATGTATGTGGGTAGTAGATAGATATATATTATGGATGGATGAGATTATACCTTGGACTCTGTCCAGAGTATAACCTACTCCATATCCTTCTTAGGCGGACGGCCTACTTATTATTGATTTGTTGTTTCTATCTCTTAGGACCTTTCAGTCGAGAGTTTTGCCTCTCCAAGGACTGTGGGTCGAGGTATATTATTTTGCACATTACGGCATTGTTATGAGCTAGTTCAAATCTTTCTTATTGATTTTATCGGTTTGATATTGGTATTATATAATATGAGCTTGAGAGAGATAGTGTGCATTGCTTCATTGCTGCCCGACTTCACTCGAGGATGTCTCATTACTGATTATTTTGGATTTGATGTTGATTTATGGATATGTATGATTCACCCATTTGTATTGATTTTGTGATTTTGTTGACATACTTCTATATGGGTGATGAAGTCTTTTGACATTGTGTTGATTGTTTCATACGAATTTGAGTTATTTGTGAAGCATGATGCCTTGATAAATATCTATCATATTATATAGATATTTCATACATACATTTCTATACTTATTCATCAAATTTGGTATGCTGATTAATGATTTGAGTACCTTCGATTGTGATATAACATTGTTATTTCTTGTATACACTATTACCCTTATTTATGATCCTTAATTAGACATAGTCTGTCGTGTGTTGTTTTGTAATACTCGGGTCAGTCCAAGATATTTCAAGTACGGGGATGATACGACCAACAATTGTTTACTTTGGGCATAGAGGAGTATTATATTAGGATAGTTACCTGATTTTTGTATGATATTGATTCGCTATATATGTATATATATAATTGATATTTGAGTTGTATTATATTCTTATAACATTATTGTATATATGTTATCGCTGTGATTGACTTTAATTTCTCTATAATTCATTGTATATTATGTATTATTCTGTCCTGGAGGCACACGTGTTTATTGACTTGTACCGATACTGTGTACTTATGGTTGAGTCATATTTTAGATTTTTTAATACATACATGTGTTAGTCCAAGGGAATAATCACGTGTGTACCCCGTATAGCCTTAGTATTCGTATTATTCAACAGTATTACTTTGTAATAACCTCAGATAGTATAGGTATAGAAGTGGGGTGTTATAATAACTATATGTATTTGGTGAGCAGACTCAAGGTACATATACCATACTTAGGCCATCACAATATGGTAGGTACGAGTAAATAATATATATTTTTTGATTTGTTGAGCAAACTCAAAGTCTAAGCTGAATTAGGACAAGGTACCAAAGGGTTGGGAGTCATATATGATACAACTGATAAGGCATTAACCATCGTCTATAGAGCTATGACTTATTAAGCAGACTCAAGATCAAAATTATAACGGATGAGTCCTAACACCTACTAGTGAAGTCGAAAGACTTTCATGTTCCGAATTAGGGTTTGGCGGAACATAAAAAACTGGTGGGAACCTTACTAGAAAAATGATATGATAACATTTAACCTTTCTAATATTATAAGAACATATGTTATATAACGTTATAATAATTTACTTGATAAATTTGTGCATTTAATATGATTGATAAAACATTTATCAATTAAGATATTCACATAAACTGAATTGAAGATTGGCAAATAGATAACATATACTCACTAATAAATGCTTCTTGCATGTTAATGTTTTAATACTCATGCAAGCACCGGATTTTATAGCTACTAAATACATTTGTGATTTAGTTGCTTACATGTTTATTTGGTCGAGATTGTGTACTGCATTCCATGAGTTTCGAAATCTAAAAGCAATAAAAGATTATGGATATTTGATCCATATACAATCGCACATGAGTGTTATATAGGGAATGATCACATTTCATAATGTACGATACTTCATGAAGTTAGTTCATTCGAAATAAGCCAATAAACAATAATTTGAGATCAAGTATTCAATCTGATTGATTACAAAAGGATCATGTTGTGTTAAATGTAACACTAAACCAAAACTACAAGAAAGATCTAAGAATTCAATCACTGAAGTGTCAATTTGATCAGTTTACGTAAGCTGCATCATATTGACGTCCTTAAATGTTAAGGATGATCAAATGCATCTTTGTAAAGAGTTCGTTATGATGTTGTAGTAAGGGTTTTATTTTGAATGGTTCAACCGTTTAAAAAGAAAAATGAATGTACAAGAGTGGATGTAATTTAAGACACCGTAGGGATAAAGAGAGTGGATAGTCACTTCCGCTTCACAAAGAAACATCGAAAATGAGAATTGTAATAATAACTGATACTTAACATTGGAATAAGAAATATGATTTCTACTTCGAGACGTGTTTTCAAATAGAAAATTGTTTTCTATGAGATTATTTCTTTGAGTTCGAGATATTTGATCAAAGGACTCTCCGTTGTAAACAAGTTGCAGTATATGAAATAATTAATCTATATTAAGTGAATAATGGACCTCCGAATTCAATACACTATTATAGTGATGGCGTAAATAGTGGGAGCATGCCATATAACATTTACTAATTGGATGGAGTTACAAAAATGTTTTCGTAATACACACCGAACATTATTTATGAAATAACGACTTGTTTTTAGTGGCGACTGAAAAATAGACAGTTATATTTCAATGTGAATATTATGAATATTCATAATGAAATACAACTACAATAATATATTTGTTTTCATAACAAAAGTGATACATTAGAAAAAATTATAAGTGTCTAAAATTATTTACAATTATTTTAAAATTATAGACTAAGCCATGGTTTTGAGAAATAATTTTTTATATGATTATTAATCATATGATATTGATTAATTATATCTCAAACAATAAAGGGTTGTGCACTCATTTAATGGGAGCATCATAAGAATTGATGAACCCTTGGGATTGATACATGTAGATGTATGCAATCGTAAGTCTATTAATACCAAAACGATTCCATATACTTCATCATAGTAACTGGTAAGTTATCACAAACATGGACATGTGAATTTGATAAGCGTGTACAAATCTACGGTAAACCATAGAATATACAATGGAAGTAAACAATGTAACATGTGATAGAAATGATTCGATTTGATCAAATGGGTGAGCATATTGGAAAGAGTTCCGAACGTGCCTAAAAAATAAAGATTCAATCTCAAAAGTCATTCCTCCCTGTGATACGTAATGATGTATCATTAAGGAGTAATTGAACTTTGTTTAATAAAGTACAATTAATTATGAGTGTAGTTGAGTTAAATTTTCTATAAGGTCGTGTATTTAAGAGTAGTACATACAGTTGATATTATTTCATCTAGATGATAGTTTATAAAATCATGCAAGATAAGGGTTTATAAGAATCCCCAACATAACATTGGCTAGAGAGTTGGTAGGTTGTGCAAGTCGAAAGTCCGCACATAATAATTGTTCGTGGGTGATCTTGTATGAATCTTCCCAAAGGAAATTTGAGAAAGTGTCATTGGATGATATATTTATGTTTTGAACATAAATTTTGTAAACTAAAACCAAATCAGTTTTATAACTAAGGAAATTTGTAAAATGTTTACAAATACATATTTCATTGCACCGAGAAACAATTGTTGTTTCAAGAAGTACCAACTTCATAGTGAAGGAATTTCTTTGAGAAATTATTGATAGTAAAACAGAAATGTATACGATCCAAAGATAAAATTGATTACATGAGATGAAGTGAAATTAACTTACCTAAATGAACACATCACAGTAGAGTGTCTAATATGTATTATCATATATTGAAGAGAAACTATGAATTTATTATCGAAGTTGAAAACATATAATCTTCGATTGTTTAATTAAACTATTAAGAGTTTTGACTCTATGATATGGTATGATACACGAATCTGAAATAGATTCCAAGTACATTATCAAAATATAATTTTGGTAGATATTCCCGAAAAGGATATGATCTATCGACCACGAATGTCTCTTCGAAAGCAAGACTAATGCAGTTAGAATACAATGAGCAACGTTGATAAGAATAAAATCACAAATTTCAATTGTAGAAATTGGCGTAATATATTCAATATTTAACATGCTCAAGTTAATTTGGATTTACTCACAAAATTATCTCTTGGTATGATTTTATGTTTTGGTACTTATGTATTGAAATAGAAAATTCTAAATAATGATTTACACTAAGCTTTTTACACATAATGACCAAAAATGTATCGAAATCAGTGGGAGCAATATTAAGTTTGTGAGTCCTTGGATATGACCCAAGAAATGATAGAACGTATCATATTATTAGCATTGTAATTGAATAAATATTTTGATATAAATAACAAATTGTTTGATTATCAATCAAAATGTAGAGGAAGTGTGTGTTCATAAGAAAGAACATTAAAATGTACATTGATATTTCTAAAATTGTAAGTAAACAATAAATTGCTGATTATTAACGATACTTGCATTAAAATCATCCTTAGTTGTTATAATACTCAACATCGGATTTCTAAATGATGCCTTTTATAGTAAGTGTAAAAGATATTGAGAATGTCCCAAAACGATATACAAAGACATGTTATTAAAATGTTTAATACAAAACATGTAAGATGGATTCCTTATGCAATAGGAATTATCATGCATGGTTGTTGTGTATGATCATGATTTATTTATGTATTTGATACATGAAGAAAATATCAAATTCAAATTTATATCACTAAATGGTAGTTTGGTGTGTTCTCGTGTATTTTCGAAATACGAGAGAATTGTTTACAAAACAATGAACTCCTTATAAAGGAGTGTTCAGACTTAAACTTCATAAGCGATTGTAACGGTCTAGGCTTTTCAACCATCGACAGCGGTCAATCTCGACTGGTAGGCTTTTCAACCATCCCAGCCCCGCCGTGGCATACAATGGTACCCTACCCTTGCTTTTACGGCCAGTCGTTCGACTGTCACGCCTTACGGCTAACCAACCCCTTAAAGAGGACATGTGGGGGTAAGAGTCCCGTTTGCCACCTAACGCAAAGCGAGAACCCCCCATCACGTTTCGCTAGATAAGCAAGGTCAGTCGTGGGACTGGTGTGAGATCTTAAAACAGTTATTTTCACAAAGAAAATAAAAGAAATTCGTTATGCTTTTGGAAAATGAAACTACCATAAGGCCTCCGGCCACACACACAATGCAAACGCAGAATTGGAGGAGATTTCTCCTTATGATAGTCAAACATGCCTGATACACAAAATCCTTTCGATGTTATTATTAGTGCAGAAAACATTTCGAAAGTATAATATTAATCTTAGCCAGCATACAACCATTATTGTAAGCCTACTATAGCTACCATGTTCAATAGCAAGTTACTGCCACATTCCATGGCAGGTTATACAACTAAAACCATACAGGGCGCGTATTGTTTCTTTGGATTTACAACAAATGGTCAGGCTAAGGAACTTCCTACTGCCAATGGGTACGCCTCTGGAGGGACGTCTCGAGAACTTAACCAGCTCTTTGCCAACACAAGACCGGGTTACCTCTGTAACTAGGTAACTACTACACGAGTATGTCATCCCCGGTTTTTTGGGACCTTTATCCGAGGATCCTCTACACCAACAACCACAAAGAAAAGTATTTGCAGTAACCACAAAGGTTAAATATCAGGACTCAATACCATACACCGCCCTTTTCCAGAAGGCAATGACATACCCTAAAGGGCGCGACTCTCATAACCTTGCCGCATCTTTCCTCTTTTGACCATTTCCGGGGTGTGAGGTCTGACGAGGTCTCGTCCACAAAGCTACACTTTTCACAAAGTCATGCTTTGATCAACAAATGATCAGCAGCACTTCGTATGCCACATTACCAAATTGGAAGTGCATCACTAGTAACCATCAACTACATAACCTCTGAGATCGTACGTCTCAGAGAAGGGTGTTAAGCTAAGAGAATAAATTCTCCGCCACCAACAGAAATGTATTTGATAGAAACCGGCTTTACATCTCAAAGTGTAACGTTAGACACACGTCCATACAAATCCGTTACGGGATCAAATGGAACCGAAGGCACTTCAAAGAAGCCTTTGCAAATCCGGATATTCACAAATCACGTTCGAATCCCCATCACAAACGGTGATAAAATTTCTATACCGGGGCAACCCGGTGCAAAGACATTCGACAGGTAATCCTTTCACTTTCGAAAATACCCGGTCTTCAACACCTTTTTCAAATGTCATCCCATTTTGTCGTATCGTTATTCGGAATGGGTTTTATGACACAATGTCCTTTCCCGGCTAATCCGAATAACGAGCGCTTATTTTTAAAAATAAGTGTTCATTTAGATTTTAAACCAATCACAACAAATTTTCACTTTGATCTTTTAAATAAAAGATCTATCACAGATCACAAAGGTTCGATGTGGTTTTCGGATATCCACTTGGAATCCGACCCCCGGTCGCATCGAAATTCAAATGCCATTAAAAAGGCCAATATTGATAGTCGGTTATTTAACTATCAATAAATATTCACAACAAACACCAAGATTTAAATAATTTTTCCAATTATTTATTTCAAAATATCTTCGTAAGATATATATTTTAACACTTCAACTATTTGGAAACAAATTTCAAATCACTTTTCACTCGCGGAATAAGATTCCCGATATTATTTATCTCCACTGAAAGCCTGTCGAGTTAAAATATTTTAAAATACTTTAAATCGCTTATCCAAAATATATACTTGGAAACATTTAGATAAAACTATTTTAAAACAATTATTTAAATATTAGTTATGAAAATATTATATAAATGTCTCATATAAAATTTCAAGTCCAAACTAACTTTAAAATAAAAATTAGTAGATAGGGTATAAATATTTAGATAACCAATTTCTAAATCAAATTTTTATTAAATCTTTAAAATAATCATTTCTATAATCAACTAAATAAATCTTTACTTTAAAGATTTAAACATTTCCCAAATAATTTCTCTAACAATATGTTTTTCAAAACAATTTCTAAAACTTTTAATTTATAGTTTAAAAGTTACTTTGAAAATATATTCGGCTTTTCAAGGAAGAATTCTCTTTCCATTTATATAAATTAATAAATCTTCCCGATCTATTTTAATTTACATTCCAAATCTGTAAATTTCTTTTCACACCCTTTAAAAATAAAACAATATTTATTTTTAAAACGAATTTCCCTTTCCTTTATAAATTCCTATTGTGAATTTAACTTCTAAATATACATTAATATACAATTTTCAAATCGATTTCTAAATATTCATTTCCGCACCGAATTAAGTTCAAAATTGATTTCTAAATTTATTTCAACACTAAATTTATTATCTTTTGAAACAAATTCCTTCTTTTAAATTTATTCAATTTTCTAAAGTTAATTGACTATAAATTTTCTTCTAAATTTCAAAAAAATCAAATTTTATTTATTTATGGTATTCTACGATACCAAAAATATATTTGGCTAAATTATAGCCCTCAATAGTTTTAATCACAAATAATCACACACATATTATAAATAATCAACATACTACATATGAAACAAATTAAATATTTGAGGAATCCAGTTGGGTCCCTCTAACCTGTTTTCCCTACATCCACAAACGTTGGCACAACAATTAAATACCAATTCCACTTCGAGGTGGAATATCGCGGTATATAGGATTTATAAAATATCATCCGCTATTATGCGACGCAATAGGGTCTCATCCGCTATACAATGCGGGAAATCAATCACCCAATATATACTATATACTACTATATATATATAATATCATCCAGTGAGTAATCATTATAAATCAATCACGCAAGCACATAGTCAATCAATTTTAACTATCACAATTCAATCATCAATCAATAACTGAAATTTTCAACTATTAAAATTTGAATGAGAAGATCTCACCTTTGCTTTTCATGCAATCCATTTTCAATTCCAACTTGGTTCCTTCACGATTGAAGACCTTGTATAACATTATGTGATTTTATTAATATTCGAATAAATCGAAAAAATTAATTTCCATTTGATAATTTTATCTAACTAACGATTTATTTTAAACTAATAATTTCCCTTTTAAAAAAAATCTTTTTAGTAAACAAAATGAGTTTATTAAATTAATTAATTACCTTAATAAATTGTTTTTAACATAACCTAGTAAATTATATTTTATTTTTCTTCATTTTCAACTGCATATAAAATAATCAATATAGTTTTTTTTTTTAATAACTAATTTTTATATAACTCCTATATTTTGCAAAAGACATAATAATTTTATGTTTAAACATTTTTTTCTTTTGCTGTATATATACTTCTTTGATAAAAAAGAAAGGTTTACTGTTTTTAAACTTATTTTTTTTCCAATCTGTATATATCCCTATTAAATCCAATTAAATCGATAGAAAAAAAATCAAATACCTCACCATCGATCTGAACCCCGACACTGCTCCCCCCAACCCTTGGCCAGAACTCACGACAAGCTTGCCACTGCGCCACCAAAACCCCTTCCCGAGCTTCCCCCCGGCATCGCGACTGACCGCAGCACCACCTCTTTCCCTCAAGTGCATGCGAGACCTCACTCCCGAGCACAAAAATTTACAATTGCGCCACCGACTGTCGATTCCCATCTCTGTCGCAATCTTGCCAACGAACGCCACTCGCCACCTCGTGCTCGTCCCTCAGTGTCGAAGTCGAAATCGACCTCGATTTCATTTCATTCCTTTTTTTTCTTTTTTTATGTTCGGCCATTTTTCGAATGAGAGCTCGACTTTAAAAAGTCGATTTGGTTTCTGAATTGGGAAGAGGGAGGCTCAATTTTGTTTTGTTTGAAGAACGAAATTGATTTCATTTGAATCTGTTGCTCCGCCATTTTTTCCTTCTGTAAATTGAATTTGGTCATGATTTCGTGAGATTTGCATTTGATTTATGGCTGAGGGAAGTGATGATGGTCTTAATTTTAAAAAGGTGAAGAGGGGATTGCGTGTTTTGAAAGATAAGAAAGATGTGAAAGCCTGCATGTAGAATGCCTGCTACAGAGAAGGCAAAAAGGTGTGGTGTTGAAGGAAAGCAGGCTAGGGAGAGAGTCCTTGTTGTTGACTTAAGTTATATAAATAAATGTATATTTAATTAAATTAAAATTCAAATTGTCTCGATAAACGCAACACGGAATTTTGACTTCCTATCGAGGCGTGCTGCTAGGCGTTTAGAACGTTATACCCTTATTCCGAACGCAATTGAAAAGGTTTCGAGTCCAAATTCGATCGTATGGAGAAGATAGCTTTTTGAACCAGTTAAAATATCGAATTTTAAATTTAAATTCCAGCGCGTTTTCTATTCGTACGACCAAACGATCACTTCAAATACTACGACAACTGAAATCCGATAATAATACAATATTACGGATCCAATAGAACTGGTTTCGTCGAATTCCGAGACTGTGTCTCGGAAGGCTATTTTTAATTATCGATTTAGACGATAAAATTCCAATACTGAACAAAACATTTCCAAATTCAATTCTAAAGCTTCCATTATCTTCAGTATTATCAATATAACTTGTCTAAGCCATCAAATTATTTTTAACAAGCTAAAAATTGAAAATTCAAATTTTTACCCATCATTCATAGATTAAATTCAATAATTAAATTGCCAAATTCATATTTATATTCGAAATTCAAGTTATAATAACTTCCAAATATTTAAAATCGATTAAATATTTTATTTCAAATGTTAAAATTCCCAGGTCGTCACATCATTCCCCCCTTAAAAGAATTTCATCCCGAAATTTCTAGTTAGGAAGAATGATCCTCAATCCGTTTGATATTTTCCAAACCAAACAGTTTTATCAACTTTCCAAAACTAATCTTTTTATTGAAAACCCATTATTAATTCAATTAACATTCCAAAATCCTCCATAGTTTCCAAACGGCATTGTTTTCTCAACAATGCAAATTTAAATTTAAATTCAAAATTTTAAACTTTCAAAATTTTCTCAAAATTTTTCTAACTCCCCAAATTTTCAAAAAAATTCGCCAGCGTCTCCTTTGCGCGGCTAGCTCGGTACAACTACAAAATGGCACTACATGCCCTCAGATTCCAAAAGAAAACAAAATGCCTAGTGGCCAGACAAGAAAATCATCAAATTTCATATATTATTTAAGTACATACCTTTTCCAAGCAATTTCAAATTTATCTTCGAAAATCAAAATCAGTTTTCCCAATTCCATTTCCTTTAATACACATGTATATCCTGATGTCCATAATATCTAATTACAACATTCAAATATCATTTTGCACATTTCATTACAAAATTTTCAATATATGCTTTTTATACCATTTTTACTCCACTATTGAAGTTATATATCCATTTTCATTCAATCTTGCATTTTCAATTTCTTTTGAATTCAATTTATACTTCAATTCTATTTGGATTTAATTTATCTTCAACTCTGAATATTGAATTTTATCTTTCATTCATAACTGATTCATATCACTATTTTAATTTAGTTTCATTCACTAATTTACTTCAATTTCATATTTTAAATCGTTTGTCGCTAACAAAAAAATTTCAAAAATTTTCTAACTCCCAAAATTTTCGAAAAATTTTGGCAGAGTCCCCTTCGTACGGAGGAGCTTTTGCAATTTGGCAAAAGATATAAATATATATACATCGACCCACTCGATCGAAAAAACAAAAACAGTTCATATTTTTTATTTTTTATTGCGTAGGCGTACCTTATTTAGCATTTTAAGCAAAGCGGTTTATTATAAGCATTTTAGCGCGACCAAATCCAGCCAAACGGCACTCCTGTACCTGTATTTACTCAATTTAAACACATAAGTGACATATATAGGAAATTCATTTACACTTCACTCATTTTCAATAGTAAACACAAAGTTTTCACAAGCAAAATATTCAAAATTGTTTCCATTGGCAATTTATATGGTTTCGATACAATTTTAGTTGCTTACAACTAAATCACACATCATTTCCATTCAATTTCAATTGTTTACAACACACTTTCTTTCATTCAATTCATTTTTAACCGAAACGAACTCATATCCATTTCAATTGATTCAAAAATTAATTTTATTGGCTTCCATTAACTCATAGGATTTTATACAATCACGTTCACGTCAAACGACAACCATTTCTATGCAAATCCAATGATATTCACTAAATAGAATATCCAATCTAGTTTATAACTAATTTAAATTGATACCAACTCAATTTACTCTTTATTCTATGTCATTTCCAATTGATTTCGTTCAATTCATTTTATCAATAACAAGGAAATTTTCAATTTATTTCTACTTACTTAAATTTATCTGCAAATTTAACTCATAATTGAATTTTAATTTAACTAATTCAACTTTCCTATTTCATGAATTAATTAATTATCATATTAGTTTACTTGAATTCAATCCATTTTATTTTTTCCAAAGTTTGGATTTTTATTCAACTTGATCCAAGTCAAATCTCATTCCATGTTTCAATTCCAAATCCTTTAATCTGTATTCCATAAATTACTCTGGCATTTCATTTCAATTTTATAAAACTCATTTATAAACTCACATTACCAATTTCATTCCATTAATGAATTTTATTTCAAATTATAAATCACATTTATAATTTACATTTACAAATCTCATTTGTATATGAATTCATTCCCTTATCCTTTCAATTCATATTTATAAATTTCATTTGTTAAATGAATTTATGTCCAAATCTTTGGTTATACTATTATTTCTTATTAAATTTCCATACAATAATGATGATAATTCGATATCATCACTTCCTAACAACCAAGCAACCATATACCATAAAAATTTACAGAAAATGATTTCTTTTATATACAAAAATGGTTTTGGGTAAAATTATTTCATTTACCATATTTAAAACAATACTGTGTCGATTTATCTTGTTTAAGAGTTTAGAAACCCCTATCGAAACAGTTGGCCAAACTGCACCGACCAAAATCTATAAACAATCAATCGATAAGTCAACACAATATAAAACAATTTTATATTCACTAACAAATACGCACTCGTATCTATTATTACACTCGGACTCATTCTAGAGTACTGCTGACTCTATCTCTAATGCGTAACACCCAACAGAGCCAAGGTTGTCGCTTAACCAAATGCTCTGATACCAAAAGTAACGGTCTAGGCTTTTCAACCATCGACAGCGGCCAATCTCGACTGGTAGGCTTTTCAACCATCACAGCCCCGCCGTGGCATACAATGGTACCCTGCCCTTGCTTTTACGGCCAGCCTTTCGACTGTCACGCCTTACGGCTAACCAACCCCTTAAAGAGGACATGTGGGGGTAAGAGTCTCCCGTTTGCCACCTAACGCAAAGCGAGAACCCCCTATCACGTTTCACCTAGATAAGCAAGGTCAGTCGTGGAACTGGTGTGAGATCTTAAAACAGTTATTTTCACAAAGAAAATAAAAGAAATTCTCTATGCTTTTGGAAAATAAAACTACCATAAGGCCTCCCGCCACACACACAATGCAAACGCAGAATTGGAGGAGATTTCTCCTTATGATAGTCAAACATGCTTGATACGCAAAATCCTTTCGATATTATTATTAGTGCAGAAAACATTTCGAAAGTATAATATTAATCTTAGCCAGCATGCAACCATTATTGTATGCCTACTATAGCTACCATGTTCAATAGCAGGTTACCGCCACATTCCATGGCAGGTTATACAACTAAAACCGTACAGGGCGCGTATTGTTTCTTTGGATTTCCAACAAATGGTCAGGCTAAGGAACTTCCTACTGCCAATGGGTACACCTCTGGAGGGACGTCCCGAGAACATAACCAGCTCTCTGCCAACACAAGGCCGGGTTACCTCTGTAACTAGGTATATAACTACTACACGAGTATGCCATCCCCCGGTCCTTTGGGACCTTTATCCGAGGATCCTCTACAACAACAACCACAAAGAAAAGTATTTGCAATAACCAAAAAGGTTAAATATCAGGGCTCCATACCTGACACCGCCCTTTTCCAGAAGGTAGTGACATACTCTAAAGGGCACGATCCTTATAACCTTGCTGCATCTTTCCTGTTTTGACCATTTCCAGGGTGTGAGGTCCGACGAGGTCTCGTCCACAAAGCTACACTTTTCACAAAGTCATGTTTGGATCAACAAATGATCAGCAGCACTTTGTATGCCACATTACCAAATTGGGAGTGCATCACTAGTAACCATCAACTACATAACCTCTGAGCTCGTACGTCTCAGAGAAGGGTGTTAAGCTAAGAGAATAAATTCTCCGCCACCAACAGAAATGTATTTGATAGAAACCAGCTTTACATCTCAAAGTGTAACGTCAGATACACATCCATACAAGTCCGTTCCGGGATCGAACGGAACTGAAGGCACTTCCAAGAAACCCTTGCAAATCCGGATATTCACAAATGACGTCTGGAATCCCCATCACAAAGGGTGATAAAATCTCTATACCGGAGCAACCCGGTGCAGAGACATTCGACAGGTAATCCTTTCACTTTTGAAAATACCCGGTCTTCAACACCATCTTCAAATGCCATCCCATTTCGTCATATCGTTGTTCGTAATGGGTTTATTGACACAAGGTCCTTTCCCGGCTAATCCGCATAACGGGCGCTTATTTTTAAAAATAAGTGTTCATTCAGATTTTAAACCAATCACAACTAATTTTCTCTTCGATCTTTTAAATAAAAGATCTATCACAAATCACAAAGGTTCGATGTGGTTTTTGGATATCCACTTGGAATCCGACCCCCGGTCGCATCGAAATTCAAATGCCATTAAAAAGACCAATATTGATAGTCGGTTATTTAACTATCAATAAATATTCACAACAAACACCAAGATTTAAATAATTTTCTCAATTATTTATTTCAAAATATCTTCGTAAGATATATATTTTTAACACTTCAACTATTTGAAAACAAATTTCAAATCACTTTTCACTCACGGAATAAGATTCCTGATATTATTTATCTCCACTGAAAGTCTGCCGAGTTAAAATATTTTAAAATACTTTAAATCGGTTATCCAAAATATATACTTGGAAACATTTAGATAAAACTATTTTAAAACAATTATTTAAATATTAGTTATGAAAATATTATATAAATGTCTCATATAAAATTTCAAGTCCAAACTAACTTTAAAATAAAAATTAGTAGATAGGGTATAAATATTTAGATAACCAATTTCTAAATCAAATTTCTATTAAATCTTTAAAATAATCATTTCTATAATCAACTAAATAAATCTTTACTTTAAAGATTTAAACATTTCCCAAATAATTTCTTTAACAATATGTTTTTTAAAACAATTTCTAAAACTTTTAATTTATACTTTAAAAGTTACTTTGAAAATATATTCGGCTTTTCAAGGAAGAATTCTCTTTCCATTTATATAAATTAATAAATCTTCCCGATCTATTTTAATTTACATTCCAAATCTGTAAGTTCTTTTCACACCCTTTAAAAATAAAACAATATTTATTTTTAAAATGAATTCCCCTTTCCTTTATAAATTCCTATTGTGAATTTAACTTCTAAATATACATTGATATACGATTTTCAAATCGATTTCTAAATATTCATTTCGGCACCGAATTAAGTTCAAAATTGATTTCTAAATTTATTTCAACACTAAATTTATTACCTTTTGAAACAAATTCCTTCTTTTAAATTTATTCAATTTTCTAAAGTTAATTGACTATAAATTTTCAACTAAATTTCAAAACAAATCAAATTTTATTTATTTATGGTATTCTACGAGACCAAAAATATATTTGGCTAAATTATAGCCCTCAACAGTTTTAATCACAAATAATCACACACATATTATAAATAATCAACATGCTACATATGAAGCAAACTAAATATTTGAGGAATCCAGTTGGGTCCCTCTAACCTGTTTTCCCTGTATCCACAGACGTTAGCAAAACAATTAAATACCAATTCCACTTCGAGGTGGAATATCGCGGTATATAGGATTTGTAAAATATCATCCGCTATTATGCGACGCAATAGGGTCTCATCCGCTATACAATGCGGGAAATCAATCACCCAATATATACTATATACTACTATATATATAATATCATCCAGTGAGTAATCATTATAAATCAATCACCCAAGCGCATAGTCAATCAATTTTAACTATAACAATTCAATCATCAATCAATAACTGAAATTTTCAATTATTAAAATTTGAGTGAGAAGATCTCACATTTGCTTTTCATGCAATCCGTTTTCAATTCCAACTTGGTTCCTTCACGATTGAAGACCTTGTATAACATTATGTGATTTTATTAGTATTCGAACAAATCGAAAAAATTAGTTTCCACTTGATAATTTTAACTAACTAACGATTTATTTTAAACTAATAATTTCCCTTTTTAAAAAAAATCTTTTTAGTAAATAAAATAAGTTTATTCAATTTATTAATTACCTTAATAAATTATTTTTAACATAACCTAGTAAATTATATTTTATTTTTCTTCATTTTCAACTGCATATAAAATAATCAATATATTTTTTTAAAAAAAAACTAATTTTTATATAACTCCTATATTTTGCAAAAGACATAATAATTTTCTGTTTAAACATTTTTTTTCTTTCGTTGTATATATACTTCTCTGATATAAAAAAAGGTTTTCTGTTTTTAAACTTATATTTTTTTCCAATCTTTACATATCCCTATTAAATCCAGTTAAATCAATAGAAAAAAAATCAAATACCTCACCATCGATCTGAACCTCGACACTGCTCCCCCAACCCTTGGCCAGAACTCATGACAAGCTTGCCACTGGGCCACCAAAATCCCTTCTCGAGCTTCCCCCGGGCATCGTGACTGACCGCAGCACCACCTCTTCCCTTTAAGCACACGTAAGACCTCACTCCCGAGCACAAAAATTTACGAACGCGCCACCGACTGTCGATTCCCATCTCCGCCGCAACCTTGCCAGCGAACGCCACTCGCCACCTCGTGCTCGTCCCTCAATGTCGAAGTCGAAATCGACCTCGATTTCATTTCATTCCTTTTTTTTCTTTTTTTATGTTCGGCCATTTTTCGAATGAGAGCTCGACTTTGGAAATTCGATTTGGTTTCTGAATTGGGAAAAGGGAGGCTCAATTTTGTTTTATTTGAAGAATGAAATCGATTTCATTTGAATCTGTTGCTCCGCCATTTTTTCCTTCTGTAAATCGAATTTGGTTACGATTTCGTGAGATTTGCATTTGATTTATGACCGAGGGAAGTGATGATGGTCTTGATTTTAAAAAGGTGAAGAAGGGATTGTGTGTTTTGAAAGATAAGAAAGATGTGAAAGCCTACGTGTAAAATGCCTGCTACAGAGAAGGCAAAAAGGTGTGGTGTTGAAGGAAAGCAGGCTGGGGAGAGAATCCTTGCTGTTGACTTAAGTTATATAAATAAATGTATATTTAATTAAATTCAAATTCAAATTGTCTCGATAAACGTAACACGGAATTTTGACTTCCTATCGAGGCGTGCAGCTAGGCGTTTATAATGTTATACCCTTATTCCGAACGCAATGGAAAAGGTTTCGAGTCCAAATTCGATCGTATGGAGAAGATAGCTTTTTGAACCAGTTAAAATATCAAATTTTAAATTTAAATTCCAGCACATTTGTTATTCGTACGACCAAACATTCACTTCAAACACTACAAAAATTGAAATCCGATAATAATACAATATTACAGATCCAATGGAACTGGTTTCGTCGAATTCCGAGACTGTGTCTCCGAAGGCTTTTTTAATTATCGATTTAGACGATTAAATTCCAATACTGAACAAAACATTTCTAAATTCAATTCTTAAGCTTCCATTATCTTCAGTATTATCATTATAACTTGTCTAAGCCATCAAATTATTTTTAACAAGCTAAAAATTGAAAATTCAAATTTTTACCCATCATTCATAAATTAAATTCAATAATTAAATTGCCAAATTCATATTTATATTCGAAATTCAAGTTAAACTAACTTCCAAGTATTTAAAATCGATTAAATATTTTATTCAAATGTTAAAATTTCTGGGTTGTCACAGTGATATTGAGTATAATATATCAGTAATAAATTCAAATTAAAAAATCTTTAATTTGGAAATGTTCCAAATGAAATACTATAGCTAATTCAATGGAAAGGCTAAGTATGTCGCCTTAAATAGAGCAACAACAAAGAAATGTATGTAAATATAAACGCATAAATTTATAACTAAGCCGAGAGTGGTTCCAAATGTTGAGAATCTCATAACATTGTTATATGATAACAATGTTACGATATAGTTCATAGTAGAACTTAGAGCTCACTGGAAGTCAAGAGAGAAACTTCGAATTATTCCACATGATAAAGGTAGTTTCTCGGTGTCGGAAAGTGGTGATTAATAGAGTAGATAATTGAAACATAATGGCATGCTCGTTCACTGAGGGACTGACCCGATTAGTTTCAAGAAAATTGATTGGAGAGTTGGGATAAGATTTTATAATTGACCTCAAGTTTAAGAGGAGATTGAAGAGTTAGGGTATGCTCTACGGTCACTTATGTAATACATATATATAAATCGTTGACCAATCTTGTTGAAAAAAGGTGTTCTTTCTATTATATACTTGATATAATGTGTTATGTTAATTAATTAATTTAATTAAAAGTATATTTAATAGAAAATCCATAAATGGTATATTTTGTGATAGTAATTACAAAGTGTTGTGACCATGAGTAATTTATCACAATAAAACAAATATACTATTTTAAATGTTCCTAGTCAAGGTGCATCAAGATCGGATATCTATGTATCCGTTAAGACTAGAGTAATTAACACTCTTCAAATGTTGAACAGTGTATTACTCATGACTAATGAGGACACCTAGGGAGTACATGCTGATAGTTATTTGATAACTATAAAACGACTCACGCGATAATTTTCTATTATTAATATAACTAAGGTCAAACGGAAAATATTGATGCGGCTGATTTACGTAGTTCTCTCGACTTAAGAATAGTATAGATCTTTAATATGAAAGCTCCATTCTGATATAGTCAAACCATGGCACGACGCCCGCCGAGTGACTAAAGTTGGGTCGTGTGGAAATATTGAAAGTGAATCACTATTCAATAGAGGATTCGTCTCCTTGGTTATATGTGGTTAGTATCACGGTCAACTTAAAGTCAAAGTCTCTGGCTAGAGCGTTTCAGTTAATAATAATTATTATTATTGAACTAAGGACTTTGTGTTTGGATATAAAGTTGAATATGGATGATACTGGAATTATGACCATTACCAAATTTTATAAGTCCAAAGTGATATAGTTTTGATGAGGAGAATTGGTGTAAATAAATGTCACAACCGGGTAACACTTAATAATATAAAATTGGATTTTACCAAAACTAAGTAAGTGATAAATTTGATCAAAATGTCATACCACCTGCTAAGTGACATGTGAACATTAACATTCGAATAGTTCGATGTTAATCGCTGATCGAAATTACACCAGACGACTCACGTAACCGGAATAATGAATTCTCTTTATACCAAATGATTTAATTAGTTTATAATTGTTATAAATTATTTAAACTAATTAATATTTATTAAATATTAATTATAAAATTTTGACTATGATTTGAGGAATTTATATTATTATATATATTTAAAAATGGTTACAAATATATTGATCAATATGTGATATCGTCAAGCAATTAAATTAGATTTAATTAATAATGCGTGTTTGAAATTAAATGGGCTATTAGCTCATGGTGTTAAGATCTTGGCAGTAATAGGGCTTGTAGGAGGTGGCTAAAAAGGCTAGTGGAGTTTGGAGACGAATGTTGAGATTTGATGAGAAATGGTATGAGATGTGATCCATATTTTTCTCTATTTCTTCCACTATAAAAAGGCCTTTGGCCCTAATTCAAAATGAATTTTTTGGTTTCCATTTCCCCATAATTGCTGGTCGACCTTGTCAACGAGGAGCTCCAATAAATTCATCTCAAATAAATTCAAAAGTCTATGGCTATTTGATAGCCAATGGTCCACGTTCAAGGATTAGCAATATGCCGAATCGGGAAGATTTCCAAGGAGGCAGAATTCATCATTACAAGGTGTGCTCTAAGGCTTTAGTATTAATTATGTATTTACTATACTATATGATTTATAATTTTTGGATAATATTATATTATTCATATATATATTATTGTTATACTGCTAGTTAGGTGAGATTTTTGTATGTATCATCATTGTTGTCACATATTAGATTGGTTATACCTATGTTTTAATTTATCTAAAAAACACATTTTTATATATACATTTGAAGTTCATAGTCAAATAAATTTTATTTTAATTATTATCATTTTATTAGTATGTATGTATGTATGTATGTATGTGTTCGTATGTATGTATGTATGTATTAATATACTACCTAATTTTAATTATATCTTGTATTTAATTATATCATTATATCACTTTAATACTTGAACTTATATTTTAAATGCATATCTACATAGATTATATTTTTTGGTGGCTACAAATTAGTTTTAATATTTATTTGCTACATTTAATATTATTTAAATCAATATACTAATTAATTAAATAAAATTAAATAAAATATGTTTTAAAAATTAAATTTTAAATTGTATAAAATTTTATTATCATCATATGAACTCTCCGCCAAAAAATTAGAATTTAAAATCGTAGCTTTTATTATTTTTTAAATCAATTTAATAAATGGCCAAAATAATCAATTAATTAAAAATATTATTTTGATAGAGAAAAATCTAGAAAAAATTTGGTAACTTTAAAATATCATGCTTGATTTCTAATAATCTAAAATTCGAATAATATAACAAAAAAATAATAATTATTATTATTTTTTTATTGTATTTCGAATAATTTATATATATATTTTTCAATGCAATATTACATATATAAATTTTATTGTTATGTGCATTTAATCCGAAATGATTTATATATATATATTAAATACATAATTAATATATTATGTGTGTGTGGACACATATACACACACATACATATACACATTTAGATATTATTAATATACTTATTTATATATATATCTATGAATATAATAATAATAATTTTATCACTGTAATTCGTACATATGTATGTGTATGTGTAAATGGTTTCAAAAAAATTATATTATGTATATACATACATACATATATATATATATATATATATTTAACGCAATAGATATAAGTCATTAATAATTTTACATATAAGTTCTATATACATATACATATACATAGTTTTTAATATTTATATAAATAACAAGTTGACATACATACCTATATTTGGACAACATTTGATACATATAGGATGAGCTAACATGTTCGTTGCGATGTAAATTCCAACATTTATATACAGTTATGTTATACCTTGCGTGGATTATTATATTACACATGCATTTATGTATGCGATACATATATGTACTTTTACATTTGGTTGAATATATATTAAATAAAATTGTATATAATTTATAAATTTAAATAAAATAAGATATTTTATGTAAATAGAATATATAAAAGTCTTAAACAAATTAGACTTTATAGGCCCAATAAAGATCCAATTGGGTAGGGCTATCGACGGATACTTTCGGATACGGATAGTGCCACGTTCGTATTCATATCCGAAATCATTTTCAGATATCGGATATCCGTATCTGCTTAATTTTCGGATATCGGATATCAGTATTCGTTTAGTTTTCGGACGGATATCGGATATTTATCCGCTCCGCCTATAATCAATAAATTTAAAAGTATAAATGTAAAGGTTTGGATCAATATAAAACAGTTTTTGTACTATTGTTCATAAAAAACCAGGGAATAAAAATATTGATAAAACATTGTTTTATACCAATATCTATATATGTATTCAAAAATATTTGAAAATTAAACACTAAAACTGTCTGTTTTTACTAAAAATGAGCAAAAAACCATATCGTAGTAACATCCAAAGGTTAGGAAATTGTTGGAAAATCATATATTAATTAAATATAATTTTAATTAAATATATATATGCATCATTTAATCGAACGGATATTTTTTCGATACGGATACCACAATAACCATATCCGTATCCAGAAAGCTTTTCGGATATCGGATATCCTTATCCGCTTTTCGGATAATGAATATTTTTCATATTTTCGGATACGGATTCGGATGGATACCGGATTTTTTGGGTACCCATTGGCAACCCTACAATTGGGTAAAACAATTTGAAATTCACCCATAATTGACATTGCGGGCTGGTCTAGTTCCAACATCTTGGTCCAAAGGGGGACTGTTGTACTTTTACACACACACACACAGAGGTATGCAGTTATTGTTTACTTTTGGTAGATGGGGCGCATATTACGCGTACGTGGAGTCGAGGCGACTAAGTAAAAAGACATAATATGTGATGGAAGGCAATTGGCATAAACTAGTGTTATGTATAAAGTGTATAATTACTAGTCACCTGAACGTTATTTTGACTGCCTCCTCATCACAACTCACAGGATAGCTTCAGAGGGACAGGTACTAATGCAAGGCGGGAACAATGGAAGAACATATTAGATTTCCTTATGCATGATCAACACTGACAAGGAATCTTGATCTCAAAAGCGCCAATCTTGGTCGGTAACTATATGTTTTATTATACTTTACAATTTCACTATGAGTTTATATTAATAGTGCTCTGATATGCATTTGTTTATTTGTAGAATACCAAAAAACCAATGATTCGTACTATGTTGGACTTGAGTTTTCGATTTGGCTAAAATTTGAGCCCATTGGATGACAATATCCCTATCTTTGAGTGGGACTTGATGGAGAGATGCAAGAGTCCTCATAAAGGCCACGTCGTTGGGTCTTCTCGAATTATCTAGTAAAGTAAGAAGTGACGATACGAATAGTTGAAGCTTTGACATCCATGCTAGTAAAAAGAAAATGAGAATGAGACTTACGTCCGGATAACCACCTTTAAGCAAAGCTGGGCGGGCAACATACAAAGAAAAACTCATTCTTTAAATAGCTCAATTTGTTTCAAAGGCCCAACAATATCTGATAGCTGCTGGCTGGTTCCAAGAAAATGAGTGAAGGAGACCCCTTTCGATGCTCAAAGATGTATATATAACATTTCTCCTCAAAGCGGGGATCCCAGTCTTTGCAGTTAAAGTCCCGCTATAGCGCACAACATTCTTTGACCATTACTCATTTTCAACATAGCGCTATTAAACAGTAGGTCCGCTTTAATCCCCACTATTTTCCGCCACACCAGCTAAATTAAGACTTATTAGCACCCACTTTAGCAAAATTAATCTAAAAGGGTTGATTTGACTAGTTCTTTTTTGATATTAGTCAAAAAAGTTGGAGTAAAGATTTAATTTTAAGGCATAGGTGCTTAATAAGTTAGAAATTTATTGTATTCACAAAAAATGGATTGCATAAATCATGATGTTATTCGGTTTCGTTATATAAGATTAAACAATGTATCTTTTTCACATACAAATGGTGTGAGAATGAGAGTAAATTAATTTTAAATATTAGTTTTATATCTAATGAAGCTTTTTGCACCTCAGCTATTCTCCGTTATATCCCCGCTATAACTTTGGCACTTTCAACGATGGAACCGCTTAGCTCTTTAACTGCACAACTTCGGCTCAAATGACGAATGAATATCATGTGCATGTTGTTCAAGAAAGCATAACTCTTTGGATGCAATTGGGCTAGGGCAAGCTTCATGAACTGTAGGACTGTGCAAATAAAATGGTTGAATGGTGAGATACACACGGCCATGCACATGTATCGATTACAAGCCATGTATCCCTCTAGTGGAAGATGTGCTAGTTGATAGTGCACAGGAACCCGCGTATCATCAAAGGGAATACCACGTCTCTTGCATATCCTCCTGAAAGACATTTCGTCTACCTTCGAAATTGGAGAATTGTGAAGACCATTCAAAATAATAGCATCGCCTATATCGATGTCAAGAGCAACCCCAACTGCGAGCTCTCTAGCCAACATAAAGGGAACTATTTCTAAAGGATGCTCTGCTTGGTGGCTAACGGACTGAAATCTAGATGGTGTAGAAGTAGGTTTTGTCGTAGGCAATGTCATCGAGTTTGATTCAGTGTCGGACTCAACATATCTTGATGTTGAAGGACCTACTACCATTGTCGAAAGACATAAGAAACCTCTATGATCCATAGCTACTGAAAGCTTCACACGTAAGAGATATCAGAGATATTTTAAGCTTTAATCTTCATGTTGGAAAGAGAGCCCTGTGTAGTCGATGTACCAAACCTAACGGATGCCAATGTGTGTTAATCAATCAATCCCATACATCGACCGAGGGGCAATAGCGTGCAGTTAAAGTTGTCCAGTGCACGCATTTATTGTCGTACGATTCAAATCCATTATTTGGTAAAAGATTGACAAACAATTCATTCAAATACTAATGTGCATTCAATGCGCCTATTATTATAAACAATTCCAACGAATCATGAATCATCGATCATGGCTCGACCAAATTTTTTATGGAACGCCATTTTAAAATTTTGAGAGTGTTTGATCAATTTTACACTAAATATTAGAGATACTTTGAACAACTCGAGTTCGCCATGGGTAGGACTCAAATACGACTCGAGTTGAAGCTTGTAGGACTTAAGCTTGAGTCATGCCCAAGAAAAATGTGTCTTGCTTCGAGTAAATCTCCATTTTTCCAAGGTGTCCCTTAAAATTCAATTTCTAGTGTAAAATCTCCAAGTATGGTTTAGGTACCGATCCATATAAGGAAAACAATGAAGCTCCATCGACGGTTGAGCGTGGTCGAAGTTCAAATCGACGATGATCATCCCCAGATCACGCATCACCTAAGCAAATTTATTTGAGTGGGTTTGTATATGCTTGGATTTTGGACTTTGAAATGTTTAAATGGTTTGGTGCTTGAGCTTTTAGGTATAGAGCTGATGATTCTGGCGACACTAATGATAGGAGAAGATGGAAGTGACGGCTTGAAGCGATGGATCGTGAAGGTCAAAACCAGCAATGGTGAGCTTGAGAACGAAAGGTCTCGAGGCGCAAAAGCAAAACAAGTTAAATGAATAAGTGTCAGTTCTCTGTGCGTGTGTAAACTGATCCATAAACATAGGCAATAAAATCGCCTAAGTATGGGGTACTGAACCATGACTCACAGATCGGTACCGAACCATCAAAAAAAATATGTAAATAATAAATGTATGTATGTATGTGTGCACGCATGACAATAAGAAAATAGAGCTCCAAGAGAACAAAGTCCTACCTGTAGAGTTTGAAGAAATAGGCCATTGAAATTTCTCCAAAATCGAAATGGCGAACTCGAAGAGCATGCTCTAGTTTTTATACTGCGCAAGAGTTGCAAGATCAAAATCATTCAAAGTGATACGACAATCGGCAAGAGATGTAATGCTTCGTAAAAAAGTTCAGAAAATAAATAGCGTCTATTCAGAAGAAATCTTGAAACTGATGACATAGAATTTGCAGTTTGTCTTGATCCATAGCATATCTTGTTAACATAAGATATACTTTGGAGGACAAATGTTATCCAGCTCAATAACCAAGTCACCTTGAACGAGTTGGATGGATTGAATCAGAGAATGACCAATCAAAAGTCCAAAAATATGATTTCAAAACTCATATATTAAACAAGATCAATAGTTGAAGCCATTAGCCTACCAAAGATCTTGAAAAATAGCTACATGCGAAAACATCCAAAGGTTCAAATCTAAGAATTTGCAAAGGTCTTAGTTCTGTACCATTCCATAGCCATAGGTTGGTAACGATCCATGAAACCTGCCCAAAAATATGTTTAGTTTCTTGCTTGGTAAAGTTCAATTGTTAGTTGAGTAAGTCATACAATATGGGATGGATCACTAGCTATTAATGACCCAAATTATTAATGGAAAAGTCCAAGTTTCAAAGCAATTAGAGCAAATGCTTTGACCCAACCTCTGAACCAAAGAATACACCCTAATTCGAGCTTGTATCGATGCATCCAAGTTTTATAGGTGAAGATACAAGTCAACCCAGCAACCGTAAGGGATCGGAGAACGTAAACAGTCAATCCTATGGATGAGTACCGATCCATAGGAAAACGTTCGGTATCGACCCATAAGATTTGTTGAGTTGGCCACGATCTTTTCAAGGTAACTTCCTCTGAACGTGGAGAAGAACATGGTAGAGACAAATCATGCGATCTTCATCTATAAATAAAGGGTGATGGACACTATTTCGAGATTTTTTTTTGCAATCAAAATTTCTATATTACTATTGTAATCTTATGGGTCATCATCGATCCAAAGACTACCGATTCATAAGATCATTTTTGTAAAAAACTCTGCAGAATCATAAACAAAGTTCAAGTGGACGTAGACCAGTAATTTGTCGAACCACTATAGCTGTTGTGTGTCGTTTTTTATTTTGTTTTTCATTTAATTTCTTCGCTCTATTCTCTTATATAAATCTTTTGGATGTTTGTGCCAACTTTTGGCGTAAACAGTATGATTTATCGTTGAGGTGATTGTTGACCTAGTAGATGACAAGCGTAGAACGTTTGAGTACAGTTGAAAGGGTTAAGATTGAAGTATGCCATGCTATATAGAAAAAAGTTTGAAATATGGCAAAGTAGTATGCAACAAAAGGAGTTTAAAAATCATTAAAAACAAAGCACAAAAATCGCTAGACGAAAGGGGAAAAGGACATTTATACATTAGCAAGAACGTTGAAATTAACTCAATACTTGGAACAAGTAAAATGCAATAAAAGCATAGATGACAATATGTTGGTAAGAGAGGTAGATATTTAATAAATGGATGAAAAAATTATTCTGAATAACTTTTTAGTGAAGAAAATCTTGAGAATGAGTAAGCATGATTGATACAGATTAAGAAATGAATTTCAGTATCAGATAATTGCTTTTATTTTGTATTAGACGGTTCAACGATAAAAGATACAAATTTAATGAAGTGATTAGTAGAAAAATTTAGAAGTAATTGAAGGATTTACATATGGTATTCGAATATTATTCATAGGTTAAAAAAACAGAAAGTACCAAGAATGTAACGCCACGGATTTTCGTTCTTCGAAAATTCAACATCGACACTCACTTTATCGACTGCCGAGAAATCGAAGGCCGAAAACCGAGATGTTATGGGTTTTAAAAAGAAAAGAAAAGAAAGAAGAGAGAAAAAGAAGAATAGAGGGAAAAGAAGAGATAAGAAGATAGGAAATTTTAAAAATAGAAAGAAAAAGAGAATAGAGAAAAAGGAAAAAAACAGAAGAAAATAGGACGGGACAGAAAACAACAGAACAACATCAGAATCTCACAATTCGCAGCGGAACAACATATAATAATAAATGAATAATCTTTAAACAAAGAACTATATCAGTTATTACATTACATTTCATTTCATTACATCATATCATCAGAGTGTACAACAACATACAACATCAACAAACAGTGCAGCGGAAAAAGAAATACTATATAAACTAGTAATACGCCATGCCATCCAGCTTGCCTCCAGCAACTCCAGAATATCCAGAATATCCTGATAAACCTAACTCTTGACTGCCCGTGTGGAAATTGGTGGGCACCCAGAGTTTAGGAAGGAAAACAATAAACTCTGAGTCAGTCATGTGACTGGTGTGAGAACTCAAAACAGTTTATTTATCTTTAAAATCAAAATAGAGGAATATTTTTAATTCAATTCGCAATGCTTTTAAAAATGAGACTACCATAAGGCCTCCCGCACACACACACAATGCAAACGCAGAATCGGAGGAGATTTCTCCTTATGATAGTCAAAGATGCTTGATACGCATTTAAAATAACATTTGATATTATTATTAGTGCATAGAGTAGGAAAAATTTATTTCGAAAGTAGAATATAAATCTTAGCCAACATACGACCATTATCGTATGCCTACTATAGCTACTATCCAAACAGTGGTGACCACCATAAGTGAATAGCAGGTTCTACAACTAATACCGTACAAGTTTCGTATTGTTTCTTTGGATTTCCAACGAATGGTCAGGCCAAGGAACTTCCCATTGCCACATGAGAATGCCTCTGGATGGACATCCCCGAGAACCAAACCGGATCTCTACCAACACAAGGCCGGGTTACTCCTAACTGAGTAACAACTGACCGAATATGCCATCCCCCGGTCCTTTGGGACCTTTTCACCGAGCGCTCGTAATCAATTCACACAATCATAACAAAGTGTTTTCCACATGAGTAAGTATCTGGGCTCCATACCATGACACTACCCTTTTCCAGAAGGAAATGGACACATCCTAAAGGGTGCTACCCCTCATAACCTTGCTGCTTCTTTCCTGTTTTGACCATTCACGGTGTGTGAGGCTCGACGAATTCACGTCCACAAAAACATACTTTATACAAAAGCCATGCTTTGGGTCAACAAATGATCAACACAATGATCACTAAGATAGACGATCAAATAAATGATCCTATCACAATAATCAACACAATGATCATTTCAGCATCACTCAGCATGTCACATTACCAAATTGGGAATATATCGCTGATAACTTCAACTATATAACCTTTGAGCTCGTACGTCTCAAAGAAGGGTGTTAAGCAAAGAATAAATTCTCCGCCACCAACAGAAATATATTTGAAAGAAATCGGCTTTATATCTCAACTTGTAATGTCAGGCATACAATCCATACAAGTCTGTTCCGGGCTCGAACAAAACCGAAGGCACTTACAAAGAAGTCCTTGCAATCCGGATATTCACAATCCTGATCGGATTCACCATCACATATGGAGAACTCAATACCGTAGCTACTCGGTGCAGAGTCAATCGATAGTTCATCCTATCACTCTCGCAAATACCGGTCTTCAACACTGATCTTCAAATGCGATTCACAACGACGTATCACATATTCGGAGTGGGTTATACGACCCCATGGTCCTTTCCCGGTTAACCCGAATAGTGAGCGCTTATTCAAAAATAAGTGTGCATTAAATTTCAAACAATTCACATCAAATACCCATTTAAAGGGAAATATTGATAGTCGGTTATTGAACTATCAATTGATATGCATACATCACCAGATTCCAAATAATTTTCCAAATTATTTACTTTCCAAAATATCTTTACAAGATATATTATTTCAACACTTCAAAATAAATCAATATTTATTTTCAACCAATTTCACTTTTCACATATAAATTCCATAATGAATTAATATTTCAAAATATTCGTGCATATACGATTTCAATTATTCATTTTCAATTTATCTTCAGAAAAAGATAAATTCTAATTATTCACTTCATATTGGAAAACATTTCCATACTTATTTATTCATAAGTAATTCACAAATCTCTTTTATTTTCAACACTTAGAAAATATTCAATATACTTAAATCGAATTAAGTATATATTTCATTCTTTAAGGAAATCATTCACTTAAACATATTTACTTGGGCCAAAACGAATGTTACGTAAAACATCGTTACGACAACCCAAAATCACTAGTATAGGGATTCGAAATTAAAATAGATATATAAATCCCAATACTAATCAAAAACATTTCCTTTCGGAAATCATTTACTATAACAACAGTGTTATAGTCCACCATTTCCTTTCATTTCTCGAAACATCTATTTCAACAATAAATGTTAAAATCTATGGTTTCGAATCTCAACACCTTTTAAAACATCGTTAGATCGTTTTAATTATGTTTAAAATATCACATTCTAAAACATTTTCTTTAACATGTTATTCACTATTCAAAAACGTGAATATACTATGTTCACAAATTCCATTATTTCTATTCACTTTAACTTAAAGGATTATTCACTGTCTAAAACGTGAATATAACTCCATTTATAAGTTATAACAATTAACTTATCAAAATAAGTCGTTTGCGGATTTACAAAACAACGTTTATAAATTCCGTTTCTTTTTATTTATAAAAACTTCCTTTTTATGAATTCCTTTATTAACCTATTTCAGTTTACAACTCAATTATAAACTAAATGTTTATATTATAAGTTAAATACTTATAAAACGATTATTTTACAAAATCGTTCTTTTTATCTTCCCAAATTATAAATCTTATAACTTATAAGATTCATTTATTTAACCAAATCTATTCTTCAAATAATTTCACCAAATTTATAAATCTTACTATTTATAAATTTCATTTATAACTTCACAGTTTATAATTCCATAAATTTCATTCTATTATGAAATTCATTCTCACATCATTCAAACACTTATAAAACTTGTTTTATAATGTCTATATTTCAATTTATAAATATCCATTTATAAATCTTTTAATATAAATCAATTTATATTATTATTTAAAACGTCTTTAAATTACTTTATAATATCACTATTTCGATTTATAAAATGATCAAATTTTATAAATCCTATATTTAAACTTTTAATAATAAGTTCAAAAATCCAGTTTAAACTATTTTATAAAAACATTATTTCATATTTTCCAAAAATCAGCTTTTAACTGTATTTCTAAAAATCAGCTTTTTAACTATATTTCACAAAACCCATAATTTTATAACTTTAAAAATTATAGCGTTTAATTATTTAAAATGGATCAATTCCAAAAATAAAGTATATTTTCAAAAATTACTTTAAAAATCATTTTAAAATCCCAAAATCTGGGTCCAATGATGCTACACACCAAATAGTCAATCACGACTAACAACGATATCATATATCGATATGATAATCCATCAAATATCAAAATATCTGAAATAAAATAAATACTGTTGAGGAATCCAGTTGGATCCCTCCAACCTGTTTCCCTGCATCCAAAACATTAGCACAATACCAATTTCGCTCCAGTACGAAATTATCGCGGTACATGTTCTTAATAAATATTATCCGCTTAATAACGGCGTAATAGGGTCTCATCCGCTAAACAAAAAATGCGGGAAATCAACAACTGCAATATATACATATGCCAATATATATATATTGATATTATATATAATACCAATTTCACTGTTTATGAAATATTCGCGGTATATGTTTATATTAAATAACATCCGCTTACTAACGGCGTATAATGTCTATTTTAACAATCAATAATTTACAGTCATCATTCAAACATGCATTCAAATATTTTAAATCTAACTATTTAAAATAAAATCGAAACCTATTCGATTGAGTGAGAAATTCTCACCTTGGTTTTAATTTCCGTTTTAGCTTTTATTTCGAATAAAATTAAACGCGCGTTTAATTTTACCCGAAATTCTCACTAACTCCAAACGACTCCAAACCAACTCCATCGCGTAGTGCTCGTCCATACGATTCCAACGCAACTGAGTTTGCATTTTTTCGACCTCGTATGAAAAAGTTACGAATTTCTGAAGTTACACGAGTTTATATACTTACATTTACAACATAACTATTTATATTTTTAACCTCAACAATTTCCAGCCACTAGATCATGAACCCCCTGCATCTCCACCGTCTATCTTCATCTTCCATCTTGCGTTCAATCTCCAGGCCATAAGAAATGAGGCCGAACCCATCATGATTCCTAGGGTTTCAAATTACACTCCATTCACACGACGATACTTCATCACACCAACGCCACGTCGAAGAGCACGACGCAAGCTACCTCCACCTTCCTTGGCCTGAAGCTCGGCCATCACCTCCACCTGGGAGTGCGTGCGCAGGTCCCCCCCTATCGGCCCCCATATCTCCCAAAATACAACTCCATTTTAGATCATAGCCGTTGAAAACGTAGTACTCACAGCCCTCTACAACATTCTAGTTGAAACTTTCTTGAATCGTTGAGTGGATTTGAAGATTTGGAGGGAGAAAGTTGATGATTTTCTGGCCATTCAATTGTAGGTGGCGGCTATCAATAGGAAATTAGGGTTTTGTGAATATTTTAGCAAATTATGAAGGCTCATGTCTATTTATAAGGAACGAGCGACACTATTCATCCCGAAAATTCCGAACTCCGATTTAGACGCCGTAACCAGCGTACCTAGGGTTTATCCCGTGTTCCGGACACAATGGAACAGGTTTCGGAAGCTAATTCGGAAGTATGTGCGAGTTATGGCTGAAAACGTTCGATTTAAATTAAACCGATTTAAGTCGATTTCTAGGCGTTTTAATTTGTACCGGACAAACGGTAAATCCAATTGACTTGAAATTTGAAACCTTACAATAATATCACATTACGGATCCGATGAAACTGGTTTCGTCGAAATCCGAGACTTTTTGAAAAATGGCTATTTTGACTCGCCAAATTTAAATTAAAAATAATTCGATGCGTTTCGAGCTGCCACGACCAAACGATAGCTCCGATTGACACGAAAATTGAAATCCGGTAATAACTAACTATTACGGATCCAATGAAACTGGTTTCGTTCAATTCTGAGACTGTCCAAAAATTGACTATTTTACAGTCGATTATTAAATATTAAAATATTCAATTTTCACAAATTAACTTTTAATTCGATTTTAAAAGTTCTAAAATATTTCTATAACTCCAGTATGATTAAATAAAATTTTCCAAATTATTTTAAATCATTTTTAACTCTATTTTCAATTATTTCCATAATTTAACATATTAAATTATCGATTTAATAATCCAATTAAATCCAAAAATTCAAATAAAAATTTATTTGACTTATAAATTCACTTATTAATATTTAAAATTAATTAAATATTCAAATTTTAATTTATAAAAATTCTGGGTCGTTACAATCTTCCCCCCTTAAAAGAATTTCGTCCTCGAAATTACAAGTAAGAAAGGTTACAAAATCTATTAACTTTTCAAAATCCATAGTTAAACTTCTTACAATACTTTACTAAGTTTTCAAATCATATTTAGTTATCTTTTCAAAAACAACTACTATTGTTTAACTTTCAATTCCAAAATTAAAGTTAAAGTTTTCAAAATTTTCCAAATTTTCTCAAAATTTTTCTAACGCCTTAAATTTCCGGAAAAATTCGCCATAGTCTCCTTTGCGCGGCTCGATCCGAAAAAAAATGACAGTATATATATCACAAATATACATCTCATCAAGTAATGAGGCATCCCGAAGGGAAAAAAGTGTAAAAGTACGATATTTAATCCGAGATATGTACCTTATACTTTATTAGCAAGCATATACGGCTAATATAGCGCTAAAGCGAACTCCAAATGCGAAGAAAACGCGATCCGCACCTACTAATCACTCAACAAACAACATGAGAACATGCACATATGCAAATAATCTCAATATACAACATATAGCAACATATCAACTATATATGTCACATAGCAAATGCAACAATAGCAATATATATTCAACCATCAACCAACTAACATTCAACAAATTCATTCATATTCTCATTAATACTTAATGAATTGGTTTTCACTCTAAATCATATTTGATTTATCAACATTGGATTTTATCAACTTTCATTCTCAATTCAATTAGTTATCATTACTAATTAAATCCAATTCACTTTCAATTCTATTCAAATTTATTTACTTCTAATTTGAATTTAATTTCATAGCTTTCAATTTCATTAACTCTTAATGAATTTTATACAATCAATCAACAATCATATAACAACCAAAGTATATATAATACAACCAAATTCCTTTGCTTATATTCATTCTCATTCAATTTATTCAACTTCTAATAACATTTGATTTCAATGAATTAATACTTTCATTCATTATTCCATATCAACTTAAATTACATTCAATTGATTAACATCCAATCCATTTATTCAATTCAATTACAAAGTTGAATTTCATTTATATAACTCAAGTTCATATCCATTTAATCCACTTGATTATTTACAACTCATATTCATAGATATATCCATAAAGTTTCACTTCTTATGTATATAAGTTTATTTCACAATTGTAAATACTTTAATTATAATTCTATTCTTATAATTCATTTGCTTATACAATTTTTCTTTTATTTAGATTATTCAAACAACCTAACAATCAACTTACATACAGTTTAATAATTTTGAAAAATTATTTCTTTATATATATAAAATATAATCAAGGTAAAATTATTTCATTTACCCAATTTAAACAATATTATGTTGAATTGTTCTATTCAAGTGTTTATAGATCCCTATCAACAACGTTAATTACTCGTATTAACCAGAATCCATATACCACTCAACAAACCAATCATCACAATATAAAACAATTTTTATTCACTAACAAATACGCTCTCATATCTATTATTACACTCAACTCATTCTAGAGTACTGCTGACTCTATCTCTAATGAATAATACCCAACAGAACCATGGTTTTCGCTTAACCATCAGAGCTCTGATACCAAATGTAACGCCACGGATTTTCGTTCTTCGAAAATTCAACATCGACACTCACTTTATCGACTGCCGAGAAATCGAAGGCCGAAAACCGAGATGTTATGGGTTTTAAAAAGAAAAGAAAAGAAAGAAGAGAGAAAAAGAAGAATAGAGGGAAAAGAAGAGATAAGAAGATAGGAAATTTTAAAAATAGAAAGAAAAAGAGAATAGAGAAAAAGGAAAAAAACAGAAGAAAATAGGACGGGACAGAAAACAACAGAACAACATCAGAATCTCACAATTCGCAGCGGAACAACATATAATAATAAATGAATAATCTTTAAACAAAGAACTATATCAGTTATTACATTACATTTCATTTCATTACATCATATCATCAGAGTGTACAACAACATACAACATCAACAAACAGTGCAGCGGAAAAAGAAATACTATATAAACTAGTAATACGCCATGCCATCCAGCTTGCCTCCAGCAACTCCAGAATATCCAGAATATCCTGATAAACCTAACTCTTGACTGCCCGTGTGGAAATTGGTGGGCACCCAGAGTTTAGGAAGGAAAACAATAAACTCCGAGTCGGTCATGTGACTGGTGTGAGAACTCAAAACAGTTTATTTATCTTTAAAATCAAAATAGAGGAATATTTTTAATTCAATTCGCAATGCTTTTAAAAATGAGACTACCATAAGGCCTCCCGCACACACACACAATGCAAACGCAGAATCGGAGGAGATTTCTCCTTATGATAGTCAAAGATGCTTGATACGCATTTAAAATAACATTTGATATTATTATTAGTGCATAGAGTAGGAAAAATTTATTTCGAAAGTAGAATATAAATCTTAGCCAACATACGACCATTATCGTATGCCTACTATAGCTACTATCCAAACAGTGGTGACCACCATAAGTGAATAGCAGGTTCTACAACTAATACCGTACAAGTTTCGTATTGTTTCTTTGGATTTCCAACGAATGGTCAGGCCAAGGAACTTCCCATTGCCACATGAGAATGCCTCTGGATGGACATCCCCGAGAACCAAACCGGATCTCTACCAACACAAGGCCGGGTTACTCCTAACTGAGTAACAACTGACCGAATATGCCATCCCCCGGTCCTTTGGGACCTTTTCACCGAGCGCTCGTAATCAATTCACACAATCATAACAAAGTGTTTTCCACATGAGTAAGTATCTGGGCTCCATACCATGACACTACCCTTTTCCAGAAGGAAATGGACACATCCTAAAGGGTGCTACCCCTCATAACCTTGCTGCTTCTTTCCTGTTTTGACCATTCACGGTGTGTGAGGCTCGACGAATTCACGTCCACAAAAACATACTTTATACAAAAGCCATGCTTTGGGTCAACAAATGATCAACACAATGATCACTAAGATAGACGATCAAATAAATGATCCTATCACAATAATCAACACAATGATCATTTCAGCATCACTCAGCATGTCACATTACCAAATTGGGAATATATCGCTGATAACTTCAACTATATAACCTTTGAGCTCGTACGTCTCAAAGAAGGGTGTTAAGCAAAGAATAAATTCTCCGCCACCAACAGAAATATATTTGAAAGAAATCGGCTTTATATCTCAACTTGTAATGTCAGGCATACAATCCATACAAGTCTGTTCCGGGCTCGAACAAAACCGAAGGCACTTACAAAGAAGTCCTTGCAATCCGGATATTCACAATCCTGATCGGATTCACCATCACATATGGAGAACTCAATACCGTAGCTACTCGGTGCAGAGTCAATCGATAGTTCATCCTATCACTCTCGCAAATACCGGTCTTCAACACCGATCTTCAAATGCGATTCACAACGACGTATCACATATTCGGAGTGGGTTATACGACCCCATGGTCCTTTCCCGGTTAACCCGAATAGTGAGCGCTTATTCAAAAATAAGTGTGCATTAAATTTCAAACAATTCACATCAAATACCCATTTAAAGGGAAATATTGATAGTCGGTTATTGAACTATCAATTGATATGCATACATCACCAGATTCCAAATAATTTTCCAAATTATTTACTTTCCAAAATATCTTTACAAGATATATTATTTCAACACTTCAAAATAAATCAATATTTATTTTCAACCAATTTCACTTTTCACATATAAATTCCATAATGAATTTATATTTCAAAATATTCGTGCATATACGATTTCAATTATTCATTTTCAATTTATCTTCAGAAAAAGATAAATTCTAATTATTCACTTCATATTGGAAAACATTTCCATACTTATTTATTCATAAGTAATTCACAAATCTCTTTTATTTTCAACACTTAGAAAATATTCAATATACTTAAATCGAATTAAGTATATATTTCATTCTTTAAGGAAATCATTCACTTAAACATATTTACTTGGGCCAAAACGAATGTTACGTAAAACATCGTTACGACAACCCAAAATCACTAGTATAGGGATTCGAAATTAAAATAGATATATAAATCCCAATACTAATCAAAAACATTTCCTTTCGGAAATCATTTACTATAACAACAGTGTTATAGTCCACCATTTCCTTTCATTTCTCGAAACATCTATTTCAACAATAAATGTTAAAATCTATGGTTTCGAATCTCAACACCTTTTAAAACATCGTTAGATCGTTTTAATTATGTTTAAAATATCACATTCTAAAATATTTTCTTTAACATGTTATTCACTATTCAAAAACGTGAATATACTATGTTCACAAATTCCATTATTTCTATTCACTTTAACTTAAAGGATTATTCACTGTCTAAAACGTGAATATAACTCCATTTATAAGTTATAACAATTAACTTATCAAAATAAGTCGTTTGCGGATTTACAAAACAACGTTTATAAATTCCGTTTCTTTTTATTTATAAAAACTTCCTTTTTATAAATTCCTTTATTAACCTATTTCAGTTTACAACTCAATTATAAACTAAATGTTTATATTATAAGTTAAATACTTATAAAACGATTATTTTACAAAATCGTTCTTTTTATCTTCCCAAATTATAAATCTTATAACTTATAAGATTCATTTATTTAACCAAATCTATTCTTCAAATAATTTCACCAAATTTATAAATCTTACTATTTATAAATTTCATTTATAACTTCACAGTTTATAATTCCATAAATTTCATTCTATTATGAAATTCATTCTCACATCATTCAAACACTTATAAAACTTGTTTTATAATGTCTATATTTCAATTTATAAATATCCATTTATAAATCTTTTAATATAAATCAATTTATATTATTATTTAAAACGTCTTTAAATTACTTTATAATATCACTATTTCGATTTATAAAATGATCAAATTTTATAAATCCTATATTTAAACTTTTAATAATAAGTTCAAAAATCCAGTTTAAACTATTTTATAAAAACATTATTTCATATTTCCCAAAAATCAGCTTTTAACTGTATTTCTAAAAATCAGCTTTTTAACTATATTTCACAAAACCCATAATTTTATAACTTTAAAAATTATAGCGTTTAATTATTTAAAATGGATCAATTCCAAAAATAAAGTATATTTTCAAAAATTACTTTAAAAATCATTTTAAAATCCCAAAATCTGGGTCCAATGATGCTACACACCAAATAGTCAATCACGACTAACAACGATATCATATATCGATATGATAATCCATCAAATATCAAAATATCTGAAATAAAATAAATACTGTTGAGGAATCCAGTTGGATCCCTCCAACCTGTTTCCCTGCATCCAAAACATTAGCACAATACCAATTTCGCTCCAGTACGAAATTATCGCGGTACATGTTCTTAATAAATATTATCCGCTTAATAACGGCGTAATAGGGTCTCATCCGCTAAACAAAAAATGCGGGAAATCAACAACTGCAATATATACATATGCCAATATATATATATTGATATTATATATAATACCAATTTCACTGTTTATGAAATATTCGCGGTATATGTTTATATTAAATAACATCCGCTTACTAACGGCGTATAATGTCTATTTTAACAATCAATAATTTACAGTCATCATTCAAACATGCATTCAAATATTTTAAATCTAACTATTTAAAATAAAATCGAAACCTATTCGATTGAGTGAGAAATTCTCACCTTGGTTTTAATTTCCGTTTTAGCTTTTATTTCGAATAAAATTAAACGCGCGTTTAATTTTACCCGAAATTCTCACTAACTCCAAACGACTCCAAACCAACTCCATCGCGTAGTGCTCGTCCATACGATTCCAACGCAACTGAGTTTGCATTTTTTCGACCTCGTATGAAAAAGTTACGAATTTCTGAAGTTACACGAGTTTATATACTTACATTTACAACATAACTATTTATATTTTTAACCTCAACAATTTCCAGCCACTAGATCATGAACCCCCTGCATCTCCACCGTCTATCTTCATCTTCCATCTTGCGTTCAATCTCCAGGCCATAAGAAATGAGGCCGAACCCATCATGATTCCTAGGGTTTCAAATTACACTCCATTCACACGACGATACTTCATCACACCAACGCCACGTCGAAGAGCACGACGCAAGCTACCTCCACCTTCCTTGGCCTGAAGCTCGGCCATCACCTCCACCTGGGAGTGCGTGCGCAGGTCCCCCCCTATCGGCCCCCATATCTCCCAAAATACAACTCCATTTTAGATCATAGCCGTTGAAAACGTAGTACTCACAGCCCTCTACAACATTCTAGTTGAAACTTTCTTGAATCGTTGAGTGGATTTGAAGATTTGGAGGGAGAAAGTTGATGATTTTCTGGCCATTCAATTGTAGGTGGCGGCTATCAATAGGAAATTAGGGTTTTGTGAATATTTTAGCAAATTATGAAGGCTCATGTCTATTTATAAGGAACGAGCGACACTATTCATCCCGAAAATTCCGAACTCCGATTTAGACGCCGTAACCAGCGTACCTAGGGTTTATCCCGTGTTCCGGACACAATGGAACAGGTTTCGGAAGCTAATTCGGAAGTATGTGCGAGTTATGGCTGAAAACGTTCGATTTAAATTAAACCGATTTAAGTCGATTTCTAGGCGTTTTAATTTGTACCGGACAAACGGTAAATCCAATTGACTTGAAATTTGAAACCTTACAATAATATCACATTACGGATCCGATGAAACTGGTTTCGTCGAAATCCGAGACTTTTTGAAAAATGGCTATTTTGACTCGCCAAATTTAAATTAAAAATAATTCGATGCGTTTCGAGCTGCCACGACCAAACGATAGCTCCGATTGACACGAAAATTGAAATCCGGTAATAACTAACTATTACGGATCCAATGAAACTGGTTTCGTTCAATTCTGAGACTGTCCAAAAATTGACTATTTTATAGTCGATTATTAAATATTAAAATATTCAATTTTCACAAATTAACTTTTAATTCGATTTTAAAAGTTCTAAAATATTTCTATAACTCCAGTATGATTAAATAAAATTTTCCAAATTATTTTAAATCATTTTTAACTCTATTTTCAATTATTTCCATAATTTAACATATTAAATTATCGATTTAATAATCCAATTAAATCCAAAAATTCAAATAAAAATTTATTTGACTTATAAATTCACTTATTAATATTTAAAATTAATTAAATATTCAAATTTTAATTTATAAAAATTCTGGGTCGTTACAATCTTCCCCCCTTAAAAGAATTTCGTCCTCGAAATTACAAGTAAGAAAGGTTACAAAATCTATTAACTTTTCAAAATCCATAGTTAAACTTCTTACAATACTTTACTAAGTTTTCAAATCATATTTAGTTATCTTTTCAAAAACAACTACTATTGTTTAACTTTCAATTCCAAAATTAAAGTTAAAGTTTTCAAAATTTTCCAAATTTTCTCAAAAATTTTCTAACGCCTTAAATTTCCGGAAAAATTCGCCATAGTCTCCTTTGCGCGGCTCGATCCGAAAAAAAAATGACAGTATATATATCACAAATATACATCTCATCAAGTAATGAGGCATCCCGAAGGGAAAAAAGTGTAAAAGTACGATATTTAATCCGAGATATGTACCTTATACTTTATTAGCAAGCATATACGGCTAATATAGCGCTAAAGCGAACTCCAAATGCGAAGCAAACGCGATCCGCACCTACTAATCACTCAACAAACAACATGAGAACATGCACATATGCAAATAATCTCAATATACAACATATAGCAACATATCAACTATATATGTCACATAGCAAATGCAACAATAGCAATATATATTCAACCATCAACCAACTAACATTCAACAAATTCATTCATATTCTCATTAATACTTAATGAATTGGTTTTCACTCTAAATCATATTTGATTTATCAACATTGGATTTTATCAATTTTCATTCTCAATTCAATTAGTTATCATTACTAATTAAATCCAATTCACTTTCAATTCTATTCAAATTTATTTACTTCTAATTTGAATTTAATTTCATAGCTTTCAATTTCATTAACTCTTAATGAATTTTATACAATCAATCAACAATCATATAACAACCAAAGTATATATAATACAACCAAATTCCTTTGCTTATATTCATTCTCATTCAATTTATTCAACTTCTAATAACATTTGATTTCAATGAATTAATACTTTCATTCATTATTCCATATCAACTTAAATTACATTCAATTGATTAACATCCAATCCATTTATTCAATTCAATTACAAAGTTGAATTTCATTTATATAACTCAAGTTCATATCCATTTAATCCACTTGATTATTTACAACTCATGTTCATAGATATATCCATAAAGTTTCACTTCTTATGTATATAAGTTTATTTCACAATTGTAAATACTTTAATTATAATTCTATTCTTATAATTCATTTGCTTATACAATTTTTCTTTTATTTAGATTATTCAAACAACCTAACAATCAACTTACATACAGTTTAATAATTTTGAAAAATTATTTCTTTATATATATAAAATATAATCAAGGTAAAATTATTTCATTTACCCAATTTAAACAATATTATGTTGAATTGTTCTATTCAAGTGTTTATAGATCCCTATCAACAACGTTAATTACTCGTATTAACCAGAATCCATATACCACTCAACAAACCAATCATCACAATATAAAACAATTTTTATTCACTAACAAATACGCTCTCATATCTATTATTACACTCAACTCATTCTAGAGTACTGCTGACTCTATCTCTAATGAATAATACCCAACAGAACCATGGTTTTCGCTTAACCATCAGAGCTCTGATACCAAATGTAACGCCACGGATTTTCGTTCTTCGAAAATTCAACATCGACACTCACTTTATCGACTGCCGAGAAATCGAAGGCCGAAAACCGAGATGTTATAGGTTTTAAAAAGAAAAGAAAAGAAAGAAGAGAGAAAAAGAAGAATAGAGGGAAAAGAAGAGATAAGAAGATAGGAAATTTTAAAAATAGAAAGAAAAAGAGAATAGAGAAAAAGGAAAAAAACAGAAGAAAATAGGACGGGACAGAAAACAACAGAACAACATCAGAATCTCACAATTCGCAGCGGAACAACATATAATAATAAATGAATAATCTTTAAACAAAGAACTATATCAGTTATTACATTACATTTCATTTCATTACATCATATCATCAGAGTGTACAACAACATACAACATCAACAAACAGTGCAGCGGAAAAAGAAATACTATATAAACTAGTAATACGCCATGCCATCCAGCTTGCCTCCAGCAACTCCAAAATATCCAGAATATCCTGATAAACCTAACTCTTGACTGCCCGTGTGGAAATTGGTGGGCACCCAGAGTTTAGGAAGGAAAACAATAAACTCCGAGTCAGTCATGTGACTGGTGTGAGAACTCAAAACAGTTTATTTATCTTTAAAATCAAAATAGAGGAATATTTTTAATTCAATTCGCAATGCTTTTAAAAATGAGACTACCATAAGGCCTCCCGCACACACACACAATGCAAACGCAGAATCGGAGGAGATTTCTCCTTATGATAGTCAAAGATGCTTGATACGCATTTAAAATAACATTTGATATTATTATTAGTGCATAGAGTAGGAAAAATTTATTTCGAAAGTAGAATATAAATCTTAGCCAACATACGACCATTATCGTATGCCTACTATAGCTACTATCCAAACAGTGGTGACCACCATAAGTGAATAGCAGGTTCTACAACTAATACCGTACAAGTTTCGTATTGTTTCTTTGGATTTCCAACGAATGGTCAGGCCAAGGAACTTCCCATTGCCACATGAGAATGCCTCTGGATGGACATCCCCGAGAACCAAACCGGATCTCTACCAACACAAGGCCGGGTTACTCCTAACTGAGTAACAACTAACCGAATATGCCATCCCCCGGTCCTTTGGGACCTTTTCACCGAGCGCTCGTAATCAATTCACACAATCATAACAAAGTGTTTTCCACATGAGTAAGTATCTGGGCTCCATACCATGACACTACCCTTTTCCAGAAGGAAATGGACACATCCTAAAGGGTTCTACCCCTCATAACCTTGCTGCTTCTTTCCTGTTTTGACCATTCACGGTGTGTGAGGCTCGACGAATTCACGTCCACAAAAACATACTTTATACAAAAGCCATGCTTTGGGTCAACAAATGATCAACACAATGATCACTAAGATAGACGATCAAATAAATGATCCTATCACAATAATCAACACAATGATCATTTCAGCATCACTCAGCATGTCACATTACCAAATTGGGAATATATCGCTGATAACTTCAACTATATAACCTTTGAGCTCGTACGTCTCAAAGAAGGGTGTTAAGCAAAGAATAAATTCTCCGCCACCAACAGAAATATATTTGAAAGAAATCGGCTTTATATCTCAACTTGTAATGTCAGGCATACAATCCATACAAGTCTGTTCCGGGCTCGAACAAAACCGAAGGCACTTACAAAGAAGTCCTTGCAATCCGGATATTCACAATCCTGATCGGATTCACCATCACATATGGAGAACTCAATACCGTAGCTACTCGGTGCAGAGTCAATCGATAGTTCATCCTATCACTCTCGCAAATACCGGTCTTCAACACCGATCTTCAAATGCGATTCACAACGACGTATCACATATTCGGAGTGGGTTATACGACCCCATGGTCCTTTCCCGGTTAACCCGAATAGTGAGCGCTTATTCAAAAATAAGTGTGCATTAAATTTCAAACAATTCACATCAAATACCCATTTAAAGGGAAATATTGATAGTCGGTTATTGAACTATCAATTGATATGCATACATCACCAGATTCCAAATAATTTTCCAAATTATTTACTTTCCAAAATATCTTTACAAGATATATTATTTCAACACTTCAAAATAAATCAATATTTATTTTCAACCAATTTCACTTTTCACATATAAATTCCATAATGAATTTATATTTCAAAATATTCGTGCATATACGATTTCAATTATTCATTTTCAATTTATCTTCAGAAAAAGATAAATTCTAATTATTCACTTCATATTGGAAAACATTTCCATACTTATTTATTCATAAGTAATTCACAAATCTCTTTTATTTTCAACACTTAGAAAATATTCAATATACTTAAATCGAATTAAGTATATATTTCATTCTTTAAGGAAATCATTCACTTAAACATATTTACTTGGGCCAAAACGAATGTTACGTAAAACATCGTTACGACAACCCAAAATCACTAGTATAGGGATTCGAAATTAAAATAGATATATAAATCCCAATACTAATCAAAAACATTTCCTTTCGGAAATCATTTACTATAACAACAGTGTTATAGTCCACCATTTCCTTTCATTTCTCGAAACATCTATTTCAACAATAAATGTTAAAATCTATGGTTTCGAATCTCAACACCTTTTAAAACATCGTTAGATCGTTTTAATTATGTTTAAAATATCACATTCTAAAACATTTTCTTTAACATGTTATTCACTATTCAAAAACGTGAATATACTATGTTCACAAATTCCATTATTTCTATTCACTTTAACTTAAAGGATTATTCACTGTCTAAAACGTGAATATAACTCCATTTATAAGTTATAACAATTAACTTATCAAAATAAGTCGTTTGCGGATTTACAAAACAACGTTTATAAATTCCGTTTCTTTTTATTTATAAAAACTTCCTTTTTATAAATTCCTTTATTAACCTATTTCAGTTTACAACTCAATTATAAACTAAATGTTTATATTATAAGTTAAATACTTATAAAACGATTATTTTACAAAATCGTTCTTTTTATCTTCCCAAATTATAAATCTTATAACTTATAAGATTCATTTATTTAACCAAATCTATTCTTCAAATAATTTCACCAAATTTATAAATCTTACTATTTATAAATTTCATTTATAACTTCACAGTTTATAATTCCATAAATTTCATTCTATTATGAAATTCATTCTCACATCATTCAAACACTTATAAAACTTGTTTTATAATGTCTATATTTCAATTTATAAATATCCATTTATAAATCTTTTAATATAAATCAATTTATATTATTATTTAAAACGTCTTTAAATTACTTTATAATATCACTATTTCGATTTATAAAATGATCAAATTTTATAAATCCTATATTTAAACTTTTAATAATAAGTTCAAAAATCCAGTTTAAACTATTTTATAAAAACATTATTTCATATTTCCCAAAAATCAGCTTTTAACTGTATTTCTAAAAATCAGCTTTTTAACTATATTTCACAAAACCCATAATTTTATAACTTTAAAAATTATAGCGTTTAATTATTTAAAATGGATCAATTCCAAAAATAAAGTATATTTTCAAAAATTACTTTAAAAATCATTTTAAAATCCCAAAATCTGGGTCCAATGATGCTACACACCAAATAGTCAATCACGACTAACAACGATATCATATATCGATATGATAATCCATCAAATATCAAAATATCTGAAATAAAATAAATACTGTTGAGGAATCCAGTTGGATCCCTCCAACCTGTTTCCCTGCATCCAAAACATTAGCACAATACCAATTTCGCTCCAGTACGAAATTATCGCGGTACATGTTCTTAATAAATATTATCCGCTTAATAACGGCGTAATAGGGTCTCATCCGCTAAACAAAAAATGCGGGAAATCAACAACTGCAATATATACATATGCCAATATATATATATTGATATTATATATAATACCAATTTCACTGTTTATGAAATATTCGCGGTATATGTTTATATTAAATAACATCCGCTTACTAACGGCGTATAATGTCTATTTTAACAATCAATAATTTACAGTCATCATTCAAACATGCATTCAAATATTTTAAATCTAACTATTTAAAATAAAATCGAAACCTATTCGATTGAGTGAGAAATTCTCACCTTGGTTTTAATTTCCGTTTTAGCTTTTATTTCGAATAAAATTAAACGCGCGTTTAATTTTACCCGAAATTCTCACTAACTCCAAACGACTCCAAACCAACTCCATCGCGTAGTGCTCGTCCATACGATTCCAACGCAACTGAGTTTGCATTTTTTCGACCTCGTATGAAAAAGTTACGAATTTCTGAAGTTACACGAGTTTATATACTTACATTTACAACATAACTATTTATATTTTTAACCTCAACAATTTCCAGCCACTAGATCATGAACCCCCTGCATCTCCACCGTCTATCTTCATCTTCCATCTTGCGTTCAATCTCCAGGCCATAAGAAATGAGGCCGAACCCATCATGATTCCTAGGGTTTCAAATTACACTCCATTCACACGACGATACTTCATCACACCAACGCCACGTCGAAGAGCACGACGCAAGCTACCTCCACCTTCCTTGGCCTGAAGCTCGGCCATCACCTCCACCTGGGAGTGCGTGCGCAGGTCCCCCCCTATCGGCCCCCATATCTCCCAAAATACAACTCCATTTTAGATCATAGCCGTTGAAAACGTAGTACTCACAGCCCTCTACAACATTCTAGTTGAAACTTTCTTGAATCGTTGAGTGGATTTGAAGATTTGGAGGGAGAAAGTTGATGATTTTCTGGCCATTCAATTGTAGGTGGCGGCTATCAATAGGAAATTAGGGTTTTGTGAATATTTTAGCAAATTATGAAGGCTCATGTCTATTTATAAGGAACGAGCGACACTATTCATCCCGAAAATTCCGAACTCCGATTTAGACGCCGTAACCAGCGTACCTAGGGTTTATCCCGTGTTCCGGACACAATGGAACAGGTTTCGGAAGCTAATTCGGAAGTATGTGCGAGTTATGGCTGAAAACGTTCGATTTAAATTAAACCGATTTAAGTCGATTTCTAGGCGTTTTAATTTGTACCGGACAAACGGTAAATCCAATTGACTTGAAATTTGAAACCTTACAATAATATCACATTACGGATCCGATGAAACTAGTTTCGTCGAAATCCGAGACTTTTTGAAAAATGGCTATTTTGACTCGCCAAATTTAAATTAAAAATAATTCGATGCGTTTCGAGCTGCCACGACCAAACGATAGCTCCGATTGACACGAAAATTGAAATCCGGTAATAACTAACTATTACGGATCCAATGAAACTGGTTTCGTTCAATTCTGAGACTGTCCAAAAATTGACTATTTTACAGTCGATTATTAAATATTAAAATATTCAATTTTCACAAATTAACTTTTAATTCGATTTTAAAAGTTCTAAAATATTTCTATAACTCCAGTATGATTAAATAAAATTTTCCAAATTATTTTAAATCATTTTTAACTCTATTTTCAATTATTTCCATAATTTAACATATTAAATTATCGATTTAATAATCCAATTAAATCCAAAAATTCAAATAAAAATTTATTTGACTTATAAATTCACTTATTAATATTTAAAATTAATTAAATATTCAAATTTTAATTTATAAAAATTCTGGGTCGTTACAAAGAAACATAATTAGTTAGGTTTTAAGTCGAAAACAAATTTCAGCATATCTTTGTTAATATGTGGAATAGAAATGCAATCTTTTGGTCCGACTGTAAACTTACCAAAATACCCTTTACTCATATATAATTTAATTATTATCTATATATTTCACCTACAAGTACCTGAAAAGAATCGGTAAAATCCTAATCAATTGTAGATGTTATTTATATTATTTTTAGCCTATTATTTCTAGGCTGAAGTGGAACTATTAAAACTAAATTAAAACGGGTAAATTTCTTTACAAAATCAAAATGTCTGCCTACGCTTAAAAATATGATCTAACAAATAAACGTTACTTAAACAAATAAACATTATTTACAAATTTGTTTTTTATTAACTAATAATATAAATAAAACTCAAACTAACAAAAAATTAAATGTTGCAACTTAGAAATAAAACTTTAACTACACATGATTTCAACGTAAAAAAAACATGACTAAATATTTCTTCAAATCATTTTCTTTTGAATGTATTAATCATATCTAAATTGTAGAAGAATAATTCACATGCGAAGCACATGTCATCATCACAATTATGTTCTCGTATAAAATAAAACTAATTCAATATATGAATAACAATTGTGGAACGAGAGTACAATGGGTATGTGGTCAGATCGGTGAGTTTTCAGTAAAAGTAGTGTTATATCAAAAATAGATTTTAAGCCTAGACTTCTGTGTGTTGGTCTTGAAAGAAAAAACAAAAGAATTAAAGATGATAGACTATAATGCATGATGTTGGCCAATGACACTTCAAAATAAGACGTTGAAAAAAAGTTGGAAATATAGAAAAATACATGCACTAGAATCAAAAGGGTCGAAACTTAGCATGAGTAAATTCGGTATATTTCATGCAACTTTAACAAAGAATTCAGACTAAATAATACCATAAATCTACAAAATCAAAATACAGGATTGAACTTTAAATCCACAAAATCAAATGATCAACGAAAAAGACAAGTCCAAATATCTAGGATCAACTTTACAATAAAACATAGGACATAACAAGTTGAATTAATACATAATAGATAAAAAGGAGACAAAATAGTTTCATTTTAAGTGATAAGGAAATAATAGATAAAATAAAAGGAAATTTTTAGGAAACGGTAATTAATCTACTATGTTCTATGCAATGTGATGTTAAAACTAGTTTGGTTTCATTTTGAGATTTGTGTTTTATATACGTTCATTTTTAAATAAAAGAAGAAGGAATGAGAAGATTTAAAATTTTAAGTTTTATGGTGACGGAGGAACGACGGAGGGGATGGAGAAATGCGGGGAAGATGGATTGTTTTCTACGCTTTTGTTATTGGTCAAAACTCGAAAAACAAAACAAACTTTTTTTTATTTCGTATATTAACTTTATTTTTCAAATAGGTTGTTTTTCAAAAATACATACGCCATATGCATTTTTGTTTGAACAAAATCTCAAAGTAAATAAGTGCAAATCAAACAGAAAATACACTAAACACAAGAGATATGAGAATGTAGCCCAATGATTGGAATTACTTAAACTGATAATCAAACCGACCGTTAGGAAGGTTTGCTTACTGTCACCGGCCAAAATCAATTTTTCTGAAGCCAAAAAAACGTGGATCTTGTCTCATCGCGGTTTCCCTAAAAGTGTGGATCTTGTCTCATCGCGCTTTCTCTAAAAACGTGGATCTTGTCTCATCGCGGTTCCCCTAAACTTCCTCCTTTTATTTCACGCGTCAAAGATTCCAAATTCAAATCTATTATGATTTTCAAATTCTAAAATTTCAATTTCAAATCGATAATTTTGAATGCTTTGATTAATATTTAAATTTGAAATTCATATTTTCAGATTCAAATCTCAATTTATTCTTTTCCAACATATTATCACTTAATGTTTAAGTAATATTAACAAAAAATTTAAATGTAAATTTCTCATCAAACTTATACAATCGAAACGTCGGTTTCTCCACCGTTGTGCGGTTATACTAGTATTTCAAATAAGAGAATGGAAAAGAACCTAAATGTAACGTATAAACGAGGTAACAAGGAAAAGTAGACTTATGATAAGTAATGTATTCATATTTACCCTAAAAGTAAAAGTACAAAAAAAAGTAGACCTAATTAACATGGAAAAAAAAAGGAGTAGAACGACTGAAAACTTAATTTAACTAAAAATATGACGCTAGGCAGAAATTTATGAAAAAAATAAAAATTAATAATTCTGTTTTAATCACTTGGGAAATTGTGGCAGATTTCAATCACCTGGAAAAAAAAGTTGATCATGATAGCATCTGAATTTATATTTCAATACACATGTTCTCCGATTGACTGATTCTGTCATAAGAACAATTCCAAAAGAGATAAATTATAACTTTTTTGTGATCAAACAACACAAAATTTGATGTTTTGGAGAATAGGAAATGGGAGGAAAAAAGGCAATAATCTTTGTTAATTGTTGGTTTGTAAGCGCAGTCTTTTGATCCGACCTTGAAGTTTCAAAATTGCACTTCGATCCTAAAAAATAGCATCTGTATATTTATTCCTAATTATCGGTGCATCTATTAATTAGTCCTAAAAAATGGCATTTACATACTTAATCCTAGACTCATGCATGTAGCACCGCGTTTATATTACGTGTAATATTATTGTAAATTGCACACTATGGTGAGTAGCGTTAAGAAGCTCAATCTTTTATTACACGTTACATTCAAATAAGTTAAAATATGAAGTAAATAAACTATTATTATAATTTTTTGTTTCCGAGTTTAAGTGAAAGCGTGATATTTGTCCGGTACCAACGTCAACTTACAAAAAGTCTCTTTATAGATATAAACTTAATATCACTTAAAATTATGATCTATCAAATATATTTTGTTACGTTGCAATTTCATAACGCTCTTTTACATATATTATCAAACTTAATATCGCTTAAAAATATTATCCAACAAATAAACTTTCTATATATTTTTCTTTTTATTAATTGATAGCGGAAAAAAAATTCTAGCTAACAAAAAACTTAAACGATACAACTCATAAATAAAAATTCAAACTAATAAAAAAAATAAGCGATGCAACCTAGAAATATAAATTCAAACAGACTACACATGATTCCACCGTAAAATTATAGCTAAATATTTATGGAAATCATTTTTTTTTGAATATGTTAAGCATATATAATTTGTAAAAAAATTAATTTATCCGTGAATGGTGTACTGCTGTCACGGGCGAATCGCGTGTCGTAACACTCATAAATTATAAATCACATGCAATAGAGCACTCTCAAATGAATTTGGTCACGCAGAACTTGTCCAACAAAATCTAATGTGTCAAATAGGTATTCGAAAAAACAGATAAAATTGGGAGTATTTTAATGTCTGATAGGTTAACAGATTTATTGCAAGAAGTTCGATGCTAGAAATGCAGTCAACAACAAAGGCAAACCAACTGAGGACTAACACAAGTTACTGTTTCTCCAAGCAGCATTCTCAAGAGTCGAATGCAACTAGGAGCTGAGGCTCGTTATTTTGTCAAGTACAAATTAAAAAAAAAGGTCATAAACATTCAAATATTCATATTCTTATCATTTTAACTAAAAAATATATAGTTAAGACAAAATGTTACATTATAACCTTCCGCTATATCATTTTAACTAAAAAAACTTCTTTTTGCATTATTTGCAGCAAATTCCTCAATTATGTCTTCATAATTTAGCACATTCAAATATGCATTTTCGATAGAAATCATAACAAATCCATTTAATTTCTCTTGTGACATAGTGGTCTGAAGATAAGTTTTGATCAACTTCGATTTCGAAAAACTCATTTCCACCGAAGCAACTAACATTACAATAAGACTTTAAAAAATCAAGAATGTCAATTGATTTTGTAATTTCCAACGTTAGAATTCTTTTCAATTGTTTAGGTCCATGTAATAATACTTCTCCGCATATATCACGCTCTCCATCATGTTTTAAAAAAAATTCTAAATTGAAACATTGCTATTTTAATTCTTTACATTCAATATTTTTGAACTTTGCATTCAATAGGAACTCAAATGTCTCTTAATAAAGCTCAAATTTCTTAACTCGTTATTTAAGTGAAGAAAGAGCTGGACCAATAATCTGAAGAAAATAAGTAATTCTAAAGTTATCTTTTGAAGATTGGCCATCGAGAGCATCAACTTCCGTATTTTAGTCAAATTGTTTTTTTTTACGAACAACTTTGTTTTTTGTTTCAAATTTAGGATCGATAAGACCAACTTTTTCTGCAAGTTTCTTAGCTTCGTTCATATAACTTTCGAAACCATGTTCTCTAAGTTTTTCGAAAAATACAATAAGCTCATTTACTCTTGCACTGGAATCTTCTATATTCATATCCTTTCATTGAAGTGTTTTATAACGACCCGAAATTTTAATAGTTGGATTTTGAATATTTAATTAAATTTAATTATTGAAATATTGGTTTAAAGGCTTTAAGACTTGAATTTAAATATAAGGAGTGTTATAAATATTTAACTTGTGAATTAATATTTGGATGGTGATTCAAAATATCTAATTTTGAATCGAATATATGTTTAATTGATTTATTGGTCCTATTTAACTACTTTTAAGTTATAAATATTAATGGTGGATTCATATGGTAAATTCATTTGCACTAACAAATGGTTCAAATAAATAATCAGAAAATTTATTTATAATATAACGACTCAGTTTTTATTGACGTATTTTTTTTAACTTATTTGATTTTTCCATAATTTTTAATTTAGAAAATATTTAAATTAATCGTTTGACGATTTTTCAGCAAACGGCAGTGTTTTTTTATGATTTTTGAGAAATCAATGATCGGTGTATATTATTATTGTTTTGGGTTGCGTCGCTGTTCTGAACGAAAATATGTGCGGCATTCACTTATCACGTACTGGAACTGACGTAGTCGCGAATTATGGGAAAAGGCCGGGCTTGGAAATGTGGGGTCAAGGAGGTTGCTCTCGAGTTGAGGAGTCCAATGGTGTAGGCTGCGCATCGTTTAGCGAAGTGTAGAGGTGGCTAAGGGAAAGAAGGGTGCACGATGATGGGTTGATGTATGTACAGGCGTACTTGTTTGTTGTATGGAAGAAGGATTATTATTAGTGTTTGATTGGATAATTAGTTTATAATGAATGTAATTAGTATATTATTTATAATTAAATCTTGAAAAACTTATTATTTTAACAACTTGTTCATACGAGGTCCAAATCGAACGCGGTCAGTCGCGTCGCGCTCGTATCAGCAATGTCTATGTTATGGAATTAGATTGGTTGAGATTTGAGATAATGGAATTTTGTGCTAAATTCGAACGTTGTTCGATTTTAGACGGAATCTGAACGTTTCGTCGATAATTGGAATTTCAGTGAGTTAAAATCACTGTTTTGCTTTATCAATAATGGTATATAGTAGATAAAAAAATATGTATTGCCTGCTTGGATGTTTTATCTACTAGTTGTTTGGTTGGTATAAATTATCATTTGTGAAATGGATAATGAATAAAGGGATAAAAATATTGCTGATTTAATATAATTACATTGTTTAAATAATAACATAGTTAATTTAAGCATACTTCTTTGTTGTTATCTATTTGACCAAATAAACACTGTCTATTAATAAATGGAAGAGTTTATTTTGAATGATATTCATTTAGCAGAACAAATCCTCATTTTGCTATTGTATAAATTTGGACATCTATTTAAGTGCCAGTTAATTTATACTGGATAAATGATAGGTAACAACTGATTGTTAGTTACGGATTTGATTTACTTATATGTCTACTTATGTAGATACATATAATTTAACTTGAGAAGTTAAATTGAATTTAATGGTAGCTTGTTAAGTATCATTGTGCCCACTAAACCTATTTCTGAAATGGAAAAGTTATGGATTTAAATCAACTTCAAATTTTATAATTTAAAGTAAATTGTTTTATTAAATAATTGTTTTGACAAAGTGTTTGTTAAATCCTTATTTTACGAAGTGTTTTGTAAAATTATTTCTTTAGTAAAGTTAATTATTATTTTATTTAATACGTTTTAAGATAAATTATTTTATTTTAGGTTGTTTAAAGATAATAAATTATTTTATTATTGATTATTTAGAATAAGATAATTATTTCATTAATAATATTGTTTGAAAAGTTAATTGATTTTATTTTAAAGGTTGATTAAAGTTATTCTATTATATTAGATTATTTAAAATGTTTTAAAGGTTAATTATCATTATATTATTTGAAAGTTTAAAAGTTCTATTATTATACTATTAATAATGTTTTCAAGTTTTATTATTATATTATTAGGAAAAATGTTTTAAGTTATTTTTATGATGTTAAAGTTTTATTTATTATTATTAAATATTATAAATCGTTTATAAAAAGATTTCTATTGTAAAAAGGATTTATTTAAAAGAGTTCATAAATTCGAAGGAGGTTTGGAATTTAAAATGAAGATGGGTTTTGAATGATTTTAGAAAAGGTTAAGAAATGGTTTAGCGATTTGGAAGGGAAGTTTTATAAATGGATTTTTGAGACTTATAAAAAATAATTTATAAATAAAACTTGGAGACTTATAAATAAATTTTATAAATAGATTTTGGAAATTTATAAAGGTGAAATTTATAAAATAAAAGAGATTTACGGAAAGAAATGGAATTTTCGGTTATTTATATCCCTGTTTTAATGACAATTGGGTTTAATCATTTTAATATAATTTTGAAAATAGAAAATCTTCTAAGTGTTTTGTGGATACACTTATCCTGTTAAGATAAGTATATGGAAATAATTTCCAAGTATTTTGAAAGTGATTTTTATTAATGGAAGATTAATTTACGAAGCTTAATGGTTTCCATGGAAAATGTAATCTCTGTTTGAATGTCTGTTTATTTGATAGTTAAATAACCGACTATCAAATATTGGTCTAACTATGTAATCCTTCTTAATTTTGATGGTACGAGAATATTCCCTACTTAACACCGAAGAATTCTAACTTTGATAATATCTAGAAGAAATACGGGGATTATATGGTACAGTTACAGTCGGTGTACTATACTGTACGTATAAACTCATTTTGATCTTGTAGGACAAATGACGAGGAGATCTGTTCACATTAACGGTTAGGGGGTTATCCCCGCTTTTATGTATTTTCTGATTATTTACTAAAGAACCGGTATTGTGCATTCCTGAAATTCGATGATTGGTGTTTGGGGAGCTCGGTAAGCGGGGGAGTGTACTCGTTAGAGATGACTCGTACCGCAACCACTCCAAAAACCATATACGGTTCTATGGAGTAGTTTCATGATATATTGAGATGTTGGAATTCATGTGTGATTCTGAAACTCGTTAGGGTATGGGAATCCATGTGTGATTTCAAGATCCATTTGGGATATGGGAATCCAGGTGTGATTCTGAAACCCATTGGGGTATGAGAATTCATATGGGATTCCTTGATCTGTTTTGATGGTGATGCGTGAGCTGGAATGTTGAACGTGACCTCAATGTAACCTCGCTAGCAGTGATGACTAAAACCATAGATCGGAGGCGATCAGTAGAGTTGGCAAACACATATGGTGCAGTTGTCTCCACCTAGATGTTACCTTTAGTTGTTATGCATGCATGAAGAGATGCACTCGGTCTTAGCAAGACCAGTTATGTTTTTCCTATAGTACATCACTAGGGAGGTATTGTTGCTTTGGAAGGATATCTCTGATCCATGTGCCGGAGGACCGTTCTCGAAGTACTGAGGGCACCTCTGTGGAATCCTACAGAATTAACAAACGCGGCTTAACGATTTTTGATTATATACTTATTATTGCTACAATGCACACTCACGAGCATCACTGCTACTTGATTGTTATTATTATTTTCATCCTTAGACATTATTATAATATCACTGGATTTTTCTACAAAAGGTTTTGGTTATCGTAAGGGAAAAACCCGACCGTGTTCATGTGCAACGTGGAGTTATGAAATACCTTTGAGTTGAAAGGTTTTGATAACATTAAGTAAATCCAATTGAGGCGTGTTTCTCATGATGATTCACCAGACTGATCCGGATGTTATTTTATTATAACGCTCGGGTCAGACCGAGCATATTTATAGATCTAATTTGGATGCTTGGGAGCTTACGGAGACGAGCTGGATGCTTTCAGGATGTATTCACATATATTCTATTTCCACCGCATTGGTTGTTTATATTATCAGCAATTGTGAGGACGGGTTGTTATAACTATCCAGGCTGTTGATTTATTAGTTAACTATGATTGATATATGTATAACAAAGTTTAGTTTTCTTTTGAAAATATCCGTTGTATATTATACATTACTCGTCATGATGTGAGATTCTGCTCTGCCTTTTCTTTTTCCCCAACAATATGTCTTTCCGACACTTGGAAACTCGGCACGTGAATGCCATGGATGTATTAATGTCGATTTTTGCTGATCGAAAAGGCGAATCGTTACAATTTTTCTAACTCGATAAATATTATCAATTATTGTATACCAAATGCATCGGCTAATCAAAGTTCAAATTTCTCTTAAGCAATATGACACAAACCTTTAGCCTCCATCATTACAGTGGCATCATTGGAACTATTTGCAATTTCAATTTGCGCATCTCTAAGCTTCAGAGCTTGATTTCTTATTGTTTTTACACTTTCAATGTGACTTAACGTGTAGCGGATAGCCTTTTAGAGTCAAATCTTACACATAATCTCTAAGTGTATCCCATTGATGAATTGAACCGAAAAATAAAGTAAAATCTTTTTGCACATAAGCAAAAATATTTCTACCTTTAATGCATGATTTGACTATATCACATAGTGCAAGATTGAAGTTATGACATCCACATGAAATATGAAAAGCCCTAGGATTAACATCAAATAGTCTTTTTGAACACTTTGATGTTTCCCTGCAAAATTTAATAGTAATATGATCAATCAACACATCAAAATTGAATAACTTTGTTAGTCATAACAAAGCAAATCATACCTTTCATATTTGAACCATTATCATAACCTTGACCTCTTGCATCATCAGTGTTGAGTTTAAGATCCATCAACACATTTTCAAGCTCTTTAAAAAGTCCAAGTCTTGGTGTGTCATCCAAATATAACCAAGAAAGAATTCCTCCACTTTTGTATTTCTTGCATCATCAACATCTACACATCTTATAATAATCGACATTTTTTCTTTATGATTCAAATCCGGAGTACAATCAAAGATAATTGAAAAAACTTCGCATTTAAAAAATTTGCAAGTGTTGTTTCTTTAATCTTCTTAGCCAATAAACCTATCGACTCGTTTTGAATTTTGTGGCTAAGATAATGATTATTGGTTTTATTATTTACCACACGTCTTAAGTTATCTTCTATTATTGGATCAAATTATGCAATAAATTGGATAAGTTGACAAAAAAGTCCATTGTTTTTCATAAATTCTCTCGTTAGCTCCACGAAATGGTAAATTATTTCGAGATAAAGTCTTTACAACACCAACGATACGTACAAGCACTTGTTTCCAATGTTGTCCCTCTTTATCGATTTGAGATTTCATTTTTTGTCAATAGTCTCTTTTTTTTAGTCATCTATGCAAATCAACTCATTTGATAAGATCTGTGATGTATATTGGATTGCTTTCATGATCTCTAAGTTTTGAAGAAAGATTATGCCAATCATCTATCTCTTCTTCGGCTAGCTTTGATGTTTTTTGAGTGTGTTTGAATAACTTACAACAAAAACGAAAAACTTTATCACGTTCATTTGAATACACTAACCATTTTCTTTCATGCTCTCTCCATGTGGATAACCACCAACGTAGTGTTTAAAAGTAAAGTGTCTACCATTAGCTTTGCTTTTTTTTGGAAATATATCGTTTTCTTTTATGATTTTAACAGGTCCTCGTTGAACAAGCATAATTCTCTTCGTGTCGGTAATCTTTTCCCATAATCCTGGATCATAATTGACGTCAACATATTTTTTAAGATTAAGAACAACTTCATCACTAGCATATTCATGAGTAACATCATTGTTATGATCATCCATGAAAATATCTTCGCTATGCTCCTCTTCATTCATAGCAATGTCATTGAAATTTTCATTTTCATTTACTACATCGATAAATTCAATACTTTCATCTACCTCAACTTTTCTTTAATGTAATCTTCTCCGTTATTAATTTCTCCAATTTTACTTGCAATTGAAGATTGAAAGTTTTGAGCATTTGCTTGAAAAAATTAGAAATTGAACCGGCTAATGATTTAGCTAGTTTGTCTTTTCATTGTTTAGCCTTCTTATTGTAAGCTTCGGAATTTTTTTTTAAAACCTTATATGATTTTTGTCTTCTTCGTCATTATCCTCTATTATAACAAAAGTACAATGATAAAAAAAAGTTAAATAATAAACATATTTATAATTTGCATAACAAATACATCCAAAATTGTAAATAATCATCTTGCTCATCTAATAATTGTTCAAATTCAAAATCACAAAGAAACATAGCATAAGTTATCAATTTTATTATTACGTGAAAAAAATATCAATTCTTGACCTCAAATTTTGCTGCAGTTCTACTTTAATTCATGAAATTGTATTCTCTTTTTTTAATCGGCTTAATGGAATTATGGACAATGGCTGCCTGAAATTCTACCTAAAACAAATTTAATAACCTATCACAAAACGAATTTTATCTAAAACAAATTTGAATCAGCTTGATGAAATTCTATTTAAAACAAATTTATAACCTGTCATACAAAACATCGGCGATGGATAAAAATAATAATCAATGAGCATTAAAAAAACAGCGATTAAACTTAATTTAGTAACTTACCCCAAATCGAACTCAAATCAATGAATTACCTTTGTGGTGCTGTTGTGCTAGGCTGCCTAGCCTAATCGATGCTCTTATTCTGATTTCCCTGGACGTCTGTCTTGTTTTTTTCTGTGCACTTGCTTTATTCAAATTCTTTGTCGTTTTTTTATCGTCGCTTTTTTTTGTCGTAGGCCTGTGTCTTGGTTGCCTTATGTTATGAATGGGCCGGGCCTGGAGCTAAGTACATGGCCAAACTTAAGGTGTTCCACCTACTACAGTTGAAAACCACATTACACCTAATAACGATTAATTGATTAACTTACATTCAAACTTATCATCTTTGCAAAACATCTCATGCTATGTCATATATACTGTATGAAAATAAGTATACTGTATGAAAATAAGTATTAAAAACAGTAACTTGTATTAGCAAAGAGAAAACCGTTCAGGTGAAAAGCAAAACTTTCAGGGGAAAATTTTCTCTTACATGTAAACTTTACTTATTTCCATATTATTGTAAATAGTTAAAAAAAATAGATAGGGTATAAGAACAAAATTTAGTACTTACACAAACATGACAAAATCACATTACCTGGTATTATTGCTAGCAGGAAATTTCCCTCAAAGGGCTTTTTTTGGATGTAGGACAGTCGCTAATCATTTTCTCTAAAGGACAAATTATCGTTTTTTCTTTCCAGCCCACTTTCGTGCGCTTCTTCTTCTTCCTTTCGATCAAAATTTTCAATCGCGATCAAATATCTCTCTCGCAATAAAAATATCGATCTACTTCGTTCGGCTATTTCAATTTCGTCCTTCTGAAAATTGTAGTTCATCGATCATTTTTTTCTTACGCGCGTTTTGTAGATCTCATTCTTTTCGTATTTGCACAGTGATCGATTTTTTCTTCAAATTGTATTAATTAGGTATGCTTATATTACTCTATTCTTTGTTGTTCTTCTATTCGAGTTAAAAAAAATTGGCTGTGCTTTCTAATTGTGTTCATTTTTACAAATGATATGCAGTGTTGTTGTTCTCATTGTTTGTTCGTTCGTCTATGGCAAATTGTGGAAGTAGCAGCAGGTTTTTTATTATTATTCATTTCTTTATGCAGTGTTGTTTTCTAATTTGCTTTTCATTTAATTTATCTTGCATTTTCTTGCATTAATGTTGGGATGATTGGAAAAGTATTATTACTTGGGTTGTATATAAAGTTGTGATAGAGTGGAAAAGCATCATATTTTAGGTTCAGTTTTTGGGTATCATTTTTATTTTTTCTTAGTATCATTTTGTTATTATCAGTAACTAGGTATCAGTTCTATATACGGTGGGTATCAGTTTTGTGAAATTGAATAATTAATGTTCTAAATTGAACATATTTTTACTAATGTTTATTTTTTAATTTTTTGGCAGTGGGGATAACAGTCTTCTTTGTCTGTTTGTGTTGAATAATAACACTTTCAGCACTCGATTGTCTATTGATTGCTTTTTGTATGATTTGAAGAATGAGATATAAGCTTGTGATGATTGAAAAAGTATCATTGATTAGGTTGTATATAAGCTTGTGATAGAGTGGAAAGTATCATATCTTGGGTTCGGTTTTCTGGTATCATTTTTATTTTTTCTTAGTATCGATTATTTTGATTATCAGTAACTAGGTATCAGTTTTTTATACCTTAGGTATCAGTTTTTTGAAATGAAAAAATTAATGTTCTAAATTGAACATGTTTTTACTAATGTTTTTTTTTGGGCATTGGTGATAATGTGGCGCAGGTAGACCATCAGTTAAGCCTAAAGGAGGATTTCCATATTTTCAGAACAAGCAAAACAGATGTGGCGAGTGCAAAGCAGCTTGGTCATAATAAATGGAATTGTCAAGCTTCAAAGAGGATATGATTTGATTTTTCATTTTTAATTTGTTCATAGTAATAAGTGGATGTGTGACTTGTTTTGGTGGTTTATTGTAATTGAACCTTTTGTTATTAATTTGTATTCAGTATAGCATATTATCAAATTGATTTTAATTTCAAGTATTTAGTATAAGTGATATTATCAGTTTTAGTATCAGTTAAATGTTTTACAATATCAGTTATGGTGTTTGTTTTTAAAAGTAAGAGCAGCTTTGTTTTAAGAACATAACATCATTACTTCATAAGTATCAAATTGCAACAGAACATCATTGTTTCACAAGTACAAATTTCAACAAAATTACATTACAAGTATCAAATTTAATTGTGAAACATCACAACGTGAATTCAGTCCTTTCCTTTTCTTTCTTCTTCTAAGCTTGATATGTATTTAGATATGTAATATATATCTTGCGAATAGCATAAACCCTAAGATCTAGAATTACATGATTATCACATATGTAATGAATCAATAAAACATACCTCCAGACATCTCGTACATGAATAAGCAACGGTTATTGTCGAAAGCTGTTTCAATGGATAAAAGAAATAGTTTCTCTCTCTTTTCCTATATCTTTCTTTACGAGTTTTTTCTATACACTTTGTGATGGGCAAAGGTTAATATTTATAGGTAGAGAGAGAACCAAATTTCCAGATTTGTAGACTTAGTCTTGATCGTCCATCAAGATCAAAATGAGAGAAATTAACGCTTTAGATTATAACCGTTTTATTGATTAGCATATTAATATAAAAACCCTTTAGATTCTATTGATCACAAAATGAGGAAGGAAACGGTCAAATTTCCTTACAAAATAAGGAAGGAAAATCCATCAATGTTTTCGTATTAATTTCCTTACAAAACGGTCAAATTTCCTCACAGTCTCCCACATGGTCAATAGGTTTCGTATTAAGGTCATAAGGCGCGCATGATATGCTAAACTTTTCTTTAACAGTTATCATAAGTGTCTTGGCTAATCTAGTGGTCAATGGAAGTCATGACGTGTAAATGTTATTTTGCAACATGTTTACTTCCATGTAGTATGACATTGACAACTTTCATAACTAGACCGTAGATGAGCATAACTTAATGGTCACATAATGTCTTGAAGCAAAAGACTGTTTTTGTTATCATTTATCTAAATATAAATGTGTACACATTATAAAACAGAAACAAAAGATGTTCAAATTATTAATAGCTCAATAATTGTTATGTCTAGCTATGTACAAAATAAATGGCATAATAAGAAGATAATTAGGAACTATCTGCAAGACCCATGCTATCAGTATGTCTCTGAAAGGTCTTTGGAGGTAGTCCTTTCGTGAATATGTCTACCACTTGTAAGTCTGTACTTATCGATTCAACAACAATTTTCTTTAGTTTAACATCTTGCTTCGGTAGTAGGTATTTCAGGTCCATGTGTTTGGAACCATTGATTATCCTATCATGCTTGGAGAAAAAGGCTGCTGCTTCATTGTCACAGTAGACAGTTAGTGGCTTAGAGATAAAACTTAAAGTGCCAAATTGTGAGACAACATTACGCAGCCATGTTCACTGAATTGAAGCCTCATAACATGCTACGTATTCATCCATCATGGTGGATCCGAAAAGCATCTCAGATTTCTGGCTTCTCCGTGATATTGCACCTCCACATAAGAGGTACACATAGCCAACAGTGCAGATCCTCGTGTCAGGACATCCAGCAAGGTCTGAATCAGAATAACCAGTTACCTGTAAGTAACTTGATTTTCTATAAGTGAGATGTAATTCTTTGTTTCCTTTAGGTATCTCAGTACCTTCTTTGCAGTTTTTCGATGAGCGATTTCTGGGTTACTTTGAAATCTACCCAGCATACCAACTGCATGACTGATATCAGGTCTTGTACAGACCTGTGAATACATCAAACTCCTTACAGGAGATGCATAAGGATATTTGGTCATTTCTTATCGTTCCATAGGAGTCTTTGGGCACTGCTCAAGAACAAATTTGTCTCCTTTCTGCAGTGGGACAGGACTAGAGAAACAATTCGTCATGCCAAATCTATCAAAAATTTTGTCAATATATGTTTTTTGAGACAATCCTAGAATTCCTTGTGATCTATCACGGAATATTTCTGTTCCTATCACATAGAAAGCCTCACCCATATCTTTCATTTCAAAGTTCGTAGAGAGATGATCCGTAGTTTCACGTAATAAACCAAGGTCGCTACTATCTAATAATATGTCATCAATATACAGAATCAAAAATATGAACTTCTTCCACTGAACTTGAGGTATATACAAGGGTCAACTATGTTTTCTGTGAAATCGAAAGCGGTAATGATTTGATGAAACTTTAGATACCATTGTCTAGAAGCTTGTTTCAGTCCATATATTGATTTCTTAAGTTTGCAGACCATGTCTTCCTGTCCTTCAATTATGAAGCTTTCAGGTTGACGCATGTAGACTTCTTCTTCCAAGTCTCTATTTAGAAAGGCTGTTTTCACATCCATTTGATGTAACTCGAGATCATAATGAGCTGCTAATACCATGATAATTCTAAGAGAATCTTTCCTGGAAACAGGAGCGAAAGTTTCATTATAGTCATTGTCTTCTTTCTGATTAAAACCTTTGAAAACAAGTCTGGCTTTATATCGTTCAATTTTAGCATTGCAGTCACGTTTGGTCTTGAAGACACACTTACAGCCAACTGCTTTATGTCTTTGCGGCAATTGAACGATTTCCCAAACTTGATTATTATCCACGAATTTCAGTTCATCATTCATGACATCAATCCATTTAATAGAATTAACATCATTAATGGCTTATGAATAAGAAATTGGGTCTGTAGTTCCTTCAGATTCTATTAGATAAAGCATATAATCATCAGGAATAGCTGATCTTCTTTGTCTTTGAGGTCTTTTTAATGCTAGTTCCTGTGGTACTTCATCAACATTATGATTGGTGATAATTTCATTATGGAATCGTTGATCATTTATTGGGTTTTCCTCATTGTGAACAGGTTCAACAATGGGATGATTCCCAATATCTTTCAAAATAGAGGGTAAGATAATGGGTACCCTTATTTCATGAATGACCACTTGTTGTTGTTTTGTACTCCCACTGATTTCACTATTCTCATAGAATTTGGCATTGCCGGTTTCAATAATTTTTATACTATGGTTAGGACAATAAAATCTATATCCTTTAGATTTTTCTGGATAACCTATGAAGTAACCACTGACTGTCTCAAAATCCAATTTCTTTTCATTTGAATTGTACGGTCTAGCTTCAGCTGGGCAACCCCAAATTTGGAGATATCTTAAACTAGGTTTCCATCCTTTCCAAAGTTCAAAAAGAGTCTTTGGAACGGCCTTACTTGGAACTCTATTTAAGATGTAGGCAGTCGTTCGTAATGCATCCATCCATAATGATATAGATAAATTTGCATGACTCATCATGGATCTAACCATTACATGTATGTACGGTTTCGCCTTTCAGCTACACCATTCTGCCATGGAGATCCAGGCGTTGTGTATTGTGCAACAATTTCAAGTTTTTGAAGAAGTCTAGCAAAAGGTCCAAGATGTTGTCCCGTTTCATCATACCTTCCATAGAATTCACCACCCTTATATGACCTAATGATTTTCACTTTTCTTTCTAATTGCCTTTCGACTTCAGTAATGAACACTTGTAAGCATCCACTGACTGAGATTTTTCATGCAACAGATAAAGATAGCAATAACATGAAAAATCATCGATAAAAGTGATGAAATATTTCTCTTCTCCAAAAGTTGAAACATCAAAAGGTCCACAATATCTGTATGTATTATTTCAAGAAGTTGTGTACTTCTTGTGGCTCCATTCTTTGTGTTTTTTTTTTGTTTTTTTTCCTTTAATACAATCAACACATGCTGTAACGTTAGCGAAGTCTAGGTCCGGTAGGACACCATCTTTCACTAACCTCTTGATTCTTTCACTGGATATATGACCCAGTTTTTTATGCCACAAGAAGTAAGAATCATTCTTGGATGACTTTCCTTTAGTTTCTTTTCCATGCAGAGTGAGTTGGATTTCAGCATTTTGTTTAAGATGAAGTTTATAAAGTCCATCAATTAATATTGCAGAACCAATAAGACTAGAATTTTTAAATAAACTAAAATTTCCTTTTCCAACTTCAAAAGAATATCCAAATTTATCAGTACACTTACAGAAATCAAATTACGGAAAATAGACGGAACATAAAGAGTTTGACATAAATCTAACTGATAGCCGCTATCTAAAATAAGACGAAAAGTTCCAATAGCTTCAACTGGAGCTTTATTTTATTCCCCATGAAAATGAAATTCTTACTTGGGTTTGTGGTTTGGATCGTAATGAATCCCTGCATAGAATTCGAAACATGAACGTTAGCAGCAGTATCAATCCACCAAGTAGAAGAAGGTACATTAGTAAGATTTGATTCGAAATGACTTACAAAACCCATTGGGTTACCTTTCTTTTCGAACCATGCTTTGCGCTTAATGCAATCTGCCTGGACGTGTCCAGGTTTCTTGCAGAATTTGCAGATATCATCCTTTTTTTTCTTCTTGGATGGTTGAGTGGCGTCATCAGATTTGGGTGGTGCTCTTTTATGCTGTGAGTTGTTCTTTTTTTGCCAGCTTGTTTTCAAACCCTTTAAGTGAAATAAGCAACTTTAATGCCTTACGAGTCTTGCCTAGACTCCTCTTGAACCAGTTTGTTAGTCAATTCATTTAGACTCCACTTTTCCATAATAGTGTTGTAATGAATTTTGAATGGTTCATACTGAGGAGGTAAGCTAGTGAGAATGAATTGGACGAGAAAAGCATCGTCCATAACCAATCCCAAGTTCTTAAGTTTGGCAGCAAGGTTAATCATTTTAATGACATGAGCGCTCATTGAGCGAGAACTATCAAACTTCATGGTTACAAGATCTGTCATAAGTTTCCCAGTAAGGGATTTGTCTGCAGTCTTGAACCGATTTTCAATGGATTGCAAATATTCTTTTGCGCTTTCAGTTTTGGGTAGGGAGGTTTTGATTTGGTATCAATCACCATTCGCATAAACATCATGCCGAGCCTATTAGATCGTTCCCAATCATCATGGAGTTTGTTTTCCTCAGGCGTACTTGTGTTAGTAAGTGGGGCTGGCTTTTCCTTAAGGAGAGTCATGTCCAGTTCAAGTACGCCCAAAGAAAACTCAACTTGCTCTTTCCATTCTGAGTAGTTAGTTTCATTGAGTCTGACGATAGACATAGCGTACGAATTAAGGTTTGAGGGTATTGCAACTGCAGATATAAAAGAAATGTAGACTTCTTTATTAGAATAAAACACATGTCATAATAAGAGGTTAGGTTTAGCGCCTCATGTGGGTAGGCAGTAGAACCATACTCATGAAAGAATGATAAACATTAATGTTTCATGCGTTATTGTGCAAGCAGCAGCCGTCTGTGGACAGGACTGCATGCATCAGACCAGTGGAAACAAGGAAATTAAGCGCGGAAGCGAAAACTAAAACAAGAGAGAAAAGAGGGAAACCGGATCGAACCAGGTGGTAACCTCCTTTATTTTTTTATTTTTATTTTGCATAAACATTTGTCATTCTTTCAAGTAATCCATGTAAATTCCATACATGAATTTAACATATAAACAATTATTTTGCAAATCATATATAAACAATTATCTTGCAAGTTCAAGATCATGAATTTAATGTCAAACTAGGAAACAATTATTTTCAATATGTATACTTTCTGAAAAGTATTCGCATACAATAAGTTGTTCCATATTATACAGTAGGTCAAACATTAAAGTAGCAAAAATTAACTTTTGCGGAAATATAAACTTTCCATATCCAGATCTAAGCATACAGTAAATAGAACAATATTGATAGTCATGATTACTATAGCAACTTAAATAATATGAATATTAAACTTGAATCATATTAACACTAATAATCATTATCATCATCATAGTAAAATTACAAACATCACATCATAGATCCATGCTAGTTTCGTTTTATATATTGATGGATAATCATGAATTCTAAAACCATGCTCTGATACCACATGTAATCTATATCTTGCGAATAACATAAACCCTAAGATCTAGAATTACATGATTATCACATGTAATGAATCAATAACATACCTCCAGACATCTCGTATATGAATCAGCAACGGTTGTTGTCGAAAGTTGTTTCAATGGATAAAGGAAATGGTTTCTCTCTCTTTTCCTATATATTTCTTTATGTGTTTTTTTTATATACTTTGTGATGGGCAAAGGTTAATATTTATAGGTAGAGAGAGGACCAAATTTCCAGATTTGTAGACTTAGTCTTAATCGTCCATCACGATCAAGATGAGAGAAATTAACGCTCTAGATTATAACCGTTTTATTGATTAGCATATTAATATGAAAACCATTTAGATTCTATTGACCACAAAATGAGGAAGGAAACGGTCAAATTTCCTTACAAAATAAGGAAGGAAAATCCATTAATGTTTTCGTATTAATTTCCTTATAAAACGGTCAAATTTCCTTACAAGATAGACTCCAACAATGTTCATCATATGTCAATATTGCATGTACAATCTTTGCTCTTGTGGATAATATTTCATACTTTTCAAGTTTTATTGGTATTCTGCTTTTGTTCAGTGAAACGATGAATATCATTACAAATATTCCACAGTCAAGCGTGTCGAAACCAAAATGTAATGTTAGTATCAGTTTGCATAAGTTATATTATCATGTTTACAATTAATACAAAACATTGAATTTTAGGGATAATGGTACAAGCATATAGTATGCTTTGAATTAAAATATTTAACAGTTTTACTAGCACACTTAGTATAGATTTGTGTATGAATTTTTGTGTTTGTAGTTATTACTTTAAGATATATTTGCTAAATACTTTTTTTTATTTTATTTTATGTAGTTATATTTTTTGTTTTTGTAGGTGTCAGTTTTGTTTCTGTAGATATCAGTTTCTTTTACGTAGGTATCAGTTTTGTTTCTGTAGGTATCAGTTTCTTTTACGTAGGTATCAATTTTGTTTCTGTAGTAACTGTTTATTTCTGAACTAAATGCTTTGTAAATTGAGACATAATATTTTTCAATATTTTGTTATAAATCAAATTCAATTAGATATAAAAGGCATACAATGATGTATAGAATTATGTATGAAATGTTATAATGCAAAAACACATATAGTTTGAATCATGAGCAATTTTCAATTGGTTATGACTAGTAGTTTCAATTGTATTGTTCATTTTGTTGTCAGTAGATATCATTTTAACCAAAAAAACTTACGTGTCTTCTGCTTGTTGTGCACACTTTATTTGATGCATATCATCTGATTTCACCTCCATGCCAGCTATGTTATTGCTTTTTCAGATTTCTTTGAGCATTTCTTCTATTTTTTGTCTCTAATAAACACAAAATGTTAAAAAGTTAGGTCATATTCGCTTTTTTTATCTGTAATAAGTAATTTTTTTAAAAGAAAGAGAAATCTTATACCAATTTTATAGCTTCTTTTAAACTAGATGTGGATTAACAAAATCGTCATCATCCTATTATTTCAAAATAAAGATAATAAGTAATTTGTAAAACAAATTATGCTGAAATGTAACAATAGGTTGCGTATTAGCTACAGTGAAATATCTTCAGTCAAATATGTAACAATTTCAAGTTTGCAGTAACTAGGTATCAGTTTGTATTAAGTAGGTATCAGTTTTCTGTAAGTAGATGTCATTTTTTTTCAAGTAGGTATCAGTTCATAATTTTCAATTTCAGTTACCACAGTTTCTGTTTGTATTTTCTTTCGAATCGTTTTTTTATTTCTTCGTTTTGTTCTTTGTTTTCTTTTTTGCATATTTTCTTCAACTGTTTTCTCTACAACTATTTGTTGTTGCATATTCTCTTCTTTGTTCTATGCAAAAAAAAAATTCACTGTTACCATAACAAAAATATACTAAATTTGTTATACTTGATTTTATAGTATCAGTTACCTACTCTGGTACACTTTCTGTTGTTTCTTGTTTGCTTTCAATTTCTGTATTATTTTCATGTCTTCTTTTTGTTCCTTTTTCTCTATTTTGTTTTTCCTCTTCTACTGATGTAGGTTTTTAAGTTTTAACTTGCTGCTTCTTCCCTTTACTGTCTTCTGTATTATTTCCACTAGAGGTATGTTTCCTTCTTGTATCATTGCGTTTTCTCTTTTAATATCTACTGTTGGAAATGATTCGACATTTTCATTTTCACTTTGTTGCTCCACTTTCGATGTAGCTAGAGTTTCTTCGACTGTCGACTATTGTGTTTGTTGTTCGTCGGCTGTCGATTGTTGTGTCTGTGTTGGAGATGTAGATTTGTTCTGGTTTGGGTTTCAATTTTTTTTCAAGCAAAGCTTCATCAAATTCTGAATGAAAACAAAAAGAAGGAGACGAATAGAATTTTTTGTTTTGCTTTAATTTGTATCTAAACTTTTGGCTGTCCTTATGATAAAAGTTTGTTACGCGTGTCCTTAAAAGTAATTATTTACTTTAATTTGTCCTTTAAAATTATTTATCCTTGTTGATTTTGTCCTTTAAAATTATTTACCCTTGTTAATAGGATGAGCATTTTGACAAACATGACACAATCACTAAATTTAAGAACATTTTTCACACGAGCATTCTTTCAAACAGCACACCATCGCAAAATTTAATTACATTTTTAACACAAGCATTTCAGTAACCACTAAGCAATCACTAAAGATAGAGCCATTCTCATTACAGAACATCAATTGTTATTGATACTCGTAACATAAAATTTAATATATATACAAACTCAACCTCAACACTCAAACAAACATTTTCAGAAGAAACAAGAAAAGACCAAGACACACACCAAACACACAATAATCATAACTGAAACAAATACTTATGACTTTAAATAGCTTGAGAAATGAATACGCACACTTGCTTAGAAATCTTCATCCATCTTGAAATCAATGGGCTTAGAAATCTTCATCCATCTTAAATTCATGACTGCCTGCATTGCCATTGCCATTCAAACTTGACATAACACTAGCCTTTTGGTACTCTCCAACCCTCTTCTCAAAAAAATTCGTCTTTCCTTGCAAAGAAATTAACTCCATCCAATCAAACGGATTCTTAGCTCCATAAATTTTTCCATACCCTAACTCACTGATCAGTCTGTCTGCCACAAACTCAATGTAGTCACCCATCAATTCCTTGTTCATACCAACCAAACTCACTGGCAATGCATCCATCACAAACTCCCTTTCAATATCCACCGCATCCTTCACAATCCCCTTCACTTTCTCCTCACTCAACTTATTATTCAGAAGTGAGTATAACAAACAAGCAAAATCGCAATGCAAACCTTCATCTCTTGATATCAATTCATTTGAAAAGGTCAAACCTGGCATCAGTCCTCGTTTCTTTAACCAAAAGATTGCGCAGAAACTTCCAGAAAAGAAAATGCCTTCAACGCAAGCAAAAGCTACAATTCTTTCTGCAAAAGACTCAGACCCGTCAATCCAACGCATTGCCCAATCAGCTTTTTTGGCTACGCAAGGTATGGTTTCCACTGCACGAAAAAGATGGCTTTTTTCTGTAGGGTCTTTGATGTACGTTTCCAGAAGCAACGAGTACATTTCAGAATGGATGTTTTCAATGGCGATCTGAAAACCATAAAACGCACGTGCTTCAGAAACTTGAATCTCCTTCATAAATCTGACGGCGAGGTTCTCCAAGACTATGCCGTCGGAAGCAGCGAAGAAGGCGAGCACGTGAGTGATGAAGTGTCTTTCGCCGTCGTTTAAGGCGGCCCAGTGTTTTAAATCCTGAGAAAGATCGACTTCTTCAGCGGTCCAGAATGAAGCCTCTGCTTTCTTATACATTTCCCAGATAGATGGGTACTTGATAGGGAACATACAAAATCTATCGGGATTTTCGGTTAGAAGGGGCTCTTCGAAGGCGGAGTTAGTGGAGGCAGAGGCTGCGATTGAAGGCATTTTGAGGAATTTAGGGTTTTGCGAGAAAGAGGGTATGATAGGAACTTTAAAGATTTAATTTGCGGTGCAGATAAGGGTGAGGAGATGGGGTGAATTTATAAGTAAAATTGGAGCGCGGGTTTTGAAATATTTCGAGACTCTTGCGGGGGAAGAAGCCGGTAAAATTAGCAAGTGGTATTTCAAATTTGATAATTTTCTTCCTGGTCCTTGTAAAATTACAATTTTTTTATGCTGGTTTCTGCAGAATTATTGCATCGAATGAAATTAAATTCATAAACGGGGACTTGCATAAAATATGATCTAATTAATGCCATCAGTCGTGTAGTGGAAGGTTGAGATGTTTATGCCACCCAGATTTAATTCGAAAATTTTGGCGGCTGGAAAATTAACACGTACAGTTTATAATTTAGACTTTTAAACTCATTAATAGCTTCGGATGCGTTGCAATAGACGGGACGAATTTTGTTTGCATTTGCTTTTTAAAGTCTATGACGGAAAAACATTTGGATCTCAAGTCTTAACCGATTGTCCTCCGATTTCAACTTCAAAACTTAACAGAATAAAATTCAACAGTTTTGATCTATTATATATGATCATGTGTTATTTTGTATCCAAATAGAGGTTAAGAAAAATTTAGATTAATATCTCATACTACGCGAAAACAATAGGATCGTGTTAATGATAAGGTTTAAACAAACCGAAAATTTGTGTTTCAACATAAGCAAATCACATATCACAAATGGACAAACATTAAAGAAAATCACACAGATGATTTGTGGTGTTCAACTGTCGCGAGGTAGAGTACATCTATTTTGACGAGAGAATATTTGATTGTTTTTTGAAAAAAGAAATTTGCAAAATTAATAGTGAAGGTTAAGAAGAAAAATACGTAGAAATGCAGCTTGAGAGGATTCTAAAATTTTTGAATGACAATAGTCTTTATACAAAGATTATTACTTGAGATTGGAGTAACTGATTAACGCCTCGTCAATTCATCAATTCATGTAAGAAATGTATCTTAATTTTTTTCAGTTGTTTATATCAAAAATAAAACAAACACTCAATGAAGCAGTAAATATGAAAATTATCAAGAAAAATCAAGAAATAACAAAGAAAGACACACAATTTTTATGGTGGTTTAGCAAATTCTCCGACCTAGCAAATTCTCCAACCTATGTCTACTTGAATTTGTTATTTGATTTCTATGACTTTTACAAACTGTGTTTTTAGGTCGGTATTCTTGGATTGGTGGAGATCTAACAGCGCTTCATGGCAAAGTAAATAAATTGAAAATATAATAAAAGTCATTTTTCAAGTGCATCTCCCCTTCTATTTATAGACAAAAATCCATGAAATTATAATCGAAACATGCTCCACCACGTTCCCGACATTCACACGTCGTTGCACTAAAATTTCGAGGTCAAACCGACCCACGACTTCATGGATCGGTATCGATTCATGGCTCTTGAATCGTTACCGAGCTGACTTAGAATCCAATATGAGAAATTTGGGTATTTGCTTCGAGCTTGACTTGAGTATCTCCTGGGGTTATTGTGATCAAGCTTTCCTTTGCTCGCTTGGAGTCTGACCCAGGGTCTTGTGTGTCCAACCCAAATCAACTCGGTACCGATCCATGGGGCCGAGAAGAAAAACTTAGTCCACTTTTTTTGCTCGTTTTTACATTTTCTTTATCTTGCTTTTTTATGATCTTCCCCAGGTTCTTGGATTGTTTCTTCATCATTTGTTAGTCCAATTCGATCGTTTAAGTCTGTTCGAAGACTGTAGATGTAGCATCATTTTCCTTTAATATGAATGTGCATGATAAAATGTCTTCTTTAATCAGTTAATTATAAAATTAATTGATTACTTCAATTTCTTAGAATAACTTCTTCTTATTAAAATAATTCATTTGTCTTCTTTAATGTAATAAAAGAGGCGGTGTATTTAAATCATGATTTCACATTAACTCAAAGTAGTTTCAAAATTTTCTTTAATATGAAAATATTATATCATTAAAATCTTACAATCTCCATCTTGATATTATATTTCCATGCAAGCCTACCAAATCCATCTACATCCTCATACTCCAAGCAATTATCAGACAAGACACCATGGATACTTTTCCAATGAGCTTTAGAATGACCATCGTCCATTATACTTTGTCAATGAATTATGGCGAGGCCACAACCCACGAACAAAGTGTCGAAACTACCCTCTCCATGTGGGACGTATCAATCCCCATAATAAAACAGATGTCTCCATCTACCAACCCACTGTTTCCACGTGTCACCATATGGAACTTAGCACCTCAACATGCGGATCAAGTTCAAGCAATGCACAAACTTTATACCAGGCAATGACTTAATAATCATAACAACTACATTTTCCTCTGTCCGAACCATCTGAAGACGAACTAACTTTTCTTCATCCAACGAGGCAGGAAAGGACTCTATCATCTCTACATGCTTTGTCCTCGAGCTGAAATCCAGATTTTCAGCTGAATAAATTATACTTTAACTATCACTACCCACTTCTACTCTATCATATGCGAAGTTCAAATGACACATCGACCGCTTTAAGTACAGTGCCTCCTTAGTTGCTTCAACAGCTGCTATCAGCTCTGCCTTTATAGTAGACAAAGCAATTATCATTTCCAACAGCTTGCAACCTCACTCTCCAACTGATAGTCATCCCTCCAAGAGTGAACACATGACCTCAGGTTGATTTCTTTCGATCTCTATCTCCAGAATAGTCAGAATCACAAAATCCAACTAAGCTGAAATCTATATCTCTACCGCCAAAAACAAGCCAATGGTCCGGAGTTCCTCTAAGATACCTAAAAATATACTTCACCGCCCATCAATGCATATTTCTCGGATTTGCCATATATCTACTAACCAGTCCAACAGCCCGTGCGATGTCAAACCTAGTAAAAGCTGTAACATACATCAAGCTATTAATTTCACTTGCATAAGGCACGTTCTCTGTGTAGGGCTTGTCATTCTCTGAGATCGATGTGTCTTTACTAAAAATCTATATGCGCAAAGACATGGGTGTACTGATTGCATTTGCTTCCTCCCTGCTAAACATAGCAACCTTGAGCCTCCAAAGCCAAAGCTTTCCATCTCTTTGGATTTCCATACCCCAAATCTTCTTTACTTCCCAAGGTCTTTCATCTTGAATTCCGCTTTTAACTTCAACGTATATTTATTGATATCATCTTTACCCTTCGAAGCAATCAACATATCATCCACGTATACGAGCAAGTACACTCAATTGCCATTTTAAATGCTTAAAATAAACACATACATATTTGATAATATGGTCAAAATCAAGTGACAGCGCAAAAGACAAACCTCTTGTACCATTGTCTTGGAAACTGCTTAAGTCCGTAAAGAGACTTCTTCAATATGCAAACTTAACTTTTTTTCCTACTTACAACAAATCCTTATTCATGTAAATGTTCTATTCCAAATCACCATGCAAAAGCAGTCTTCACATCTAGTTGCTACAACTCCAAGTCATGAGTATCTACCTTGACAAGCAAAATCAAGATGGAGGTATGTCTCGCTACAAGAGAAAAAAGTATTGTTATACCCCCATTCTCTTCCTTCGTGAAAACACTTTTGCAACTAATCAAGCCTTGTATCTCTCGTCATTCTTCACCTTGAACGTCCACTTGCAACCTATGGCTCGACTTTCCGATGGAGGTGGTGTAACAGCACGGCATTCTATGCCATATAAATTAATAAATTTTATTAAAATAAAAAGTGTCTAGATATGAATCGTGACGATTATATTTTAAAAATAAATTTTAGTGAATTAAATTCCATTTAACAAAAGGCTTTGTTTTAATACTTTGAATTAAATTAATAAATTCTTTAGGAGTAATTTGTTGAAATCAAATGAAATTTTTAATCAATATAAACTATTTTGAGGGGTAAATAATTTTTACATGATTGAAATAGTTGAGAAGCAATTTAATTTTGTAATAGAATGATAAATGATTAAATAAAAATTAACGGGCGTTGAATTGAATAAAATTGTAAATTAGCATGATGTAATTTGTATAATGAGATGTGAAATAATTTATATTAGATTGAAATTTATTCAAAGATTGAAATTCAAATTTAAATGTATTGAAAATTTGCTGAAATTGAATTGAATTAAACTGAGGCCTAAAACTATTCCAGCCCAAAAAATCATGCCCATACCTGTTCTTTGTCACCTTAGATCGAGAGAACTCTCCTCACTTCAAGCCTAAGCCTGAAACCCCTAACCAATTTAACCATAATCATCTTCCTCAAATCACAAAAATCGCGTTCAAACTAATAATGTATGTGTATGTATGTATCGCACACGAATGCGATTCTTTACATGCTCGATGACTTCGACAACACCAGCGGCCGCAGCGCACAGCACCTACAATGAAAGATGGCGAGCTGGAGCTGACTTGAAGATGAGCGTGTGACGTTCAAAGGTGACATTCGAAATTTGATCTAGCTTCAGGTGACTGGAGATGCGTACGCATCCTGGATTGGCAGTAGGTTCTGGAAGGCGATAACTTGGGTTAGTGATAAGATGGATGACAAAGCGTGGTGATGCATCAAGTGTAGGCCGCTGATAGGTAGTGGGTGCATGATTTCTGGGTGCGGTTTATGGGTGCTTGGCTACGTCAGTTGGAATTCTTGATTGTCGGAATTAGGACAACAGTGAGTGTGGTCAATGGGAAAGGCTGAAGGCTTAGCTAAGGTTGTCAGCTATTATGTGAGGGTTGGCCACTTAGGCATAATGGAATGTTGATTTAAAGGTTGATGGAGGTGACGATGTTGGCAACGGCGAAGATTAAATAGCCATTGATTCGGAAATTCAAGTATCGTTTGGTGAGTTATCTCACTCATAACTATGTATTTTCATTTTAATTCATGTGTAATTCCCTTATATATTTACCTGATTGCTTGGTAGAATCGATAAATGGTATTGGATGTGACTGATTGTTTGATGATGGTCGACATTTGATGTTGTCTGAATTGGATGAAATTATGTTATGAAGTATGATTTACATGATGTTGTGATGGTTGATGTTAGATTGTTGATTTGCGATGATTGAGTAGTTATTAGATGTTTGGAAATAATTGAATGGAATTAGAAATTGTTTAAGAAAGAGATAAATAAATTAAAAGATGTTAATTTAAAATAAATAAACAAATAGAGTAAATAATTATTTTGAGAATAACTAGTGAAATCTGGAATGATGTTTTATTTAATATTGAAATTATTGGATTAATGGACAGTTTGACAAAAGAATGATTTAAAAAAAAATACATGGAATAATTTTGAGAATTTTGTAAATGGAAATTATTTTGGAAAGTGACGAGTTCTAGGATTTTATAAAATAAGGGAATTTTGAAGATTCATATAATGATTATAAAAATATTTAGAGGATAATCATGAAATGAAATTTGAAATCTATATTTTTAAATTTTTGAATAGTTTAAATTAAAAGATGAAAGTTTGTAAAATGATGTTTTGAAGTAATTGTTAGATGAATGCAAATTAATTTCTTTATTGAACGAAAGTTAGCAGTTGTTATAAAATGTGAAGGGAATTTTGGAAGAAGTATATATATGTTTGAGTTTAACCATCATAGTATTTTTGGAATAAATTATATGAAGTAGAATTCAAGTAAGATGGATTATTTATTAATATTATTGGATTTAAATAGGGTTGAAAATAAATGAGGATTTTAACTAATTACTTTGAAGTTGTAGATTTGGACAACAAATAGTTTTGCATCAAGGATATTTTCCGGATTTGAGATTTTAAAGGTTATTGGAAAACATAAATCCTTTGAAGTGTTTCTATATTATTATTATTATTATTATTATTATTATAGAGGAAAATTAAAGTGAAGGTATTTTTGAGTTTTTTTTAAATCTATTGACGAATCTAAATTACGGTTCTTTGAATCCAAATAATTTGTTTTGAAATATGGATTTGAAATTAGATGAGAGAATCAATAATTATTATTTTAAAAGAGAATGAAATAAAAAAAGAGATAGTTTGCGAATAAATTTAAATGAAAAAAATAAAGAGATGTTTTGCGATTAAATTAAATGAAGTATTTTTGTAAAAGGAGGGAAACAAAAATGAAGTGAAATATATATATATATAGAAATAAAAAATTCATCTCGTTAAATACAGATTAAATGATATATTGATGTGTGTATGGATGATTGTTTATTGTTTGTTACGAACGAGATGAAGTTATAATTACCCATTGTGCTTAATTTTAAAATAGTAAAATTGAAGAATAATGAATTGAAAAGCGATTTAAGAGAGAGCGATTTAATAAGCGAAGCAGAAATTTTCTTAATGTTGATTAATTGAGGATGTCATGTATATAATTATATTTTACTGAGCGTTATGGGACGTCCGTATGGGGTGTATTTATTTACTTAACGTAAGTATAATATCGATTAATTCATCAAGACCAAGTATTTGATGTTTGGATGTCGGTGGATTATTCTATATTATACATCCACATTGATCGACATTACTTGGATTTCTGATTTGACGTGTGAGGTAAATTATATTTTTCCTTAATTCATTTTAAAGTGGGAATATTATTATCTTCGCTTTTGAGTGAAACGAGGAGTAGAAAGTCCCTTAAGAGGATGTGATAGCCAGAAGTTTCTGTTATCCCCATCCTAGCTTGACCAACCGTGGGGTCGGTTCCCGATGCTGTTGCGGCGACATGGCCTCCTCGTCGTATGTCTGCACTCTACTGCACTGGCCAATGGGACAAATTTAGAACGAGGTAAGGAGTTTGAGATAGGAGCGAGGAACGAAAAGGCAAGGAAGAGAGGCAGCGACGTGTGTTTATTGTTCAGTTAAAGACCGGCAATGATGCACACAAAAAAATTACGAGTATGTTCTCCCTTTGCACCTAAGAAGCTACGAGGCTCAAGTGTGGACTTGGATTCTGTCAGTAGCAATAATAACAACACATATAATGGCAGTAATAGTGATGATATTAAAAATGAAAAATAAATGAATTAATCTAATACTACTGAATAAATAAAAATGGATTGAAGTTTGAAGTGTGTTGTGTGATGTATGATGTGTGATTATTTTGTGCGATGTATGAATGTGTGTGGTGTGTGCGATGTATGATGTGCGCGATGGATATTTGATGTGTGATGTATGATGTGTGATGTGTGTGATAGTGTTTTGATGTTTGATGGGTGTTTTGATGTTTGATGTGTTAGGGATGTTGTTCGATGTGTTGTAGATGTTTGGTTATTCCTTTGATGATTGGATTTCTTATTATACCGTGTATAATATTCCTTGAGATATCATTTATATTCTCACTATTGAATTTAGGCATAGATTGACATGTTTATTATTTATATAATACCGGGGTCAATCCGAGACATTTCAGGTTTTGGGACAAAAAAACCATATTTGCTTATTAGTGTTGGTAGGAGGTTGTATTAATATATGGATTGTATATTACGTATTTGGTCTCACGCATGTATATGATGTTGGATTAGATGTATTAGATTTATTATTAAGTATACAACTGGGATTCAGTGGGAATTGGACTTTTTGTATCTCGCTCATTTTATGTGATGTGTTATATTTATCGCTGTGTTGATGACTCTGTGCTCTCTGAGACTTATTATATTATGTATTGCGCTATACTCGGGCATCATGCGTGTTTATTGCTTTGTACGGAGACTGTTTACGTTGAGATGAATAGTTTTTGATATTATGTGACGTATTTAGAGTTGGTCAAAGGGAATATTCACGTGTGCTTTATCCATACCACCTCATGCTTTGTATTATTCGACAGTGTTACTCGTCAATACTCTTGGGTAATATGGGTATAGAGGGGCGTGTTATATTGTTGGTAGCAGAGCAGGTTTGGGACTATACAGAGTATAAGAGACATGAGTCCTGACCTTAGGTGGGACTTAGAGTCCTTATCCCTAAGGGTATGTATTAGATTACTGTTTATACTTAATTAATAGAAGAAGTATACGATGATTATGGGTAATCATCTAGAGACATGTTTGTAATTTTCTTATTATACAATATATTTTGCTACCTTTTACGAAGTGTAAATCTCTATATTAACTGTGAAGGAACAAATGGAGGTTGAAGAGGTAGAAGAAGTTGGTCCGGCCAGTAGTGTCGGTATTGAAGGTGAATGTTAGAACTTTGCATGGCTTTGAAGTGGGAATGGAGTTGTTGTTAGAGAAGTTGTAGAAGACTCTAATTCGAATTTTATACCCAATACTTCTCGATTTTAAACTATGATGAAACGAGATGAGTAAAAAGACCAGTAGTGATTAGAGTGGCACAACGGAAGTATATAGCCTGCTTTTCGCTAATATTTTGATTATTTAACTATTCTAATTTGGAAATTGATGTTGTGATTTTGTTGCATGGATGTATTGATTGATGTTTGGTTTAAGGGATCTTTCTTGATTGTGATATTTTGAAGAAATATCACTCAATTTAGAATTCCATATGAGTTTTGATGATTTGAACCCAGCAATGTCTTCGGTTGCGAAGTTACCTCAAAAGATAAGTGAATTGTTTTAATATAAAATAGAATAGTATCCGTTTTTGTATAAAATTAAAATGTGATTGAAATAACATGATGAAAAAAGCTTGCTTATTTGTTTTTAACAATGGTTGATTGATGATGATTGGGATTTTGTAAGTCGAGTATTTTTCAATACTCGATTGATTATTTATAAAAAAATTCATATGAGCAAATATATGTTAATTATAAATCTTTCAGGGAATAGCATATCTATATATAGTTTGGCGAATATTTTTATAAACGATTACATTGTTCAAAGTATATTCACAAATAAATATGCAAAGAAATTTTTGAAGCGGATTTCGTGTTTATTTATCTATTGAGTGTATAAGAATTCTAATCGATGCATCTGGCCAACATTATCAATAGTGATTCCTACTAGAACGAGACTTATGGACACAAGATTTTAAGGAGTGATAAATTGTTATGAAGAGAGGAATGTGTTTTGAGTTATATTATAAACCAGTATTTGAAATAATGTTTCGAAGAAAGTTATATTAATTATTTTGAAGGGATTAGAAGAATTTGGAGAATATTTTAAAGGAGTAAAATGCTTTTATGAATGAAGAATTATTATTTTGAAAGAATTATTTAGTTCGAGGAAAAGTGTAATTAATATTTTGGAGAAGATGTTCTGCAAAAAAATCGGTATTCTAAAGAAGTATTTGAGTTGAATTTTGAAAAGAATATATATAAATATATTTTGATAAAAATACTCTTTTGAGACGATGATATAGTAAAGAAGGGATATGAAAATTTATTTAATGTTTTGAAGTATTAGAAATCATTTTGACTCGAGTATATATATGAATATTGATATGCGTGTAATATTATGATGGCGAGATGATAACTTGTTTAGAAAAATAATAAAAATTTATTTTTCTATATTTAGATGTTTGACGTGATAATTGCAGCTACCGAGCATTGGTGGACAACGTAGTCAACGGTGAGGCAATGTTGATCACACTGCAGCCAATTGGCAAAGTAAACCACTTGAAATTCATGGTGCGACATTGTCGCCGGATTAATAAATATATTTGAATTTAAAATTAGTATGGTCCCGATGTTTTGTGATTGTATGTCTGCTATATCGGATGATGTTTGTGATTTCGATGCATGTGGTGAAGATGTTTGTGATGTACTGATTTTTTTTTGGGATTTTGATGCTAATGAAAATATATTAAAGTTAACTTAAATGAAACAAAATAGATACCATGAGGTAAAAATGAATCCTTGGAAAATTAAACATGTGATAAATGTTTTGAAAATCTCTTTTGAAATAAAATCGAAAAATGATGATGAGAATGTAAGAAAAATGGTTTAAATAAAAGAAATGAGTTGAATAGAAAAGAAGGAAGAGATTAGAGACATTACTAAGATAATCATAATATGTGATGGAGGGCTCCGATTTTATCGATATTTTTCGTTGGTTAGATAATTGTATAAGTGATAAATTTGCTGTTTATCACATTCTAAAATTCGAGGTTTGTGATGGTTTAAATATGAATTAAAAAAGGTATTTGTCGTTGTCCCGAAACACAAAATGCTTAAAACAGTGTTGAACTCATATAGTGATAACTTTTGAACGATTTGTCCAATATGATTCTGTCCATTTCGGAAAGCATAATCATAAGAAACAACTTTTATTTGGAGTGTACTGCGAAATTTTGATGTTTTCATGGCTAAATAGGTTGAATTGTGTAGAGGGCCTGTAAACTTATGTAAAAGCCTAAACTGAAGTGCTATGTTCTTTTAACCAAAACTTTCAAACCACATACCAGTCTTCAATGATCTTATACTTGATTTAAAGCTAAGACAATGAGGAACAACTTTTATTTCGGGAGTTTTGCAAAATTTTGAAGCTTCCTCCGCTAAAATTGTTGTTTTGATAAGAGGGCTTGCATATTTATAGTATTTCCTGAGTTACATACCATTAGTAATCATTCCATAACTTGAGCTTTAATCCATGATTTTGCACTTTGGAAGTTGTCTTGAGAAGTTAACACATTTTACAACAATACACTCTCTGATGTCATTACTTAAATTTGGTGTTTTTAACTTATATAAGTATGTCGAAAGAGGCTTGAACATAGACGTGATGTTATGTTTAAAGTAGATACTTACATACTTGTTGTGTTTCTTTTATATATTTAACTAATGGTTATATTGAGATTAAGAATAAATGTTCAAGAAACTATTTGGACTTATCGACTGTGTCAACTCACTTTGGCTCGTTTAATGAAAAGAAAATTTGCTTAAAAATGCTACATAAAGGTATGTTTTTACAGTATATGAACATATAATGTGATATTATATTGGTTTCCTATATTTCGGTATGCCCTGTGTTAGGATACCTCTTTAGAGATGTCTATTTTGAACTTATATCGTATTTTTCTTTTTTGAAACGCTCTCCGTATAAAGGAGATTTCATTGAATTTTTTTGAAAAATCCGACACTTAGAATATTTTCACAAAATTTATTGTATGCGAAAGATAGAGGGTCGTTAATTGAATCTATTAAAAATCATAGCATACAATAAGAGTTGGAGTGTAACAGCCACATGGAGAATCGAGTAGTTAAGTTTGATAGAAAAGCGATGATTACGAAGAAAGTCAAGGTATGAGTTGTGTTTGTCGACTTCCCTATAGAAAATTGTGAGGATGCAATTTTCTTAAAGGGGAAGCATGTAACAGCCCGACTTTCTACGCCATAACAGCCCGGCTATCTACGCCATATAAATTAATAAATTTTATTAAAATAAAAAGTGTTTGAATATGCCTTGTGATGAATATATTTTAAAAATAAATTTTAGTAAATTAAATTCCATTTAATTAAAGACTTTGTTTTAATAAGTTGAATTAAATTAATGAATCCTTTTTGTATAATTTGTTGAAATCAAATGAAATGTTTTAATCAACATAAACATTTTGAGGGATAAATAATTTTTATATAATTGAAATAGTTGAGAAGTAAATTAATTTCGTAATAGAATAATGAATGATTAAATAAAAATAAACGGGCATTAAATCGAATAAAATTATCAATTATCAAAATGTAATTTGTGGAGTGAGATATGAAACAATTTATACTAGACTGAAATTTATTCGAACATTGAAATTCAAATTTAAATTTATCGAAAATTTAATGAATTGAATTAAAGCGAGACCTAAAATTATTCCAGCCCGAAACAATCAAGCCCATACCCGTTCTTTCTCTCCTTGGATCTTAAGAACTCTCCTAACTTCATGCCTAAGCCCAAAACCCCCTAATCGATTTAACCCTAATCGACTTCCTCAAATCAGAAAAATCGCATTCAAACTAATATAAAAAAATCACACACGAACAGATTCGTTGCGTACTTAGCAACTTGGATAACACCAGGGGCCACGATGGCTACAATGAAAGATGGCGAGCTGGAGCCGACATAAAGACAAGCGCACAACGTTCAAAGGTGACAATCGAAATTTGACCTAGCTTCAGGCGACTGGAGACGCTTGCGTGTCCTAGATTGACTGTAGATTCTGAAAGGTGACAACTTGGGTTAGTGATGGCATGGATGATAGAGCGCGATTGCGTGTCAAGTGTAGGGTGCTGATAGGTTGTGGGTGCATGATTTTTGGGTGTTTTTTATTAGTGCTTGGCTGCGTCAGTTGGAATTCTTGATCGTGGGAATTAGGATAGCGTCGAGTGTGGTTGATGGGATGGGCTAAAGGCTTGGCTGAGGTTGTCTGTTGTTATGTGAGGGTTGACCACTTAGGCAAAGCGAAGCATTGGTTTAAAGGTTGATGGAGGTGACGATGTTGGCAATGGCGAAGACCGGGTAATCTTTGATTTGGAAATTCAAGCGTCATTTTAGTGAGTTATCTCACTCATACCTATGTCTTTACATTTTAATTGACGCATAATTTCTCCATATGTTTACTTGATTGCTTGGTTGAATCGATGTATGGTTATTGGATGTGGTTGATTGTTTGTTGATGATCGATGTTTGATGTTGTTTGAATTGGATGAAATGGTGTTATGAAGCATGATTTTCGTTATGTTATGATGGTTGATATTAGATTGTTAATTTGCGATAATTGAGTAGTTATTAGATGTTTGCAAATAATTGAATGGAATTAGAAATTATTCGAGAAAGAGATAAATAAATTAAAATATGTAAATTCGAAATAAATAAATAGAGTAAATAAATTATTTTGAGAATAATAAATGAATCTTGGAATGATGTTTTATTTAATATTGAAATTATTGGATTGATGGAAAATTTGAAGGATGAATGATTTTGAAAAAAAATATAAGTGAAATAATTTTGAGGATTTTTTAAATGGAAATTATTTTGGAAAGTGATGTATTTTGGGAATTTGTAAAATATGGGAATATTGAAGACTTGTATTTTGATTTGCTAACGGTTATAAAAATATCTAGAGGATAATTATGAAATGGGTTTGAAATTTATATTTTTAAATTGATGAATAATTTGAATTAAAAGATGAAAGTTTATAAAACTATGTTTTGAAGTAATTGTTAGATAGATGCAAATTAATTTCTTTATTCAAGTTAGCATATGTTATAAAATATGAAGGGAATTTTGGAAGAAGTACATATATTTGAGTCTAATATTGAAATGTTTTTGGAATAAATTATATGAAGTAGAATTCAAGTAAGATGGATTATTTATCAATACTATCGGATTTAAAGAGGGTTGAAAATAAATGAGGATTTTTAATAATGATTTTGAAGTTGTAGATTGGGACGGGAAATTTTTTTGGATCAAGGATATTTTCCATATTTGAGATTTTAATGGTTATTGAAAAACATAGGTTCTTTGAAGTGTTTCTATGTTGTTATTTTTATTAAAGAGGAAATTTGAAGTAAATGTATTTTTGAGGTTTTAAAATTTATTGACGAGTTTGAATAACGATTCTTTGAATCCACATAAGTAGTTTCGAATTACGGATTTGATATTAGATGAGATAATCGATAATTATTATTTTAAAAGTGAATGAAATAAATAAAAGAGATGTTTTGCGATTTAAATTAACTAAAATAAATAAAAGAGATGTTTTGCTATTAAATTTAAATAAAGTGTTTTTCTAAAAAGAGAGACAAAAAATGAAGTGATATATATATATATATATATATATATATGTATATATATATGTGTGTGTGTGTGTGTGTGTATTGAAATAAAAATCTTCATCTTATTAAATACCAATAAAGTGATATATTGATGTGTGTATGGAGATTGTTGATTGTTTGTTACGAATGAGATGAAGTTATAATTACCCATTGTGTTGAATTATAAAATAATAAAATCGAAGAACAATGAATTGAAAAGCGGTTTAAGCAAAAGCGATTTAATAATTGAAGCGGAAATTTGCTTAATGTTGATTAATTGAGGGTGTCATGTACATAATTATATTTCACTGGGCGCTATGGGTCGTCCGTGTGGGGTGTATTTATTTACTTAACGCAAGTATAATATCGAGTAATTCATCGAAGACCAAATATTTGATCTTTGGATGTCAGCGGATTATTCTATATTATACACCCATATCGGTCGATATTACTTGGATTTTTGACTTGACGTAAGGTAAATTAAATCATTCTTAAATTTATTTTAAAGCGGGAATATGATTACCTCCGCTTTTGAGTGAAATGAGGAGTACGAAGTCCCTTACGATGATGTGATAGCCAGAAGTTTTTGCTAGCCACATCCTAGCTTAACCGACCGTGGGTCGCTCCCAGATGCAATTGCAGAGACATCGTCCCCTCGTCTTATGGTCATAGTCTGCTGCGCCCACCAACGGGACGAATTCAGAACGAGGCAAGGAGGTTGAGATAGGAGGGAGGAACGAGGAGGCAAGGAAGTGAGGAAGCGTCATGCTTTTATTGTATAGCTAAAGACTGGTAAGGACGCTCACAAAAATATTACGAGTATGGTCTCCCTTTGCACCTGAGAAGCTACGATACGCAAGTGTAGACTCAGATTCTAGCAGCAGCAATGATAACAACACATATAATAGCAGTAACAGTAATGATATTAGAAATGACGAATAAAATAAAATTATTCTAATACTGCTAAATAAATATAAATGATTTAAAGTTTGAAAAGTGCCGTGTGATGTATGATGTGTGATTAATGTGTGGATGTATGTGTGCAATGGATGTTTGATGTATGATGTGTATGATAATGTTTTGATGTTTGATGGGTGTTTTGTTGTTTGATGTTTTAGGGATGTTGTTCAGTGTATTGTAAATGTTTGATTATTCCTTTGACGATAGGATTTCTTATTATACCGTGTATATTATTCCTTGAGATATCGTTTATATTCTCACTATTGAATTTAGACATAGTCTGATTCGTTTATTACTTGTATAATACTCGGGTCAGTCCGAGGCATTTTAGGTTCTGGGACGATGAGACCAGATTTGCTTATTAGGCCTGGTAGAAGGTTGTATGACTAGATGGATTATATATTATGTACTTGCATGTATATGATGTTGGATTATATGTATTAGATTTATTACTATGTATATAATTAAGGTATAATGAGAATTTGAATTTTTGTATCCCGCTCATGTTTATGTGATGTATTATATTTATCACTGTGTTGCTGACTCTGTGTTCTCTGAGATTTATTATATTGTGTATTATTCTATCCTTGGGAACCACACGTGTTTGCTTTGTACCGAGACTTTTTACGTTGAGGTGAGCAGATAGTTATATTTTGTGACGTATTCAGAGTTGGTCCAAGGAAATATTCACGTGTGCTTCACCCATATTACCTCATTCTCCGTATTACTCAACAATATTACTCATTAATTCTCTTGGTTAATATGGGTACGGATGAGGGGTGTTATAGGTGGTACCAAATCCTAAGTCTTATTCTACTTCGTTGACTCTAACTCCTCTTCCATAGCGCACAACATCGAGCTATCACCCAACTTCATGGCTTTTCAAGGTCAAATGGCTCATCATAAACTACATGTAAGACATAGTCAAACTGATCACCAAGGATTATGTTTGTATACCGCCAATCACCATACCTCTCGGGCGGTCTAATAGTCCTGCGACTATCTCAAGTAGATACAACATCGTCTAAGATTTTTTCATATTCGTACTGAACTGAACTTTCTCTAGCTTCATGCACATCGCCAACACTGCTAGACGACCCATGTAGACTACTATATGATGTCTCATTAATTGTATCTTCACTTCTATCAGCTGAAAGTGTGTAGGATTATATACTCTATGGCTAGTTAATACTATAATATACTAGTAATTCGTTAGCTAGATATTATGAGTAAAATAAAAAAAGCTTTACACGCCAGACTTTTTATACTGGTTCGAAGCATCGTTCTATGTCCAGTCCCAGAATATCTTATTCCGGCTTTTACTAACTAACACTCTCGCTTTGCCTGGAAGAATAGGCCTACACTCTTGCCCGAGCCGCTGAACGGGACTTTAACAACTAATGGAGTAATTTCCAACTTTAACTTGTAATATGTTCTTCTATGATACAGATGATTCACTGATGATTACACCCTTCCTATAATCTCCTTTGATAATGGTGATTTGAATGTGCAGTTATTAGGAAGTGGAAGATTGTTTTTGTATGCTTTTGAATTCTCAAAGAATTTATAACATAGAGATTAAGAGAAAGAAAGTTATGTATTATCATTCGAAAACGAACTTATATATTTTGTTTGAAAAGTTCTTATGAGGGTTATCACCATTAGAGAAGATGCAACCATTGATGAACGATGGTGTCTCTTCAACACAAAGATGACCGTTTTGTAAAAACTGGCCGTTGCAGTAATTTAGATGTCTAAATTTTCTTAGAAATTAAACAGACAGTTTATAGTACAAAAGCCACTATATTTAGACGTCTAAATTTAGACTAGACATCTAAAAACTTATTTGATGTCAAACTTATACTTTAGACGTCTACAATCCTGTTCGTTTGTATTTTTCAAAATTTGATCATTGTTGGTGTATGTATGTATTTTGGTGTATGCATGCATGTTTATCAAAGGAGATTGTACATATATATTTCTATGACACTTAAGACATGACTTATGATTCTTACAATGGTTTGAGCTCATAGTAGATATATGTATTCCAGATCATCGAGTCTTCAAGTTTGCCTTTATATCTTCATCTTTATCCCTTTTTACATACTTATGTACCTGCACATTAGATTAGAGAAAATTATATAGTTGTTGTCATGAAAATCCAATAAGAAAGGTTCTAACATTCTTCCATTTTTTAATGATGACAACTATACAATTTTTTAGAAATATTTTTTCTATATAAATTAATTAAAGCCCCCCCTGAGTATAATATCTCCCTCTTTCAATATGCATATGTAGTTTTCCCTTTTGTCATTATCAAAAAGAAGCCAATACTAACAAAAGATATTTTCATCACATAGTTTCATAAAGAAGAAAAGAAAACACAAATAGGAAATTATATAAAACATACAAAAGCATATGATAGCAAAAGATAATAGAACACATAAGTCTTATATATACACAAGTACGATTAAAAACATAAGATCTATAGGAACAATACCATAATAAAAAGACAAATAATATACATAAGTTTGTTTATGCATAAGGATGATGAAAGCAAAAGGGTAAATGAGAGCCATACTGTAATAAAATTTCCCCTTAGTTCCATGCCCCACAATTTTATTTTCTAATTCATAGTAGGTGTCATCAGGGTTTTATGCTGGTGGATCATTTGCAAGTGGTGATCTAGGAGATCTAGATTTTCTACTTATCTTGTTCCAATTTTTTTCTAAAAATGACTTTATCCCACTTGCTTCTTTTTCTATTTGTCAACTCTAGTTTCTAGGGATTTAAAGCATTTGACATATTTTTCTCTAACTCTTTGGGTTCCTAGAAGTTATGATGGATGCTTTATATGCTTGAGGCCATCCAAAATTTTGTACACTGGGAGCGATTTCTTTTACGAAGGATGCTTCACTTGATTCTCCTTCTTCTTCCTTGCTATTTTCTTCGCTTGATTCTTCTTTTTCTTCATTGTCTTGTTTTTTTCCTTTGCCTTGAGGTTGAGAAGAAGAAGGTTGTTCAACTTGAACCGGAACATGTACTTTTTGGTAACGTACCTCATAAGAATCGTAGGATGGAATAATGTTGGAAAGCTTCATCAAACTAAAAAACCTTTTTTTCGCAATAAGATATTTGTAGTGGTGTGTCCTCAAAGCATTGTATCCTTGAATCCTTAAGGAGTCACATGATGTATAAAGCATAGGTTATGGTTTTTCATTTTTGGAAAAAGAAAGACATTATCTCGTTTTGAATGTATTTTGCCCAATTCACTTCGTTGTTACCATACTTAGCATATAGGGCTTTAAACTCGATATCGTATACAATCTCATGTCTCCCCGTCCTAGGTATAAAGGTGTTTATTATCATTCGTTCTGGTAGGTGGGGTCTTGGTCTTATATCCTTATGATTTCCCTTTTCCTTTTATGTCATTCCATTGATGGTGAATAATCAGATTCCGTCTTCCATCTTCAATATCCATATCCTCAAGATCTATGCCATTACAACTACATTTTAAACTCTTCATATATCGTTGATATGAATTTTAACGATGGTTCCGACTTTTCATACATAGTGGAACATAGCCATCCTTCATCATTATGAAGTCTAATTTTTTTTTGCTGTTAAGATTAGCTAGAAAATTTGAATTGTTAAAGTATTAGGTTTGACGTTGTTGTTATTAAACATCGTTTAATGAAGTAATTCTAGCCCTATCGGTAACTTCTCAAAGATTATAAGTTGGAAAATCACTCAAATTATTGAAGGTACCTGAGAATATTTTCATGGAAGATAAAGATTTAAATCTCTCAATTGCAATCTTATCATGATAGAGCCGTTCTTTTATCTGATTTGGAGTGATGTTTGGATGTTGAGTGGAAGAAGCTTCTCCAATTTTCCTCATTATTGCTGACGTACCTATCCTTTGGAGTTATCACCAAAGGATACTGTCCCTCCATTGATTAGTTTGATATTGATCAGCATACTGGAGTTTCCTATCATATGGTTAGAACATCTGCTGTCTAGAATCCATCTTCTCTTCTTACTAATGTGAGTGGATACTTGCAAAAAATACAAAATAATTATTGGTACCCACTTCCTATATTAGAGTCCTGGGGTTAAGTTTTGGGTAACCATACCCAAGATGGTTTGGTAGAACCTTTGAAAAGATAAGTATTACTATCATGAACATCAATTATAAAATTTTCTATGTGTTTCTTTCATATTAAGTTATTATTTGTTTTTGGAATCCAAACTTTAATAACTTTATTTTCAAAAATTCCTTTTTCTTTTTATAATTTCTACTAGATTTTTAGAAGTTTGCATAAAATGAGCTATATTTCTTTGGAGTTTTCTAATTTTTATTCTTCTTGAAACCCAAACCATTTTTATTATGAGCCGATTTAGACATTTTTATCAATTTTGATAAATTTTCTTGACCATTGTTAAATTTAGAAACATTTGTAGAAAGCTTTTCCAATTTTTCTTTACATCCTAAATTTTCAGATTTTAGAATATCAATATTTGACGTTAATTCACAATTTCTTTTGATAACTTGACGAAATCTTTATATAACTTAATCTCATTCTCAAGAACACAAATTTTATTTGTCAAGTTTAAAATGAATTTCGTAAGATTTCAAAATCTTTTTATTGTCTAAGTAAACATTATTTTTATATTTTTAATCATTAATTTCATTTTCTAAACACTCAATTTTAGAATGAAAAATTTGCATTAGAAGATTTTAAACTTTTATTTATGTCTTTCGTGAATCACATTCTTTAGATAAATATAAACTTTCTTGATACAAAATTTCAGTTTCATTTTCAAAGTTAGATTTTTCTAAGGATAGTTTTTGATTTTCAATAACTTCTTCCAAAAAGTATTTCTTCTTTAGCACAGTTAATTCTAAATTAACCTTATTTAAAGTTACTAATGTTTATTTATGGGTTTTCTTTAAGATTTCTAAATTGTTTATCTAATTCTACTCCAAATTCAAAAAGCTTGTTATAAGTAAAGTCAGATTGTACATCGTCTTATATAGTCATGAAATAGACGTTTGCTTGCTCTTTATCACTACCACTATCAGAGGATGATGAAGACTCAGAATCATCCCATGTGGCTTGGAAAGAAGACCTCTTCTTTTTGAAATTTTCAAATTTGTTTTTGCTCCTGATCTCCTTTCCATTATTCTTCAGGGGACAATCTTTTATTATATGACTGAATCTGTCGCAACCAAAGATTTGAGTCCAATATTATTGTTTCCATTTTGTTGCCTTTGTTCACTTGCCATATAATTCTTGTAGTTCTTTGCAAATAAAGCCAATTCATCTTCATCAGATTAAGAATCTTCTTCAACCTGGAATGCGATAGTCGTTTTCTCTTGATTCTATATTTTCTTGCCTGTAAATTCACTTCCTAAACCATTAGATTTTCGATTAACTCCTTGACCTTGAGTTATGAAAGACTGTTTGCTTCTTCAATTGCTAACACTTTTCTTTCCTAATCATTTGTTAAGGAGTTCATAATATTTGTGACCATATTAAACTGAGATATATTTTCTCCTAACCCTATTAATGCATGTGTAATATCTTGTAATCAGAAGTACATAACCGAAATATTTTCATTATCCTTCATTCTAAAATTTTGAAATTTATTTTTTGACATAGCAATTCTAGATTTTTTGACCTTATTTCTGCCTTGACGGGTGACTTATAAAGTGTGCCAAATGTACATACAGTTTTGCAAATCATAACTCTAGTAAATAATATGTTCATAGCTTTAAATTATTGGTAGCAGTATTTTTTTGGTCAGTGATCCATGAGCTTAAGGGTGTGGTAGGTGTTGTATATTGAGTTTATGTGGCATCCTAAATTTCAAGACCATTTGCTTCCATATAGATTCTCATTTTAGTTGGCCGAAAATTATAGTTACTGGCTGTACATAATGGGGGTCGTGCAATAGGCCGACCTTCAACAAATGTGCTTATGTGTGCCATATTATGAATTATTCGATAAACTATGTTACGGTTTATGAATACTCTCGCTCTGATACCAAATGAATGTGCGTAGGATCGTAGACTCTATGGCTAGTTAATACTGTAGTATATAAGTAATTTGATATGCTGGATATTATGAGTAAAATAAAATAAAAAGCTTTGCGCACCAGACTTTTTATACTGGTTCGGACCACCATCCTACATCCAGTCCCAGAATATCTTATTCTGGCTTTTATTAACTAAAACCCTCACTTTGTCTAGAGGAATAGGCTTATACACTTGCTTGAGACATTCAACAGGACTTCAATTACTAATGGAATAATTTCCAACTTTGACTTGTAATTTGTTCCTCTATAACACGGATAAGTCACTGATGATTACACCCTTCCTATAATCTCATTTGATAATAGTGATTCGAATGTGTATTACGAAGTGGAAGATTGTATTTGAATGTTTTTGAATTCTCAAAGAATTTAGAATATAGAGATCAAGAGAAAGAAAGTTATATATTATTGTTCAAAAACAAACTTATATATTGTGTTAAAAAGTTCTTATGAAGATTTATCACTATTGGAGAAGATGCAACCATAAATGAACAATGGTATCTCTTTAAATACAAAGATGATGGTTTTGTAAAAAGTGGTCATTACAGTAATTTAGATGTCTAAATTTGAATTTAGATGTCTAAATTTTCTCAGAAATTAAACATACAATTTATATTTCAAAAAGCACTATATTTAGACGTTTAAATTTTAGACTAGATGTTTAAAAATTTACTTCGATGTCTAAATTAGGTTTATATGTTTAAACTCCTAGCAGTTTGTATTTTTAAAATTTTGAAAATCCTTGTTGATATTTGTCTATATTTTGGTGGATGCGTGCATGTTTATCAAAGGAGACTTTGTGTGTGTGTGTGTGTTTATGACACTTGAGACACAACTTATGATTCTTACACTGGTTTGAACGCACAGTAGATATCTTTATTCTAGATCATCAAGTCTTTAAGTTTGCCTTTGTATCTTCTTGTATCTTCATTTTGTTTCTTTTTCATACTAATGTACCTATACATTAGCTTAGAGAAAATTTTATAATTGTTATCGTGAGCCACCTATGAGATAACAATTGAAATGGCCCTTCTTCAGACCGTTGGCTTAGAAGAAAAAGAGAAGGTGGGATAGATGCAAAATAAAGGTGTTGCAAAGAAAGTAGGATTTTGGATGGACAAGAAAACCAAGGGAAATATCACGAAAAGGGGTCCGACATGCTGTAGACATAAGAAGAAGGGGAACATAGCTAAGGATTGCAATGTGAGTTTGAGAGAGAAGAGTTCGAAGGAAGGTGCTATCACTGCCGTGAAGAAGGGCACTACAAGAATCGGTGCTCAAAGCTAGCAAAGGAGGGACAAAGTTGGCAATCTTATGTCATTGAGGCTCCATATATCTGAAGCATATCTCCTCCCAGGAACAAAGGTAAAATTGTGATTGAAGGTACAATTATCATTTTTGAAAATACTATTTGCACCTTATTTGATTCTGGAGCATCGCATTAACTCATATCTAAGAACATAGTTGATTCTTTAGCATCAAAGACCCAATATGTCACCAACCTAATAGTCGTGTCAAATCCTATCTTTAGTTTGCTAAGCAATTAAGGAGTATGCAAGTAATTCATTAATATATATATATATATATATATATCTCTGTGTGTGTGTGTGTGTGTGTGTGTGGTAGAGGACAAGAAGATTCATAATCTTCAATATATGTTACATTGAGTGATATGGACTTATGAAATAATGTAATTCTTATGAATTATTCCCGTGATTCAAGTGTCGGACACATCAGAAATTATAGATACGTACATTTACATGTATATATTTATTGCTCAAGTCTATTTGGGTTTCTTTGACGTTCCGCCTTCAATTTATACATTCATATTATATAACTTTTAATTTTATATAACGTTTATATTTTATATTGTTTATATAATAGTCTTATGTATAATATTACATTAATTAAATCTTATTTGATTAATTAACGTTTTAATTAATTTTAAATTAGATAACGTTTATATTGAATATTTATCATATACTATAACCATTATAGTATCACATATATATCATATGTTATTTAATTGATTAACCTTTTAATTAATTATTTAATTAAACTATTTTAATTAAATTGTATTAATCCAAAATTCATTTCATATATATACATGTATATTTATGTTATTTTAAACATTCCGAAATAACATAACATGCATCATAATATATGATACATGTATACATTTATTGATTAATTAACTCATTTATTAATCTTATTAATAAATTTCAAAATTTCAAAATTGATATATATTTTCAGTCATTTTGAATTTTTTATTATATTATAACTTTTATAATATATTTATATCTTACGTTAAATTTTCCTTTTAAATTTAAATTTTTAAATTTTTAATTTTTAAACAATTTTGAAAATTAGCGCAAGGCCCAATTCAAGTTTGAGCCTTTTCTATTAGGGACAACCTTTGGACTATGAGCTTAATAGTTAACCCTAAAATGCCTAATTAGACCGCATAGGCTGTTAGCTTCGATGCCGTTATTGGATCAGGGCCAACCCATAGTGGAAGTTATAGATGAATATAAAAAAATCAATTATTAGGTCTTTATTGAGCATATGAAGCTTAATATATTTCGAACATTTATAAATTTGTTTAAATAAAATATTTTATTTTATTTAAATTTATAAAATGATATTGTATTATTTAATTTTATGTTATATTAAATATATATTTGTTTTGGACAAGCACCTTTGTCCAAGTGGTTAATTGATTCGGCTTTGGTGTAGCATGTCACAAGTTCGAAACTTGCTTTCGAACGTTTATTTGATATGTGATATGTTGTCCCAATGATTTGTTGTATATAAAGTACCAGTTCAAAAAAAAAGTGCGTGTGTAACATATCAGTTCATGTAAGATATAACATGCCCGTATGTAGATACTGGAATTTACATCGCAACAGACATATTTGCTCATCCAGTATGTAAATGTATTGTTCAAATGTATGTATGTATATGCACTTTTGCTTTATAATACACACACACACACATATGTATGTATGTATGTATTCATTAAAATCTATTTATTTATAATTTTTTATAAGCATATAAATATTTATATATAAACATAGATATATAATATTAACAATATATATACTAATTACTATATAAATATGTTTATTTTATTTAGAATGTAATAGATAATATTTTTTGCTGGAATATTGAAAATAATACTTATACAAGTACATAAATTTTTTTATACATATATTTATATACATATAAATGAATATGATAAATACTTATATATAAATATGTATAATAATATATATATGTATATTAATATAAATAATTTTATAAAATAATTTTTGTTTAAGTATATTTATTGAACTGGTCTTGTGCATAGATCAAATTTTTTTAGTATTTAATTTTTAAATATATGTATATATATTAATAAAACCATACAAAATTATTTTAATTTTTTTTTATTTTCTAGAACTAAATTTAAATTAGAAATTGCCTGCAAATTTTGCATGAAATTTTATAATTTGATAATTCAATATATAATTCTATAATTTAAAACAATTTTAGAATTCAATTGTAAATTATCGGTTTTTAATTTAATTATTTAAAAATAAAAAATGTTTTTTAATTTTTGCAGTTAGTTTATTATGCATCAGTAAATTTTTATAAAATATAAATAATAGTTTATAATAGATATATGAATCTATATAATTATTTATATGATATATTAATTTAAATATTATTTAAAAATAATATATAAATAAAAAAATATTTTCTTTCTATCGAAATACTATATTTATCAAACGTCATGTGTGAAAAATTAGTTTCATTTTTACACATATATAATATAGTATTTAAATTATAAACTATACCAATATATATTATATATTAAATTAATTAAATAATAAAAAAATGCTTTTTTAATTCTGAGTCGTTTTATACATAGATGAATAGTCATAATATTTTATAATAATACATGTACATATACATACAACCAACTAAATTTGTGATAATATGTATACATATTCGAACTGTCACCTGACTAACAATATTATATATAGATAAACGAACATTATAATTATAAATTAATGTTGTAATTAAATTAGAGTGTACCTTACAACTAAATCCCTTGAACACACATTGAAACGATGTTATATGCTCCTAGAAATAATTTCCAATCCAATAGAGCAATCTTGAACCATTGACCACTAGCTTTAAGATAGTTGCTAAATTGATTTGATTTAAACTTGAGAGGCTTGAGAGATGAGGATGAAAGTCGGCTAGCAAAGGAATGAGATTGAGGCTCAAAAAAAGTCAATCAAATGCAAGAAGAGATGCTTAAACAAAGGAATAAAAAAAGAGAATCAAGGATCGCATCTTTTACTCATTCTTCTTTAATCCGAGCCATCCAAAATCAAGTCAATCACCATAATTTGAGCCCCCTTAGCCCTTATTATTGCCAAAATTAGCGGCCCATATAATGGGCCTTGAACTCATTCAAACCCAAATAAAATTTTTATGTAATTAAATCCAATTTAATGCTTATCGATATTGTATATCGATTAATATATTTATAACTATTATAAATATAATTGATAATATTTATTCATCAAATCATAAATCAAATTTTACAAATAATATTTCATAAGTATTGTTTAATTTAATCAATTTATAATAATTATAAATTAATCAAATCATTTGATCAAAGGAAAATTCATCATTTTCGGTTGTGTGACTCATCCGGTGTAAATTCGGCCAGTTACTAATATCGAGCTATTCGAATATTAACATTCACATGTCACTTAGCAGGTAATGTGACATTTTGGCCAAATTTATCACGTACATAGTTTCAATAAAATCTAATTTTGCTTTATTAAGTGCTACCCGGTTGTGACTATTATTTACATCAATTCTCTTCGTCAAAACTATATCAATTTGGACTTATGAAATTTGGTAATGGTCAAAATTCCAATATCGTCCATATTCAACTCTATATTCCAACACAAAGGCCTTGATTCAATAATAACAGTTATTATTAACCGAACTACTCTAGCATGTGATTCCGACTTTGAGATGACCGTGATACTAACCCAATATAATCGAGGAGATGAATCCTCTCTTGATTAGTGCTTCACTTTCATACTTCCACTTGACCCAATTATAGCCACTCGATGGATGTTATACCATGATTTGACTATAATCAAAGCGGAGCTTTACATTGTAGATTGATAGTATTCTCAAGTCAAGAGAACTGTGTAAATCTGTCACATCGATATATATTGTTTAACCTTAGTTATACTAACCAATAGAAAACTACTAAGTGAGTTATTCAATAATTATCTCATGACTATCAGTACATAACCTCTAGGTGCCTCTAGTAGTCATGAGTAATACACTACCCAATATTTGGAGAGCATTACATACTCTTGCCTCAACAGATACATCGATATCCAACCTTGATGTATCTTGACTAAAAACATTTAAAATGATTTATTTTATAACATTATGATATAATACTCATGATTACAACTACTTATAATTACAATCACAAACCCACGATTTATAGATTTTTTTAAATATATTTTATTTAATAATTTAATTTATTTATAACACATTATAAAAAATATAAATAGAAAGAGAAAAAATACCTTTATTACGAACGAGAATTAATTACAGAGTTAATTACTTTACAATAAATTACAAAATTTCCCCTAGGGCATAGCTCTAACTCTATCAGGAAGTACCTTTGTTTATTTTCTTATGAAATAGTTTCTATGAGATCTTATACATTACAATATGGGAGTATTCATAGTACAATTTTTGTAGGTATCGAAATACGGATCTAAAATCCATATTCTCAAGCTGTCTTTAGAGCTCAATGCTCATAGCTGGTAGTACATATCATTGAGCAAGTTCATGCTTTATTGACCATGACTCATACGATGCTATTTGTCTGGGTACGGAATCTTTATTGGGTCTAGCCTTGGACTTGTTGGCCATCGCCTGCTAGAGTTTTTCATACGTGAGTGTTGTTTTTACATTTCTTAATCAATCCTTATAGTCCAAATTAGTTCGTTTTTCCCTACAAATAGTTTTATTACTGCCATTTAATCTATACAAATTTATTAAAGTAAATTAAATAACATTGCATATGTTCTTACACTTATTAGATTGGTTTATTATATTTATCTAATAAGGCTCCCAATGAATTATGATTCTCTCAAAAACCCTAAAAAGATATAAAAATTTCTTATATTCCTTCAGTGAGTATTATGATTCATTTATCATGTTACATTGTTACTACAACCTTTTAGCTTGCTCAATAAATTATAGTTCTCATAAATGGTAAGTAACTCTTAAATAAGTATAACTTGAATATAAATCGTAACCATATATTCATTCACCCCTAACCACTTCTATGACCTTAAGGTGCTTAAAAATCACATATTACATCAAATACTCTAGACCCATCATTTTGCAATAGCCTAAGGGTAATTTTTAATCCATGAGGGTGGCCAACAAAGTTATAAAATAGTCTTACCAAATTGGGGACAATATAAACATCGTTATAAATACTTTATGGCCTAAGGGTTCTCAACAACCATAAATATGCATATTGCTCTATTTATATTGTAAATGATGGATAACAGCTTTTCTTTGAATTTATAATTTAAAATAATTGAATATTATTAACATTTTAAGAGAAAAGAGACATCTTATGTATACTCCCGTAAGTCTATATGGGTTTTAATTCATTTAAACCTCCTTTTCTTTATATATATGTATATGTGTGTGTTATAGCATTTATTATTCATTAATACACACACACACACACATTCATATGTATTTCTTTATAAATTAAACCTTTTAATTTAAGTAATATATATTTATGTGAATTTAAACCAATTTTAAGTTTATATTTTATAACTATTTATAAAGTTTTGTAACAATTTATTTAAATTTAATTAGAATATCTATACAAACACTTTTGACCCTTTTGTGAGTTGTGGAATTATGGACCTTAAGGTTAATTAAAAACTATAGAGGGGGTGAATAGTATTTTCTAACAAATTTTTTAATTTTCCTCCAAATTTGATATTAAATCACAAATTAACAACATAGAATTATACTAACAATCAATCACAAATGCAGTCATAGATAAAAATAAAAGCAATAAAGTAAAGCAAGGAGTTAGAGAGATGACATCATGATTTATACTAGTTTGGATTTCTCCTACATCTAGTCTCATAAAATTGCATGTATACATTTCTTTTCAAATGCCAATCTTTAACCAGGCAAAAGGCAAATCCAATAAAATCTCGATTTCAAGGCTATGAGACATACTCTCTTGAATTTTCAAGCTTAGGATAGACTCACTTGATTTGATCAGGCTACAAGCACACCTACTTGATTTGAATCAGACTACAAGTACATCCATTAGGTTTGAATGGGCTACAAGCACACCTAAGCATATATAAATAGAGTTGATAGTTTGTCAAAAGACAAAGTCTTGTGCTTTGGATATAATGGATCATATAGCCTCTTAGATAGTACTTTGACCTTTGCATTGAGAGAGAAATGTTTTCAAACTAGTAAGAAATTAGTATTGAATCAATACAATGAAGTATGAATTAATTCTATATGATTTTGTAGAGAATAGAGTATATTTTTTAAGAGAATTTTAAAGGGAGTAAAAAAGGGGAAAAAGCAAGTAATTAGTTATCAAACAATTCATTTGCACTCCCCTTTATATAGCAAATGAACATATGCGTCTGTTCATGAAGAGTTGTAATGGATAGACAGTTCCTTTCAAAATTTAAATAACCAATTGGAGGCATGTATATCGACATACCCTATACCTATATGTTGACATATGCCAGTTAAAGATGAAAATTATTTTATTTTAAATTGTTTTGAACCTTTACTTTGTAAAATAATTTGATGCTTTGTAAAATAGCCGAATATAGTTTATCAATATTTTAAACTTTGAAAAACTTTTATAAAATATTTTGAAGATTATTTTGATTAAAAATATAAAAGATTATAAAATTGGAGATAGAGATCAAAGATTGCTATCAAGGACTTTACCAATATATGTTATGGCTCTATACACTAAATTGTAATCATGAGGTCTTTATACCTTGGTCTTTAAACTCATTAGTCTTCATGTCTATCTCTTGAGTCTTTATATTATACAGTCTTCGAGTCAACACCTATGTAATATTCTACATTATATATTATATAACTTGGCAAAACATTAATATCTATATTTTATATGTTTATACATAGTTGTATATGGTTATCATCAAAATCAATAATTAAGGTACTAACATCTTCCATTTGGGCATATCCTTGAAATGGACCACTTTCATTCATAAGAATGTTCCTTAATTAGAGTAACCTTCTTTTTAGTTAAACACCTTTCCTTAGGCACCCAATTAATAATTGGATTTTTCAAGTGATTACCCTGGTTAATTATTCATATGAATATAATGCAGGCTTTGATACCATTTTGGATCTGGTGCTTTAGCAACAAGGTAAAATGAAGAAATAAAAAAAAATTCATTTTATTAACGTTGCACTAGGTCTTAATTTGCGTTTACAGGAATAATTTTTTCACACTAAATCATAATAGTGTAAATTGTATGTATGTGCATCTAATAGCTAGAAATATTTACTTTTTATTTTATATTTTTTTATGGATGGATGTGCACTATAAATGCAAAAGCTTAGTTATGTCACTTTTATTTCGAGGAAATTGACGGTAAAATTCCATTGATAGTTGGTTGGTAAGAGAACGATGACGGAGGTTGCAAATTGATGGTGAGATTTCGTTGATGGAATATAGGGCATTTTCGAAACTTCAAAATGACACTATGGAAATCCTATTCATTTGATTCTCTTTATTAATAGTAAAGATACAGCGATCATCAATAAAAGAGTTTGTTGTTTTAATTTACTTAATTTTGTCTTAAAGCTTTAAATTTTTATAGTAAGAGTAGTTCTTTATTCAAACAGAGCACTTGGTTTGATGTCTCAAGGGTTCGAACGCATGACCTATAGAACCTATATCTAGAGCGTCGTACCATAAACCAGTTGAGCTAGTGGTCCTTAACTTATCTTCAAACATTATTGTATATATATTTATATGTTATGTTTTAAATTTATATACTTGGTATATATTTGTATTTTAGTTCAATTTTACTATTTAGTTGTTAAATGTTTGCATTCATAGTGCAGTCATTCTAAATAATATAAACTAACCTAGGGTATATAATGTTAATGTCAAATGTATGTGAATAACCATTGTGGTTTATGGTTATATGTAAGGTTCAATGTTAAAGGTTTATCATGATGATGATAGGTAACAATATGTTAGTATGTATGTATAAAAAATTATTTCGGCCATTGGTAAATGAACACGTTTGTTCATATATATTACTATATAACATGTAATTTTGAACGTTTTATATTGAAACATTGGAATTATTTAAATATTTGAATCTTGGATTTGATGTGAATAAAAATGATTTCAAAAGCTTATTTAATTTTTGTTTAATTAATAATAAGGGAAAGCTTTTAGTTTATAATTGAAAGTGATTAAATTTGTTTTAACAATATTCTTTTTAATCGATGTGTGAAATTATCATTCTAGGGCAATGCCTCATATTTTGATGAAACTAGTGTCATTGGGTCCAGAATAATGAGCTGTTATATGCTGATGAGTTTCGTGACGATCATATGTGCTACGTGGTCATGCTTGCTCGAAACTCGTAGCATTTAATTTAGGAGAATAAAAAATAATATATATTTTTCTATAAATACACATCAATACTTAACTTATTTTTCTCATTCCCGTTTCTTCCATCAGTAAACTTAGCCACCGTCATTTTAGCCTCTTCAATCAATTAAATTGAGAGCATTAGTTAACGAAATCAGGTGTCGTTGGCTTCGTATAGTCGAGAGCTTCGATTCGCTATATGTTGTTTTGTGTGAGTTGATGGTGGGGTGTGCTCGATTTATCCATGGTCATGCTAGGGCTGAATATTGTTGGAGAATAAGGAAGCATGAGGCAAAATGGAGATTGGCGTTGCATTCCCGTCATCGAAGTGCATCTTCAAGTGTAAGTTGCTTGAACTTCGATCCTCGTTTACAAATCATGACATTTTGAACGATCATGATGAACACGAGGAGGCACGAGGTGAAATTGAAGGCGCCATGGTCTTCGAGGTGCGAAGAGAAGACGAATGGAGTTGAACGGAGGAGCTAGAGTGGGTTGTGGCGAAGTGCGACATTACACAGTGGGAATTGGGGCATACAGTCAAAAATTAAACCAGGCGATCGAGCTTGAGGATGTTAGGGTCGACGAGTCAAGCGCGTAGAGAGGAGATAAACGGAACCGACGACGTTGGATTTAGCAGAGTGTAGCTCGGTGGCGCTGGAAATCATGCATGACATATTTTGGGGTGAGTATCAAAGTGCACATGGTGGAAGAAGAAGATGAAGAAGCGGTGTAGGTGGTAAGTTTAAATTTGAGAATTAATTGAGTTTAAAATCCAAAATCTTATACAACTCGTAAGTTTTGCATACGAGATCCGATCTATACTCCATTTTCACCGTTGTACTAATATAAGGTTTTCTATGTCAAGGATTGATTTGGGCTTGGGTGAGTTTACTCACCAGTTGATTGTATATTGTCGTGGATATAGATGTTATTGTACTAAAATATAAACAGCATAATGAACAATGTAAGTTATTACTATTGGACGCTACAAAAATAAGTTACAATATTATTATGGAGTATAATCTCTCTTTTGATCATCTATAACATGTATCATTGCCCAGACTACTTGTTTACATGTTTGATAGTGCGTTATAAATGTTTGAAGCGATATAATCGTTATAAACATGCTTTGAAATCCCTGATATTTGACATATGTTAAATTAGATAAATTGTGAGGTATTGTGGAAATATAAATATATATGTATATATATTTGGCTGCACGAGTATTGGTGTGTTCGACATAGAGGAATTGGTTTGAACATTTGTGGAAATGGAAGTAGTAAATGTTAGAAACGAAAGGTTGCTATGGATGCACTTCAAAATCACTGTGATCGCCAATTTTAAAGTTAACTTTGAAAGACACTCTAGGGCTTTTTCATATTTTTAATTAGTACAATGAGTGTACTTGTTATCAAAAAATACTAAGGTTTAAATATATTAATGATAATCTTCTACAGATTTTTAAAGTAATGGTTTTAAGTTATAAAACATGTTTTTATGGTTTTTAAGTAAATTGTAAAATAGGTATCTTTAAAGGTGTTCTAAATAGACGTTTTAAAAATATAATATGCATATTTTAAAAGCATATTTTTAGTATATAGTTTTAGAAAATTTGTTGAAGATTTTATTAATAAATAAAAAGTTTTTATATTATTATATCTTTCAAACTGTTTATAGTATTCTATTAAATATCTTAGTTTTATTAATAAATTAATATATATTATATATATATATATTTTAAAGGTATTTTAGTATATTTAGAAGTTTGGAAAGGAAGTTTAGTATCTGTAAAAGAATACAAAGGAATTTTTGGATTATAACACTTATGTTATAATGGATGGTTTTGCAAATTGATTAAAAAGGTAAATTACCTTGTTTAATAAGTGAGGATGTACTTAGAGTTTTAAATGAATGTTTCGAAATTAATGACAAGTATAAAAGCAATTTTGGGTTTATAGTAACGATGTTTGGGCAACATTTGTTTTAATCTATTTAACTGTACTTTTGAAAAGTGATTAGATCTTTAAAAAGGAATTTTAAAGATAACAATTAAGTGAAGTGGTTTTGGGTTTGTCGTAAACAAATTTTTAGTAACATTTGTTTTTAAATCAATGGTTAACATTTTAAAGTGGTAAAATATTGTTAAATGAGTTCGGAAAATAGTTAGATCTTTAATGGTGGAATTTAAAGAGAATAACAAGTATGAATTGGTTTAGGGTTTGTTGTGACAATGTGTTAATAACATGCATCTTTAAACCATTTTGATTATATTTATGAATGTAAATAGATCTTTGAAAGGAAATTTTTAAAGGTAATTATAAGTGAAATGGTTTTGGGTTTGTAGTGACAATATTTGAGAAACATTTGTCTTAAGCCCTTTGAAATTGATTTGTGAATATACATATACGGTTGAGATAAGTATGTGAATACTTTTAAGAAGTATCAAAATGTGTAGAAATAGATAGTGAAATTTTAATTAAACAGTGAAGTTTAATTAGCTAATGAAGTTTCATTTATAAAGAATTTATTTAGTAAAAATGAGTTTTACTAATAAAAAAGGATTTTAATTAATGAAGGAAGAATAATTAAGAAAGAGACTAGAATTGTTTATATGACTTGATCGTGCTTGTGTGTTTCGATCTTAGTTTGTATGTTACTTGCTTATGGATAGTATACATGACTTATTTTCTCATATGTTATTATTCTCATTATTGTTGGATTCGACCAAAAATAACTCTAGAAATATCTAGAAGAAACATGGGACTTATATGGTACAATTATCTTCGGTGATGCTATACTATACATATAAGCACATTTTGCTCTCCAAGGACAAATGATAAGGAAATCCGTCTACTTAAACGGTTAGGTGGAAATCTTTGCTCTTATCTATCGTTTATTTATTTCCTATAGAACCGAAGTTGAGTTTACTGGAAATCCATTAATTGGTTTTGGAGCACCCGATAAGCGGGTGAGTGTATTTATATGAGATGATTTGAAACTGTAACCACTTCAAAACCATATACATGTTCTACGCTTTCGAAGATGTTCATAATTGGTTCAAAATGATGGAATATATATGGAGGCTCGAGATCTGTTTGAGATGAACACATGTAGATGTTCGTGATCTATTAAGGATATGGGAATCCGTGTGTAATTTCAAGATTTGTTAAGATATGGGAATCCATGTGTGATTTCGAGACTTATTAAGGAATCCTTGTATAATGTTGAGATTTATTCGAGTTGGAGCTCATGTAGAAGATCTGTTCGAGTTATGGCTCGTGTGCTGGGACGCTGAATGTAACTTTACCATCAAGTAATGACAGAAACCAGAGATAGGGGACATAACCTATGGGGTTTAGCTAACTTAAAGGGTGCAGGCACTCCATTCTAGTGATACCTGCGAATATGCATGCAGGAGTGATGTGGCCTAGTGCCACATGTTCAGGCATGGACCGGCTATGTTTTCTTATAGTATATTTTATCTAGAGATATACGATGCTCGAAAGGATATCTATAATCCTTGTGTAGGGGGCTGTTCTTAAAAAACTGAAGGCACCTCCGTGGAAATCCTACACAATTAGCAAATGCACCTCAGCGGTTGTGATTGTATACCTATTATTGTTGTGATTACACCCACATGCATCATAGCTATGTGATTATTTATATTTCACACCTGAGACATTATTATATTATCACTGGATTTTATAATAGAAATGGTCTGGTTATTGTAAGGTAAATGCCCCTGCATGTTTATTGGCGGCATGGTCTTATGAGATACCTTTATGTTTGAAGGGTTTATAAATATAGAAATACATATGATTTGAGTTTCTCACGTTGGTTTAGCAGACTGATCCAGGTGTTATTTTCTTATAATGCTCGGGTTAGCTCGAGTATATATCCAGATTTAACTATGGTTCATTGGAGCTCTTGGAGAGGAATTGGATGATTTCTTACCATACTTATTTTCCACTGCATTACTTAGTTTGTATCTATCAGCATTTGTGAGGTCAGACTGTTATAATAGTCCAGTATGATGATAGGTTAGTTTAATCTAATTGATGTATGTATATCAAAGTTTTGTATTTGGGAAAGACCTTTTGAGATATTATATTTTATCATTCTGTATGTGATGTTTTGATATTGTGCTCTTCTTTCTTGTACAGTTCATTTTCCATTCTTTTACCCTAACGTTCTGTCATTGAGGCACTTGGGTGCTCAGCTCATGAATACTATGGATGTATTAGTGTCGACATTCAGGGGTCGAAAAGGCCGACTGTTACAAACATAAAAGTAAAAAATGTTATTTCATCAGTTTTAAATATATATAATATAATATAATATAAAGGGACGAATGATAAAATGTGTGTGTATGAGCGTGCACGCGTGTGTTGTTTGAAATTTGAAACTTTAAACCAAGTCTGATTAAATCAAAATTATATAATTTTTTATTTCATAAGCCAAGAATATGATTTAAGTCGTAATTTATTATACATATATTAAAAAACTGAAGGAAAACATGGTTTTTTAATCCAAGAAAAAAATAATTCTTTTTTTGTGTGTTTTTGTTTCCCAAACCAATGAATGAAATAGGTCTTTGTTTTATTTTATATTTGTAGTTATGTACACACACATATAGACACACACACACACACATCTATATCTATGTATTCATACGTCATTTTTTTAAAACTATAAATATATAAATAAATGTATAATAATTTATGTGTAGCCTAAATAAAAATAAAAATATATATCTTTGTTGTGTGTGCATCTATGTTTATTGTAATATTTTTTTGAATAAATTATTTTTATTGATGTGGCCTAAAATAAAGACGAGATAGTATACATATATGAATTTATACTATTTAAAATAAAGGCATGCCATTTCTGATCTATGGATTATCGACATGTCGTTTGCTAGCCGTTTCCACTTTTGATTGCTTATTCCTTGTCCTTGAACTCAGTATGCAAATCTCGGCTTCAAGGCTTCCACCAATTATTTAATGGAAGCTGGAGTTTAATTATTTTCCATCATTCTTGAATGGGAGAGAGCAATGCTGTTTATAGCCACCTGTTTGAACCAAAAATGGTACAAACCCCAAAGATTTAAGTAGAGAGTAAAAGCGAAGAATTAAAGAAAAATGAGCAAGAAATAAGTAAATAATAAACACACAGGGTTTATAGTGGTTTGACAAAGCAAGACCTACGTCCACTTTAGTACTTTATTGCCGATTTCTGACTTAGAGAGAGAAGTTCTTTAGAGTAAGTACAACTCCATCACTTTGATTTTCAAAATTACAAGAATATAAGATAGAATAGATCTAGAGCAAAACGATCGTCAAAAATGAGCCCAACCTCTTTATTTATATAGGTAGGGAGCCTAAAATCTCACCTAAAATATCTCCAAGCCATTCTCTAAGAATTTGACCAATTCTCCATGGAAATAGGGTTCTGCGTCATCAAACATTAGGGATCGATATGAATTTCTGGGTGGGGGTCGGTACGACTCCTTGAGCGGGGGTCAAATTTTCCGCCCTCAACTTTCCACCTTGGTTTTTCTTATGGTTAGCTTCGTGATTCCATAATTTTTTATGTCAATAATAGCTTGTTTTCAAGTCCAAATGAAAGAGTTACGAAAGAATAGAGTTGCAACTTCAAGTGTTTGTGGAGATCGATGGATAATTGCATTGATTCTACAAAGCGACCATGGAAATAAGCTTTTAACATTGAGTTAGGCATGTAAGCAGAAGATGGAGTCCACCTAAGGTGCAATTGATAGTCAGTACTGACCCATAGAGTGGGTTCGGTACCGATCCCTAACTTAGGAAATTTTGGCTTCGCCTTAACTTGAGATGCGTTTGCTTGGAGTTCGACCTCAGAAATTTGAGTGTTTACTTAGGGCTTAACCTGAGATTTCTACGGTTTTCATGTTCTGAGTTTTCCTTTGTCTGCTTGGAGTCCGACCTGAGATTTTTCTGTGTTTGCTCTAAGTCAGGGGTCGGTACCGAGTCAAGTCCAAGGTTCGGTATCGAGTCATTTCCTTTGGATTGCGCTTGGATTTTTTATGGATTGCTTCGAGTCTGACTCAGGGAATTCTCAAGTCTATTCTGCTTTGAGTCTGACCTGAGGATTTTATGGATTTGCGTCGAGTCGGTTCTTTCAAAAACCCGAACTTCCAAATTTTCAACTTTTTCACTTCTTTTTTATACTTCCTTTTCCTTTCCTTTTTATGATATTGGAAAAGTCCTTCGGTCATTTCTTCATTGTTCGCTCGTTCGATTCGATTGTTTAAGTTAGTTCGAATACTGCCTGGTCAAAAGGCTGGATAACATTTGCTCCCTAATGTACATCTTGTTATAAACATTATGTGCTTTGAATCAGACAAGTTGGGATTGCTGGAATGGATTTCACTCAGTACCTTGAATTGTCGTTATCCTTCCATCGAGTGGCTTTCACGAAAAGTTGTATCTCTAACTGTCCATTGCAGTGCTTGGTTGATATCTAACATTGCAAGATCGGAATGTATTCTCTCGGTAATTGTCTATGCTCCATTCCATTGAGGTAGTTGACTGAACTAGTAGGCCTCAGTTATCTGAACTAGTTTCTTTCCTAAAATTCCATGATAAGAATTTAATTTCCGTCGATTTAGGAAATTGCGCGTCGAGGATGCATACGCTCTCATACGTCCATGCCCACAATTTTACCATTAACTCCCAAGCATGCTCATATGCCTATAGGTCATTGCCAAGTTCCATAAAATTGTAATCATAAGTTGTTTTTTTAAACAAGGCACGAGCCATAGTGTTAAGCTGTCGTATTCAGCTTTTGGGTGATTGTACTACTGCCTCTAGTCTTGGGTTAATGGAGTTAGTGCATGGACGGTCGAACTTCGTCCTTATGAAGTTATACTCCTCCTGTCAGGTCTAAGGCCTAAGTTAGTGAATAGGTAGTTGGGTCACGCCTGTCATAAGTTTCTATTCCCCTTGACAGATCAAAGGTAGGAGTTAGCTGATGGACGGTCAGGTCACATCCACCATGGGTTGGATGGTTGAGTCACCTCCTAGGTGGTTTTATACTCCTCTCATTGAATCGTGGGACAAAGTTAGTTAACAGATGTTCGGGTCACATCCATCTCATATTAGGCAGTCAAGTCACGTCCTTTTGTGATTTATGGGTCAAAGGAAAGAGTTAGAAGACGAATAGTCGGATCATATCCGCTGCGATGGACTGTCGAATCACGTCCATATTGGGTTTAAACTCCCCCTATTGGATCAAGGGAAGAATTAAGAGACAAAAGGTGGATCACATCCACTCTAAGTTTGGCGATGGATGGTCGGATCACTTCTATATCGTGTTTAAACTCTCCTCATCGGATCAAGGAATACGAGACGAATGGTTGGATCACATTCGCTCTAAATTTGGTGATGGACGGTCGAATTACATCCATATTAGATTTTCACTCCTATTGTCGGATCGTGGGATAGTGTGGATCAATGGATGGTCGTGTCACATCCATCTTGGATTATGCTTTGGGCCCTGTGTCGAGGATGAGAGTTAGTGCATGGATGGTCATGTCTCGTCCACTTTAGATCAGATTCCGAGCCTATCATGCTCCAGGTAAGGCATAAGTGTTCTGGAAAACTCAGGGCATGAACCTGGTAGTGGTTAATCGAGTCACATCTACTTTAGTCTTACCCCCAGTCAGGGGTAAGAGTTAGCTGATGAGCGATCAAATCATGCTTGCTTCGGTAGAGTTCCATAGGTTTGGTCATGGGCCATGAAGATTTGGTGGGCACCTAACTCTGGGTACCTGCACACCTGCACTGTTCGTATGAAGTTTCATTCAAGTCAGCACACTTCATGACTCATATAGCATGCAAAGGCATGGTTGTATAAATTGAAAGCAATGTTACTGAACATGAAAAATTACAGAGGCTGTCTTATTAGATAGTTCTAAGAAAATAAGCATTAGTTTTATTCTAAGATGAAATGACATCGTCGTGCTCGCCATTCCACCTTACTCCAGCCCTTCTTAGCTGGGAGATGTTCGTCAGTGGTCTAGTTTATAATATATCTCCTTTTAGGCCGTCTATGTTTGTCAATACTAGGAGCGGTCTGTCTTTGTTGGGGGTCTGATGTTCCTTGCCTTCCATCCTGTGGGTTTTTCACAAACTGTTGGAGCCTTTACTTTCGGATTAATTCTTCGATCATATCATGAAGGTGTCTACACTCATTCTTGTCATGACCATGTGAAATCTGTAGAATTTTCCAAACTTCCTCTATTCTTTAGTTGAATCTTTCGAGGCTGATTACTTGTACTGCACCGAGTCACGAATAGCCAAGTAAATATTTTCAGTTGATTCATTTAGTGGGTTGTATGTATCTAATCTTGGGATTCTCGGTCATCTTCTAGAATTCGTGATTTTGTCTGGATCCCTACTACGGCCTTTGCTTTGACCACTGCACTTATTCTGTACATTTACAACTATATCCCTAGAACTCCCTCCAAACCGTCTCACAGCCTCCTTGCTTCGCACTTCTTCGGTCCGATGGCCTGTGTCATTGCCTCTCCTAGTCATTGTAACCTCCTCCTTGTGCAAGTACTGGGCAACCTTGTTGAAAAATGATCTAGAGTAGCTGGAGGTTTTCTCGATAACCATTCACCAAAATCCATATTGGGGTGGATCCCCCTGATCAAAGCCATAAGATTATTTTGTCTTGATGGTGGTTCACCTCAGTCACAACAGTATTAAATCTTTGCAAAAGTCCTAGAGCAATTCTCCCAACACTTGGAATAAGTTAGACAATGCCATGACATCCTTGGGACGAGTTGCGTGCATTCTGAACTACTCAATGGATTTCCTTGCCAGTTGATTAAAAGAAGAGATGTACCTTGGTAGTGGTTGAGTAAACCACATGGTCACCACCCCTTCTAGGAAGATTGGGAAGCACCTACACTTGATTGCATTTGACGCACTAGCGGAGTCCATATTCTACTCGTGTTTTATGAGATGTTGTCTAGGATAAATCTTTCCTAAGTATTATGGCATCGTCGGCATGTTGAATCTCCTTCGGTACTCTCCACGTAATATTGCTTCAGCGAAGGGATTTTGACTTGGGCAAGTGCCCCAGTCATCGTTAGTTTGGCCTTAACTTTCTCTCATAAATTTTCTCACCATGTCAACCAAGTTCAGCTCTTGAGAACCTGCTGGGTTATGGTAGTCATAATCTATTCCTTGTGCTTGGCCTGATAAAAGATCCTGGTTTATGCCTCATCGCTAGATTTTCCTAACTCCAAAAGAATTATTTGCTCAGCTGCTCCATGTTCATTTCTTGGGGACAATTTAGCAGTAAACCCCAGGCTTTTGATGCCCTAGTCAATTAAAGTGTGCCTATGCTGCATGCCATCACCAGCTTTGAGTCCCGACCCTTGTTCCTTGGTAAGGAACGGTCGCATATTTCTTCCTTGAGATTCCTGATTTATATACCTCCGTCCTTTGCCTTATGTTCTTCTGGTAATGGTTAGATGATGATGAACTTCTAGAGTCTTAATATGGAGGAGTCTGCTCTCTCCCAATCTTCCTACGGTGAGTAGTCAACTTGGTCATCAAGTTTCTGTTTTCTTAGATTTTTCGGTTCATCTCTACATGGCTATCCCGTAGCTCTTTCATCATACGCTCAAAATCAATCCTGATGATTGCATCTGAAGGATTCTAGACATTAACAGCTTCTTGCAGCGCATGTTCATCCAGGATATGAAGGTTAGCGTTCTCTATTTCATCACTAGCTCTTGAGGAGGCAAAAACTTTTTCTTTCCTGGAGGCCATTGAAGATAGCTTCCTGTAGACTTTGTTTAAATCTGAGTAGTAGAGAAACAAGTTAAGAAGAAACTGGATCTCTTCCCAAAATTGAAGGCAATCTAATAGTAGATGAGGATCCAAATAGTATGAGAGTCATTTTCTAAGTGAAAGCACCAATATGTTCGAACCAAAGTGGCACAAACACCCAAAGATTCAAGTAAAAAATAAAAGCGAAGAACTGAATGAAAAATGAGTGAGAAATAGTTAAATGATGAAAATACGAGGTTTATAGTGGTTCGAGAAAGCAAAGCCTATGTTTACTTTAATACTTTATTGCTGATTACTAACTTGGAGGCAGAAGTTCTTAGGAGTCGGTACAACTTCAGCACTTAGATTTTCAGAATCACAAGAATATAAGATAGAATAGAACTAGAGAAAAATGATCCTAAAAAATGAGTCCTACCCTTCTATTTATAGAGGCATGGAGCCTAAAATCTCGTCTAAAATATCTCAAGCAATTTTCTAAGAGTTAGACCAATTATCCATAGAAATAGGGTGTGACGTCATCAAACATTAGGCTCGGTACGACTCCCTGACATGGCCAAAATTTTCCGCCTTCAACTTTCCACCTTGGCCCATCTTATGGTTGGCTTCATGATTCCTTAGTCGTCTGTATTAATAGTAACTTTTTCCAAGTCCAAATGACAAAGTGGTGGAAGAGTAGAGTTGTAGCTTCAAGTGTTCATGGATATCAATGGATAATTGCATTAATTCCACAAAGCAACCTTGGAAATAAGATTTTAACATCAAGTTAGGCAAGCAGGCAGAAGATGGGGTCCACCCAAGGTGGAATTAGGAGTTGGTATCGACCCATAGAGTGCGTTCGGTACCAATCCCTAACTTAGGCAATTTTGGTTAGTCTTAGCTTAAGATGCACTTGCTTGGAGTCTGATCTGAGAAATTCGAGTGTTTCCTAAGGGTCTGACCTGAGATTTCAATGTTTTGAGCTTTCCTTCGTCTGTTAGAGTCAGACCTGAGATTTTTGAGTGTTTGCTCCGTGTCATTAGGGGTCGGTACCAAGTCAAGTCCAGGGGTTAGTACCGAGCACGCTTTGAGTCGCGCTTGGGGTTTTTTGTGGATTGCTTCGGATTTGACTTAGGGAATTCTCAAGTCTATTCTACTTCGAGTCCGACCTGAGGATTTTGTGGGTTGCTTCGATTCAGTTCTTCCAAAAACTTGAACATCCAATTTTTCAACTTTTTCCCTCTTTTTTTAATATTTCCTTTTTCTTGCCACTTTATGATATTCCCAAACTTCTTGGGTCATTTCTCCATCATTCGCTCGTCCGATTCGATTTTTTAAGTCTGTTCGAATAATGCTTGGTTAAAAGGTTGGATAACACCACTATATTAACAAATTACTTCCATATGTATCTCAGATATCATGGAGCCATACTTCCCTTTTCTAAAAAAAGTGTAACATCCCTTATTTTGAGGCCCGAAACTTCGCTTTTATTTGATACTGCCTTAATTTCTCAAGCATTATTATACAGTGAGTCTCATGATCTCACTCATTCTTAAAATATATAAGAAATTCATCTATAAACACTAATACAAATATGTCCAAATGCTCTCAGAAGATGAGATTCATCAAATCCATAAAGTAAGCAAGTGCAATGGTCAGTCCAAAGGGCATGGCTAACCATTCATATGAACCATACCTCATTCGAAACACCATCAAAGGAATATTGTCCACAACCACTCTCAATTGATGGAAGCTTGTTGCCAGATCCAATTGGAAAAATACTTTGGCTTCACTCAACTGATCAAACAAATCATCTTATCTCAACAAAGGATACTAATTCTTTACCGTCTTCTCATTCAACTTATGATAATAAATACGCATTCTCAATGACCCATTCGGTTTCTTCACGAAATGACCGCTCCCTAAGATGAACATCTTGGTCCAATGAAATTCTTCGCTTCTAAGTCCACTAGGTGCACCTTTAACTCTTTCATATCAGTAGGTTTCATTCTACTAAGTGGTCTATTTACGGGTTTAGCTCGTGGTATAAGATCCATTCGAGACCTAATAGGTCATTTCGGCGGTAGTCTTGTAACTAGTTCAAAGACATTTGCATACTCTCTTACAACAAAAACCTGATACACTTCATCTTCCTCTTCCATTACACCCAATAATGCGCTTACATCTAGATTTGAATTCTTTACTGAGTATATAATTCTATCCTGGATATTAGGATGTCTTAATGATATCTTCCTATCTTGGAAAAGTATACTAGCATCATATCTGCTTAATCAATCCATACCCAAAATAATCACAAAAACCATAAAATCAAACACATGCAAATTGTAGGTAAATGCATTACCTAATAACTCAATTTCTAAATGGTCACATCTCATCCGAATAGTTGCATAACCTCCTATTATATTTGCATTCCTTAAGGAAGTAATAAGGTATGATGGTTCCATACTTAAGTTATCTACCAAATAATGCAAGATAGAAGAAGGTGATGCGCCAGTATTAAATAATACTTTAACAGGTATGTCATGAATCAAAAGCATACCTCCCATCACAGACTTTCCTTTCTCCTCTACGGTCGGTCTAAAAGCTGACAACTATAGAGCAAAAACCTTTTCTTTATCGGCCTTGACCACTTTTGACATTTATTTTTGTAATGCCCACCTGGTTGCAGTTTTAACACTTCACATTCTTCTTTCCACAACCGTCGTTCCATCACCAGATCTACACTCATTAGCAAAGTGCCCTTTCTTATCATATTTATAGCAAACAATATCATCTTTCCGTTTCTTGGTAGCTCCGCCCTTTTAAGCTCCCTTCTTTTTGAAGAACTTCCTCTTCTTGCCTTGAAAACCTTTGAGTATACACCTAGATTCTTTTTTTATTGAGCCAAACATTTCCATTTATTGTGGTGCTTCCTCCGCCTAGATTCAGTCTTTCGTTTCCCGCTTCCATATCTTGATTTCTCGTAATCTGAATACGAGTCTTAGTAAGATGCAAAAGAATGGTCTAAGAGATAGTGGAGAATAATGATAGGATACATACTTATATATATAGCAAATATAAATACGTTACTATAGCGTTATCCCATACCACAATCTTAATATCTAGTTTATTTGGATTATGTTTTCAAAATCTTTTAAGGTATTAAAATTCTTTTAAGCTTTACATAAACCTATGCTCTAATACTAAGTTGAAACATCCCCCATTTTGAGACCAAAACTAAGCTTTACGGATGCTGTAGTCATCCGTAGTATTAATTTTCGGTGATTAAATGAGATCGGTTAATTATATTTATAACATCAAGAGTACATAAATATGAAAATTTTCAAAACATATTTCATTAATAACTTAATATTCATTACATCCCATTACATAATCTCATCGCTTTCACATTCAGAGAAAATATAGTGACTTTAATTATATTCCAAGAATGACATATGAAGATGCTCCCTTAGGCGATCAGAGTCTAACTACTTGACAGTTATAAATCCTGCCATTACATCCATTCAAACATAGCATAGACTTCAAACAACACAACAGAAATAAACTTCTAATATTAGATAGCTTGTCTCCTGCACATCTTCGAAAGCTTTTTTGTGTAAATGGAAATCCTTGCTCCCAACCTACTTAAATGAGTACATGAGAGTTTAGGGGAAAACACTTCGGCTCGGACAAAAGTCTGGTGTGAATAATACACGCCATCTCGAATCAAAATAGATATCTAGTGAGACCACGCCGCCGAGCGAAACGGGTTTTTCCTCACTAGTATCTTATCCAAATATATCAATAATAAATCATGCATCTGCAACTACATTGGTTATAACATCATAGAATAATCATATGCAGGCATGCAATGTGGGTAAGTCTGACTAATCTGTCTACATAGGGTTATGCCCTCCTACACTTTACCCAATTTCATAAAATGGACCGTCTATTCCTAATTTGCGGACTATCTTTCTCAAATTAAATGGACTATCTGTCTCAAATTAAATGGACTATCCATCTCAAATTAAATGAATTATCTATCTCAACTCATGTGGACTACCCATTACACATCTATGGACTATCTGTCTTGGGTTATGTGGACTATCCATCATACACACCATATCTTTCCTAAGGTTACTACGAACCTATCAAGAATCATGTGGACTATCTGTCTCATATATCATATGTACTATCCATTGCACATATCATAGTTTTCTTAGGATTACTATGAACCTATCAAGAATCATATCTTTTCGATTAGTTCAAGGCATCCTACACAATTGATCTATCTGATCTCTTGGATGCAATTCTACTCACTCAGGAGTTAAGTCTGACTATACTCACTACTGAAACAACCTAACTAGTAATTCTTCCCTTACACCCAAGTATGATGTTGGGTCATGATGATGTGAGTATGATAATAAAAATCTTATAAATATAACTAATTATACGGTAACCAGAACATATAACACTATTTATTCAAATATGTTCAATCAACAGACGTTGGCATCACAAAATTAATCTTATGTTACTATTTCCTTGTTAATTCATATAAAACTTTAGGCTAAAATACCATTTTATTTCCTTGAAAATACTTATATTTTTTAACGATTAATTCCTTAAAGTCATCCTTTAAAACAAGAAAAACTTATCCCCTAGCTAAAATCTTGTACCGAAATATACTCATGTTTCAAAATAACTTTTTATTTATTTGGTATCATAAATGAGATTGCCACACCTCTAAAATAATTAGCTATTGCGCCACTAAGTAAAGCTATCCAAATTGGTAAACATACGACATCTATGCCACTAAATTAGAGTATTAACCCTCTATATTGAGTCTCTAAAACAATCATTAAACATATGGCTACAACACTGAAATGTATGGTTATCGAGTTTCTAACTCAAATAGGCCATCACTCCTTTATAAAATAGCTTTCAGTTTGCAAAACAGAAGGCCATCTCGCCTATAAAACATATGTGTTGGGTTTATAAACATATGGCTATTATGCCGCAAAAATAGATGTAGAAAGTATAAACATACGACACCAATGCCGCAAGAATAGATGCTGAATAAATAGGTGACAAGAGGTGTTGAGTTTAAAATTTTTAGGGATGCCGAACCTCTATATCCTAGACGGTGTCGAACCCTTAAAACTTAAGGTGCCAAAACTTTAAAAGGCTTAAGGGTTACCAAAACTTAAAAAAAATAAATAAGATTCCACGCTTTTAAAAATAATATAGAGTCCTAAAACCCTAGGGTGTCGAGCCTCTACAACCCTTAGATATCGACCCTTATAGTAATTGATGCCGAACTTCTGTATATACAGATACATCATATATTTACTAAGTAGATATCGCACGTATCACTCCAAATAGATGTCTAGCCTATAGATTCGATTTCTCATATAACTATCAGGTAGTTATTCCAAGTATCGGCTTTCGTAGATGTCGAATAACAAGGGTGCCGATATCTACAATGGCATTTCTGTAAATAATTATAAAACCGACTTTTTTCTTTTTAAAGCTATTCCTTTCCACCAACTCTTGTCTCTTGTCAAAATATTATTGGTTAACAAAGATTTTTCCATATCCTTTTAAGAAACTTAGTGGAAGAACACGTTTTTCATTCCTAAAACAAATTGACAACTTTTGTAATTAATATCATTAATTAATATTAATTTATAGCTTTTCTACCATATTTAATTCATGGAAAATCATGGAAATATCCCCAAGAATTAGAATCTCCATCGTCTTTCTCATATAAAAATTTCAAGGCCAAATATTTATTTAATCATTTCGAATAATTAGAACCCGAAATAAACCCTTATTTCCTTTTAAGGAAATTATAAAATATTCATATAAACTTGAAAAATTATAAAATTGAACAATCATTTTTAAAATAATGTTTCATACATCATTCCCAAATTTCAAGTTAGTTGGAGATAATAAATTAGGTTTTTACCCTTAAAGCTATCATAGTAATTCCATAAAATTCCAATAAATCATCATTTAACCAAATAATGAAAAATCAACTATAACAGGACATGTTATCACAAAAAAATGGAAATCATCCTAGATCCAAAATCAGATATAAATAAATGAGATAAATACAATTATTTACCTTAAATTCTATAAGAAGGACTGATATTCGATGTTGGTTAATCCCCTTAACCTTCGTCTTTAATTCCCTTTAGATTTCCCTTCTTGTAATAGCCGGCCTTCTCTTATGTTGGTTTTGGAATTTAAAAAATGAAAATGAGAATGAATTAGGGAGGAAAGGGTTTTAGGAATGAAATAAAGAACTATTCCTACTTTGCCTCTCTCATAAATTCCCTTCCATTCTTTGTTTAAATTAAGGCACGACCTAAATTAGTTCACAAATCTCATTATCTTTATCCCCACACATCATATTATTTTATTTAGTTTATCTAATTAAATCTCACGAATAATGTTAAATAAAATTAGGTGTGTTACAAAAAGCCTTTGAGGAAGCAAGATCACTTGCAAATAAAGCTCGTTGAGAACGACCATTGATAGATCTCACTGGCAAAGTATAATGGAGTTTGTAATAATACAAGGCCCCCAAATTCATATAAAACGACGGTAAGCTCACACTACAATGCAACTTACCATTTTCTCCTAGCTTGTGTGGGGATTATATGTACCTCCAAAGCATGTGCTAATTATACTTAAGCTTATTTCGGAAACAAGGAAGATATCTGTACATGTAAAACTAATTTAAATGCGTACCTAGTCAAATGCTCATAGAACTAGATCTCACTTTTGATCTAGTCCAGTGACACTTTGTACCGTCAGCAAAAGCCCAACAAATCGATGTAAAATTTTATGCAAGAGCTTTGCTATAAATGGTAAGAATGAATTTAAAATGCTGATATTAAATATTCATTAAATCGTATTAACCTATTACATTAGTGTCGGGTTTCGAATTAATTATTTAACTAAAGTTGTCATCTCTTCTATGTATCAACTAAAAATAAACACATAAAATTGAAATTGAAATTAATAAATAGTTACAAAATAATTCAAACTCAAATCTAATATATTTAGATAAGTGGAAATTAGCTACAAGGGCCTCTTTAGCAAGTGCAATTAGTTTCTAGGATACACAACTGAAATAATTACTTTTAAGGATAAAATGTAAAATAATTAATTTCTAAGGCCTAAAAACCTATGAAATTATGTCATTGAAAGTAATTGGACTGCTGATTTTGTCCTTAAAAGTAATTATTGTGCTGACTTTGGCCTTGAAATTAGTTTCTGTGGATGTGTGTCCTAGAAACTAATTGGACTGCAAAGAATAAAATTTGAATAAAAATGGAATGTGAACAAAAGAGACTCATAACAAAAGTTCAAAACAGAATTGCAAATACTAAAGTCCAAGAGACAAACATTTGGACAAACCTAATTCCTCGTAACTTTACTAAACAAATGCAAGAGTATTTGAAACATAATTGATAATACATTGATTGCCTAAAACAACATTATTTAAATGCTGAAATAAAGAACCATAAGTGATGAACAATAACAACAACAAAATCAATAATAAACTAATCCTAAGTTTAGATAGTCTGAAATAGTGGCCAAACAAAGGCTTATGCAATTCATCCTACATTGGGAAATTATCGGATTAGACATATGAATATCTCATCAAAGTTGAAACCAAAAGTTTCAAGTGATTTGTGCTAAGGCACCAGATTTGCATAATGATTAACGAATTGGGGTTTGATTTTTGATTTTTTTTGTAATTATAGTACGTGGTACCTTCTATACAAGTATGTGGTTGCAAAATATTTTCTCTACAACTATATTTAAACAAGATTTTATTAAGCTCGGTTGGTTCTTTAAACTTTTTTATCCTAATTTAAATAATCTTTTACAAAATTTGAAACATGCAAAAGAGTATAAAGTTTGCAGGAATTTAATGTCCCCAGATACACATAAGCTATAAAACACATGTAAAATAATAAAAAAAGTAAAAATATAAGTGTAAAGTATAATCATAAACTAATTATTATTTTAGATGGCATCAACCTTTTGTTGTTAGTAAAAAAGTTACAAATCCCTATGTTGTTTTAAATAAGTTTATGTGTTAATGAATATGTAAATTATGTCTCTATTTTTATGAATTAGAAATACTAAAGTAACTTGCATTTTTTCGAAAGCCAAAGGGAAAGTTTAAAGAAAATCACAAAAAAATTTATGATGTTAAAAATGAACCTATTTCCATAAATAACAGCAATACATAATTAGGGAAAAAAATCAATAGATTTCCTAGTTTTCATAAAACCTCACAAAAAGTAAAAGTTAATCAGCGCCTTCTTTCATTTTTTTTCTTTTGCAAAGGAAAAGTGCTATGAACATGATGTATTAGAGGTAAAAGACTAAATGGAAGAAGAAGGGGAGGTTTCATCCCCATAAAAACCAATCAGTACCAAGTGGTATTGCTACACAGGCCTAATTTCTCCTTCCTACACACTTGGACTTGGATTTGGACCTAATGTTTTATGGGCCCCCGGTTCTATTAGATGATTCCCTACAAATACAGACCATGTGGCTACTGGAAATAGACCTTTATCTCTTTCGTTTTCTTCATCTACTACCTCTCCTCTCCATAGTCACTAAGGCAGATATTGTCGGCTGTTCTAGGCTATAAGAACTTGTCAATCCCTTTTACTAGAAACTCTCAATAAAAAAATCGATAAATTATGTGTTTTATATCTTATATGAGGCCCGATGAATTAAAAAATATCAGGGGATACCCAAAAATCAGCTTTAAATTTCGAACGTAGAGCACATCTTGCTCTTTCTATTCATATGTTTTGACAAAACGAATTTCGATTACTGCTACAATTTTATGACACATAAACACACACATGTATACATACATACATACATACATACACACATATATATATATTATTTTTATGTCTCTCTCTCTCTCACATACAAACACATGTACACACACACACACATACATATACATATAGGGCCGTCCAATGTTAGATTTCGATGATACAATATTTCCATATAGATATATTGAGTCAATGTGAAATTATGACTCAAATATATTGCCTATTTAATTGCATTAAAGAAGGAAAATAATTATCAAAACAACAAGGGGTTATTTTGAGGGATTGAAGTAATCAATCAATTCCTTAATTAGCTGATCGAAGGAGATATTTTATCAGGCGCATGCGTATTGGAGGAAATTGGAAAAATTAAGTAGATAAGCATTTCCCATATGAATTGGTGAATTGATGAGGCGTTGATTTATTACCATAAATTAATTACTTCGACCCTAAGCAATAATATTTATATATATACAGTTGTTCCTTAGAGATTTTAGAATCATCTCAAGTTGTATTTCTTCATATTCTTTTTATTAGCCTCCATTATCAGTCTTGTAATTTTATTTCACAAAAAGTAACAAATATTCTCTCTCTGAAGTGGATATACTATCTCATGATATTTGAACCATTATAAATCCCGCACATGATTTTTATTCTGTTTGTGCATATGTGATATGTGATTGCTTATTTTGGGATATTTGTTTTCTATTTGTTCTACCTTACCATCAATAAACTCCTATTATTTCCATTGTGTTTGGATTTTTTATCCAAATATCCCTAAAAGTTTGGTATTAGAGAAATTTGTTTATTGAAAGAAGGTGCTGGGCAGTATGGCAAGAGATGAAGGTACCCTATTTGAAGCCAGACCTTATGTTAAAGGATCTTATGTTGCACTAGGATCTCAGTTGGCAATAGAGAGTGGAACGGGGATAGTGACTTCGAGAAGTGACATTGGAGGATGAAAGTTGTTCTAAAGAGGAATACGGTTCATCAAGTGCTGTTTGACACCGAGAAATTGCCCGTTGATATTTTAGTTATAGAGAAAGAGGAGAAGGAAGGGTGAGCATTTACTACTCTGTAGTTTGCCATAGGAGAGAATTTTGTTTCATAATCAAGGAACGAAATCACTTCTGGAGGAACTTGGACCAAGCTGGAGAATCTCTACTTGAAGAGACCACTCATTAACATTTAAATTTTGCTAGATACATTCTAAATATGAAGATGAGATAGGGCACTTCAGTGATGATGCATCTTAGTTTCCTTGATGATCCGATGAAGATGAAGACCGTGAATTTGAAGTTGTATAAAGAGTAGGGATGGTTCTTTTGTGTTCGCTTTTAGAGCGTTACATAGGGTTCACTAATAATGTGATATATGGGAGAGACACTTTGACGATAGAAGATGTGAAGTCGGGTCTCCATCTAAAGACTTGAGGGATCATATGAGGAGATGGGTGCATATGGAAGAGGAAATTGTAGTTAAGGTCTATTTATTGAGAGAGGAAGAGAGGACGAGTCAGAATCCTAAGGAACTTCCCAAATCTAGGAAACCCGAAAATGGTTGTAAGGAAAGTCAAGAGATTGGAAGTTTCACCATCGTAAGAAACAAGGTCATTAGAAGAGTGATCGCCCAGACTTGAAGAGGAAGACCAAGGATTGATATTTATCATTTGCGGTGGAGATGACTGCGTGATGTATTGGCTGTAGCAGCATGCTTGATTCGCGTACATTGTTCCATATGATGCCAAATAGGGATTAGTTCATCTCTTTTGGTGCAAAGAAGAGAAGTGCAATTCTTATAGGAAATGATGTTGGTTGTAGCCATGGACGAGGGTGTAGTATGGATTCACATATTTGACTCAATGATTCGCACTTTGATAAGTGTCCGCTACGTTCCAAGCCTTCGAAAGTTTTTGATATTTTTGGGCTAGTTGGCATCCGTGGGATGTAAGGTAAATATAAAGAAGGATAATTTGATGGTTTCTAGGGGTGCACTAGTTTTGATGAAGGGTAATGTGTTTCAAGAATTTGTATTTGCTAAAAGGAACCATCGCATTTGGAGAGTCTTGTGTTGGAGTATGTATATGTATGTATATAGTAGGGTTTGAAAAATATTAAAAGATAACAAATATATACTCTCACGTATACCTATCCCATTGGTTGGGCAACCTATTCTCTGATAGCAAATGTAAAAACCCTCTTTGGAATAGTCTCAGTTTTTGGATGCAATAAACCAAACCGAACGTTAGGTCCGGTCCAAAGCTGGCCGTGAGTTGGTAAAATTGATACAATAAACAGTATATAGAGCTATCTATCTATGCTTTCAGAATCTCACAGCGGAAGGGATAAAATATAATATAAAAAATTAGTATCCTTTTCATAAAAACCAACTCTCATAAATACATCATCCTAAATATCCATTATACATTGTCTCAAAATAGGACATTAATATGTCCAAAATTTAGGTACATAAGAATAAATCAAAAACATAGATAAATAATAAACTACCACAAGTCTTCACCTCCTCCTTCATAGTCTTCATTAGCATTGTTCCCTCTAACCTATGTGTTGTAATGAGGAGGGAGCTGGAACAAATGTTCAGTGAAGGAAAATCTCAAGTCTTATCATCATACTATTTCGGCAGTATCATTTAGGTAAGTATTATGTCTTATGCGTTCTATACTTTAACCTACGGGGTATACCTCCAACTATTAGCCAAATGATCTTCCAGTCTAGCTCTATAACTTATTCCCAATTGTAGACCAATGGCCCTTTCCATTCCAGCTTTGTAAATATAATGTAGGTGCAACGCAACTATGAGATCTAACAACCCATCTCCGTCAACCAAGCCTTAACGATGCGAGGGAAAGTACCTACGCCACTTAATACTTATTTAATGGAAACTAAACAGACTCTGATCATTTAATACTAATAACACATGCATATCTTTATCATTAAAAACCTAGACCTAAGGAAGGCCCCTATCTAGTACTTCCTAGCCGACATAAGAAATCCCACAAGGCCATTTAATACTTCTTCGATGGGGAAGAGTCAAATAATTCAACAGCCATTTAATACCTCGACCCATAAGCGGACCCCTTCTAGAGATTTCTCACCACCGCACCTAAAAGATAATCCCGACCATTTAACACTTCTTAGGTGGGAAGGAGGTGGACCTTACAACAACCATTTAATACCTCCAACTCAGAAGCAGGCCCATACTAGGATATCCATTCAATGACCTGTAACCTAACCCATGACATCTCACATTAGTCCGATTATTCATAGGTGCTGGTAGTCAGATTAGCTGGATAGAATTATCCTATGGAATCAGGACTAATCTCGCGTCCATCATAGGTACTTATTATAGAAGATGTCTCACATTAGTACCAAAGTCACACCGTTGGTAGCCGGATTAATTGGGCAGGCTTCTGTGTATCTTTAACTGACCTTGCATCCTTATAAAATAGTCATATGTCCACTCTTCGACATAACAAAGTATGTGTACATATATGTAGAGTGTGTGTGTGTGTGTGTGTAATATACCTCACCTGCATTTATGCATTAAGTCCATATAAGGAAAACATCTTACTTTGCCCTTAATTATAGGTTAATTACCATAACTATCATTAACTTTTTTCCTATAAGGATTAGCGTTATATATTACCTATTTATTTTATACGTTTACGACATATACAGTACTAATAAATTTATGCCTAATGTAAAATATTAGACTAGCTAGTTTTTATTAAATTTTCCTAAGTGTGCGTAAAATTATCTCTACACTTAGGTTCGCTTCCTATACGAGTTATTAAAATTTTAAACTTTCATATTCATACAAGTCTTAGTCCTATACAATAGTTTATAAAATAGCTAATATCTTTAGCTAATTAGACTTGCATATATAAAAAATGGGATCAAAATATGAAATTTATTTTACATTAACATAGTAGAATCAACGCCTCTCTTTCAAGGAAAAAAAACTGTACAATCTAAATCCTTTATATTTTATGCAACTTTTACATACAAAAGCTTGAAGTGAAAAAGGGATTCATATTTACCTGAATTACGGAAATAGGTGGTACAAACTACAAAATAGAAAAATACATACATTGCACCATTTCCTAATTCTTTTCTTTTAAAACCCTTCATCTCAACAACATAAATTGGAAAATGGAAATGAATAGAACTTAAATTATTCATATTGCAAATAATAAATTAAATTCTACTATATTAACATAAAACAACTGAGATTCTAAATGATCCATGAATTGACATTTTATGAGGAAAATTTTGTGTTTTAGATTTGAGATTTTCGTACACAAAATTCTCCATGACATAAAACAAATCCAAACTTTTACTACACAATTTACTATAAATAGAAAAACTAAGATTTATACTCACATATAACTTTCTTCGAGTTCATTTGGATTCCGTTCCATGCCTTCATCTATTTCTTCCTTTATTTATCTTCTTTTAATTTATGATATACAGTCATTCAATTGTATATAAGTTAGATTCAAAATTTAGAGACGGGGAAGAATAGAAACAGAAAATATACATATATCTAAAAATTATTACGTTTCACTTTAATCTGATGGATTTTTTCCCTAAATGTCGAATCTTGAATCAAAAAAAAGTTTGTAGAGGAGGAAGAGAAGAAAAGGCTTTCCGTTAGCATTCCTATTTTTCTTATGAATAAAAGTGAAGGGGTCAGCCTCTTATTTTTAGTGGTTAGAATGCATTATAACCGTTGGATCAAGAATATTTTATTTAAATTTAATCCGGACCATTGTTGGCCAAGGCAAACCCTAGTCACCAAAAGAGAACCAGTCGACTGGCCTATCTTAGGCGATCGACTGGCCCAGTGAAGGCGATCGGCCTTCTTCTGCTTGTCGACAGTTATTTGTTGCCCTTCTATTTTTGACGTTAAATTTGTTTCCAACCATTATCTCTAACATTGATGTTTACCTAAACATTCAGCTTCCTTTAACATTAAAATCTTTTGTTGCCCTTTTTAATTTCAAATGTCAACGTTATTAAATTTTTAAATTTAAATTCGTTTGAATTCTTTTAAACTCAATAATTTCTCCATTCGAGCTTCGATTGTGAAACTTTATATATGAAAATTGCTAATAAAATAACCACGAACACAATAATGTAACTTTCGTGACCAAATTCTAAAGTTGTGAAATTTTCGTTTTTAGCCTTATTATTAGACTTATTATTAATTAATATATTTTCTTAATTAAATTTCATGCTTATTTTACGGTGTTACAATGGATTTGGAAAAAAAAATTAATATTTTTTATTCTCAGGTTAAAAAAAACTTTTATTTTAGGATTTAAATACATGTATAAATTGATTATGGCTTGAATTATTTTTCTATTCTCGGCTTATAAATTAAAAATAATAATACAATATTGATATGCGTTTGAATTAGTCATACTTCAGTTAAAAATTCAAGTTTCAAATAAATAAATAAATAATTATATATCTAAAAATATTTTAAACATAATTAAATGCATATATTAATATAATCTGTTCAATTTTAAACTTAAATTCGATTTTTTACATTTATTACATTGAAATGTAATATATATATGTATGTATGTATAAAATATTACTAAATGCTTTCATTTGATAATGTTCGAAAATAGTTATACACATAAGTTTGCTCGCACACGCACATATATATAAACATTAGCACCTACCATCATCATGTTAAATCCTTTACATTGATACCTTGCCTATAATCATACATCACCATGATTATTCATACTCATTCGACATTTACATTTATATGCCCTAAATTAGTTTGTAATATTTACAGCGTTTCCATTATGAATACGAATATATTATAAATTTAATACGATAAACTAAAATTGAACTAAAATAATAAATATATATTACATATATAGATCTAAACCATAATATACAAACATGTACATTGGTTTTAGGACAAAATTAATTAAATTAAATTAAAACAACAAAATCTTTTATCAATGATGTAGTGTAAATAAATTATTCATATAAACACATAATTAGACTAGTGCAAATTCATAAGTGGATACTTTTTTGAAATTTCATCTTTTACCTCGCTGTCAATGCACCTATGGGGCATCATTTGGAGGGAGATTTTCTAAGGTAGATGTCATGGGTATTGGAAGGGAGGGGTCATGAAGGTTTGGCCATTTCGGTGATGATAGGGTAGGAAATGGGCCATTGGAGAGGTCAAAGGGCCATGTACAGTGTTAGTTGTTCCAATAACTATAATCAGAATATCAAGTTTGTTGGGGATGTCATATGCGTTGAGGAGGGGCAAAAGGAGAGGTTCATACTCAAAACCGATGGAATGTGAATTTGTCATTTAGGAAGGAGTAATGCTGTAGGTCAAAACCGATGGAATGTGAATTTGTCATTTAGGAAGGAGTAATGCTGTAGGTGATCGGAGTGACAATTGGTTTATCTGTAATAATGGGAAGAGGGATCGTTGACAGGTCGAACAGCATTTCCAAAGGACTGATAAGAGGTACATATGTCAGGTTTCCATTTGTAGGATAATTTGAAAAATGAGAAATTATTATCAAGTGGCTGTTCGATTCTTGATGGGAGGGATTTTCTATATTTGACCTTGATTAAGGCTTTTGGCAAATTCAATTTTTTCCAGCCTTCCACTATTCATCGAAACAAATAAGATCACTACTATGATATTCCAACCAGTTTATTCCAATCAATGGCTAAAAATTAGAAGGAACTTTATAAAGATGAGCCCATATCGAAATCGAATGGACAAAGTCTATTGCCATGTCCATTGAGAGGCTCATGGGGTGACTATGAAGACTTTGCCCCATATGATAATTGAGTCTACTTCCAAGCTTCTTTGTTTGTCTTCTTGGTTGGAGAATTTGAAGTAGAGGAAGACTTTCACAAATTTCACATCCATTGATCTTTTAAGCTTCCAAACTTTTTTCAGGTAGGAGGTCATGGTAGCGAAATATACAGGGCACATCAAGGAAGAAGCCAATGGGATGACTATTTCAAAAAGTCATACCTGGATCAACAACTTTCTTGAGTGGTTTCAATGCCTCGTCATTGTAACATAAGTTGAACTTTTTAGGGTACAGATACTTTCATTTCACGGTTTGCATTTAAAAAGCAATGACCAGAAAATGTTCTCACACTCTTATCTCATAATTAACCTTTGTCTTTCTTAGTCATATAATTAAGCTTATTTCACTTACACCGAGATACTTACAAATGAGCTACTATATTTTTCATTAATTTACCAACTCCTCACAGTTGAAATTGATTATGGAAGCATGCTTGTGCAATTTTAAGAACTAGTGAGAAACAACTAAAATGAAAGACAAAATGTAGGGGGAGAAGTTGCATCTTCTTCTTCAGACGATGAATTTAAGGATGAGCTGACAAGGTTGAAAGAAGTTGACCCCACTGCTATATGAGATATCCACAAGCTTTGTGGTGCTAAAATAGACCACTTGAGTGGAACTATTTTTTCTGCAGCTTTGCCTAATAGATTCTTTATTCGGAGCAGTAGTAACTGTCATTCAAGATCTACTTTACCACTTCATTTTTTGTGTAGTTTTTGCTATTAGTTGGTTTATGTGCCTATCATCATTATAAACTCTCTCATCATTCTTTCTTGTTTGTATATCATCACTTCTAAGACGTATGACATAATTCTGTTTGGACATCCTCTCTTTTAAGATCTATCGATACCTTTTGCTACTACATAAGTTCTTTTTCGATTGCTTTCGAACTCTGGCCCCTTAGGATTATCTCATTTGCAAGGAAAGAATGGAGTAGTTACGATTGAGCATTCGACGAATAATATTAGTTGGTTGGTATCGTCACTGAGATAATAAGATGTTACTTTGTCTATACAGAGTTCTTAGAATCAGATTACATTAGCATCAACTAACCATGTTTAAAAAAATGTATACATCGATACTAAAGAAAGAACTTGTTCGCCAAAGCTATTAACATGAGGCGAAAGAGGTTGTTAGCAATTTTTCTAAATTATGTAACCTAGACCATTATTGTTAAAATTTAGGCTTACACTCAATGGTTTAGCTTGTCAATTAATTATTAGCAGAAAATTCAATGAAAATAATCACCAAACAAGAACAAATAGAAAAGTATAGAACATAAAGATTTGACGTGGTTTGACGAAATTGCTTACAATATGGTAAAAATGATCAAAGTAAAAATTTCGAATTGAAATCGATATGTTTTTAATTGGTATGTTTAATATTATTAAATTAACGTTGGTATATCCAAATTCGTAGAAATTGACATTGGTATATTTGACATTCCTAAAAATGATATTGGTATATTTGATTTTTTACAATTGACATTTGGATCAAATATTATATATGACATTCGTAGAATATTGAATGATACCAATATCGGTGCGAATCAATTTTTTTTTTTTTTTTTTGTGATTTCCATTTTCATTGCAACATTATTCATGAAGCTTATTTGATGTTTAATATGGCCTCATCTGATAACTATTGTATATGATTGCGATTTAAATATTCATCTTTAACTAAAATAAAAATCAAAATTCATTTAATATGGTATTGGTCGGATTTGTTCTAGCGTTGGAAAAGTTATAAACACAAAAATATTTAAATTTCATATACCATTTCAAATCGAACGGATATCAAAATTTTGATAGCACTTTCTTTTTGTTCACCGTATATGCTCTGTTGCATGCAATAGGGAATAAGGGGAAGTGCACCAAAATTCTAATGGATCATTTAAGTTGAAATGATCTACGAAATGTAAATATTATTGCATTTGTAATGAAAAGCAAGAAGACCATCTATTTAAATAAGATGTAAAATCCTTAGGTATAACTTTAAAATTGTTTATAATTCCATTGTTATGAACTGTTTGTGAAATCATTATTATCGAATTTTTCATTGTGAAATATAAGACATGGAACTTTTAATTAAAATAATAACGAAAGGTGTTAGTAATAAAAAATAATAATGAATGTTATCATATTATTAAAATAATAATAACTATAATTATTATTAATAAAATTAATAAAAATTTATCAAACTATTTCATAAAAATTAATAAAAATATGATATTGGCAATAAAAATCATAATGAATGGTATTATAAATTAAAATCAACAATTTACATTATTAATAACAGAAAAAAAAATATTGCATTATTGAAGACAGTAATAATAATATAAGGTATTGTTAATAAAGATAAATGATATGCGATTATTATTAATGAGAATGATGAATTATTTATAGTTAAAAATAATAATACATGACAGTAGTAATAAAAGTTAATAATATGGTTTTATTAATTAAACGATAGTAAAATATCATATTATCAATAATGTTTGTTTTTATTAAAAAAAGAATAATATACTATTGTGCAAAAATAATATAAATTTTATTTTTGTCTATAGTACAAGATTGATTATTTGAAAGTTTGAAGTTAGATGATCGACATATAGGTAAAAAAAAAAACAATCCATTGCACTTTTGAAATAACATGGAAGCATTCATAAAAGTGGCATCTCATGATAAAACACATCCAAAAGAAGTTCAATGTCATTGCCTAAAACTTCTAGAGTATGATACTATAATGACACATTTGCATTAACTTGGTTTTATGTCAACTATCAAGTGTGGAAATATTATGGAGAAGAGGAGATGAATGGCATAGAACACAAGATCGTAAACATATATGTAGATTATAATGAATCCAGTAAACAAAAAAGAATGACCGAAATGGTTCATGATGTCGTGCTTTGAGTATTTGGCTAGGTGAACCAGATTTAGAGGAAGAATTTGAATCAAAAAAGAAAAAGGTTTTCGACTTGTTAAAAGCATCAAAGCAACCACTTTATAAACGTTGTACAATGACACACATATCAGCAACATCTAGGTTAATCGCTATAAAATCCAAATATAATGCATCGAAATACCTATTTAATGCAATTTAAGTCTATGTAAGGAAATGCTTCCACCTGAAAATGTGTTGGTAGAAAATGGGTACTCACTAAAAAAGAAGTCGATACCTTCAGTTCGCTGTATGAAAAAATGGCACCAAATTGGAAGCATGATTTGTTGGAAGGAAGACAAAAATTCGATGTTGTGTAAATTCTATATACAACTGAGATATAAGTCGATAAAAAGCAGTAGTAACCTTTACCTGAATGCATTATATCCTAGCTGCACCTAATTGCAAAGGTTATATGCATTTGCTACTATAGTGAAACACATGTGATGATATAATGAATGAAAATGAGATAATGATGTTTTTTGTTATCCTTAAGACGACAAGGCTTGGAAACATTTTGATAACATATATCATGATCTTTTAAAGAATCATGTAATGTAAGACTTGGCTTATGTATGGAAGGTTTTGCACCATTTACTTCGTTTGGTAAACCTTATTCAACGTGACTAATTATTCTAACACCTTTCAATTTGCCTCCGTGGATGCGAATGAAGAATCCATACATGTTTTTAATTATAATTATTCGTGGACTTAAAAATCTCGAAAATGTGATAGACGTGTATTTGCAGCCGTTAGTCGATGAGTTAATTTTTGTTGGACAGAGGCTGTTGTTACATACGATATATCAAAGAAAAAACTAGAATGTGTGCTTCTTTGTTATGGACAATAAATGATTTTTCTACAAATGAGACGCTTTTTGGATGGAGTGTTAGTAGTAAGTTAACATTTATATGGATTCGGCATAATCATTTCAACTGCAAACAGTATTGATGGGATTGACATCATCGTTCTTTTCTCATGCAAAAAATTATTTTAGAGTTGATAAGAAAATTGTAGATGAAATACAACTATTATTTTAGAGCCACCTACCATTACGAGTAGTGAACAAGTGTACGAGATCATGCAAGATTATCCCAAAATGCATGAAATGAGAAAAGTGACAAAAAATAATGTCAAAGAAGAGTATCATGATTGGTGCAAACAAAGTATATTTTGAGAGTTACCATATTAGAAATTTTGGCGCTTTGACATAATCTAGACACAATGTATACCGATAAAAATGTATTTGAGAAATTCTTTAACATGACAATGAATGCGAAAGGAAAAACAAAGGATGATATGAAGTCAAAAAAGGATGTCGCATTGTATTGTAATCGTCTTGAGCTTAAAATTGATAGCTAATGATAAATATTCAAATCCTTGCTTGTTACAAGTTTGAAAATAAGCAACATTAAACATTATTAGAGTGGGTTCAAAATTTGAAGTTTCTGTATGGATTTACTTCTAACATGAAACAATGTTTTGGTATGAAGGACTTTTATCTATCGGGTATGAATAGTCGGGATTGTCATGTATTTTTAGAGACTTTCTTTCCTATATTATTTAAGAAGCTATTGCAGGTGAATGCGTGGATGCCTATAACCAAGCTTAGTTTATTCTGCAAAGAATTATGCTCGACCGCTCTTATTAAAACCCATTTGTAGAAACTGGAAATAAATATACCCAAATTATCGAGTAAGTTGGAGAAAATATTTCCTCCTAGAATTTTTAGTTGCATGAAACATCTAACTATATATCTACCAATTGATGCTCTAATGCGAGTATTAGTGCAGTAAGGATAGATGTATCCTTTTGAGAGGTACGTATAATAAAAGTAGACTTTATAATTTTTTCGTAATCAACGTAATAAAAATAAAAATTATAACTTTTTTCACATATTCATATGAAGGTCTGGCCTCCTTAAGAAAAGTTGAAATAAAAAGCACGCGTTGAAGGTTCGATCTGTCAAGTATATATTATCAACGAAGCGTCCACATTTTTTAGTTATTATTTCAAAGAATACATTAAGCAAAATTATAGTGTTGTCCTCGTAATGATGGTGCCATGGATAATTTAATTGGCATTTCTTTTTCTGTTTTCTAAAAATGGAGACGTCCACCAGGTAAATGGAAAGATGGAATTTTTCAAAACTTAAAGAGTTTGCTATAGCTACAACAATGATGCTTCTCTATTGTGACAAATTACCATATCTTATTAGGCATGTAAAAATATTTTTTCCATTAGAATCGAATGTGTGTTATATACCATAATTAAATTTATTTTAACAATAGCAGTTTTTCTATATCATAACTAAATTTATTTTCTCAAGTGTGAATAATTATTGGATATTATTAGATTTGTTGATATGAGCAACTCGATCGATATATTATTATGATTGATTAAGATATTGATGTAATTTTTTGTGATACATTGTTATTGTTTCTTATTTGGAATTTCGGAGTGGTTATATTGGATTCAATTCTATTTGTATTTGAGGGAAGGAAGTGAAATTGAAAAGCTGCAAAATTGCCTTAGAAATGACGTTTGGAAGGTGTTGGCATAAAGTAACATAACCCTTTTTTGACACTTTGGTTTGGAATCGGTAAGGCATTAGTATGTTGGCATAGTGACATTAGTAAGGTTTCAGAAATGTTAAACTTTTTCTTACACGTAAGTGTTAACCTGGTGTCGATAAGGTGTAGGAAGATTTTGGTGTTGCCTTTGCATTAAAGAAATTTGGTATCAAGATGGTGTTGAAAACTTAGCCATGAATTACATCAAGAAGGCATCTGTATTATTTTTCCTATGAGCTATTTTCCAATGCCACATATGGATATGGGATAACATAAAAAATAGGAGCTTTGATGCCAATTTGATGCCATATCAGCATCAGGAAATGCATGCTTTTTGCAGTATTCTCTAAACACCTGATTACACTCAACCTAGAATTTGATCTGACCACGAATTTTAGTGTCCACTGAAGAAGTTGATAATGGTCGATTCTCTCACTCTAATATAAAAAGTGGACGACTATTCATTTATATATAGTTAAAGATGAAAGCATTATTTGAAGACTAATTAAATTAATTGTCTAATATCTTGATAACTCTCCAAATGTTCATAATTTGATTTCTTCTTTGACAAACATTTAAAAAACTCTTTTACCTTGTCATATGCTAGCTCGAGATTCGTTTTTATTTCCTTATGTATCATCAGAGTTAAAGCAATCAAAAGAGACCTCTAGGCTTGCCAAGCCAACAGAGAGTTGGGAGAATCCCTTTCAAGTAGAGGGATGTCAATAACTAATTGAAAAAAAAAAAAATTTGTAAAATGCCGTCAATTATGGAAGAAAATAATACGTGCAAAGCTACATTTAAATGAGTAGAATATCAATAAGACTATCTCAATAGAAATACTCTTTAAACTATGTCACATAGAGTCTTCAGGTCTTACTTTGATAGAGTATCTCAAAGATTCAAAGAGGACACATCTTAGGCCGTTTACCTCGGACCCAATAATGGGAAATCAATGGATTATAAAGAAGGTAATGATGAATATTTCAAGGACCTAGGCAAGGTGGACGTCACTTCTAATTTTTTTCAATACAGTAACATTCGTTTAGCTAATGATGACCCAATCTGACATATATAAAGTTTTAAAGTTAGTGGCTCCATATATTGTAGGTACTTTGTTTAGGATTTAATTACATAGAGTCTACTAACCTCTTTTAGCTATTTTGTTGTTCTTTATCTTTTATCAATGAGCTATGGTTATTGCTATCTAATATTTGAACCAGGCAACTTCTTGATGGATTTGGGCTTTAAGATAATGAAGAAATGGATTAAGAATCTAGTGAGTTGTCTAGAGTGATGAAACTGTAGAGCATAAGAAGTTTGAGCGAGAATTGTGCAAGTAAATCATGTTAGTATCGAAATGATTGATCATGTGGACACCAACATGTTTGGATGTGAGGTCCAATTTTGAGTAGAAGATGAAGATGCCTCATAATTTGCAGAAAAAGGCAAGATTCACATAGGATAAATCATGTCGGTACCGACATGATTTGTAGAAGCAATTTTGGTAATGAAGCTTGAAACCTTGAAGGCTCGAACGATTATGAGGAAAAGTGAAGATGCAACTTTCCAAATTGGTCGGCACCGACATGATCATGTCGATAACGACGTGATTCAAGTTATAAATTTTACTCATTCTTTATGCCTAATAGCATGTCTGATCTCTTACTTTCCACGAGTTAGACTTTGAGGTTCGCCTATAAAAATCCATCCTTGGACAATGAAAAAGGGATCTAGAATCTTTCTTTCAGATCTTAAACATTCCACCTCGTTTTGGTCACAAAGTGTTGCTGAACTTGAATTTACTTTGATTTCTAGATTTGAAACATTGTAATTCAATTATACTTGTGCAAAACTATTTGAAGTAAAATTATAGTGGACTCAGTTAGTGGTTTGAGGATGGACAACTCTAAAATTTCATGCATTTTTTGCTATTAATTTCATTTTTATATCTACTCATCTCGTTTGTGACTGTTCTGGGGTGTTGTAATTTTTTTTTTTGGCCCGATAGTTTTGGAGCTTCTGCCAAAAAAAAATGATTTTCAGGAGTAGATCTGCATTTTAACTTTAAATTTGGAGAATTTAAAAGGTAGATCTAGAGCTTTTTTGGTTGAAGGTTTGCGATTATTTGGAATGAAGAAGAATCCACTACTATATCTGATCAGATATGGCCCCAAGGAAAGTTGCTACAAAATGTGAAACCATTTTTGAAGGAGATCATGAAGGATCTCAACATGCAAGAGGATAGACTAGTCAATCCATGCTTGCTTTACTATCATCCTCGCCTAAGTCGATCGAAGTCATAACAAGAGAAAAATGGAAAGGATGATTTTTAACATGAATACAACGATGATGGAGCAGAAAAAGAATCAAATGGATCTGATGAAAGCTATGCTAGAGCAATTGGAAACATGGCTCTGCCCCGTTGATGGAGTGGATCGTGGAGGAAAAGAAAAGACAGAAGGGAATCATCATCTTCGGTATCTAATAAAGAAAGCGCGTCTTCGACAGAACAGAGCAGAAGTGATGGAAAACAACCTAAGTAGAGAGAGGATGGGGCAGCATGGAAGAGACCTATAAAAAGGTAAAAATCAAGTAAAGACAAAACATGTCGGCATCGAAGTTTCAAATCAATTCATTACCGACAAGAATGCTAAAGCGATGAATCTGTCAAATAGTGAAGCAGAGTTGCAGGATGATGGTGCAAATGATGGATAAGCTACTAGTCCTCAGGCTAATAGTGTTTAGATGGACACAATATAACCAGCCAAGCACCGTCAAAGAGGGTATGGGAAAATATCTTCTATGAAGATAACAGAGCTTAGACATCATGTGACGAACCAAGGGTATTTAAAGAGTCAAATACTTAAGGATATGTCTGTTGCTCACTGGTCAACTGCACAAAGTTGCGAGGAGTACGTCATTTATATGGTTAAGTGGTTATTGAACAAAAGTCAACATTGAAATAACGATGAGTAGGGTTCATGGCCAAGTTGGACCCCCTTTACTGCTAGCACAAAGGCATCCGAAGAATTTCATGATGCTGACAATGTTGTCTTATGATGGAACCACAGATCCAAGGCAACATCTGTTGAAGTATTGATGGCATATAAATAGTGCTCATGCTACAAATGGTATGAGATGCATGTACTTTCCATTATTTTTGGATGGAGTTAGGTGGTCCACTCGGCTCGCGCTGAGGTCTATATCATCCTTAGATCAATTGGCAAAGGAGTTCGTAGAATAGTTCTAGATCCGCACTCTCCGAACGAAGGATGTGATTTCATTGTCAAATGTCCATCAGGGTATGGAAGAGACTTTGAAGAGCTTTCTAAAGAGGTTCAATGTTGGAGTTACTAAAGTAAGCAACCCAATAGAGGAGATTATTTTGACTGTGTTAATTAACGGGATCCATCCGAGAATAAATTTTAAAAGCTGATTTAAGAGAAAATAGCCATAAACTATGGAGAAATTTTATCGAAAGGCATCCCAATATATGTGCTTGGAAAAGGCATATCTAGATGATGGTATAGCTGACGATGGTCAAGTAGGACCGAGTACTACAATATAAAGCAACGTTGCTATCAAACAGAGTATTGATAGCACCATAAACTTTGTAGTAACGTCGGGAATAGTAACAACAATGCTAAGTGAAAGGACTAAGGTGTTGGTGGGAGGAAACAAGACGCCAAGAAACACATCGGTACACTAGGTTTGGAGATTATACTCCATCGAATGACATGGTTAAAAATATTTGCCTTGCCACGCAAGGTACTTAGTGCTACAATGAACGGTCTTCGAGAGAGGCAACTGAGGAAGAAAGGCATTTAAGAAAGTATTATCGCTTCTGGAAAACCCATGGAAAAAATAAAAATGAATGCATACATTTGAGAGATGTCATCAAAGATTTAATTCAAAGAAAAGGTTGCAATAGTATGTCAGGAACCTGTAGGCTGGCATGTAGAAGAATGACAAATACCAAGAGCAGCCTGCTTTAGGAAATTAAGCTTGGTCCAGTGGAGGAAGACCAAGACAACGAATGATAGGAATTGTTATTAATAGTATATTTGTACGCCTACATCAAGCGAAGAAAAGCTGGAATGAAATGGAGCTCTATGGAAGCTCGTTGAAGCATGTGCCTTAAAAAATTTATTTTGCATAGAGGATGGAAATCTAGCAAAGTAACATAGGATGATGAAGGATGATATTGTGTTTAGAAATAGATATGTCAATGGGGTCGAAGTGCCGACTCTTGAACTAATGGTAATAACAACCGTAATAGGCCATCTATCGTGCACTGAGTCCTTATTTATCGTGGGAGCTCGGTGAACATCTTGTTTAAACCAACCTTTGAAAATATGTACCTCGATGAGAAGGATCTGGAGCTTTGTAAATCCCACATCATTGTTTTAACAGAGTGGCTATGGAGCTAGTGGAGTGCGTAAATTTGTTGGCTGAGTGGGGATAAGGCAACGACAAGGTTGTATGGGTGTAGGAATTTGTTGTGGCGGATAGTTTTTCGGCTTACAATGTTTTTTTAGGCTGACCAACACATTAAAACTTTTGCATCATAATTGCTCCATGGTGTCTAATGATAAATATCCGACCGCGGATGGGGTAAGGTTGATCCAGGGAGACAAGAGTAGATGTCAAGAGTGCTGCGATGCTGAGATCAAAGAGGTGAAGCAACATGGGAAAGGGAAGGATGTAGAGAAGCATACCTACATTAAGTCTTCTGATGCATAAAAATTACTGCATAAGCCCTTGTTCGGGTACAATAGTAAGTTTTATAAACCAATGGGACCTACAAAAGATTCAGAGGATACGAGGGCGCCCACTAAAGCTGAAATTCGACATCTTGATCGACGATGAGGATCCCATAAAGGTTCTCAAGATCGAGTCTCAGCTCAACCGAAAGATAAGGAAGGAGTTGGTAGAGTTTCTCCATGCAAATGGGTTTTGGATTCATTTCGATATGTGTGGAATTTCACTAAAGATAGCATGCCATGCATTGCATGTGGACCTAAGACACCCTCGTGTGAAACAAATGTGGTGCAATATGGAACCGGGGAGATATGCTATGCTAAAAGAAGTGGATTATCTAAAGGTAAAAAGGATTCATCCACGATGCACGATACCTGGTATGGGTATCGAATCTTGTATTAATCTAGAAAGCAAATGGAATTGGTGGTCATGCATTGATTATTTTGACTTGAAAAAGGTATTCCCAAAGGCTTTCTTCCCCATGTCATGGATTGACCAACTTGTAGATGGGAGAACCGGACATGAACTACTATCCTGTACGGATGCATACTATGGTTACAGTTAGAGAGCGATGCACGTTCCAGATTAAGAACCTACGACCTTCATCATCAATTTGGGCTTTATTGTTATCCAATCATGTTATTTGGTCTGAAGAATGCTTGAGCTACTTACTAACGACTGGTGAACAAGATGTTTGAAGATCACATCGAATGTACAATGGAGGTTTATGTAGATGATATGCTTCTGAAGTCACAGCGATCTGTAAATCACATGGGTGATCTCCGTGAAATGTTCGATGTACTTTGAAAGTATGGAATGAAGCTCAATTCATTAAAGTGTTCTTTTGGAGTCACATGAGGCAACCTTTTGGATTTCATTGTAAATTTGAGGGGCATAGAAGCTAACCTAGAACAGATTGAAGTGTTAAGAGAGGTCACTACCCCAAAGTCGAGGACGGAGATCCAGATTTTGAATGGTAAGGTCGTAGGACTGAGCAGATTCATCTTGAAGGCAACTGATAAGTGCATGCCATTCTTCAATGCCTTAAAAAAGGAAAAGGGAAAGTTTGTTTGGATGAAGGAATGTTAGGATGCTTTTCTGAATCTATTAGAACATATGGAAAAACCACAGGTTTTATCAAAGTCTTTGGAAGGTGAAGATTTGTTCATTTATTTAGCAGTCTCTTCTCACGTATCGAGCGCAACCTTTGTGCATAAGGAGAGAAAAATCAAAAGACTAGTATACTACATCAACAAATGCATTACTAGAATGGAAAAGAATTATCCGAAGTTGAAAAGCTAACACACTATTTATGGATAACTACGAGGAAGTTGAGGCCATATTTCCATGATCATCTAATTAAAGCGTTGATTAATTAGTCCTTGAGACAAGTATTGCATCAATCTAAGACTTTGGGAAGATTAATAAAATGAAATATCGAGTAAAGACAGTACAATATATCTTACCATCCTAGGAAGGTGATTCAAAAGCAAGCGTTGGTGAATTTCATTGCTTAATTTACCATCTGGGATGTTAAAATGTAAGAAGATTGGGTTCAACTTTCTCAATGGAAGCTATATGTTGATAGAGCCTTCAGTGAGAATAATTCTAGGCAGGGAGTTGTTCTGGTGACACTAGGGATGAAGGATCTATTACGCCTCAAAGCTAGAGTACACCATGACAAACAACCAAGCTAAATACGAAGCGTTGATTTCGAGGCTCGAGATAACAAAGGAACCGAGAGCCAAGACTTTGTATATATTCATTGAATCTCAATTAGTGTTCTGCTAAGTGAAGAAGGAATTTTAGGCTACGGGAGCGAAACTTGCCCTTAACATGATGAAGGTGTTGGAATTGCTGAATGATATCAAACATAAAACGCATTCTCAAGGAAGGAAATATGAAATCCGATCCACTAGCCAAGCTAGTAAGTTATTTGGGCAGATATGAAACATCTTCGTTATGGATCGGCGTGAATCAGTATAGACACGATTCGCTCGAATTAACAATACAAGCCAACGATGATCGATTGATAACTCAAAATCCAGAAGTAAACTATGCATGAAACTTTGAGAATAGCAAGATATTACGTGGTGGGATCCACCATATCGATCGCACGTGAAAAGGAACAAGAAAGACGATTGACACCGATCGTTAATTTGATGGAAGTGGGGGGTCTTGATCCGGAGACTCCGCTGCTAAAATTTTAGGAAAATATTTCGTCGTCTTCCCCGATAAATACAACCTTCATGGTTCATTTGAAGGATATTTTTCCGACTGGCTCTTCTTCTTCACTATCTTCTCTTCCTTTAACACTTTTCTAAGGCAAAAAACAACTGTATTTGTAATCTTCCAGTATAAATAAAAGATTATTGGAGTGGGCATAGGCTAGAGTTTGCCTAACCACTACAAAATTTGCGTGTTTATTTGCTTTTCTGCAATTTATTCTATGATCTATGTTCTTATCCCTATTCAGATATTGTTATTAGATATTGGTGCTTTCACATTCAATCGGGTGTTGGTGGCCATTTTTGACACCAATATTTTGGTGCTTTCATTGAGAACATTAGCTCCTACGGATTTGAAGTTTAGACTTGAATCAACTTGATAGCATAGTGTTGGAGCAATTGTGAGATAATCAACAAGGAGAGTGCTATCGGAATGGAGCCACCATGGAGGGAGTCAGGAGGCTTCCTCGACAGCTGGAGCTAATTAAGCATCCATCTACATCATCAAGGATGAAATGGCAATGATGATCGATACCTTGCAAGAAAAGATGCTGAAAAGATAGGAAGAAATGATGCAGAAGTTACTCCGGCAGATTGGACAAGCTGGAGTGCAGAACTAAGGGAATGAACTAGCAGAAGCTAATGATAACTTAGATCAAGGAGTTGAAGCAGCAAAAACTGTTGGAAACTAGAATCAGGATCATGGAAATGGAGCAGCTGGACTAATGAACGAAGTGGAGCGACCGGGAGCACATCCTGGTCAACAAGGAATGATCGGCCCTGATCCATCCATAAGGATCTGTGCCGATCGATCTAAACTCTGGGGATACCCCCGGGTCAGGCTGGATCGATCCTGGGTTTGGTGTTGGATAGTGCTGCGTACTTTGGTGCCAATCGAAATTTGGATGCTCATTCGAAGGAGTATGTTTCAGAATTCCCTCGTAGACTGAGGGGCAGTTTTGAATTGATGATAGGGGAATACCGCTGGATGAAAATGATAGGTTTGCAGAGATGATTAGGCAAGCTATGCGGGGAGGACTGGTGAATAAGGATTTGGAGGATGCAAATAGAAGTCCATTCACTCCTAATATCAAGAATGCTAGGAATACATCGGAGTTTAAACTACCAATGGTGGAAGTATATGATGAAAAGTCGGACCTAACTATGCATATGATGAGATATATACGACACGTGGAAGTACTAGGGCATCAGAGGAAGTTATGGCACGATGCTTTCCCCTGTATCTAACAGATACAACTGCATCAGGAATTGTCAATGGCACTGATTTCATGGATTCACTGGCGAGGGATCCACCTATGGATCTCTAGAGTTTTATCACGAAGCAGAAAGGTTCTTGTGGTAGGAAGACACACAAGCCGACAAATCGGAGGTGAGCATTGTGCAAAGCGGAGGGTCATCATGAGATGCAAAAAAGAATGATAAGGGCAAATAGAAACTAGATGATGGATATGATGGGATGAAAAGGCGATGGAAAGAGCGGGAGACAAAGTTCTCCACTTTCTCATATTTGACGGAAAGCCTGTAACGGATTTATCTGGACGCTAGGGGCAACTCCTTCATCAAAAATCGACAAAGAGAGATCCTATGGAGTGAGTGCATATGTCTGAAAAGTACATCTTGTTCCAAGAATTGAAAGGGCACACCATGGTTGAATGCATGCATTTAAAGGATATGATTGAGGAGCACGTCGGCAACGACAAACTGATGTAGTACGTAAGGAGTCAGACAATGATGGTGGAACAGGAGAAGCCATTATCCGCATTGAATGGAAACAGAAATGGCCATGGATTTGGGTTACGGATCGTTATTAATTAATCGTGTAGTAAGGGTTGAGTTCAAGACTTGGACTTTGGTCATAATAATAATAATAAACTCTATAATAAGGCAGCTATGATAGTCGCTATGCTTTGATACCAAATAAAATTGACTGCTATGCTATAGGATCGAAATGGCTAACAATTGTAAACAATGTAAATATAGTGGAAATGCGATATAAACTAAGTCATCGATTGATGCCGGATATGAGTATAAAAATAACTTGTGCGGAAAATAACAATAGTAAAAGCGGTAAAGTAAATGACACCAGAGATTTTTATACTGATTCGGACTCCCGTTCTATGCCCAGTCCCAGACTCCTTCTGGATTTAAACTAGCAACCCTCACTTAACCTGGAGGAATAGGTTTACACCGCCTGAGCAACCGAACATGACTTCTACCGCCTAAGCAACCGAATAGGACTTCTACCTCCTAAGCAACAAACATGACTTCTACCGCCTGAGAAACCAAACAAGACTTCTTTGACTATACTGTGTTCTTGAATGATACCGATAAGTCAATTAAGTACAATCTTCCTATAATATTCTCTTTTATGATATATAGTGTGATGTGCTTTGAGAATTGTGGAAGATAAAGTGATCAACGATCAGAGAATGCAAGCAGTTTGAGTGCAGTTTGAAAATAGAGAATAGATAAGAATTGAAGAATATTAAAAATAGATTCGGTTAATTGTTTGTTGAATTCTGTAATATATATATATATATATATATATATATATATATATAGTGTATAAAGAGTTGCAACCATAGACGAAAAGTTATATTGAAAAGAACAGGCGCAACCGTTGGTTTTGAATACGTTTCTCTTTGATGAAGGGACGTGTCTATTCATGATAATAACTGTTAAAAATATTCATCCGGCTGAATAAAATAATTTAGCCTTCTGAATTAAATTTACACGCAAACAGCAAGGATATAGGCGGTTTTTTTTTTGCCTAATTCAGACATCTGAATATATACATTTAGACAACTGGATATTGTGAACAATATTTTTGTTTCAGCATTCAGACGTCTGAGTGAATGTATTCAACCGTCTGAATTTAACTTGTAACAAAAGTTACCATAGCTCAAATGGTTAGAGCACTTGCCTTCTGAACTAGTGACCCGGGTTCAAGTCCTGCTCCATGTAATTTTTGAAAACCTTTTTTTTCATTTAAAATATGAATGTATATGTGTATATACCATTTTGAGAAGATTTTAACATTTGTATACTCTAGACACGATACCCCATGACTACTAATACTGTTTGTCACCTTCGTCTGGTCCCTATCATGTATATCTCTTCTTGTATCTCCATATACATACTTTCATCCTCTTTTGTACTGTAAATCTTCATTTTGATGCTCATGTACCTGCAAATTAGCTTAGATATTCTTTGGCATAATTGTATAGTTGTTGTCATTAAAATCCAACAATAGAGGTTCTAAAATTCTCTCTCCTTTTGATGATGACAACTATACAATTTTTAAAAAATATATTCTTTCTATATATAAAACAATATTATTATGTTTAAAGCCCCCCCTAAGTATAACATCTCCCCTAAGTATAACATCTCCCCTACGTATAATATCTCCCTCTATTAATATGCATATAAATTTATCCCCATTGTCATTATCAAAAAGAATGAGGGAATATAATAAATTTTATAAAATATCGTGTAAATAGTGGGATAAACTCAATATTAATTATGGAGGAAAAATAAAATAGACTTTACCATATTTGCTGAAGTCCATATTTCTTTGTAAGCTCATAATTCTATTAAACGTATGGAACAGTCTTTAAAATTCCAAAATCTATCCTTTTTCTTTTGTTTTTCCAAGTACCTGCAATAAATACGGTACCCACTTACTATGTTAAGGTCCGAAGGGCTAATCGTAGGATGAAAACCTTACCAAAATAGGTGTGGTGGTATCCAAAATAATGAAATAATTTTAAAATAACCACTACTTATAATCTAAGGTATCACAAAAAAATTAACATTTAAGGCATGCGATACGCAAGTTTCTTATAATTTTCTAATTTTTAGGAAACCATACCCATTTGGGTGTGGTTGAACCTTTATAAATATAGTTTTCATTACAAATCACATTCTTATAATAGTTTCTAATGTAAAGTTGTTTATCATGATCAATCATATTAGCTGGAATCCATATCTTAATACCATTAGTCATTAGCTTAGTACTTGAAGAATAATTTCTATCATTTCTAAATAAAGTACTATTATGACTATAACTGGTTTCAAAACTATCTTGCTTACTAGTACTAGCACTAAAACTAGTATACAAGAATGCATATCTAGTACTATTTTTACTTTTAGCTAGTTTATAGCGTAAACCGTTTTTATCATTGTGAGCTTTTGAATTTGTAACTAAGGAAGATAAGATATCTTTACCTTTGTTAAAATTTATGATTTTTGTATATAATCTTTCAAAATTTGCTTTAGAATCACAAACTTCTTTTGGAAAAATATTTATATTAATTTTTAAAATCTCACATTCTTTAGATAATTCTAAATTCTTTTTAATTAAAGCATCATTCTCCTTTTCAAGGGACAAAATTAAAGAACTAGAATTATTTGAAGAATTTTGCAAAATTGTATTTTTATTTTACAACATTGATTTCCTCCAAAAGATCATTGTTTTTATCTTCTAACTGCTCATTTTCTTTTTGTAGAAAATCTTTTTGTAAAACAAGTTCTTCTATGGTATTTTCAAAACATTTGGTTTGTTTTACCGAAAATTATTTTCCTCTCTTAAATTGGAAATTTCTTGCTCACAATCTTTTTACTTTGCTGAAGCAATTGTATTAACTTTATTCAAAGTTTTACAATCTTTTAATAATTCATCACGTGCTAACAGAAGATCTTTATATAAAGAATCTAAACATATCGATTGTGATCTGAGTTTAGCCATGAAGCATTTATTTGCTTGCTCCTTTGATTTTTCTTTATTGCTCTTCCTCTTCTTATTGCCTTGACTAGATCTCTTTGTAGTCATTTATTCTAGGATGTTGTTACGATCTCTAGTATCCCAGGCTCCGATACAAATTGACAGTCGCTATGCTCTGATACCAAATAAAAGTGACTGCTATGCTATAGGATCGAAATGGCCAACAATTGTAAACAATGTAAATGTAGTGGCAATGCGATATAAAATAAGTTATCTACTGATGTCGAATATGAGTATAAAAATAACTTGCGTGGAAAATAATAATAGCAAAAGTAGTAAAGTAAATGACACCAGAGATTTTTACACTGGTTCGAATTCCCGTTCTACGTCCAGCCTCAGACTCCTTTTGGATTTAAATTAGCAACGCTCACTTAACCCGGAGGAATAGGTTACACCGCCCAAGCAACCAAACAGGACTTCTACCGCCTAAGCAACCGAATAGGACTTCTACTGCGTGAGCAACCAAACAGGACTTCTACCGCATGAGAAAACGAACAATACTTCTTTACAAATAAAAAAATGTATCTGACTGTAGTGTGTTCTTGAATAACACTGATAAGTCAATTAAGTACCATCTTCCTATAATCTTCTCTTTTATAATATATAGTGTGATGTGCTTTGACAATTGTAGAAGATAAAGTGATCAGCGATCAGAGAATGTAAGCAGTTTGAGTACAGTTTAAAAATAGGGATAGATAAGAATTCAAGAATATTAAAAATAGATTCGATTAATTATTTGTTGAACTCTATAGGCTCATATAGTATATAAAGAGTTGCAACCATAGACGAAAAGTTATATTGAAATGAACATGGGCAACCGTTGATTTTGAAAAACGTTTCTCTTTGATGAAGACGTGTCTATTCATGAAAATAGCTATTAAAGATATTCAGCCGACTGAACAAAATAATTCAGCCTTCTGAATTAAATTAAAACGCAAATAGCAAGGATATAGGCTGTTTTTTGTCTAATTCAGACGTCTGAACATATACATTTAGATGGCTGAATATTGTGAAATAATATTTCTGTTTCCGCATTCAGACGTCTGAATGAATGTATTCAGCCGTCTGAATTCAGCCTGTAACAAAAGTTACCATAGTTCAAATGGTTAGAGCACTTGCCTTTTGAACTAGTGATCCGGGTTCGAGTCCCACTCCATGCAATTTTTGAAAATTTAATTGTTCAATTAAAATATGAATGTATATTTGTGTATACCATTTTGAGAAGATTTTAATATTTGTAAACTCTAAACACGACACTCTATGACTAATAATACTTTGTTTGTCACCTTCGTCTTGTCTCTGTCGTGTATATCGCTTCTTGTATCTCCATATACATACTTTCATCCTCTTTTGTACTGTGAATCTTCATTTTAATGCTCATGTGCCTACAAATTAGCTTAGATATTCTTTGGCATTGTTATCCCGCCTTTTAGCAAGGCCATGATACCAAAAGATTAACTGAAAACCAAAGATAGTTTGTCCCAAAGATTGGTTGTATGTAGGCTCGGTATGGGAATCGATGAATCTTGCCCGAGTCCAAATTAAGCTACAATTGGTATAACACGACGAGAAAAGCCGTAGAAACTAGCATTTCAAATTTTGAGTCAATCTGAGTCTGTATGCTAAAGATATGATCGATGCAAACTAAGGAAATCGATTCGTTCGTATCCATCCCATCGCTCTCTTCGCATCGGTTCTGCTTTCACTAATCAAACGCCGCACTCTTCGTATCCATCAACTATAGGGTCTTATTTGCATCCATCAGTTCAGCATTAGTTCATATCCATCAAAGTATGTTGCTTCGTATCGAGAAAATGCGCTCTGGTTCGTACCATCGAATTTGTCCACTAATAGGCAATGTTTCGTATCGATCCCCATCCTATCGTGTTGCGTATCGGTTGGCCCCAGTTTAAATCGTATCAATCACACAACTTATCGATACGAAGGATACTATTAAAACAATTGATGCGAAGCATGACGTGTGAGGCGATCAATACGTAGCGCCTTAGAATCATCGATACAAATAGGGCGGTGATCATCGATACGAACAAGGCCAAGATCAATCGGTACGAACAGAGCATATGATCGATACAGAGAAGACAATCGTGATTGACACGAACAAGGCGAAAACCTTGGAATGACTTGGTCAACTCGGCATAAAAAGTGGATCGATCCGAAGAGTGAGTGCCACGTCAACTAGCAGGCACATGCTTGATCGATTCGAACAGATGGATACGAAGTACATCGACACGAACTAAATAGCCAACCGAAGAACTCTAATTTTCATCGATCATAACTTGAGATCCACAAGTCCAAATGCTATGAAATTTTCACAGGAGCTTATGCACAGCCTAAGGAATGTTCATGCCAAATTTCAACTCAATTGGATCAAATCTTGATCGATACAAAACTCATTCAAATCGATCATGGATCGAGCCGAAATCGCCTGGGATCGATAGAGTGGCCCTACTCACATGCCAGAAGAGGTCTACCGAGATCCAAGCGAGATATTTGCCTCCTAAGCCTATAAATAGATCCCCAAGGCCTACAGAAAAAGGACTTTTTGGCTCTCCTACGTCCGTACCCTGCTGGAATCATAATTGTACTCGAATCCTACTGTTGTACTCGAATTTCATTACTGTAACCCATTGTAATCAACGAGCATTCATCAATAAAGTCAACAACTTCAAAGTGGACGTAGGCCGGATTATCGAACCACTATAAATTCAGTGTTCTTTACTATTTTTCTTTGTTTTATGAGGGTTCTTCATCTTTAATTCTCTACATACTAATTATCTGTGGTCCATGATTGTGAATTGGTGCTTTCATCAATAATTGGGTGTTTGTGACCAATTTTGGTGCAAACATTTGGTGCTTTTACTGAGAACAACTAACTCAAGGATTCTACCACTTGGAAGTTGAATTTGAAGGCTTAAGAATTCAGATCTGAAAAGCTATGACAAGGCCATCAAGTAGTAGGCAAAGAGCAAAAAGGAGTCAACATGAAGGGAGTCAAGAGGCTTCCTTTGGAGCAAACCAGACCTCAGTCTTCATCACCCGAGATGAACTGGAGGCGACGATGGGAGCCATACATGAGGAGCTATTCAAAAGGCAAAAAGAGATGATGTAGAGCACTCTCAAATGAATTGAGAAAGTGTGATTAGCTAGAGTTATTGAAGTTCAGACCAACGAAGTAAGACCGGAAGGACCAAACCAAGAACCAAATAGAGCGGGACCATCGGGGGCAGCTCCTGAACTTGGGGGCACCCTCCAGGAGCATGTTAATCCGATGTTAGGCAGGATACCAGCTGAAACTAGGCCATAAGGAGTCAACAGAGGAGCGAATGCTCGTCCAAAACAGCATATCTTAAGAAAACCTCACAAACTCGAGGGGGGGATTGGAGGCAATGTACAAGGACCACAGCTTGGCGACAGTGACCGGTTGGTGACAACTGTCAGACGAGCCAAGAAAGGCGGACTAACGAACAAAGATCTGGAAGACGTGAACAGGAGCCCCTTTTCTCCCTCAATCAGACAGGCTAGGAATCCACTAGAATTCAAGCTACCAACCTTGGAAATGTATAATGGGAGGACGGATCTTATGGTTCATCTGAAAAAGTATATGAGGCATATGAAAGTGCTGGGAGAATCAGAGGAGGTCATGGCCCGGTGCTTCCCATTATATCTGACAGACATAACGACACTATGGTTTAGAAAATTAGAGAGCGGTTCTATTGGAACATGGACTGAGTTGATCGAGAAGTTTATCAGGCAGTCAGAGTTCATATTTTGAGGCTGTTAACCCGCCTTTTGGCAAGGCCACAGACAAGCGGATTTAACTAAATCACTTCTTCTTTATCTAGGCTGGAGTATGATGGATTCTGTTTAAAATGATGAAGTTCACTTGGACATGTCGTTTGGTCGAGAAGTGGAGAGGTTACATGGCTCGGTCCGTAAGCTAAGGGCCGGTGGGCTCTGGTAATGTCGCCCGGTATTGAGGATTCGTAATTGTGACTCGACATTTTTGGCACGGCTCAGCTTTGGTGAGGTGGTCCGACCAACATAGGGTCGCTCGGCATTGCAGAGAAGTCAGGGTCGCTCGGCATTGCAGAGAGGTCAGGGTCAATCGGCGTTGCAGAGAAGTCAGGGTCGCTCGGCATAAGGTAGTGGTTCGGAAGATGCGTCTCGGCATTGTACCTCGCACGGCATCGTACCTCACCGCCATCGTACCTCGTCGGCATCGTACCTCGCCCGACATTGTACCTCGCCCGGCATTGTACCTCACACGCCATCATACCTTGCTTGGCATCGTACATCGCTCGGCATCGTAACTCGCTCGGCATCGTACCTCATTCGGCATCGCACCTCGCTCGGCATTGGTGAGACGCTCGACATTATAAAGGTAGGTGGCTCAAAATTGTGGTGAGGCCGGTGTGGCTCGACATTGTGGTGAGACCGGTGTGTCTCGGCATTATAGAGGTAGGTGGCTCGGCATTGCAGTGAGACCGTTATGGCTCGGAATTATAGAGGTAGGTGGCTCGGCATTGCGGTGAGACCTGTGTGGCTCGGAATGGAAGAGGTATGTGGCTCGGTGGAAGGCCTTGATGGGCCTATGCCATTCAAAAAGCCCAATAACTCAGGATTTGTCTATAAATACATCGTGTGGGCTTAAGAAAAGGGATCTTCTTCTGGCTCTCTGACTTCCTATTTTCTAAGGCTAAAGTTACTCTACCATTGTAACTGTAACCGATTCTTACATCAATAAAAAAGAAACTTGTGGAGTGGATGTAGGCTAGAGTTAGCCGAACCACTATAAAATCTGTTGTTCTTTACTGCTTTCTTTTAAATTTTGACTATTCTTCATATTTACACTCTATCTGTTATCTGTGACTGTTAGTTGGTGCTTTCATTTACATTTGGGTGTTAGTGATCTATTTTGGTGCTTTCATTGAGAGCGCCAGCTCTCGGGAATTTGGGAGCTTCGATTTTGGATTGAAAAGCTTAGGAACTCGGATTTCAGAAAGCAATAGCTTGACCACATACAAGGAAGCAAGCAGCGGAAAGGAGCAATCAGAAGGGAAGTCAAGAGGTTTCCTCAGGAGCTGGAGAAGGTCAAGCATCCATCTACATCACTAGAAATGAGGTGGAAGCAATGTTGAAAAGACAAGAGGAGATGATGCAGGCTCTTCTCAGACAATTTGCACAAGCAAGAAATGTAGGAGCTCAGATCCTTGGAGCTGGATCAAAAGCGCTCAACCAACAAGTGGAGGGAATGGCTCAATAGGAGGCAGCCCCCAATCAGTAGACGACTATCAATCCGGATGGATCTAGACTCGGGGGCATACCACTAGGAAATGCTAGACCAATCCATGGAAGGATACCAAATGATGTTGTGCACCCCGACACCAACAGGAGTGTAGAAGTGCGAGATGAGGAGTATGTGTCAGAGTTCCCTCATGAACTCGGGGAGCAGACCGGAGGCAACAGACAAGGATTACAGCTTGGGGACAACAACAGACTAGCGGAGATGGTCAGGCGGGCTGTGAGAGGTGGATTGGTAAACAAAGACTTGGAGGATGTGAGTAGGAGTCCCTTTACTCCTACTATCAGGCAAGCTAGGAATCCATCGGACTTTAAGCTACCAACGTTGGATATGTATGATGGGAGAACGGAACCCACCATTCACCTGACGAGGTACATGAGGCATATGTAGGTACTGGGGGGCATTGGATGAGTTCATGGCTTAATGCTTCTCATTGTATTTGACGGATATCACAACTATGTGGTTCAGACAGCTGGAGAGTGGTTTTATCGGCACATGGGCGGAGCTGATTGAAAGGTTTATGAGACAGTTTCGGATCCATATAGTCAGACCCAAGAACGTGATGACCTTGACATCGATGAAATAATGGAAGGGAGAGTCACTCAGGAACTTTTTAACCAGATTCAATGCAGTGGTAGCCTCAGTGGATCGACCTGACCCATCAATGGTTTTGATGGCAGAAGTCTCAGGAATAGCGGATAATTCGGATTTCAAGATATCATTGGAACAGGACCCACAGAGGGATCTCGGGGAGTTCTACCTTGATGCAGAAAGGTTCCTGAAGCAGGACGATGCGCATGCCGAGGGAGTAGGGATAGAGGCTGAAGCTTATGCAGTGAGGGGTAGAGGTCCACCCGGGGAGGATCCAAGTAAAGATGATAAAGGAAAAAGGAAAACATATGGCAATAGTGGCACTTCGAAGAGGCCTCGAAGGGAGTCAAAGTTTTCTTCTTACACATATTTAACTGAGATTCTGGAAAGGATTTACTTGGATACTCGAGGGCGCCTCCAATACCAAAGGCAGGTAAAGAGAGAGCCTTCGGAATATGAGCGGGCATCGGGGAAGCATTGCCTATTCCATGAGCTGGATGGGCACAACACAAACGATTGTACGCATTTGAAAGAATCGTGGAGGAGCATGTAAGGAATGGTTACCTACAACAGTACATAAGCAATCGAGTTGTAGCAGTGGAACGGGAGCAGCCATCGCCTACCTCTAGCGATGGTGGCACTGGATCTAATCAACGCCGGTTTGTTATAAACTAAATGGTTTGATGGTTCAAGTAATAGTACCCAAAGTAATATGGCTAGGTCGCTTACACACATACGAGATTGAGCACGATCCCTAGGCGTGCTCTGAGGTGATGAAAAACCGTACTGCTCGGGTCTATGAAATCTCGTTTTCTTTTTGTTTTTCTGCAAATTTTGGTTTTCTCTTTGGTATTTTGAACATTTACTTTTCTTTTGTATGGTTTTGGAGTTTGGATTGAACTCCCAGTTTGGTTGGATTTTTGGTTTGCCCTTTTTGGTTTGGATGTTTGATTTTTGATTTGTATTTTGAGTAGGATTTTTGATATGGATTTCGGGTTTTCTGATTGGGTTTGGATCAATGTAATAAACAGTTCAGGTTTTGCGATTACTGTCCCGACCGAAGAGACGGGGCAATGATCACGAGTTACGAGTCCCTTCATCGGAGAGTGATGGAATGGGCTCGAACAGAATATGAAAGTCCTTGGCCAGAGTGCCGAGGCCGGTGAATATAAAAGTCCTTGGCGGGAGTGCCGAGGCCGGTGAATATAGAAGTCCTTGGCCGGAGTGCCAAGGCCAGTGAATATAAAAGTCCTTGGCCGGAGTGCCGAGGCCGGTGAATATAAAAGTCCTTGACTAGAGTGCCGAGGCCGGTGAATATCTAATTCCTTGGCCGGAGTGTCGAGGCCGGTGAATATAAAACTCCTTGGCCGGAGCGCCGAGGCAGGTGAATATAAAAGTCCTTGGCCGGAGTGCCGAGGCCGATGAATATCAAAGTCCTAGGCCAGAGTGCCGAGGCCGATGAATATAAATTTCCTTGGCCGGAGTGCCGAGGCCGGTGAATATCGAAGTCCTTGGCCGAAGTGCCGAGGCCGGTGAATATAAAACTCCTTGGCTGGAGAGACAAGGCCTGTGAATACACAAGCCCTTGGATGGAGAGCCGGGGCCGGGGAACATACAAGCCTTTGACGGAAGAGTCGAGGCAGAAAAGGCATAACGCGACCCGATGAGGTCTACGGATTCAAAGACTAGACCTAGTGAGGTCATGTGTTTGGCTATTGGTTATTGATGGATTAGAACTCGATCGTCGAGTTCAGATGAATATGGATTTGGCTAAGGATTTGGTTACTGGATTCGAAATCGGATATCAACTCGGAGCAGTCGTAGGTTCGAAGAAGGATACGGTGATGGTACTTAGATAAAATGGATTGGATTATGAATCGAAAAGTATGGATGTGGATGGCATACAAAATTCGGATATCAGACTTGAGGCTATTCCAAACACACCTTCCAATAGCAAGGCTTGTTTGGGGGGCAAATGTTAACCCGCCTTTTGGCAAGGCCATACACAGGAGGATTTGACTAAGTCAACTTCTCGCTTATCTAGGCTGGAGTATGATGGATTCGGTTTAAAATGATGAAGTTCACTTGGATATGTCATTTGGTCGAGAAGTGGAGAGGTTCAATGGCTCGGTCTAGAAGTCAAGGGCCGATCGGCCCTGGTAATGTCGCTCGGCATTGAGGATTCATCATTGTGGCTTGACATTGCTGGCACGGCTCGGCCTTGGTGAGGTAGTTCGACCTACATAGGGGAGCTCGACATTGCAAATAAGTCAGGATCGCTTGGCATTGCAGAAAAGTCAGGGTCACTCGGCATTGCAGGGAAGTCAGGGTCGCTCGGCATAAGGTAGTGGTTCGGCAGATGCCTCTCGACATCATACCTCGCCCGGCATCGTACCTCGCCCGGCAACGTACCTCGTTTGGCATCGTACCTCGCCCGACATCGTACCTCCCCCGACATCGTACCTCGCCCGGCATCGTACCTCGTTCGGCATCGCACCTCGCTCGGCATTGGTGAGACGGCTCGACATTATAAAGGTAGGTGTCTTGGCATTGTGGTGAGGCCGGTGTGGCTCGGCATTATGGAGGTAGGTGGCTCGACATGGAAGAGGTATGTGGCTCGTGGAAGGCCTTGATGGGCCTATGCCATTAAGAAAGCCCAATAACTTAGGATTTGTCAATAAATACAGCGTACGGGGGTTCAGAAAAGGGATATTCTTCTGGCTCTCCGACTTCCTATTTTCTAAGGCTATGGTTACTCTACCATTTTGTAACTGTAACTGATTCTCACATCAATAAAAATGAAACTTTTGGAGTGTACGTAGGCCGGAGTTAGACGAACCACTATAAAATCTGTTGTTCTTTACAGCTTTCTTTTTAATTTCGACTATTCTTCATATTTACACTCTTTACATATACTCTACCTATTATCTGTGACTGTTAGTTGGTGCTTTCACTTACATTTGGGTGTTAGTGACCAATTTTGGCGCTAATAGAGGCCCAAGAATGTGATGAGTCTCGCGACACTAAAAAAGAAAACTGGGGAATCTCTGATGAACTTTCTAACACGATTCAATGCAACGGCAGCATCGGTGGATCGTACAAATCCATCTATGGTCTTAGTGGCAGTCATAGCCGGCATCGCTGATGGAACAAAGTTTAAAAATTCACTGACAAGGGATCCACCTACGGATCTAGGAGAATTTTATCATGAGGCCGATGGATTCTTTCGATTAGAAGATGCAATGATGAAAGAGTGGAAGGGGAGGGAATAGAAGTTTACGCACTCAAAGGCGGAAATCCTCCCGAAAAAGATTTACGCGAGGATAATGGAAAATGGAAAGCCAAAGATAACGGTGGTGGACCAATACGACCACGAAAGGAACCGAGATTCACCTCTCATACGGAGTTGAATGAGACTTTAGAGAAAATCTTCTAGGATGCTAGGAGGAGGATTCCTTATTGAAAGCCAATAAGAAGAGATCCTACCGGTAATGAAAGAAAATCCGACAAGTATTGCTTATTCCACGAACTGAATGGTCTAGCACAAATGATTACAGGCACTTGATGGATGAGGTTGAGGGGCATATCCGGAATGGTCTGCTATCGTAATATGTGAGAATGAGGGCCATGACGGTGGAACAAGAACGACCGCCGCCTGCACCAACTGGAGACGACACAGAATCAAGGCGTATGCTTATAATCAACTGATTGAAATAATGACGAATAAGTGGAAAACTCCACACCGACACGATTAAGTCATTTTACACATGTGCATGATCATGAATGGTCCTCGCGCATACTCTGATACGACTATAAATCACACCAGTTAGGTGTTTGCACTTTGACGTCCCTGTTTTGCTTTTTTTTTTCCGTTTCTCATGTTTGGACTTGATTTTGTCAGACATTTCTGTTGAAAGACTTATTTTGAATGTAAATATGTCATTTGTGATTCCATAACGACTAAGCCACTTACATATGTAAGGGATCACGAATGGTCCTCGGGCATGCTCTGGATGGCGATTAACAGCTATAGCAAATAATTCAGAAACTCACTTGAACATGAAATGTGACAAAAATGATACTAAGACCCCCCGGGCAAACACAACTCGCCTCGAACGGTACCCGACCTCGAACGGTCACAATTCGCCTCGAACTGAACCCGACCGCGAATGGTCACAACTCGCCTTGAACGACATCCGACTACCAACGGCCACAACTCGCCGCAAACGGTACCCGAGTGCGAATGGTCACGACTCACCTCGAACGACATCTGACCGTGAACATCGCATACCGCCCCGAACGACATACGATCGTGAACTATCACTATTCATTGTCATGTAAGATTATCGATTTCTTTGCAGGTCATTAACAGGATACGAACATCCAACTTATTGAGCTACAAAACACACCTTCCTATCGCAAGGCATGTTTTGGGGGCAAATTTTATCCCGCCTTTTAGCAAGGCTGTGATACCAAAAGATTAACTGGAAACCAATGACAGTTCGTCCCAAATATTGGTTGTACGCAGGCTCGCTATAGGTATCGATGAATCTTATCCGAACCCAGATTAAGCTACAATTGGTATGACACGACGAGCAAAGCCGTAGAAACTAGCGTTCCAAATTTCGAGTCAATCTGAGTTTGTGTGCTCAAGATATGATCGATGCCAACTAAGGAAATCGATTCGTTCGTATCCATCCCATCACTCTCTTCGCATCGGTTCTGCTTTTACTAATCGGACACTGCACTCTTCGTATCCATCAACTGTAGGGTCTTGTTCGCATCCATCAGTTGAGCACTAGTTCGTATCCATCAAAGTACGTTGCTTCCTATCGAGCAAATGCGCTCCGTTTCGTATCCATCGAATTTGTCCCTCAACAAGCAATGTTTCGTATCGATCCCCATCTTATCGTGTTTCATATCGGTTGGCCCCAGCTTAAATCGTATTGATCAGCTATCTTATCGATACGAAGAATACTATCAAAACAGTCGATGCGAAGCATGGCGTGTGAGGCGATCAATACGAAGCACCTTTGAATCATCGATATGAACAGGGAAGTGATCAACGATACGAACAAGGCCAAGATCAATCGGTACGAGTAGAGCATATGATCGATAAGGAGACAACAACGGTGATCGATATGAACAAGGCAAAAACCTTGGAATGACTCGGTCAACTCGGCATAAAAGTGGATCGATCCAAAGAGTGAGCACCACATCAACTAGTAGGCACGTGCTTGATCGATTCGAACAGATGGATACAAAGTGCATCGACACGAACTAAACTGCCAATCGTAGAACTCTAATTTGCATTGATCATAACTTGAGATACACAAGTCCAAATGCTATGAAATTTTTATAGGAGCTTACGAACTACCTAAGAAATGTTCATGCCAAATTTCGACTCGATTAGATCAAATCTTGATCAATACGAAATTCGTTCGTATCGATCACGGATCGAGTCGAAATCGCCTGGGATCGATCGCATGGGCCCACTCACATGCCAGAAACGGTCTTTCGAGATCCGAGCAAGATATTTGCCTCCTATGCCTATAAATAGAGCCCCAAGGACTACAGAAAAAGGATTTTTTGGCTCTCCTATGTCTGAACCCTGTTGGAATCATCATTGTACCCGAATCCTACTATTGTACTCGAATTTCATTACTGTAACTCGTTGTAATCAGCGAGCATTCATCAATAAAGTCATCAACTTCAAAGTGGATGTAGGCCGGATTGCCGAACAACTATAAATTCTGTGTTCTTTACTGTTTTGCTTTTTTTTAAAGGTTCTTCATCTTTAATTCTCTACATACTAATTATCTATGGTCTGTGATTGTGAATTGGTGCTTTCATCTATAATTGGGTGTTTGTGACCAATTTTGGCGTAAACAGGCATAATTGTATAGTTTTTGTCATTAAAATCCAACAATAGAGGTTCTAACAAGCTAAGTCACTAATACAAATACAAGATCGAGGACGGACCCTAGGCTTGCTCTAGCATGATGATGAACCGTCGTGCTGGGAGTGGCACCCTTTGGCTTTTTTAGTTTTTTGATTTATGGATGTATGAAGTCTTATTCATAAGGTTATTTATGATCTGCATTACTGCGATGAATAAAATAGGATGCGATTATTGACCTGATCGGAATGACGTGGTAGTAACTACAAGGTGCGAGTCCCTTCGCCGAAGAGCAATAAAATGGACTCGCATGTGGATTAAATCCTCGACCGGAGAGTCAAGGCCGGACAGTATAACATAATAGGACATCAGGTATGGATTAAGCCTAGCGAGGAGTAGGTCGTTTCACCGGAGAGTGACAGGATAGGCCTACTCAGGTCATCGAATATGGATTATGTTAAGCAAGGGTCCCGAGAGATCATGATCAACCTTGGACTTAGGCCAAGACATCACTTAATGTTCAGGGACATTGAACCGAAGTATAGAAAGTAATGCCGCTTCGCCAGACAATGACAAGATCGGTTTACTCGAATGTCGAGTATGGATTATGCTTGGCAAGGACCCGAAGAGGTCACGGTTTTACATATCAGCCTCAAACGACAATGATTTAGCTTCGGATGGATATAGATTTGGATAAAACGATCCAGAGGGATCGTGGATTCGGAATTGGATATCAACTTGGAACGGTCATGGATGTCACTAATGATTCGGAGAGGCCATGAATTTGGATTGGCAATGGATTGAATTCGAATTGGATAATATGGCTATCGATGGATTATAGATTTTGGCAATTCAAAACAAAATTTCCTATCGCAAGGCATGTTTTAGGGGGGAAAGTATTAATCTGACTTTTGGTAAGGCAGTACACAAGCGGACTTAGCCCAACAAACTTCATGATCATCAAGGCAAAGAGCTCGGAGAGATGATTACCAGGATTAGAGATCGATTATGGACAATGCTATGGACAACAAGTATACGGATTCATGTGGATAAAATTCTTGAATTGGCTAAGTATTAATTTCACACTTCAACTGAAAAAACAACTGGGTACGACCATTTTTTTACCATGGATCAGCTATGATCCGTCCCCGGTATGGATCAGCAACGATCCATCTCCCTTATGGATCGGCTATGATCCATCTCCAAAATGGATCGGCTATGATCCATCCCCAATATGGATCAGATATGGAACATCTTCATTATGGATCGATGTGAATCAGTATAGATATAGATCGCTTGGATTGATAGTACAAGTTAACGATGATCGATCAATAACTCAAAATCAAAATTTCAACTACGCGTGAAATTTTGGGAATTATGAGATATTACATGGTGGGACCTAGCATATCGATCGCATATGAAAAGAAACAAGAAGAAGGATCAGTATCAATCGTTATTTTGATGTAAGTAGGGCCTACGATCGATAGTGTGACCTCGTCAGGATCTGGAAACTCCGCCGTCAAAATTTCAAGAAGGCATTTTGCCACCTTCCCCTATAAATACAAGCTTCATGGTTAATTTGAAGGATCCTTTTCAGGATAGCTTTACTTCTCACTATCTTCTCTTCCTTCATTACTTTTTTAGTCAAATAACAATTGTACGTATAACCTTACAGTGTAAATAAAAGATCATTGGAGTGGACGTAGGCCAGAGTTTGCTGAACCACTACAAAACTTGCATGTTCGTTTACTTTTCTGCAATTTATTCCATGATCCGTGTTTTTATCTTTATTTGTATGTTGTTATTGGATATTGGTAATTTCATATTCAATCGAGTTTTGCTAGCTATTTTTGATGCCAACACCTTGCTATGGTATGTCATCAAAGATGAAGCTTAAAAAAATTCTTGTAGAAGTGCGCAAAGGTAGTTGTAATAAGCACACTAAGAGAAAACATTAACAACGAAGGTTCTTTACTATGGGTACTTCTTACTAATGATCCGTCGAGATGCAGCCGACTATTCTAGAAGATGTGATAAGTGCCAGAGGTATGCAAAGATACCAAGATCCCCATCCATTAGGCTTGCACAAATGGTTAACCCATGATCATTTACGGCATGGGTAATTGATATCATCGGCGTGCAACTGATGTCGAGTGGTGGAGCAAAATATGCTATTGTAATTGTGGAATACTATGAAAAATGTCAAAGCAGAACCACTAAACACAATCACTTCGAAGAGGGTGATTAACTCTATAGTGAAGAATATTATGTGCAGATGTGGAGTTTTATAGAAGATAATCAATGAAAACGGAACTCAATTTGAGAGTTCCAAGTCTAAAGTATTCTATATTAGGTACCTAATTGAGAAGAGCTTCTTAGTAGTGGTAGGCATCCAAGCAAATGGACAGGTTGAGGTGGTGAACGAGATCTTAAAATCCATCATGAAGAGGAAACTGAAAAGAGCCAAGGGAAACTGGGTTGATGGGCTACCACTTGCATTATGGGCTTATAGTGCAACCCAAAAGTCCACGACTAGCCGTATTCCATTTGCCCTGGCTTATGGAGATGCGGCCATAATACCTTTGAATCTAAAGTCTCTTCTCACTGAAGACTGCACTATGGTCCCAGGATGAACGATGAACACTTGCTTATGTCCCTCGACTTGGTCGAAGTGGAACAAAAAGAGGCTGATCTAAGGGTGGCTACTCACCTGATAAAAGTAGCAAAACAGTCCAATGCCAAGGTCAGAAACCATACCTTTGAGATAGACGATCTTGTTTTGAAATAGGATTTCTTGGTACGGAGGCACGTGATCCAAATTGGAATGGTCTCTATGTGATTGAATAGAAGCTTGGAAATGGAGACGTTAAGTTATCGACAATTGAAGGGATCCCAATTCCATTAGCATGGAATAACGAACATTTACGCTGCTATTTTATTTAGATTTGTTTGTTGTAAATAATATGTCATATCGATTAGGACTTAATGTAATAAGGCATCATCTGTTATTCTTTTATTCATAAATATAATTGGCTTTTAGAAATATTGAAACTGTATTCCTAAATGAACGACTTTGTGATGCATTCCCAATGGAAAATCGGTCATTTTGTGTTTTAAAAAATTGGATGTCTCGGTACCTAGAGATGGTACAGATAAACTCCTCTGATCCATGATCTAGCCGTTGGAGTATAATCATACTAGTGTCGATCAGATGATTTGCCCTTACATATCTAATCTCTAACTAGTGCTCGAAAATAGGCAAGGTTAAGGATTACTGGCCGGAGACAGGAATGGTCAAGGATTAATGCTCGAAATTAGGCGACTAAAACATCAGATCCTAGAGATAGGAACCGGTATAGAATTGAATCTATTTATAGTGCTGCCACTTTTATGACCTAACAAAATACATTCAGCCGATGATAAGCAAGCTTGGTTGATGAAATATCTTTGATCATCGTCCGAAGATAGGCAAAATCAAGCATGGATGCATAGAGATAGGCATTTAAGACACTGATTCATAGAGATAGGAGCCAATGCAGAATTGAGTCTATCGCAAATGTATATTTGTTTATGGCTGAACATCCAGCCAAAGATAAATGGAATTGGCCAAAAAAATATAGTTTTGTTTGGCTAAACAATAAACATTTTGGCTCATGATAAAAAATAAGTAATGAAAAATACTAAGCAATTAAAGAAATTTATTTATATGCATAGAACTACAATACATAATGGTATTACAAGATTAAAAACACAAGAATGGATGATATATATATATATATAAGTAACTGAATTACGAATAATTATATAATACATGCAAGTAAGTATATATGCAGCAAACATAAAAAATGTAAATAAGGAAAATGTTGGATATAAAATAATAATTTCGTTTACATAACTTTTTTTACAAGGTTTGTGGGGGCCATTCCCACGGAACGTCCTCATATATACACAACGATGAGGGTAGAATAGAATACAAAATAGAAATCAATCTTCATAAAATTGGACATCCTACTTCCTCTTTGGCTTCTTCATCGAGGTATCGCTCATCCTCTTGGAGGTTTGCGTTTTCCTCCCTTAATAGGCTGTGAAAGAGGCTTCTTATCATCATCATCGAAGTAAATTTTGTTGATTGGAGGTGGCCTCGAGCATAGGCGTGGAGGGTTGAGTAGGGCTAGTAGGAGGATCGATGTGGATAGTTAAGCCAAGTAGAGATATCGTTAGCAAAGGAGGGGGATTCTCCATACCATACTCGAGCTTCACCTAGATTTTTGAATAGTTAGTTTTTCGTCCTATCATCTATTGAGGTTGTCTCAAGCTCTTTCTCTCCAATTATAGTCAATTCATCTTCTGTTGATCCTTCAGCCTCCTCCTAGTTCTCCAAGACTCCTATTTTCTTAGAGTTAAGGACATGGTCCTAACTAGAAGATGGTACAAAAAGAATGAGTGTTGTGGTGAGGTGGTTGATTCGATTACTGTGATGCTCTGGCCTGGTATGATATGACAAGTGGTGGAAGTGGTAGTTTCGTCCATTGACCTATAAGTTTACAGACAGAACGGTTAAGATTAGAAATTTCCTCAGGTGGGAGCTGAAGCTTCTCAAAGGCTGGTGTTGTGAGAGAAATACTTTTGGCCGACAAAGACTTCGTTGAGGGAGCTTAGCAATTTACCCTTCCTTCATAGTTTTTGAAGACATGGTCAGAGTAGGAGGATTTGTTGAAGAAGTAAAGGCTGGGGCATCGAAAGGCTTGTATACCCTAGAAGTGCTAGCATCTTGAGCTGTAGATATGAGTGCTTGAGTTATGAGAACTTCTAGAGTGGTTGCGACGAAAGTGATAATATCTCAGCTTCTTTTTCCTTAATTTTCTTCTCAAGGTTGAAACTAGCAGTGTGGGAATTCTTCAACTGCTCGTTTAGAACATGCTTTCAACCGCTATGGCCTTGGCCAAATCAAACACCATTTGTTGGGAGTCCTTAGCAGACCTGGCTTTTTCATCTCTTTCCTTTTTGACTGTGGCAAACCATTCTACAGTCCTCCCATATGCAGTTGTGGTTGACTCTCTTCGATTCGAAATCTAGAATGATTGACTAGTTGGCATAATTGACATCAAAGAGGTCCATAGCCAATTTCTTCCATTGATATCTCCACGAGCTCCTGATGCCTAATGGTGCTTATGTTTGTGTAGCTATTTAAGGAGTCCTTGATATCATAATAAAATTTAACCCCCTCAAGGTAGAATTCAAGAAGAGCCGCTTGCATCTTTGTAATGGTGGCAGTAGATTGGTTTTTTGGGGGTATGGAGGAGTTTGGCATAAAGTAATTTCTTTGCCCGACTTATGAGATTGTTGAGAATGGGAATAGATGATTGTTTTGTATTGATAGGGAGCTGAAATTGCAGTTTTACAAGGTAAAGATGATGGAGGAAGTTCATGATGGGAAGACTGTTGATTTTGGAAAGACTGAGTGTGTGAGTGATGTTGATGATAGCAATCAAAGTCGCACATAAAGAGGAAGTGGGATTCCCTTTATTCATCATAGCAATATTTCCTTTCCATGACATCACGTCATTCCTGATCCTTACTTTTTAGCCTTTCACTCTATGACTCGTAGTACGAGCCGTAATAAGGATAAGAGTCCCCATAAGTCCCGAAATGATGTTGTCCAATACATATTTGATGCCTGTCTATACGGCTGTGTTGCTCCAGTGTACCTAAAAAGGAAGATAAAATGTATCAAACTGAGTCAATGGATTGAGAACATGTGCAAAGTGTTTGTTCCTATGAGCCTAGAGGTGTGTTAAGTGTTGTTGTGCCCTAGGTAGCTTAGAAATTGTGTTTAAGGGAATCTACAGATCGAGTTTCTTCACCCTCAGTCGGTTGGGGCACATCGCCCGTTGGAAAGCTGAAATCGGGTAGGATGGAATTTAAGATATCTTCGAAGTTCAGCCCATTGGAAGGGAAGTCAATGAGGTTTCGAAGATTGCTTAGAGAACCCAAGATGTTGGATGCGACCATTGGTGGAGTTGACTCTTTGATAGGACCGTGGCATGGTTTAAGTGCAAGCTGGGAAGATTGATTGCTAATCATTTTAGTATAGGGGTGAAGTGACCATGGTTCCCTTAAGGGATGTCTCCTCAAATGATTCGCCTTCATCTTCCTCATCCTCTCCCTCACCTTTCCCTTCGTCCACTTCTTCATCTCCACTTTCTTCTATATTCTCTTTTCCCCTATCCCCTTTGCTTTAAGTTCTCAACTCCTCTATCTCCTTCCTCCTCTTCGAGATTGACACTGAAACCTTGGCATTCTTCACTCATATATACATCGTCGTCGAAATCGTTAACTGGGATAGAAGGATGAACATTGATCTTGTGTCGGAAGCTGAACCTATAAGTAGGCCACCTAGTATGATGACACCGACTGAGATGAAGGAATTGAAGGTGCAACTAATGGATCTAGAAGGAAGGAATCTTATTGGACCAAGCAGGTCGACTTGGAGAGTGGTCGCTGTATTCTTTTAGAAACCGGATGGGTCGTTAAGAATGTGTATTGGCTATCGTAAGCTAAACGAAAAGACGACAAAGAATAAGCACCCTTTGCTAAGGATAGATGATATGTTTGATCAGTCGAGTGGAGCCAGAGTGTTTTCCTTGTTGGACTTGGCGATAGGGTTCCATCAGTTGAGAGAGGTAGAGGATAATATTTGTGACGCCCCACCTCTATACCCAGCTACCCAAGGACACTACGGGGTAATGCCGTCAACTAGCGTGGAGAATAAGGCCGTTGAGGAGCGACCATCCGTGTAATTGCTTTGTGCAAGTGTCGATATGCCAGATAAAAATATAACTTGCATTAAAAGGGGGAATCCGACATACCGATACAAACGCAAAGCTACTACACAGTGGCTATAATATCTTCGGAAACAAATATAGAAATAAGCATAACATAAATCAGTCACAGAAGTTCATATCTCAAAGGCGGAAACAGATATGAATATTACACATAGAAGTATACATCAGAGTAGTGGTCAAACAAGATCCACCATATCAAAAAAGAATAGATACAAGTGCTAGGAAAAAGAATATGTATACATCAAGGAGTCCATATCTCAAATGTATACAACCAAAAACTACTAATCTAAGTAATTAGCCAAAAGTTAGGATAATAATAAGCCCAGACGAGGAGTCAAGCAGAAGCACCTGTAATATCTCGGTCTGACCCGAGTATTATTTAATAAGAAAATAATAAACGGATAAGTCAAGCTATAAATATCAGATGAAATGATATAGAATAAGAGATATGACAAAATCGTATAATAACCAAAATGCCATACTATGATAAGTATGTAATTGAAAATCAATAAGAGATTAATCAATATCATAAGAATCTTCTCAAAGATAAAAAGGAATGTCATACTCTATATTTTTATTCACAAAAAGTTAATGACACACAAATTCACCAATGCATAAATAATGATAAAGCTTATCAATGTAAATCACGAAAATTGGTGAAAACACAAATTCTAGAAATCATCATTGGAAATCCAGAAATCACAAAAAGGGGAAAGAGGCCTGTCACTAGAACGGGAGCATGAAAACTCACCAACACGTGTATCACTAAAATGGAAAGCTATTCCATGGTTGCTAACCATTAATTTTGAGCCAAGGCTCCCCTAAAACAGCTCGAAGACCATGAGCCGAAGCCCCACTAAAACGGCCCGAAGACCATGAGTCGCTACCCCACCAAGCCGAAGCTCCACTATAAACGGGGTTTAGTCTCCCTCGCAGACAAAGAGACATCGCACATTGCTAGTCTAAATCACAAAATGATCATCATTGATCGATAAGTGTAAAATACACTAAGCTAGTAAATATACGAGCTTAGCTTCATGTCCCATAACCACTAGCTTAACTTAAATATTTATGAACTGATTGTAGATTTCCACTCGAAAATTGTCATAAGAGATTCAATCGAACAAGTCCAAGAATTAACCGATGAAGTAAACGCAAGCGTTTCATACCACTTGTTTTACTAAGCCGTTTAATTAGATTTCTCATACGAATGAGGTAAAGGTTTGTATATACTAATAGATTGGAAAACGGTTTAAGAAACGAGCTTTGTAATAAAATAGAGTTGAAATCGTTTTGATGAAAGAATTTTTATATTTACTAGTAGTATTGCAAACCTTCATATTTTTAAAAATGACAAATCACAAAAATGATTGTAAGAACAATCAATCACTAAAATCTCACGTTGAAAGACGTGAATTAAATCTAAAGAAATCGATTCCGAATCCATCAAAAATGGATATACCCAAAAATTCCATAATAGAAGTCATCAAAGTCGATAATAAATGATAACAACAAATCAGAGAAGAAGAATCGATTAAAGATTGGAAAAGCAAAGCGAAATGAGCATAAATAGGCAAAACAGGAAATAGGAGCAGGTCGGTTGACCGGACTTCCTAAGCCGGCTGACCGAAATAGGCCAGAATGTTTCGGCTATAGCTTCGGTCGACCGACCCAGGGGGTTCGGTCGGTCGAACTGCAAATTTCTGCAATCCCTACCCTATTTAATAGAAGTGCAAACTCTCACTCAATTTGCAACCGGTCGAGCACAGACGCTAGGGGATTACGCCCATCGGCTACCCGGTCCTATTGGCTCCTCGATGCATCACCAAAAACATGTTCAAACATCAAAGTTAGGATCTTTAATGATTTGAACCCAAAACACTAAAAATTGGGATATTCACCAATTTAATCCAAACCAAAAGCAAATGCACATGAATAAGTGTTAGGAATTCATACCCAACATTCAAAGATAGTTATAGACAAAGATGTGAGATAAAAATCTCACCTTTTCACAAAATCAATGAAAGAGAAGCTAGAAAGCAAAGGAAGAATCAACCACACTTCAACACAACCCGAATGAGCTAGAACCTAAGCTCAAAAAAAAAAAATTCCAAAAGTTAGGTTTAGAAATTTCTAAAAATTGAAAGGAGAATGAGTTGGAGAAGAAGAAGGAGATGCTTACTAATGGCTTCTCTTAGAATTTGGAGCTAGAGCTTGGATTTTGCAAATGAACTAGGGCTTGGAGTTTTAATTTCCCATTCCTCTCTCCATTTTTGATGAAGCTTGAGTGTTAGGAAATTATAAATGAAGTAATGAAGAGGAGAGGGTTGGGACTGAGCTAATAAATGGGGTAAATGGGCTCAATCCAAACCAAAGCCCAAAGTGAAAAGGTGGCAAAATTCCACTAACTCCAAACATATTAAAATTTATACTCAAAAAGATCGCAAACGACGTTTTGAACTCAATGGAAGTGGTCTCGAGTCCAAATTCGACTGTTTGCAAAAAGTAACTTTTCGGACTATAATCCGACTAACTGTAAAATATTTTAAATAAAATATTTGAATACTCAATCGTAAAATATGCGGGTTGTTACAATATTCCTTTGACAGCATTTCGGACTAGATATGGTTCGTATGAATGGTTAGTGATGCCATTTGGTTTGACTAATGCACCTGCTTTCTTTGTGGATTTGATGAACCGAGTCTTTCGAGAGTATTTGGACAGATTCATGTTAGTGTTTATAGATGGCATTTTGGTACACTCCAAGGATGAGACAGAGCATGAAGATCATCTTAGAGTGGTGCTTGAGATGCTGTGGTAGAATCAGCTAAAGGCAAAGTTTTTCAAGTGTCATTTTTGGAAGAAAGAGGTGAAGTTTCTTGGTCACATGGTTCAGTAAGGGTTGTTAGTCAATCCAGATAAGATTGAAGCTGTGTACAATTGGAAGAGACTAGAGATGGTGTCTAAGATCAGAAGTTTTCTCATATATAGCAGCGCCTTTGACTAAGCTTACAAGGAAGGAAGTGAAGTTTGTTTGGTCCGTCAAATTTGAGGTAGCATTCCTTAAGTTAAAGCATTTGTTAACCAATGCTTCAGTGTTAGTAGTTCCAGATGGAAACCAAGGGATGGTGGTATATATTGATACATGTGGGACTAGATTGCGAGCAGTGTTGATGCAAAAGGGAAAAGTCATTACCTATGTATCTAGACAGCTTAGACCGCATGAAGTGAGATATCATACCCATGACTTAGATTTGGCTGCGGTGATTTTTGCCTTGAAAATTTGGAGGCATTATCCTTTATGGGAGATATTTGAGTTGTATCCCGATCATAAGTCTTTAAGATATTCATTCTCTCATAAGGAGTTCAATATGCAGCAAAGGTGGCTGGAGTTTTTGGCTGCTTATGATTGTGGTGTAGAGTATACACCAGGGAAAGGTAATAAGATACGGATGCTCTCAGCAGGTAATATGGGTTGTTATGTACAGGTTGACTAAGAGTGCCAATTTTATTCCAGTAAAGTCGGCCAGGACGACACCAATTTTGGCGAAGTTGTTCATGAAGAACATAGTTAGACTTCATGGAGTCCTAATAGCATAGTCAACAACAGAGATGCTTTATTCACTAGAGAATTCTAGAAGTGTCTATAGGATGTGTTAGGCACTAAGCTTAAGATGAGTAGTGCATATCACCCATAGAAGGATGGGAAGACAGAGAGAGTCAATAAGGTACTCGAGGATTTGTTGAGAGCTTGCGTGTTGGATTTTGGTGGATCTTGGGAGGATCACCTACAATTGGTTGAGTTTTCCTATAATAATAGCTACCAGATTAGTATAGGAATGACGCCTTTTCAAACTTTGTATGAAAGACGATGCAAATCAATAGTATGTTAGTTGGAGGCTGGAGACAGATTAGTCTTAGGACCAGAATTTGAAAAGGGAGGCGTCAGAGAAGATTGAGTTGATCCGAGAAAGGATGAAGGAAGCTCAATCTAAATAAAAGAGTTACATAGATAAGAGGCATAAAGAACTAGAGTTCTCGATGGGAGACAGGGTTTTCATTAAGGCATCACTGATGAAGAGTGTGGTACGGGTTGGGAAGTCTGAGAAACTGGCACCGAGATGTGTTGGTCTGTTCCAAATTATAGAAAGGATTGGAATGCTCGCATACAATGTAGAGCTGCCAAGCAGCATGGATGGTGTCCATAATGTATTTTATGTATCACATCTTTGCAAGTATGTGCATGATCCAGAGGTTACTATTCCTCCAACAGTGGTGGAAGATCTAGTAATAGAGCCTAATTTACTTTTGTTAGACAACCATCTCGGGTTATTGCAAGAGATGAGAAAAGATAGAGGAACAAGATAGTCAAGTTGGTGAAAGTTAAGTGGAGCGACAACGAGGATGACTATATTTGGGAGACTGAGGACATGATTTAAGCTACTTATCTGGATCTGCTTTGAGGGTATGCCTATATTAGATTTATATAGATAATTCCTAGTCAGGTAGACTAGTATGGCTGTTAGGAGTCGTTACAAATGATTGCTATGGTTAGTATTTAGTCCTTACTTAATTTCGAGGACGAAATTCTTTAATCAGTGGAGTCTGTAACGCCTCGAATTTTTTATAACATTATTCAGGAGATTTAATTAGATAAATTAAATAGAATAATATAAATGTTAAGTGATTAGGGGGTTGAGATTTGAATATACTTAATTAAGGCCGTGCCTAACAAAGTAATTAATGGGCATAAGAACGGATTTTTGGGTTAATCAAATTACATAAGGGTATATCAAGAATTTGCCGCCCATAATCCTTACCCTTACATATTTTCGTTCCTACCATTTGATTCCTCACCCACGTCATTTCAAAACGCAAATCAAAAATCTTAATGAAGGGTCGGCCATTAAGAGAAGAAGAATTCATTTAAAAGCTAGATAAAATCAAGTTTAGGGGAAATCAATCTCAATCCAATCTTCTTATCTAAATCAAGGTGAATAATAATTCAATCTCTATTTTGTTTTGAATCATATGTTTTCAAATTTAAGAGTAAATTCATTTTTATGATAAAATGGATGATGATATGCTAGATATTGATTTATTTAATTTAAAGAAGAATGTTTAAATAGAGTTACACACGGTTTTAGTGCAAAACAGGCTTTTACTGATGTTTAAATGCCATGGCAAAAATTTATGTTGTATAAAACATAATTTTGGAGTTAGGTTTTAATTTTGGCTATTTTCCAAGCTATTTGTTATGAATTTAAAGGAAAATATGGTTATTTGGGTTTATAAATTTATTTTGAAAAATATATTAAGATTTTGGGTCTAGAATTTTGATATGTTAGATAACATGATTAAGTGAATTTGTGGAATTTTTGGAGATTTTTCCAAAGTGATTTGTTTTGCAAATTAAATTATTATAGAAGAGGGACTTCTTTGCAAAATTGATTTTATTTAATGGAAGAGCTTATTTGATTGACTTAACCAAGGTTTAGATCCAAAATTAACGGTAGTTATTTTAGTAAAGAATTTGAAAAAGTTAAGGCAACCAATCTGGTATTATTGCGTGGCAGGTTAGTTAGAGAAAAGTTTACTTAAAGTAGTATTAAACCTGGTTGACTCAGAAAAGTGGGTTTCGCCTACTTTGGAAGTACCTTTCGACACAGAAGCTTTCGCCTTCAACCCAGTCGAAACCCACAAAGCCAAAACCGATATACAAGGTATCACAAAGATGGTACATAGTTGATTGGAGAAAGTCGAAAGGTTAGGTGTCGAAAGCATCGCTTCCGACGAGGTCGATACCTTGGTTTGTTTTTAAAAGAGAAGCACCTGCCTTTGTTCTGTTTTAGCCTTCGAAGGAGTTGAAGCATATGGTTTCAGAAAAGGTTTAAAAGGTTTCGAAAGGCTTTCCAGTAACATAAGTTTGCATTCGAATGGATTCTTTTACTTATGAAAGAATGTTTTGAAAGAAGTGATGCCGACCTAGTCGAAACCCTGCTGCCGTTCTTTGGCCTTTCGATAGTGTTGAAGTCATCAATGCTTTCTAAAGGTTAGTTTTTGTTTTTAAAAGATGTTTTAGGCTTCTTCCTAATTGCTTTTGAAAGGGTCCAAAGGTTTCGAAGGTAATAGTGTTGAAAGGGGTTTTGACGTTGTCCTTCAATGTTTGTTTAAATGGTTTAAAGCTTTCGAAAGAGGTGGCGCCGACACGATTATTTTTCTGTAATATTTTTATGTATGATAAAGGATGGTTTCGAAAGAGATGCTTTCGCCTATGTTCACTTTGACCCAAATAATATTTTAAGTATAAACCCAATGTATTTGAAAGGGGGACTTTTAATGATTTCGGAAGGGTTACTTCCAACGGTGTCGAAAGAGGTACTTTCAATGGTTTCATTGCTATGCTTCTAAATTAAATGATAATACTTTAATACAATTGAAATTTTTTGAAAGGACGGTTTTAAAATATTAAAAAGGCTGGAGCCTAAAGTTTTAAAAGTAGATTTTAATGCTTTCGAAGGAGGTCATCATACAAAGTCGAGAGTAAGGTTTCGAAGATGTCGAAAGGTTTTGTAACCCAAACTCAAATTTTTAAAGGAAAACCATGGATAAATTAAAGGAGTTTTTGTAATGGTTTGAGAAGAAGCTTTCCTTGATATAATAATAAGTTAAAGGGATTAACCATGTTTTATATTAAACCCAAATGAGTGGTATTTTTTTATATTATGATTGCTTCTTCATATATAAATATATTTTGGAGAAAGGCAGAATAACCAGCTTGGTTGACTCAGTTGTAAATATAAGTTAAGTGAACTCCTAGATGAATAGAATTGCATCCAAGAGGTTTGGGAGCCCAGAATATAGGATGCCTAAATATGAAAGTTGTCGAAGAGACAGGTTCATAATGATCCCATGAAAACAAGGACTAGGAAGTTATTGGGGTTACCAATAGGTTCAAGTGATCACATGAAAACTATGTTATAAAGAGTGGTTGGTAGCAGCCAATTGGTTTGTAGTGCACCCTAAAAACTATATCCGGATTAAATTACTGACAGTTGTCACTAGGATCCTAGGCAACCCGTGAAAACTGCGATAAGAGAGAAGTTATTGGAGTCACCAATCGGTTCATTGGAACACATGAATTAATTAAGTTAATTGGCAAGGGGTCAATAGGTTCATAGTGCACCCATGAAAACTATGAAATAGGATAGTGAGTCCATACAATATATAAATGTTATTAGTAAGCCCATGAAAACTAATAGATTAACAATGACCCTAGAAACTATAGAATATGACAGTTAGTCAATTTACACAGAGGACGAGATATCCAATATGTTTTAAAATGTTTGCATATCATCATAATATTTTGAAATTACTATGTTTTTAACCATTGTGAATGTAGGAGCATAGTATATGGTTTTATAAAGGTTTTGAGATGCTAATGAGGGGAAAATCCGTTCCATTAAGCGGCGTGGTCTTGCTAGATATCTAAATGATTTGAGATAGTAGATTATTATTCATACCAGGCTTATGTCTAGCTCGAAGTTTATGTTTTCCCCCTAAACTCAAGGGTACTCAATTGATTTTGAGTAGTTTGAGAGTTTAGGTTTTCAGGTACCTTATCAAACAAATAAAGCTTCCGAGGACGTGCAGGAGGCATGATAGCTCTATAGAGTTTTTTTATTTGATTCTGCTGTGTTGTTTGTAATGAAATATATTGCCTATATATATACTCTGATCATCCAAGGGGGCATCTTCATATGTCTCTCTTGGCGATGTCGTAATAAATATATTTTCTTTGAATGTGATTTGCGAATATGGGATTATGTAATGAATTGGAAATATTTTGAAATGGAATGTGAATTTGTTTGTAGTATAAAATTATTCCATATTCATGTGTTTCCGTGTACCAATAAATTTAACACCACCATATTTGGTCGCCAAGGATTAATAACTATGTATAACTGCAGCATCTGTAGCCGTTAGTTTTGACCTCTAAGGAGGGGGATGTTACATCATATCTCTGATAATAAGCCGACACACAACTCTCATACCAATAGCTATCAATAAGATACTCCTTACCAAGTATCACATGGACCCATGAGTGTAATCCCTGTTTGAGTGACATTTACTTACAAAGAAATAATCAAACACATAAAATAGCGGCGTCCCATACCACCGCATGTTATTTGAATAATTATTCAATGTTCGTAAACTACACTCGATCCATACTAATATCTCTGTATGATACGTCTGATTAATAACCGAAAAATTGTTACCGAAAGTCCCATAGCAGACGGTATCACTAATCCGTTTATTCAAATTTCTCATCATAAAGAAATGAAATATCATTAATCAAATAAAAGGATGTCATCACCGTATCATCTTAAAATATAAATCAAATCAATCAACAAAATCAACATCAACGGCGAATCATTCACAATATCGGAATCAACATAGGAAAAATCAAGAAAGTATGAAAAAGTCAATTAAGTATATTTTATAATCAAATCAATATTTAATATAATCAATCATTTATAACAACAAAATTGATACAGAAGGAAGAAGCCATCATAAAATATTGTAATACATCATTTTAAGAAATATGTATAATAAGCATCATAAAATATTGTAATACATCATTTTAACAAATATATATAATAAGCATGTTATACTCCTAATTATACTTTTCACTTATAAAATTACTTATCAAAATTACTTAAAATACTAAATAGAAAATTTTTCTTATTTCCAGAAATTTATACAATCTTTAAATAATTATTTATAACTAATTATAATCTCCTTTTTGATAGACTAGTAAATTTGAATAATCTTTAGAATAAAATATCTTTAGTATAATATTATTTAAAAAATACTTAAGTAAGATCATAATACCCTTAAGTAATACTTCTAAGCCTTTCAAACATTCTTTAAAATAAGAAATATATATATATATATATTATGGAGAGAAATTACTTTACAAACATATCAACAAACATCACTATCTATATCGCATGACCCGAGTCGAGTTCTGTCAAACTTCAGTCGTTTGTAAAATATCCATTTCCATATACAAATAAATATATATAAGCTTACTTCGAAAACGGATAGAGTTTCATTTGTAGATCGACACATCCAGTAAACACAAACCAACATTTATCTCGATATCATCCAATTTTAAACTAATATATATCAATAATCCAAATATAAGCAATACAAAACAATCAATTAAACCAACTGATTCGAACAATAAATTCAACGATATATATAATGCGATTTCATTCAACTATTTAATTTAAGCAATAATTGGGGTAACATATATAAAAGAATGGGTTATAGAAATAGTTGTGAGTATATAACTCACTTAATTATCGAACAAAGTCTTACGGTCTCCACTATCACTTCATTGCCATTTCACTGCCTTCCGCCTCTATTGCCCATTGCCCAATGCCAACTGCAACCAAGACCATGAATTTACACACATCAATCACCTTAACAAATCTTATCGTTTGCCTCAACCATCATCATTACTACCTCTAGCTACGTTTGACGCCGTCGCCACCTTCTGTCGAACTCAGCTGTAACGACCCGGAAATTTCGATCCCAAAATTTCCAGATAGTTAAGACAAGAAGAAAAGAGAAAGAAGAAGAAAACAGAAACAAGACACAGAAACCTCACATTCGCAGCGGATCAAATATAATATCAAGTAAAATAGCAGTTATACAAAGAAAACTATATCAGTTAATTTACATCTAAATACATTAGAGTTACACATTACATAAATACTGGACAAAACAATCATGTCCAGAGACTACAATATCATAGCGAAAACTCTCCATACGTCCCTACCATCCTTCTCGCCTTCTGAGCTCCAGAACGTCCTTACCTGAAAATCTGTAATACTCGGTCTGACCCGAGCATTACATCAAAGTAACACCCGGGTCAGGCTGGAAACCAGCGTGAGTAAACCCAACTAACAAGGAATACAAAAGCATACATCTTATATAAACCCAGGGTAACTTATATCAATTACAACTCCACAAGTTGTTATAGACATAACTTATATCACACATCAATTTCTAAGTATCCAAAACTTAGATTAAATGGTTCCATTCATTTTAATCATTCCTTTCCAGCTTATTGATTTCACCTAGTAATTTATAAAGAATCGAAGTGGTTTCGGGTATTTACTAATACCCGACTCCGGTCTCTTCGAAACCAATATCATCTTAACTCAAATTATTCAAATGAAATACAACTCAATTTTAAAAACAAGATGTCACATAATTCATCAACAATAGATAACCACATCATCATAATTTAAATCAAACATATCTTATCACATAGCATCACAAACCACATATTAGGAATAACAATTAATCAAAGACTCCCAATATCGTTCTATTTATCCTTTAATTATATTTAAGTAATTAATCCTTAATTAATTTCACAAATTAATTGGCCTTAACCCAATTCGGTAATTAACCTTTAATTGTTTCATTAATTAATTTCTAACCATGACTATTAATCACCTTTGATTAATAACATCAATGATTAACTACCCTTAATTATTTCATCAATAAATTAATTACTCCTTAATTATCTCTAATTAGTCCCCTTGATTAATTATACAAAATAATTTAATCCAAATTACTTCCATCATTAACACCTTAAATTACATCCAGTAATTATCTATTAATTACTTCCCTAAGTAATTATAATTCCATTAATTACGATAAGTAATTATTCATCAAATCATCAAGTGTTTAAATTAATTAAACTTAATTAATCAATCTAAACTAATCACATTAAACCAATTAATTACATCAAGTAATTTATTTATTAATTAATTCTATTAAGTAACTTAACATAAACAATTTAAATTCAAACTTACTTTATTTTAAAAACTGAAACACAATTTCCAGATTTCAATTAAAAAGAAACTAGAAATTAAACTTATTTTCAATTTCTATTTTACAATTTAAAACTTTCAGTTTAAATTCAAAACCAATATTATTCTTTTACTTTAAAAGTTGTTAAACAAAATTTCAAATTTCAAATTTAAATTATTCAAACTCAGATTCAAACCAATTTGAAATCAGATTTCAAACTCAGGTTTTAACAAATCTTTAAACTTTAGTTTACATTTAAAATTTTCCCTTAAATTTTCAAAACAAAAACAGGGTTCTGTTTTATTTTAAACCAACTAAAAAAACCAAGATTTAAACTATTTGAATTCAGATTAAAATTCAATCCAAATTTTAACTTAAATTTTAAAAATCATGTTTAGATCTTATTTCAGATTTATAAATTCTCTTTATAAATACTGTACAGGTTTTAGTTATTAAACATTTCACATTTTTTTTTAAAATATTTATTTGAAAACAAGAATTCAAATTCATTTTGAATTCATATTTTAACTTGTTTCAACTTTTGGTTTAAATCTTTCTTTGCTTCCTTTATTTATATTTAGTTTAAGATTTAAACCTGCACACAGTCAGGTTTTAGAAAAACCTAAAAAAACAAAAACTGCAACTATAGTATACTCGAGCTCAACCCTTTTACTTCGAGTCACAACCCTACCTGCTTCGAGCTAAAACTCGAATACCCCGAGACCAACGCGAGGCAACCAAACTCAATCCCAACATTTACATGAATATCCACATTGCTCTGTGCACCTGTATAGTGCCTCCGGCCAACTTAGGTCAACTTCACGACCACTCCACCGTCGCCGATCATCCCCTCAGACAAACCATACACCAACCCTGTCGACCAATGCTCGAAATCCAAAATCGAGGTAAGAATTCCAACCTGGAACAAGACCTGAAACAGACAACTACCCACCCATCCAAACCTGTCAACATCTCACCCAAACGCCTCCGACCACCCTCGCCTCTAAAACTCCGGCGAATTCTTCAACTATCCATCATCTTCCAATGCCCAAAGAATAGTAGAACTCGATCAACCGTAATTGCCGAGATGTTCGATTTTATCAAACCCAGTAAAACTAGGGTTCTACACTTCCAAATCACAATTACCATCACCAACATGAATTACACCATAGCCTGATAATTTTCTTGGCCTCTCCGACCCCTCATCTACCTCCAGAAGAAGATTCAACTCATTCGAACCCATATATCAACAGAACTTTCCCCTTTTCCTTTCCCAGTTCACAAAAACCGCACTATGGATTTAACACTAAAAATTGTAATCTTTATTTTAAAAATCACAACTTTATGTGATGTTTCATATTACAATCCTGAAACCATAAATTGAGATACTATAATTTTCACTTATTTTTGAACTTGATCATTTAATTCAGTTTCCAGAGATAATCTAAGATTATTATAACTTAAGTAAACTTCCAAATTAAAGTTTGCAATTAAACTAACAAGCTTCATTTGAAACTCAGATTTTACAGTGATTAAATCAAGAGATTATGGTTTTTAAAATCAAACTGCAGCTTGAAATTAAAGGAACAAAATTGTACAGGAAAGCAAACATGCACCCTTAAATATCCATATATATAGATATTCACTGTAAATTTCATAAATTATATTCACTTCAAATTAAAAGCATGCAATCAACTTTTATCTACTTAAATTTTTATAATAAAAGATTCACTCACCTGTTAACGCTTGATGAACAGAGCACATTAAATTAGAAAAACGCTTTGAAAACTTTGAACTTGATTATGCTGAAAAGCTTTTGCTTCCTGATGTATAGACTACATGCATGCTCCCAGCTCAAAAGAAAATGCAGGCCTAATTATCTCAGTTTTGCATGCAGAAGCCAATTCCAGATTGCATTTGACAACTCAGGTTGAATGATGAACGCGTGCTTGTTTTAAAATGATTTGATTTTAAAAAAAACTTGCAGTTGCATGCTGGTTCACCTCAAGTTGAAGAAGAAGCTTTGATTGAGGCAGTATGCATTTGAAGATGTTACAAACTTTTACTAAATGGTTACAGGCTTTAATTCCTTTCTGGGTTGCATTTGTTCCCGAGGGAATGAATTTCAGGTTTATGATCATTATCTGTTTTTGGAAAAATGTTTTATAAGTTGGAGTTTTCTTTAAAAGTTGAGAAGATAAAAAAGAAGAAGAAGATGATATGTTTATCTAAATGTAGATTTGGACCTAAAAAGAAAATAAAATAAATAAGAAATAAATTTGACACTTGTTTTCAAATGCTAACATTTGTCACATTAAAAGCTAATTAGCTTACAAGTGTTTTTAACATTGTTTTAAAGGTTACACTTGTATTAATCTTATTTATATTATTTTTAAATGGTTTTTAAAAGCTTTTTAAACTAATTTTTCCTAATTAATGAATATAATTGTAAATTAATAAACCCTTTTCTAAATTTATATTTTATCATTTATATTCATCCCTCCTTGATATTTACACACACACACACACATATATATATATATAACCTCTAAAAGAGAAGATTTAAAAATCTTAATCTTACATTAAAAATAATCATATATTAACAATCACATATTTAATCTGTTTAAAGAAAATAAGTTTGCCCAATTTAAATAATTATATTAGAAGATAATGATTTGAATCTTTATTCAGATATTTATAGTTTAGCATTTATTAGTTCTAATTTATCTATATACATATCCAAATTATTTACTAAGGTATTTACTTAAATCTTAAATTCAAGTTTCAAATTCAAATTCAAATTCAGATTCAAATTTGAATTACAATCCAGGTATAACTATTTATTATCAGAATTGTTTGTTAAATCTATAACTCAATATTTCTATTAGTTAACCCGTTAATTAAAGATATTCCAAAATTCAGGTTATCACATTCCTCCCCCCTTTGAATCTTTTCGTCCTCGAAAAGGAACGAAAGCAGATTTTATTTACTATTTTTTTTAAAAAAACAGTTAAAATATTCTTTGATCATTTTAAAATACTTTTAAAATCTATATAGTATTGTCAAAATAGTTTTATAAAAAACATCATTTTATAACTCGATGTCTCAACAAGTCCATCTTCGTTCTCACAGAAATTCGGTCATACGTTGATCAGGCGTAGGACTGAAAATCTACAAGTGCTTGGCAGACCCGTTTCCAACATCCAGTGAAAATACTTTGAAAATAATTTTATTGCAAATATAGAAAACAGTTTTTGAAAATAGAGGATATATCTTTGGTGAGGATGCTATGGAAATCATCACCCCCATCCATGGTCACAGTTACATCCAGGGTTACGTTGCCGTCGCAGCAAAAGTCCATGTAACTGCAGGCTCTCAGCGGCCTCTTGATTATGCCATGGATTCCCACACAACAGATCACAGTTACACCCAGGGTTACGTTGCCGTCGCAGCAAAAGTCCATGTAACTGCAGGCTCTCAGCGGCCTCTGATTTCCGCTGTCAAAATGAAACTTCTCCACTCCTACATAGGTCGCAGTCTGCCGATATAAAATCAACGCAGACTGTTGGCTCTCAGCGGCACACACGACTTTCGCTATGTTATACCATAGGTCACAGTCTACCGATATAAAATCAAAGGTAGGCCTTGGCTCTCAGCGACACACACGACTTCCGCTATGGTAACCTCTACTCAAAATCCCCAGGAACTAGTTTTGTCCGTACTCCTCACAGGATCAACTTTAGAACCCCCCTTTGGGGCTCAAGGCAGCACCACCCGGTGGTACTCCTGAGAAGTCCATTCCAAGGGAGCGCCTTTTTCCCCAGAGCCATCATCAAAACACTTTATACTATACATATATAGTATCTTTAAACCATACACCTAGTATGATCTCATACAAAGCTCCTTTACACAAAATCGATTATTCCAAAATCGATAATTCTCAAACTAGGCTTTCCAAATTTAATAATAACTTTATCCAAAAATCAAAAGCCTTTCCAAATCCATAGGTTCCCAAAACCCTTTTTCCAAAATCCTTATATGATTCTTTACATATATATATACAGATATATATAATTTTTAAAACTTTGGATCATTTCAAACTTGTATAAAACTCCTTTATACTTCAAACACCTCCAAAAACCATTTTCTTCCGGCAAAAGATTCATCAAGGGGAGTTTTATCTTATATAACAAAGATATATAACTTTGTTTATTAAAAATCAAATATTCAACTTTGATTACTCTTTTCAATATCAATTTCATTCAAATCCGTACGATGTACACATATCATTCGTCCGCTATACCAATCTGATCGCTCATTCGATCACACAATATCAATTCCGAACTAGTATCGTCCACCTGACTTCCT